>JABSTQ010010236.1:0-600000 GCA_013358835.2 Ixodes persulcatus
TATTTTCCGTCTCGCATACCAGATACGGAACCCACGTGACTGAGAACGACAGGTCACACATTCTTGTTTTACCTCACCTATATTTTCTCGCATATTTCAGGTTGAAATGTTTTAGTATTTTTCCGTCTCGCATACCAGATACGGAACCACGTGACTGAGAACGACAGGTCACACATTCTTGTTTTACCTCACCTATATTTTCTCGCATATTCAGGTTGAAATGTTTTAGTATTTTCCGTCTCGCATACCAGATACGGAACCCACGTGACTGAGAACGACAGGTCACACATTCTTGTTTTACCTCACCTATATTTTCTCGCATATTTCAGGTTGAAATGTTTTAGTATTTTTCCGTCTCGCATACCAGATACGGAACCCACGTGACTGAGAACGACAGGTCACACATTCTTGTTTTACCTCACCTATATTTTCTCGCATATTTCAGGTTGAAATGTTTTAGTATTTTCCGTCTCGCATACCAGATACGGAACCCACGTGACTGAGAACGACAGGTCACACATTCTTGTTTTACCTCACCTATATTTTCTCGCATATTTCAGGTTGAAATGTTTTAGTATTTTCCGTCTCGCATACCAGATACGGAACCCACGTGACTGAGAACGACAGGTCACACATTCTTGTTTTACCTCACCCATATTTTCTCGCATATTTCAGGTTGAAATGTTTTAGTATTTTCCGTCTCGCATACCAGATACGGAACCCACGTGACTGAGAACGACAGGTCACACATTCTTGTTTTACCTCACCTATATTTTCTCGCATATTTCAGGTTGAAATGTTTTAGTATTTTCCGTCTCGCATACCAGATACGGAACCCACGTGACTGAGAACGACAGGTCACACATTCTTGTTTTACCTCACCTATATTTTCTCGCATATTTCAGGTTGAAATGTTTTAGTATTTTCCGTCTCGCATACCAGATACGGAACCCACGTGACTGAGAACGACAGGTCACACATTCTTGTTTTACCTCACCTATATTTTCTCGCATATTTCAGGTTGAAATGTTTTAGTATTTTTCCGTCTCGCATACCAGATACGGAACCCACGTGACTGAGAACGACAGGTCACACATTCTTGTTTTACCTCACCTATATTTTCTCGCATATTTCAGGTTGAAATGTTTTAGTATTTTTCCGTCTCGCATACCAGATACGGAACCCACGTGACTGAGAACGACAGGTCACACATTCTTGTTTTACCTCACCTATATTTTCTCGCATATTTCAGGTTGAAATGTTTTAGTATTTTCCGTCTCGCATACCAGATACGGAACCCACGTGACTGAGAACGACAGGTCACACATTCTTGTTTTACCTCACCTATATTTTCTCGCATATTTCAGGTTGAAATGTTTTAGTATTTTCCGTCTCGCATACCAGATACGGAACCCACGTGACTGAGAACGACAGGTCACACATTCTTGTTTTACCTCACCTATATTTTCTCGCATATTTCAGGTTGAAATGTTTTAGTATTTTTCCGTCTCGCATACCAGATACGGAACCCACGTGACTGAGAACGACAGGAAACGAAAAACGTCTATAGGTTGTGTAGTTGACGTATCACTGCAGCACCGATGGAAGAGGAAGCTTGCATATGTGTACGATATTAGCGGCGAGATTCTTTGCTGGTGCCCTCCTATGGTTCCCTCTCGTGACGTCATGACTGAGACACATCCTTTTCCTGCCTCACCCATATGTTCTCGTATATTTCAGGTTGAAATGCTTTATTATTTTTCGTCCCGCATACCAGATACGAAACCCGCGTGACTGAGAACGACAGGAAACGAAAAACGTCTATAGGTTGTGTAGTTGACGTATCACTGCAGCACCGATGGAAGAGGAAGCTTGCATATGTGTACGATATTAGCGGCGAGATTCTTTGCTGGTGCCCTCCTATGGTTCCCTCTCGTGACGTCATGACTGAGACACATCCTTTTCCTGCCTCACCCATATGTTCTCGTATATTTCAGGTTGAAATGCTTATTATTTTTTCGTCCCGCATACCAGATACGAAACCCGCGTGACTGAGAACGACAGGAAACGAAAAACGTCTATAGGTTGTGTAGTTGACGTATCACTGCAGCACCGATGGAAGAGGAAGCTTGCATATGTGTACGATATTAGCGGCGAGATTCTTTGCTGGTGCCCTCCTATGGTTCCCTCTCGTGACGTCATGACTGAGACACATCTTTTCCTGCCTCACCCATATGTTCTCGTATATTTCAGGTTGAAATGCTTTATTATTTTTTCGTCCGCATACCAGATACGAAACCCGCGTGACTGAGAACGACAGGAAACGAAAAACGTCTATAGGTGTGTAGTTGACGTATCACTGCAGCACCGATGGAAGAGGAAGCTTGCATATGTGTACGATATTAGCGGCGAGATTCTTTGCTGGTGCCCTCCTATGGTTCCCTCTCGTGACGTCATGACTGAGACACATCCTTTTCCTGCCTCACCCATATGTTCTCGTATATTTCAGGTTGAAATGCTTTATTATTTTTTCGTCCCGCATACCAGATACGAAACCCGCGTGACTGAGAACGACAGGAAACGAAAAACGTCTATAGGTTGTGTAGTTGACGTATCACTGCAGCACCGATGGAAGAGGAAGCTTGCATATGTGTACGATATTAGCGGCGAGATTCTTTGCTGGTGCCCTCTATGGTTCCCTCTCGTGACGTCATGACTGAGACACATCCTTTTCCTGCCTCACCCATATGTTCTCGTATATTTCAGGTTGAAATGCTTTATTTTTTTCGTCCCGCATACCAGATACGAAACCCGCGTGACTGAGAACGACAGGAAACGAAAAACGTCTATAGGTTGTGTAGTTGACGTATCACTGCAGCACCGATGGAAGAGGAAGCTTGCATATGTGTACGATATTAGCGGCGAGATTCTTTGCTGGTGCCTCCTATGGTTCCCTCTCGTGACGTCATGACTGAGACACATCCTTTTCCTGCCTCACCATATGTTCTCGTATATTTCAGGTTGAAATGCTTTATTATTTTTCGTCCGCATACCAGATACGAAACCCGCGTGACTGAGAACGACAGGAAACGAAAAACGTCTATAGGTTGTGTAGTTGACGTATCACTGCAGCACCGATGGAAGAGGAAGCTTGCATATGTGTACGATATTAGCGGCGAGATTCTTTGCTGGTGCCCTCCTATGGTTCCTCTCGTGACGTCATGACTGAGACACATCCTTTTCTGCCTCACCATATGTTCTCGTATATTTCAGGTTGAAATGCTTTATTATTTTTTCGTCCCGCATACAGATACGAAACCCGCGTGACTGAGAACGACAGGAAACGAAAAACGTCTATAGGTTGTGTAGTTGACGTATCACTGCAGCACCGATGGAAGAGGAAGCTTGCATATGTGTACGATATTAGCGGCGAGATTCTTTGCTGGTGCCCTCCTATGGTTCCCTCTCGTGACGTCATGACTGAGACACATCCTTTTCCTGCCTCACCCATATGTTCTCGTATATTTCAGGTTGAAATGCTTTATATTTTTTCGTCCCGCATACCAGATACGAAACCCGCGTGACTGAGAACGACAGGAAACGAAAAACGTCTATAGGTTGTGTAGTTGACGTATCACTGCAGCACCGATGGAAGAGGAAGCTTGCATATGTGTACGATATTAGCGGCGAGATTCTTTGCTGGTGCCCTCCTATGGTTCCCTCTCGTGACGTCATGACTGAGACACATCCTTTTCCTGCCTCACCCATATGTTCTCGTATATTTCAGGTTGAAATGCTTTATTTTTTTCGTCCCGCATACCAGATACGAAACCCGCGTGACTGAGAACGACAGGAAACGAAAAACGTCTATAGGTTGTGTAGTTGACGTATCACTGCAGCACCGATGGAAGAGGAAGCTTGCATATGTGTACGATATTAGCGGCGAGATTCTTTGCTGGTGCCCTCCTATGGTTCCCTCTCGTGACGTCATGACTGAGACACATCTTTTCCTGCCTCACCCATATGTTCTCGTATTTCAGGTTGAAATGCTTTATTATTTTTTCGTCCCGCATACCAGATACGAAACCCGCGTGACTGAGAACGACAGGAAACGAAAAACGTCTATAGGTTGTGTAGTTGACGTATCACTGCAGCACCGATGGAAGAGGAAGCTTGCATATGTGTACGATATTAGCGGCGAGATTCTTTGCTGGTGCCCTCCTATGGTTCCCTCTCGTGACGTCATGACTGAGACACATCCTTTTCCTGCCTCACCCATATGTTCTCGTATATTTCAGGTTGAAATGCTTATTATTTTTCGTCCCGCATACAGATACGAAACCCGCGTGACTGAGAACGACAGGAAACGAAAAACGTCTATAGGTTGTGTAGTTGACGTATCACTGCAGCACCGATGGAAGAGGAAGCTTGCATATGTGTACGATATTAGCGGCGAGATTCTTTGCTGGTGCCCTCCTATGGTTCCCTCTCGTGACGTCATGACTGAGACACATCCTTTTCTGCCTCACCATATGTTCTCGTATTTCAGGTTGAAATGCTTTATTATTTTTCGTCCCGCATACCAGATACGAAACCCGCGTGACTGAGAAACGACAGGTCACACATCTTGTTTTACCTCACCTATATTTTCTCGCATATTTCGGTTGAAATGTTTTAGTATTTTCCGTCTCGCATACCAGATACGGAACCCACGTGACTGAGAACGACAGGTCACACATTCTTGTTTTACCTCACCTATATTTTCTCGCATATTTCAGGTTGAAATGTTTTAGTATTTTTCCGTCTCGCATACCAGATACGGAACCCACGTGACTGAGAACGACAGGTCACACATTCTTGTTTTACCTCACCTATATTTTCTCGCATATTTCAGGTTGAAATGTTTTAGTATTTTTCCGTCTCGCATACCAGATACGGAACCCACGTGACTGAGAACGACAGGTCACACATTCTTGTTTACCTCACCTATATTTTCTCGCATATTTCAGGTGAATGTTTTAGTATTTTTCCGTCTCGCATACCAGATACGGAACCCACGTGACTGAGAACGACAGGTCACACATTCTTGTTTTACCTCACCTATATTTTCTCGCATATTTCAGGTTGAAATGTTTTAGTATTTTCCGTCTCGCATACCAGATACGGAACCCACGTGACTGAGAACGACAGGTCACACATTCTTGTTTTACCTCACCTATATTTTCTCGCATATTTCAGGTTGAAATGTTTAGTATTTTCCGTCTCGCATACCAGATACGGAACCCACGTGACTGAGAACGACAGGTCACACATTCTTGTTTTACCTCACCTATATTTTCTCGCATATTTCAGGTTGAAATGTTTTAGTATTTTCCGTCTCGCATACCAGATACGGAACCCACGTGACTGAGAACGACAGGTCACACATTCTTGTTTTACCTCACCTATATTTTCTCGCATATTTCAGGTTGAAATGTTTAGTATTTTCCGTCTCGCATACCAGATACGGAACCCACGTGACTGAGAACGACAGGTCACACATTCTTGTTTTTACCTCACCTATATTTTCTCGCATATTTCAGGTTGAAATGTTTTAGTATTTTCCGTCTCGCATACCAGATACGGAACCCACGTGACTGAGAACGACAGGTCACACATTCTTGTTTTACCTCACCTATATTTTCTCGCATATTTCAGGTTGAAATGTTTTAGTATTTTCCGTCTCGCATACCAGATACGGAACCCACGTGACTGAGAACGACAGGTCACACATTCTTGTTTTACCTCACCTATATTTTCTCGCATATTTCAGGTTGAAATGTTTTAGTATTTTTCCGTCTCGCATACCAGATACGGAACCCACGTGACTGAGAACGACAGGTCACACATTCTTGTTTTACCTCACCTATATTTTCTCGCATATTTCAGGTTGAAATGTTTTAGTATTTGCCGTCTCGCATACCAGATACGGAACCCACGTGACTGAGAACGACAGGTCACACATTCTTGTTTTACCTCACCTATATTTTCTCGCATATTTCAGGTTGAAATGTTTTTAGTATTTTTCCGTCTCGCATACCAGATACGGAACCCACGTGACTGAGAAAGACAGGTCACACATTCTTGTTTTTACCTCACCTATATTTTCTCGCATATTCAGGTTGAAATGTTTTAGTATTTTTCCGTCTCGCATACCAGATACGAACCCACGTGACTGAGAACGACAGGTCACACATTCTTGTTTTACCTCACCTATATTTTCTCGCATATTTCAGGTTGAAATGTTTTAGTATTTTCCGTCTCGCATACCAGATACGGAACCCACCGTGACTGAGAACGACAGGTCACACATTCCTGTTTTACCTCACCTATATTTTCTCGCATATTTCAGGTTGAAATGTTTTAGTATTTTTCCGTCTCGCATACCAGATACGGAACCCACGTGACTGAGAACGACAGGTCACACATTCTTGTTTTACCTCACCTATATTTTCTCGCATATTTCAGGTTGAAATGTTTTTAGTATTTTTCCGTCTCGCATACCAGATACGGAACCCACGTGACTGAGAACGACAGGTCACACATTCTTGTTTTACCTCACCCTATATTTTCTCGCATATTTCAGGTTGAATGTTTTAGTATTTTTCCGTCTCGCATACCAGATACGGAACCCACGTGACTGAGAACGACAGGTCACACATTCTTGTTTTACCTCACCTATATTTTCTCGCATATTTCAGGTTGAAATGTTTTAGTATTTTCCGTCTCGCATACCAGATACGGAACCCACGTGACTGAGAACGACAGGTCACACATTCTTGTTTACCTCACCTATATTTTCTCGCATATTTCAGGTTGAAATGTTTTAGTATTTTTCCGTCTCGCATACCAGATACGGAACCCACGTGACTGAGAACGACAGGTCACACATTCTTGTTTTACCTCACCTATATTTTCTCGCATATTTCAGGTTGAAATGTTTTAGTATTTTTCCGTCTCGCATACCAGATACGGAACCACGTGACTGAGAAAGACAGGTCACACTTCTTGTTTACCTCACCTATATTTTCTCGCATATTTCAGGTTGAAATGTTTTAGTATTTTTCCGTCTCGCATACCAGATACGGAACCCACGTGACTGAGAACGAAAGGTCACACATTCTTGCTTTTACCTCACCTATATTTTCTCGCATATTTCAGGTTGAAATGTTTTAGTATTTTCCGTCTCGCATACCAGATACGAAACCCGCGTGACTGAGAACGACAGGTCACACATTTTTGTTTTACCTCACCTATATTTTATCGCATATTTCAGGTTGAAATGCTTATTATTTTTTCGTCCGCATACCAGATACGGAACCCACGTGACTGAGAACGACAGGAAACGAAAAACGTCTATAGGTTGTGTAGTTGACGTATCACTGCAGCACCGATGGAAGAGGAAGCTTGCATATGTGTACGATATTAGCGGCGAGATTCTTTGCTGGTGCCCTCCTATGGTCCCTCTCGTGACGTCATGACTGAGACACATCCTTTTCCTGCCTCACCCATATGTTCTCGTATATTCAGGTTGAAATGCTTATTATTTTTTCGTCCGCATACCAGATACGAAACCGCGTGACTGAGAACGACAGGTCACACATTCTTGTTTTACCTCACCTATATTTTCTCGCATATTTCAGGTTGAAATGCTTTATTATTTTTTCGTCCGCATACCAGATACGGAAACCCACGTGACTGAGAACGACAGGTCACACATTCTTGTTTTACCTCACCTATATTTCTCGCATATTTCAGGTTGAAATGTTTAGTATTTTTCCGTCTCGCATACCAGATACGGACCACACGTGACTGAGAAACGACAGGTCACACATTGCTTGTTTTACCTCACCTATATTTTCTCGCATATTTCAGGTTGAAATGTTTTAGTATTTTTTCCGTCTCGCATACCAGATACGGAACCCACGTGACTGAGAACGACAGGTCACACATTCTGTTTTACCTCACCTATATTTTCTCGCATATTTCAGGTTGAAATGTTTTAGTATTTTTCCGTCTCGCATACCAGATACGGAACCACGTGACTGAGAACGACAGGAAACGAAAAACGTCTATAGGTGTGTAGTTGACGTATCACTGCAGCACCGATGGAAGAGGAAGCTTGCATATGTGTACGATATTAGCGGCGAGATTCTTTGCTGGTGCCTCCTATGGTTCCCTCTCGTGACGTCATGACTGAGACACATCCTTTTCCTGCCTCACCCATATGTTCTCGTATATTCAGGTTGAAATGTTTTAGTATTCCGTCCCGCATACCAGATACGGAACCCACGTGACTGAGAACGACAGGTCACACATTCTTGTTTTACCTCACCTATATTTTCTCGCATATTTCAGGTTGAAATGTTTTAGTATTTTCCGTCTCGCATACCAGATACGGAACCCACGTGACTGAGAACGACAGGTCACACATTCTTGTTTTAGCTCACCTATATTTTCTCGCATATTCAGGTTGAAATGCTTTATTATTTTTTCGTCCGCATACCAGATACGAAACCGCGTGACTGAGAACGACAGGAAACGAAAAACGTCTATAGGTTGTGTAGTTGACGTATCACTGCAGCACCGATGGAAGAGGAAGCTTGCATATGTGTACGATATTAGCGGCGAGATTCTTTGCTGGTGCCTCCTATGGTTCCCTCTCGTGACGTCATGACTGAGACACATCCTTTTCCTGCCTCACCCATATGTTCTCGTATATTTCAGGTTGAAATGCTTATTATTTTTTCGTCCGCATACCAGATACGAAACCGCGTGACTGAGAACGACAGGTCACACATTCTTGTTTTACCTCACCTATATTTTCTCGCATATTTCAGGTTGAAATGCTTTATTATTTTTTCGTCCGCATACCAGATACGGAACCCACGTGACTGAGAACGACAGGTCACACATTTTTGTTTTACCTCACCTATATTTTCTCGCATATTTCAGGTTGAAATGTTTTAGTATTCCGTCCCGCATACCAGATACGAAACCGCGTGACTGAGAACGACAGGTCACACATTCTTGTTTTAGCTCACCTATATTTTCTCGCGTATTCCAGGTTGAAATGTTTTAGTATTTTCCGTCTCGCATACCAGATACGAAACCCGCGTGACTGAGAACGACAGGAAACGAAAAACGTCTATAGGTTGTGTAGTTGACGTATCACTGCAGCACCGATGGAAGAGGAAGCTTGCATATGTGTACGATATTAGCGGCGAGATTCTTTGCTGGTGCCTCCTATGGTTCCCTCTCGTGACGTCATGACTGAGACACATCCTTTTCCTGCCTCACCCATATGTTCTCGTATATTCAGGTTGAAATGTTTTAGTATTTTCAGTCTCGCATACCAGATACGAAACCGCGTGACTGAGAACGACAGGAAACGAAAAACGTCTATAGGTTGTGTAGTTGACGTATCACTGCAGCACCGATGGAAGAGGAAGCTTGCATATGTGTACGATATTAGCGGCGAGATTCTTTGCTGGTGCCTCCTATGGTTCCCTCTCGTGACGTCATGACTGAGACACATCCTTTTCCTGCCTCACCCATATGTTCTCGTATATTTCAGGTTGAAATGCTTTATTATTTTTTCGTCCGCATACCAGATACGAAACCGCGTGACTGAGAACGACAGGTCACACATTCTTGTTTTACCTCACCTATATTTTCTCGCATATTCAGGTTGAAATGTTTTAGTATTTTCCGTCTCGCATACCAGATACGAAACCGCGTGACTGAGAACGACAGGTCACACATTCTTGTTTTAGCTCACCTATATTTTCTCGCGTATTCCAGGTTGAAATGTTTTAGTATTTTCCGTCTCGCATACCAGATACGGAAACCCCGTGACTGAGAATCACAAGAAACAGAAAACGTCTATACGAGAGAGCGTGCAAATCAAGCTTTTAATCAAAACACATGGTCGCGCCACCTTCGACAGCGTTGTACAATAAGTAGGAAACGGAGTACTGTAAATGTATGCGAGTATTACGGCAAAGGAAGAAGTGTTCGGGAAATGGAGGAAGAAAGAAGGGGGAGGGGGGGGGGGGGTGGGAGGGGACCTTAATACTTGCTTGGCATGCACCACGAAATCAAAAATCGACCCAATGAGATATTTACACCCTCAAAAAAGGGTGTTCCTTCGACTCGCACCCATTCAAACACCCTTTCAGCACCCTTATTTCGAATAGCACACCCGTTTTTATCGTAAATAGGGTGCTATTGGATGGAACGGCCTTCGTTTTTGAAGGGTGCAGGAAGGTTGTGGAAAATAGCGCTGCGATGCTCCTGTCTACGCTCTTCGAACACCCGCTTCTACATAAAATGATTCTTGCCTGTACCAATACTTCTTAGATTTGCTAAAGAAAAAAAGAGAAAGAAAGGAACGCTGTCTGTACCCAGAAATGTGAAATGTAAGAGTTAGAATCTTCATTAAATAGACATATTAAAACAGAACTCGAATAAACTCTTTTATGCATCTCACTCATTTCTAACTTTCTGGATGCCTGTATTGAAAAACGCGTGTGAGTTCAGTTGTTCGATGACGAGCGAGTGCATGACGAGTTTTCTCGAGCAGCAATAAAAATACACATCAATAAAAGAGAGAAAAAAAAAAGCCAATAAGTCACACATATGATGTATTTTATCTCGACGGCAGTCTCTCTCAACGGTCCAATGGAAAGAGGAAAAAACAACAACAACGAAGAAACAATCAGAAAAAGAAAGAGAGCAGAAATAATGCAGTGCATCGCTGGCGAGCATCAAGGGCCTGACGAAACGCTCGCTTATACGCTGACCGCCGCATTGCCCAATGATATCGCATAAACAGGGATGCGGCGAAGGATCGATCAAGTGCCGGTACACATCTCACGCTATAACCTTTTTTTTTTTTTTGCCGAAAGAAGAAGACCCTTTCGTGCGCTCGATGTAGGAGTTCACTTCTCCAGGGCAGACAAAAAACTACGATGTCTGCTCTACGCGTCTTCAACTGGCGTGTTTACCGCGTCCCAAAAAACGGTCCCTCGATTTCCGACCGACGACGTCGGAGAAGTATCATGTTGTCCCCGGTCGCGCTCCATTCGGTGTCACGGCCGCGGTGGTGAATGTGCACAGAAGCCTGTGCTGCTGCAGGACGCTGTCCAGCTTGGGCAGTCCACGGAAGCTTGGCAGCCAGGAGTTGGGACGCCGTGACGACAACGACACTCGTGTTTGCTCGTGATTTTTTTTTTCTCTCCCGAACTTCTACGACGAACCGTCAGGATCGCGACGTACCGATAGCGTGACACTCCTGCTTTTGTGACGTCATTTGTCACCCCTTTGGGACCACTTTCGATGTATCGGGGGGGGGGGGGGGGGGATACGCTAAACGTACCGTTTCAGACACGGTACTATAGAACTATACGGTGCGTGGAACACGTCTTTAGGGAGTTTTAGGGAACCGTTTTAGCACATCCGATACGGTACGATGGACCTTTCCGATTGAAACTGCGCATGCGCGAAAACCATGTGGTAGCGCATGCGCAGTTCGTATACCGGAGGGCCCATCGTATACCGTATCGGAAGTGCCAAAAAAAAAAAACTGGTTCCCTGAAAACTTTCTATTGACTAGTGTGTTTAGCGCCCTATCCTGCCCACGCGGTGAAAGTGGTCGCAAAGTGGTCACAAATGGCGTCACAGGAGCCGGCGCGTCATGTTGTCGGACGTCGCGTTCCTGGCGGTTGGTGCTAGAGGTTTTGGCAGGAAGGGAGGAGCGGACGCGAGCGTCGCTGTCGTCGCGGGGTCCCTACTTCCGGTTTTTGAATCTTCCGGGAACTGTCGAGCTGGAGAGAACCTGCGGTCGAACAGGCGTCTGCCACGTTCACCACCACTGCTGGGACACCGCCGGGATGGCGGCCCGGGGACAACGTGACGCGTCTCCGACGGCATCAGGCGGAAATCGAGCGACATTGCCGTCGGAGACGCCTTTCGGGCTCGGTAATAGAATTTGGGCGGAGTACCTTAGCAGACTTCGGTGAATGCCAGGCAAACTTCAAACATACCGCTTAAAAAAACAGTTTTTTGTTGTAGTTTTTAAACTTGAACTGTTGTGACAGCAGATACGCTGACACTGCTACACACAGTTGCACACGGACGGTGATCGTGTGACACTGGGACATCACGTGGTGCCATGACCAACGTTACTAGATTACCTCAGTTGTAGAAGTCCCGTCGAGGGGATTACCGCCCCCCCCCTACACACACACACACACACACACACACACACACACGCGCGCGCGCGCTCGCACACACACACACACACGCGTGCGCGCTCGCAAACACACACACACACGCACACACACGAACGTACACACACCCACACACACACATGCGCACACACACACACACGCACGTACACCCACACGCACGCACACAAACACACACACACACACGCACACACGCACGTACACCTACACACGCACACACCCACACACGCACGTACACACACACACGCGCACACACACACACACACTTCAGTTCACCTCCATTCGTTTGAAGCGAGATCTCTATAGATTTTCGTTTCAAAATGGTTTGTTCCACAAAGTACGGTGGAACGCCATCTAGGCACTGTGCTTCGAAACGTACGTATTCTACAGAATACACCGCAGTTACCATAGCAGCCGTCGGGCGCGTCGAGATGCGCCACCGAAGTGTAATCTATGGAATACGTTTGTTTCGAAGCACTGCGTCTAGATGGCGTTGCGTCGTACGAAAATCTATAGATGGCGATTCAAGCGAGTGGTTTTACGGGGATGCGGACTGAAAGGATTGAGGAGTTGTGGAACTCACCTCCGCGGGAGTTCCACAACTGAGCTAATCAGTAACGTTGGCCACGACATCCCGTGACACTGACGTCGCGCGGCATCACGACGACACTTGAGAAAAAAAATTCCCGCTGACTTTAGCCGAGAAAATTTCCCGCTAAATTTAACGGGAAAATGTGTTTGGCATGCGACGTGTCACGTTGCGTGACGCTCTGACGTCACGAGTATCGAGACACTGCGATTCCTCGCTAAATCTAGCGGAGGAAGCAGCGAACCCCGGAAGGGGAGATGGCCGAACGTATAGCGAAACGTGCCGAGTATGACCATCTTTATCGAACGAAAATGTGCGGACATTTGACGCTCAGTTACCGGCGCTACACATCGACACTTTGTACACAAGCAAGTCGGCGTTTTTCCCTCTCCACACCAGGCGTGGCCAGATGCTCGTGCACAGGAACCAGAGTCGCGTGAGATGAATTGCGCCCATTGCGCCCGAGCTGCCATCGACATAGCCTTCATATAGAAGTATTCACTGGAGGCCATAGCTGTGTGCACGACTGCTGAGCGCGTGCTGATGGCGAGCTTCCACAGTTCGTTTGTGACGTGCATTTCGCACCCTCAAGATTGCCGGTCTTAGCAGCCCATTAATGTGGGCTCGTTCAGAGCATGCGCTCTAGGCATCACCCACAAATATGACGCCCAGTGAATACTCCTTATAGAAAACAAGCAATGGTATTAGGGTCCCCCTCGATATAATTACCGAAATATAGCATTCATAGAAGACAAACAACATGGTATCGTATTTCGACGTAGTCTGGAGCGAAGCACAACAGAAACCCAGGTCCGTATTTTTGTTTTCGTTCTTGTAAATTGGTATAATGTCACGCTGTCTCGAAGAATATTTTTTTTTTTCTACGCTTAATGTTAGAATACGATATTAGCGCAGCCAATCGGTGGATTGACGTCACATTGAACGTCATAGTCTCGTGGGCACGGAGAAAAGCAGACGCCTTCCACGATGTATCTAAAGCATCACCGCGTGCGGGCGAGCATCACGCAAGCTGCAGTCCTTAAAAAAAAAGCTATCTGAAAAGGAGCGTGATGAATGACGATTCAGAAGGGAGTCTGCGTGCAAAGCCCCGAAAATGGAACACCGGCCCCCGGAGCTGAGAGAAACTTTCTTATACTTTATGGCCGGCACCAAACGCGTGCTCGCGTTTTCATCGGAGCACACGAAACAACGTCTCCCAGTCATTGTTGTAGGCATTACCGAGATAAAATAGCAAAATACCTCGCTCGTCACTCGCAAATAAATGGAATGCGTTACAGACCCAAACTTAGCTCACAATAAAAGGAGCCCGTAACCGATAAAAAGTAACGCATGTTACTTTTGCGCTACCTTTTTATTCAAAAACTAAAGAATCTCACTCTTGTGACGTTTTCTGACGTTACAGGCACCCGTATGCGCCATATTTCAGAAAACGTTATGGTCACGCAGAGACTTGACACGATTACCTGATCTTTTTCTTTTTTTTTCTACGGCTCCACCCGAATGCTGGCGAGGAGAAATGCGCCTAAGAAACAAGAAAATAATCCGAGTGTAATTTTTCTTTGGGGAATTGTAGTAGACCGTTTCCGCAGCCCGCTAAGCACCCGGATAGCGCTCCGTAATCCGCCACAAGACCTTGAACTATGCAGATAAGGCTGGCGGCGCGCATGCGCAGCTACGGCGTTTTCTTCGGGGATACCGTAGCGGTGAAGAAAAACGGTCTACTACAATTCCCTTTTATGTCTAGGGAAGGATGTGTGACGATTAACGTAACTACATTACCCGCCACTCGAAGAATAGGGAATTGTAGTAGACCGTTTTTCTCCTCCGCTACGATATCCCTGAAGAAAACGCCGCAGCTGCGCATGCGCGCCGCCAGCCTTATCTGCATAGTTCAAGGTCTTGTGGCGGATTACGGAGCGCTATCCGGGTGCTTTGCGGGCTGCGGAAACGGTCTACTACAATTCCCCAATAAGTAACGTACGTACGTTATCCGTTAGTGTAACGAGTACCGCGTTACCGGTAACACTTGTAACGCGTCCAGCTGCCGACGGCAGCGCCACCACAGTGGCGTGACGGCATAGAGTTGTTTTGCTGTATACTATTAGGCTACTTTTATATCAGAAAAAGAAACCCGGCGATGCGCTAGTAAGTTCTGCCATCGAATGTCTACGCAGAAGAGATTTGCTTCGAACGTATCTGGTTGTTTATTTATACTATAAACGATAGCGTTAGTATTGGTGACTCCAGCGAAATCGATTCGGCCCCTAGTCGCCAGAGCAGGAAGCTGTGGCGGCAGGTTCGCCCGACATCCTCCTCGAACCAACCATACATTCACTGCGTCGGGGTGGGTCTAGGACGAAGCCGTGAAAGTGGGTCCATAAACACGCGGTGAAAATGTCAATTGGTGTTAGCAATTTTTGAGAATATCGCGAGCAAAAGCCTTCAAAGGGCGTCGTCTTCACTGCGCATGCGCCGAGCCCAAACCGCGTTTTGGATTGGCGCGGGGCCGACGACGACGCTGTTTGCACTATTTCTAAACTCGCTAAAACGTTCAAGGATATCGGTGAAAAATCGTCACAAAATGCCAAGTGACGGGATCACAGTGATGGCGCCACGTGAACTCGTGATGCCTTAGATCGGGGATCTCCAAACCCCGGCCCGAGGGCCAGATTCGGCCCGCCGAAATCTTCCGACCGGCCCGCCGTGAAAAACTAAATGCACGTAAAGTAAGGGCGCCGCGACGCCCGGCAAACCCATAGTGTCCGTTCTTATTCATAGCCGATACTACTGTGCCATATATACGTAGTACGCGCATTGAGCATTGTCATCACCGGCATTACCATTCTTAGCCCCATCATTTATGCCTGTGTAACAGTGTTACCATTCCTTCCAGTTCTTATGTAAACACGATTAGCGTTATGTGTCAGAACGATTGCACAGTCTCATCGCCAGCATCACCATTCTTAGCAACCCCTATCATGGTCATGTAAGTGTTAAAATTCCTTTCAGTTCTTATGTAAACACGCTTAGTGTCATCTCTCAGAACTATTGCATAGTGTCATCACCAGCATCACCATTCTTACCACCGTTTTTCATGTCTGTGTAACACTGTTAAAATTCCTTTCGATGTAAGCACGCTTAGTGTCACATGTCAGAACTATTGCACAGCGTCTACACTCGAAAAAAAAGAGGGTATCACCTTACACCCTCTTGTCCCCTTTAATGCACCCCAAAACCTTAGTTCGACGTACAACGCGCTATAGTCGAACAGACGGCCCCAAACAGCCGAGTGCAGCTGTAGCCTCCACCGTGGTAAGGAGAAACTAGCGCCACAAGACGCGCAAGTGGCAGAAAGTACGGCGTGAGACTGAAAAAAGTCAATCAGTCAGTCAGTTAGATGAACCAAAACTTTTTTAAAACAGGGCGGGCACTCGTAGGAGAAGTGCCTCTGGTACCGTAAATCAAATCAAATCAAATAAAATATTGAGAGACCGCTAGATGGCGCCACCAATGTCGTTGGCGTACGTTGGCGTGCACCCTCCTCGCCTTCTCTTCCTCTCTCTCCCGCTCCTCTTTTTTTTTTTTTTTTTCTGCGGTTTGTTTTGCTCGTTTGCTCGATCGGTGTCGCGCTGGCCGCTGCGAGCGGCCAGCGCGGCACCGGTCGAGGAGACGAGCCGCGCGCGCTACACTTCGCAACAAATGCGCTTCGCGAGATATTAATTACCAGTGTAATAAAACAGAAACAGCACGTTCATTGAAATGTATTTTTTATTGAACACCATTCAAATGAGTTGCGGTATTTCACGCATGTATTTACAAACTCAGTTGACAGTCCACCGCCCTCCAAGGGGAACCAAGAACTGTAGTTGGCAGTAAACGTTGTCAAATATGTAAAACGAAATTCATAACTTTAATGTACAAGCTAACAGGACAACACTTATCATACTTCGGATTATCTAAATGACTCTATGAACAACTCCTACAAACAAAAATGCTGAATACCCAAACAAACTAATCAACTCCGATATAAAGCAGGCTTGAATTTTAAGTTAATTAATGCAGGGTTGCAGGCGAGCTGCATAAGAATAAACGATAAATAAACCATAAACAAACTCGCTAATTCGCAACGCAAAGAAGAAAAAAAACAAAACAAATGTTTTGGAGTGACTATATATCTGACTGTGGGTGCTTTTAGGTACTCTATCCTAAGATATAAACACGAAGCTGTCAAATTAACTGAAGACTCTGACAGCAACTCACTTGGAGGAACCAGTCCTTGCAGCAACGGATTCGTAACAAGAACGGTGGGGCACGCGTTTTTCCGCAAACGAATCTTCCTACATTTTGCAAACGCGGTTGCACCGGCGTGCTCGCTGCACAGACGACACGGACGCAGCTTGCTCACCGGCATGCTTCCAAAGTCCTGGCGCTTTGCCCACACAATCCATTTCGATGCTGTAATGGAAAGATTGAGAGATCATATATTTCAATGCTTCAAGTTCCGAACGTTGACAAAAAAGTTTGATATAAAGGCTCACCTGTCACACCACTTCGCCGTGCAGTAGACTCTGTAATACGCCGTCATGAGGCACGCGACACACTCGGCAGAATCTCTGTCAAACTAGAGACGTCTCTAATCCCTCTAATCATTTTCTGTGCGCAGACGCGCAGCTCCGTACTCCTAAAATCTACACTTTCGATTTCAACACGCGCGGAACGGTTTGAAAGCTTGGAGTGACGACAGTGACGAGCTCAAACAAAAAGAGAAGACAAAAACGTTCGTTTGCCCTCACACTGAAGGTTGATGATTGGTCGGAAGAGCCCAGAGTGCTTCGGTTTGGTAGCGAAGATTATATACACGACGCCAGCGCTCGAAAGCACAGCGGCAAAACAGTCTGGCGTGAGACCAACGAATCTGCTCTTTGGATGGACGTACGAGAGAGAAGCCAGCGACGCGGCGCCAACTATCGGCCCAACCGGGAACTCAGTTAGCTGCATTCGGCTGGCCACAAATTTTACGAGAGCTTGATAACGGTGCGATATAACTTGTTAAATAGCTAAAGTACGTGTCAAAGACCACAGAAAGAAAACACTGAGGTTTTGCAGCAAGGCCAAGAGAACCCCAAATATTTTTTTTTGTTATCAGTAACACGTACATTAACTATTTAAATAAGTAGTACCACACGGCTATCAAGCCTCTCGTGAAAGTTAGTACCGCCAGATCGACGTCAGTGCGCTCTACGTCGAACTGAAGTTTTGGGGTGTATTATATGGGACAAAGGGTGTGAGAATACACCCTTTTTTCTGAGAGTGTAGCATTAAGGCCCGTTCACACTCTTGCGACCTCTTAAAACTGGGTTCCTTGAAACCTCTTAAGGCCCGTTCGCACTCTTGCGACCGAGTTCGACCGAGACAGACCAGACCGGTTTTTAAGCCTCTTGCGATCTCTTAGGACCAGCAGCGGAGCTGGTCCTAAAGGCTGAACTCCATGGAACGAATTATGTGACGAATAACTGGCGAACACCGCCCGACGGCACGCTCGCTTTGCGCGCGACGTAGCAGCCACTATATTGATTCCACGCGCAAAGCAAAAGCCGCCGGGCAAAATTCGTCGGTTATTCGCAGCATATTCGTCCCATGGAGTTTAGCCTTAAGAGATCGCAAGAGGCTTAAAAACCGGTCTCGTCTCTCTCGGTCGAACTCGGTCGCAAGTGTGTGAACGGGCCTTTACAACGAGAGGACACACTGGCGCCATCTATTGGGTAGCAGTGTAAACTTGGCGGTCCGGAATATTTTCTATTTCTCTCGCGCATTCTCCTTTCTTTCTTGGCTCGAAAAACTTTTGTAAACGTTATAAACGAGCCTTTCTTTGAGGTATTACGCACGTTCGACCTCGGAAATCCCGCAAGACCTTCGCTCTTGTGAAATGCAGTTCCAGGGTCACCGCGTAGATGGCGCCAGCGTGCCAGTGTGTTCCCTCGTCCTAAGAAATTTTAAGAGGTTTTAAGAAGTCTCGTCTCGCTCGGTTGTACTCGGGCCTTTCCGGCGGGTTGTCGGGCTCTCAATTATTGTATAATGTCGTAATTACCAAAGTTGAATCTCAAAATGAAGTGTATTTATCAAATCAGCTAAGATTCTTTTTGACTCCAACTTGAATGTTTGTACTAAAACCCCTCTTTGAATTTATTTATTTAGTTCTTCTTGATTTTTTATTTACATATTTATTTGCCGGCCCTCGAGACTCTTGACAGATTTCGAATCCGGTCCCTGAGCCAAAAAAATGTTTGGAGACCCCTCCCTTAGATACATATAGGAACGTCGATACGGAGATGGGCGCGTTGTTTAGAACCCGTGGTATTTTTCAGCGCAAGCATCCGTCAAGATCTTATATTCTATTTAGTCACAGAGAGTCTAAGAAACAAAGGGCTTCACTTTTTATGCTCGCACTTCCTGCTTTCTGATTGGTTCTTCGGAATCGTTATCGTCTTATGGCGCAACCTCACTGGCTGTGGGGCGATAATGAGATGCACGGGTCCCGCCACGATTGGCGTTTCTTAAGTTGTCGGCGACAGTAGCAAAGAAAGACGCGGGATGAGGTTATGTCGGAAGCGCTTGGTCACCTTGAAAAGAAAATATACGGAGCGCAAGTTCGTCTGCTTCTTGCACAAAGGTTGCATTTGCGTCAGAACGCCGAGCTCTAATTGGCTTTGATGGAAAGGATGGTGGGTAGAGTTCAATGCTAGCTGCCTTGAGGTCTACCCCCTATTCTTCCAATCGGAGCCAATCAGAGCTCGGCGTTTTGACGTCTTCGCAACCTCTGCCCAAGAAGCAGACCAAGGTGCGCTCTGCATTGTTACCTTTGTGGGCGCCATATTCAACGGACCTTTCGCTGTTGCTATTCTGCTTGCTTTCAGACGTGATATATAATAAAATAACTTTAAAAAAATATATTCTTTTAATGCTTAGGCGCAACAGTTAAGTGCATTTAACGGTTCATGCTTCGGTAAACAGACATGTCCTCATTGGTAAAACATTACGGCACTCTAACAGACATTTATTTCTAGATACGACTTTTACACATTTTTGTGTGTGAAACTTTTACGACTGTTGTCCAAAATAACCCAACTGATCTGCACAAACCAAAAATTTTTCATCTTGATTCGAAAACAAACATTTCGATTTGACATCACGGATCCAAAATTTTCGAGAACCGGCGATTTCGCAACAGGTAAGGCTTAGTATACTCGCGTTTCCCTAAAGACTCTAGGATTTCTTGTTAATACCCTATACTATGGTTCGTTAAAATCAGGTTGGAGCTTAGTGCGAAGAACTAGCGAGTCCAATCATGCAGCCAACCGAAGTCCGTCTCATTAATCCCCTGAATTCCAACAGCGTTGTTCGTTAACCGCCAGGTCGAAGGAATCTTCGCGTCCTTTTTTCCCCATTTTTTTGCCTGTTCCCGCGTCCCTCCCTTCCGCAACTTCGGCCCCGATTAGCTCTCCTCCCTACCCCTCAAATTAACCTGTGAAGTGGCGAGCTTGCCGTGGCATACTCCGCGCGAACTGCGTTGCCTAGCAACGCGTCACTTCTGGCCCGTAGTTCGTCACCTAGCAACCCAAATCTCCTCATTTTTTCCCCATCCCGTTTTCCCCATATCCCCTTTTCCCCCCGTCGTCTGCTTTTCAAACGGTCTCTTCGTCTGCCGCCGGAGGGGAAAATTGGAATTCGTATCCACTCGCCGCAGTTTCGTAAGGATGAGGGAGGTAATCCCTTCCTCCGGATGGTGTCCTGTCCGCCACGTTAGGCTTTACGCTTTAGTTTTTCTAGCTTGGTTTCGCTTCGCGCTTGATTGTCTTCACCTCATTCCACCACAGTTCCGCGCGAAATTGGTTTGCGATATTCCAGCCGCCAGAGGGTGCTCGACGTGGTATACCTGAAAAGCACTTCCGTTATCGATATCGTTCGAAGTTTAATAACATTGCCGCAAGCCAACGGTCGTTGAGAGAGAGGGAAAAAAAAATCTTCCGGTTTCAAAATAAAGAAATCACTTTTCTCGAGGCAGGTAATACGCGTATGTGCTCATACGAAAGTGAGATCAAATCACATATTAGAAAGAAAAAATAAGAAAGAAAGAAAGATAAGAGGCATCCGATTAAAATTTGGAAGCTAAGCTCTTAAAAATAAAATGAGTAGTTTGCTTAATAGCTCTATGCATACAATTTGGTTAGTTCTTGCAGGACTATCGCTAATTTTTATATGAAGAAGATTGGAGGATCAAATCCGTGATTACGGGAACCTCGAAATTTCTCTATGCAAAATAATATGCATGTTTCGGCATGCTGTTGAACTCATACAAGTAAAATGAGAATAGTTAACAAGATACAGCTCTTTCAGGCTTCTGGGTAGTTTCCACAAGGGTGGAAACGCTAGTGATAATGGGTGCCACAAGGCTTGATTCCATGCAACTCTTAATGACACTGATTCTATGCCATTACGCAGTGGAGGCAACGCCTCTGTATTGGTTTTACTGACCATTATGCAAGGACCTGCATGAATTTCATTGGTCCTACATCATTATCTTGCGAACGGAGCGGTACGAGGCTCTATGTGGGCTTTACCGGCAATTGCATGGGCTTGCATGTATTTTTCATTGTTCAATTGTTGGTTAGTGGAATGAATGGTCCATGTCCCTGTTTGGGTTTTACTGGCCCACTATGAATGCATTTGGATAGATTTCCTTGGCATCATATAATTTCCAAATGGAAGAAATGGTACATACCTCTCTATGGACGTTACTGGGGCATTATGCATGCATTTTAAAGGATTTCATATATACAATGTTATTACCTAGTGGAAGCAAGGGTTCATGCCTCTGTGTGGACTTTACTGGTTCATTATTCATTGACTAGCATGAACTTCATGGCTTCTATAAATTTACGCAGTGGAACAAAGGATCCATGCCTCTCTATAGACTTTACTGCCAATTATTCATAAATTTGTATAGATTTTTTTATGTAGAATAATATTTCCCACTGGAAGCAAAGGCCCATGCCTCTTTGTGGAATTTACTGGTTCATTACGCATTGACTAGGATGGATTTCATTGGTCCTATACATATTTACCCAGTGGAAGGAATGGTCCATACCTTGGGGTAAACTCTATTGATGCATTATGCATTGACTTGCATAGATTTTTTATTGGTCATATATAATTTCACAGTGGAAGCAATGATTCATATGCCTCTGTGTAAACGTTACTGGGCATAATAAATGAACTTGCATGGGTTTTATTGGTCCAATCGTACACGCGCCTCAAAACGTCAACGATTTAAAAAACAAAAAAAAAGTGCAAGCATTTTTTTTTTTTTTTTTTGCTTTGCACAGCAGGAAGCGTGTCTTGTCCGGACGGTTCTTTAATCGAACTTGGCTTGCAGCCACAGCCAACTTTCCCCCTTCTTCTTTCACATTTCTTAAAATCTTTTCTGCCCCCAGTTGCTGAGATCCTATGATGTCACAAATAGCGCAGTTTAGCAGTGTCCTACTTCGGTCATTCACTCGTTGCAAGAAGTAAAGAGCCTCAGCTTCTCGTTTCAGGAACTCCATATTGATTCGTGTAAGCTGCAGAACCTGAACCGCTGTTTTTGTACGAGAGGCGTATGAATGAATCGTTGAATAGACGTGGTGTTTAACAAGCTGACGGCGGCATAGCTTAGAAAATGACCTAAGAAGTTGGACGATACGCTTTAAAGGGTGAAATAGTAAACTCCTCGCCTGAATGTACACCTTCATTTAGTATCTTGATGATAAAAGAGTTTACATACGCGGCCGTTCATTCATGACTGCATCCAAATTTAACGACACCTGGGGCCCGCCATGTAGCAGAGGGCCCCTGGTGGCAAAACCATGAAGCTGCGCGGCGGGAAAATGTGACGGTGGACTTAACGCGTTTTTTCTTGTAGTTCGAATTTCCTGTAGGCGATGAAAAGGTTCTCTCGGGCTTACAGTGCATGTAAAGGTTGTGCAATTAATTCAATTCATATTCAAGGTGTTTGATTTTAATTCATAAAGATATAAAAAAAAGTCACGAAATGTAAATTGTTGTTTGTTCAGGTGAGTTATACGGTCCACACTCTAAAAAAAAATGGAGGAAAAAAGTAGCAACGGCGTGTCTTCCTCCCTTCTACTGACGCGCCCCCAAGCGGACACGAGAAGGAGGGAGGAACGAGACATTTTCCTCCTTCTCCAGGCAGACTGGAGAAAGCTTTCGCCCTCCCGAATCAACTTCTTTCGGTTTCGTTTTCGAGCAGGTCGCGCACGTTGTTTAATAAATGCTGTTGAGTTGATTGAGCTTCAGCGGCAGCGAAGGCCGCCTGTAATTCCGTCTTCTAGTCCAAACGTGCAGAGCATTTCGGTTGCATTGACGTTTTTATCACTAATTTTATGAAACGAGCAAACGAAGCCGCTAGAAACGGCGAAGTTCCGGAGCAGTGCCAGCAGCGCCACGTACACTGGGAAAGATGGCCGTCTCCGAATTGCGGGGCTCACGCGGAGGAACTACAGTAGCGAAACCAGCGAAACCACGCGGAACTGTGTCGACGTTCTCGACGTTATGGAAATCGCAGGAACTGCGTCCAAGACAGGCAGGTTTTGCTGCCGGCTGCCTGGGCGCCTTTCTTGCTGAGTTCGGTTCTGTTTTCCGATGCCGAGTGCGACCGGCGTTCAACGTGGTTCTGTATTTGTGCGTGTCAGCAACATAGCAGCAACATCCTGATGGCAGTGTTGTGGGTTGTGAACAGAAGACTGGAATTATCGCCGATGTGACCGTGTGTTCGCGTATCAGTGGTGTAACAACAAGATGAGATGACGTAAACTGTCGGGCATTGATGCCGCTGGTCGGGCCGTGATCGGAAGGGGTGGGGTGTTGCAGGTTGACATTCCGCTTTACATTAAAAAGTTTCATACCACTTGAGGGGTTAGGTGTAGGGGTGTCGCGAACTTTTGTCGAACCAGATTTTTAGGTCGAACTTTCGGGGTTCGACTGGGTCGAACAGGTTCGACGAACCTTCGAACTTTTCACCAGATTCGACCGGTTCGACTTTGTGGACAGTGTGGCCAGACCTTGATACAAGCATGTCTAGGTTTGGAGAATTTCTTTTTTATGCAAAGGGTTATTTTATTTTATAAACAGTTACAATTAATATAAACTAATTCTAATCACTGAAGAAGTTATTAACTTCGTTTTTTTGTACTGTATTAACTGAAATAACCAATCAGCGCTGCCCTTAACTCATCCCTTAGCCATCACCATCCAGTCCGAAGCCAACTGGCCAGCCTGTCGCGCATGCGCACAGGAGTCGAACCTCAACTCAAGGTTCGTCGAATTTTCCACTAAAAGTTCGAAAAAGTCGAACCTGGTCGAACTCGAACCTCGGCCGGTTCGCGACACCCCTAGTTAGGTGCAATCGATCGACGTGCGGATAGTCATGTTGGAACGCTGGTCTGAACAGTAAGCTCCTATCGTACAGTGGCCAATGTGACTGTCGGTTGTCTCGTGCCCGAGAGCGATTGCGCTCTGGGGAAAGGACTGAACAGTACAAAATCATGACGGAAAGTAGGTATATTTACAGTGTGGAATTTTAGCATGAAAAAAAAGAATAGTAGGTAAAATCGAAAAAAAAAGCTACCCTTTATTTCGCTGTTTAAATATACTACGGTCCCTGGAGAAACTGCCCTCAAAGTGGCGCGCTGGGATGCTCGCAAGAAGTTTTCGAGCTCGCCACGGCGTAGCTCCGTACACTTAACACCTGCCGCAAGTCGCGGCTTTGACTGCATTCAAGTTGATCGAAAAGCGATCTCTCAGCCCGTGAAGCATCACTTCCAGCTGAGTGAATATCCGCTCTACAGAGATTAATTCAAGACGGCAATTGCAGCCTTGCGCGAACAGCACAAATAGAAAAACAAACACTACAATAGAAATAGAGGCTACGACGTGCCGCGCGGGGAAACTAAGTCATGGTTTCGAACCGCATTGGAGCGGCTTGATTTATTGGATTTCAGATATTTACGGCATGATCGAGCGTTCGCTTTTTAATAAGAGATTCATCCCTTGAGTCATTCAAAATACTGTCAAAGGTATGACATTGCTAGAAAAAAATCAACATGCTGGGAATATTTTTTATTGCTTATTCAGTCACCGAAAAATTCCGTACGTTCAAAACGACCAGTATAAAAGACGGAAAAGCAGAGCTCGATTGTAGGTTCAGAAAGACTTCCTTTGATTTCCTTGCCTTCAAAACTCTCACTCACTCACTCTCGGGTGTAGCGTTCGGGTTAGCGTGCCGTTGAATTGATGTTTGTATGTGCAGTGTATGTGCTCAGTGTATGTTCACGTGGTGCTTGTCGTATGTGTAATGTGAGTAAGGGAGAGGTTCCCGAAGATCTGGAAGCGCAATGGTGGGCTGAAGAAATAAAAATATTTTTTTTGTAGAACATGAATTGGGCAGTACCTAGCGCCACCTAGCCTAGCTATTTACTCTGCTTGACCCTGCCATCTAGTGGCAAGCGATTTAACCTTTTACGCTACGCGATAAACAGTGGCTTCGAGTTAGTTCTTTTGAGAGCGGCTTTTGGTTTCGCGGATTGGGTTTGCCGTTCCTCCGTGATGTGCGGTTGACGAAGTAATAGTGACTCGAGGAACACCAAAGGTAAGACGTAAAGTGCGCGAAGTAACTGGGTATCGGTTGTCTCCGTTTAACATCGCAGTGCTGTCGACGAGAAGACTGAGTAACTGCTTTCGAAACGCAAGTTTCTGTACCTGTGGGGGGAATCTGGCTTCGGAAATAAACACAGTTCGCGGAAAGCTCGTGTTACGCTTTTATTTGCTGCTCCTCTCGTCCCGTACAAGAGACGTAGCGTCCTCGTTAAGCCTTATTGAGCTCGATTTGCTCGATTCAGGGCCGCCATAATGAGATGCAGGCGACGGAGGAACTTTGCTCCCCTGCTTCAGGGACGAAAGTTCCTCTCTTTCTGAAGGAACATAGGTTACAAGAGCGTTCCTCCCCTAAGGGAGGACTATCGATACCCTTTTTTCTAAGAGTGCAGAGACATAATTGAGCGCGCTAAACGTCACGGCAAGTCGGGTAATTAACTAACATTTGTTATTTAAACTTTAGTTAGTAAAAATTAACATACGGCTCCAATTAGAAACTCGATGAGCGTCATCTAAAACCACTAAATCATTTTAGAAGGACTCGAAGAACGTGGGAGCGCGGAGTTTGAACTCAAATATTTCTCTGTAAATCACCGTACCCCGGCCTACGGATAATGCATTTTTTTTTTCCGATTGCCAGTTGGCTTTATTTATCTTAGACATACAGTCTTTAAATTTAGCACAATGAACAAAAAGGGTATCTATTAAAAAAGTTCGCTGAAAGCAAATTAATGCGCCGCTTAGAATTTCGTGAAATAAAAAATATATAGTTCGTCCCATTGAGTTACGGGCCGTCCCGCCACCGCTGCCGATAGATGGCGCAAGTAGTGTCGGCGCGCTCCTGTCCTGGGTAGCTAAACTCGTGGAGCAAAACATTCTTCGCTTTTTGACGCAGCGGGGGGAGTGACCAAAAGAACGCCGCAAAGTTTCCTCCTCCCTGTGCGCGCTCAACTTCGCAACTTTTGACGAAAAATCCCCCGCGATCCCTAGGCGGTGCACGAGAGCACGAGACAGCGCGGGGAGGCGAGCGTTCACGCCGCTCGCTGTACGTTGTCTTTGAGCTCTCTAGCGCCGACGATCCCATCATGCCTCGCCCAGGCGAGGAGCGAGAGCAGACGACGGGAGTTCGTCTGCTACGAGGCGGCATTCGCACAGCGGAGCTGAAAGAAAAAGTTGGTATTCTGCTCGAAATCGCGTCCCGCGGGCCACAAACTCAAACGCCGGCTTGAATCGTAAGCGTCCAATAATCCACGAAGGGAGGAATCGACGACCCGTGTTTTATTTGCAAAATTTGGGTCGCTTTGTTGCCGTACAGACGCTGAAACCTACCAGTGTGTAATGAAAGGCCCAGGACAAACTCAGAGGCCGCGAGATCTCGCGTCATCTGTGTGCAGGTGAAAAGTGGAACATTTTTCGACAAAGCTCCCACAGCAGAAACCTGTGACGCATTCACTCAGCGTCCGTGGAGGCTAAACATGGAGACGTAGCCCGAGGCTCAAGCACAGTCATATTTGAACGGCAGCTATCTTGCCCCGTCGTATTTTGTTTGAGAAAGCTCTCGTTCTCAATGCCCTCACCAGGGAAATAAATAAAGTCTTACGAAACGTATTGCTAGATGGTCCAAAGAACTAGATTTAAGCAGTATCCTTTCAGTAGTTCACTCATAATACTATGCTTAAAACGAAGCAAGCTTTTGCGCGTACAGTGCCATACATTTTCTCAAGTGTAGGCTGTTTTGTAGTCAGCTGGCTTCGGAAACTTACGCCGTCTGTAGATATCTCTGACAGCCGAGTTCCTTAAAGGGGCCCTCCAACAGTATTTGAGCGTCTACTTTTTTTTGCGGTTTCTCCACGCTAGTGGTCCCGGAAACCCAGTGGACAACGAAAGAGTTTAAAAATATTAGCGCATCATATTTTAATTTGACAACTCGGAAACACCTCCTCCGACGGTGGCGCCGCGAGGTGCCGAATGCGCGCGCATAACGGCGCTCCCTTTCACTATACGTCACATTCACTGGGTTTCGTGATTGGCGAGAGCCGTCCCAGAAATTTTGAAGCGGAATAAAGTATATCACACGTTAACCGTCATTATTTCTCTAAAAAGTCGTTTTTATAGCGCTAATAAAGTTGCAAATTAAAGTTCAAAAAGGGCGAAAACAACGCCTCACGCCTCGTCGCTCATGCGCGCCTCCCAGCGGCGTAGTACCTCCTACTCGCCGAGGTGCCTCCGGTGGCGTAGTTGCGGGAGACGAGGCTTCCGCGGCTGTCGAAGCGGGCTCGTCGCGGCGCTTGCGTGGTGTGCCCTCGTACGGCGCGACACCCAGCTCCGCACTCCTTTTTAAGAATCAGGCGCTCAAAATCCGATAAGCCCGGTAAATTCATCGATGATGGCAGCCCGATTCCAAAGCTACGGTGGTTGCAGCGAGGCCTAATGGCCGACCGGGCCGACGGGCTATCAACCAAACTTGCGTCCAATTGGCCAACCGCTTTGCTCCAATCGCTAAACTGTTTCATTTTACGTCATGAAGAGCGATGTTTTGCTTATTTAAAGTTGTTTTCTGCAATATTTAATTTGCTAATAACTCACAAAATATTGCGAATTTCTGTAATATTTTTTTCCCTCGGTGTTCCTGCTTTCATGGAGCTCCGTTTCAGCGCGAACTTCAAACCAGTCAAAAATTGTTGGTGGGCCCCTTTAAAGGGACACTGACACTTCCCAAATTTTTTTTTCCTTTTTTGTCAGACGATTCATTATGGGGTCGGAATACTACCGAATTAATATTTTGCTACAGAGTCACGTATTTTTTCAATAAAGCCAAAAAACGCAACTGCGCGAAACCGAAACCGAAACGGAGAAGTGGAGAGGATAGCGTGAGTGGCGGAAGTCACGTGGCTACACCCGACCGTGCGGGTTTTTTTTTTTTTTTTTTTTCTCCTCCTCTTTCCGCACTTAGCACCGTAGCAGACGAAATGCGTTCGCTCGCCGCGGTATTCCTTTGCAGTTATGTTTGTTCCGCTCGCTGTTCTGTATTTCAGGATGAGTTGTTTTGTACATTTAATTGGCAATTAGTAGTGAGTGCCCGAGTGCCGTGGTGAATTCCTGCGATCAACTCCGAAAAGAATACTCCCAAGATGTTGCGTGAAGAGTTGCCTTACATGTCCTGCATCTGAAAGTGGCCAGAGTTATGCCAGAGTACACAAGTTTCCGAAAGATCAACGAGTCGGGATCAATGGCTGACTGCGATTCCTGTAGAACCATTACGCGAAGCTCGGAAAGCGGACTCTACCCGATTCATGTGCTCCTTGCATTTTGTGGAAAGTGATATACATTGAGTTCGCAAGTGTCAAAAATGGAATCAATAGCATTTAGTGCAGCGACGTATCGTCCACAATTTTTTTTTTCTGTGATAATTGTAAAAAAAGAAATGTAAACAGCGCAGAATGCTTGACAAAAATAAAATCATCGCAAATATAAGTGACACGTTGCAGCAACCAACGTTTATAGATAAACGATGGCAGCGACTGCGCTCCCGCATTCCCACCCATCACGTCGAACAAAAAGGCGCTAGTTTCGGTTTGAGGTCGGTACTTTTCTACAACATCTATGGCGACAGCATCAGTCTGCACTAGGTGCATTCGGCAAGTTCGTCCGGGGCCTGTTCTCCGTGCAGCACTCCGCGGGTCCAATGCATTAGAATTAACTCTCACAATGCAAGTCTGAATCGCGGATCGGAAGCCCGTCACTGGCCTCACCGGCGGCCATTGCTTGACAACAGGCAATACGCCGCGTCCTGTCTAGTTCTCCCTTCGTTTTCGTCCTTGTTGTTTTGGCGTATTACACCATGAGGCAATACACGAAAGTCTAAGGGAAAAACACGCAAAAATAGGAAGCTTGTACGCGGTGCTCGAGGGCGAGTATTTTATGACGTGCTGCGATGATTATATCGGGTGCTTGGAGATCAACTAGACATTCGTCAAACGTTCGAACATTGATATTAAAAAAAATAAATAAATGGGCCGGGGCACCACCGACTTTACTGACGTCGCTTGCTTCGGTTGCTAAATAAACGGCACGTTCAGCGACTGAACGGCACGCTCCGAGTTTCAGTTTGTCACGGAAGCCCTCACAAGCAGTTCAAAGAAAAAAGCTTTCACCATGAAGTACTATGTACAAGCGGGTAAAACGATGGCGAATGTCCCCAGTAAAGGCCTGCCAACTTATCGTTGCTGAGCTCTGATGACTCCGAGATCACGGATGACACTACAATTAACTCGCGGTAGCCCTTGTCTCATTAAACACATCACGTGAACGCCCAACAAAGTCGCCCTCGACTCACCACACAACGGTTTTTAAGACAAGATTGGTATACTAAGCGCGTTATATTCTTGCCCACAATATTAACGTTATTTGCGGAAACACGAGAGAAGTTTTATGAATCGAGAACAACCTACTAAAGCGTAAGAAAAATTGTAGTTTACCGTTTCTCACTATAGCATGCATTACCTCGTGTCAAGCGATGAGCTGCCGGTGGTGCCGCGCGAACCCCAGCATACAGGCCTTCTAGCCGCGATCCAGCTTAATAAGTGATCAGTGGTGCCAGTGTTTTTGAACATAAACTTTAGTTAGTAAAAATTAACATACGGCTCCAATTAGAAACTCGATGAGCGTCATCTAAAACCACTAAATCATTTTAGAAGGACTCGAAGAACGTGGGAGCGCGGAGTTTGAACTCAAATATTTCTCTGTAAATCACCGTAACCCGGCCTACGGATAATGCATTTTTTTTTTTTCTGATTGCCAGTTGGCTCTATTTATCTTAGACATACAGTCTTTAAATTTAGCACAATGAACAAAAAGGGTATCTATTAAAAAATTTCGCTGAGAGCAAATTAATGCGCCGCTTAGAATTTCGTGAAATAAAAAAATATATAGTTCGTCCCATTGAGTTACGGGCCGTCCCGCCACCGCTGCCGATAGATGGCGCAAGTAGTGTCGGCGCGCTCCTGTCCTGGATTCCTGGGTATGGGTACCTTTCGTGCAACGGGTGCGAGGCTGCTGGTGCGAAAACGTTGACGATAATCTTACCGTCTGCGTTGTTGCGTCGCCAGCCTTGCGTCTGTTGCGCGAGTGGTAAATTGAGTGAACTACAGTGTTATTGACCGCCGATACCACCGCGGTAGCGCTACAGAAACCGGCGGGCGGACGGCCGCGTTTGCCACCCAGGGTTGGGCAGCAATACCCTAAAAAGTATTTGAAAAATACAAATACTGGAATACGTGGCAGAGACGCCTGAAGTACTGGTATGGAAATACATTTATAAGAAGGCGTCGCGATGCGGAGCAGAAATACATTTGCAACATATAAAAAAGTCTGTGAAAATACAAATACAAAAAATACATTTTCTACAAATACGGGTAGTTAAATACATTTTGACATAGAGCAATTTCAGATGCCCTCACACTCCGTAGGTCTGGTTGGGAGCACCTGCTAGTGAATACGAGGAAGAAAAAAGAAATATTATCTACATTAATTGAGCAACATTTGTTAAACAACAAACGAGTGCTCATTGTAAAACCTGCCTGAAATAAATAGACGACTCATTTGTAAAGTGTAAGGAGACACATCCGCCCCTGATAGTATCGCGATACCAGGAATACGCCATAAAGTGTATTTCGATAAGGAAATATAAATTACAGTTAAAGAATTCTATCTGGATACAGAAATGTCAATACCAAGCAGGCTTGGGCAGTGGCAGCTGCAGGGTTGGGCAGTATCGCGAGAACCCCGGAAAAGGTCCAATATGGCCTTCCCCAATGTCCACTTTGTCAGATTGTGCAATACGACTTGTGGCAACTCCCGGCAAAATTGAATTTGCGCAATACGAGGCTTTCCAGCGTGCACTCGACGCGCAAAAAGGGGGGCCCGGCCGGGAAACGATTGTCCGGTTCGAAATTCCAGGGGAAAGAAGTAAGACGGCGCCTTAACGCTGCGTGCGCGCTTCAAACTCCTTATATAAAAAAGGGCTAGTTGACAGGCAAAGCACGTCGCTGTGGGCGGCTTTGAGAGTCCACCGGATAACAATGGGATTCAAGTAACGTACACAGCGACGACCGCTCAATGAAGGGACATTGTTTGCCGGGGCCCGGATGACAAAGCGAGCGACATAACGGCGGTCGTGCGCGGGGGACAGTCGAGTGCGGAAAGGAAGAAAAGAAAAGAAAAAAAAACGAAACACGAAGTTGGCGTGTTTGTCAGCAAGGAGTATGAAGAGGGTTAAAATCGTGTTTTGATTTGACGACAACATGAAAGCAATCATGTACAGGGTGTGTCCCCCCCCCCCCCCCCCCACACACACACACAGACACACACACACACGGAAAGAATAAATTAGTTTTTTTTTTCTTATTGCGACAATAAGCTATACGAATTGCTGAATACTTTTTCTCCGCCTAAATGTAACAACGAGCAGCCCGAACCGGATGCCAAAGTTTCAAAACTAACCGTAATCTCATTCAAAAGTTATAAGTGATTTTCGGAAATGTTTTTTTAATGAGAAGATGGTGGCAGACGGAGCTCTCGAATAAATGAAACTGAATTTCACCAGCTACCGAATGACGGACAAAACGGGCCCATGTTCCCATAAAAAAAAAAAGAAGAAAAAAGGAGTACAATAAATTTGTTGAAGTCAACGGCGGACATGTTCGCAGACGACCAAGTTAGCGATGAATGTAACTTGTGTCGCCCTCTCCCGATAGGCGCAGCGAGCAGACGACGCACTCTGCTTTCTACTAGCTGCGCCTATCAGGAGATGGCGCCGCAAGTAACATTCATCGCCAACTCGGTCGTCTGCGAACACGTCGCCGTTGAATTTGGCAACTTTGACGGCCTCATTTTTTTATGACAGGAAAATAACTACACGCCTTGATATTTCACCAGGTCAACCGCGCACCACCTCGATGCATATTCGGTGAAAGTCGGCGCCTCCTATGCCCCGGCGCCGCTTTTTCCGATCGGTTTAGGAGAGTGAGAATTACAGTGTGACATTCCGAAAAGGGCCCTGACGTCACGGACGGAACGTACAGTTTCGTTTCTAACGTCACATGAGCCCGCTGGATTTAGCATACTTATATCCCGCTAAGTTTAGCAAAACGTAACCCGTTAGGTTACGCCGACTACGTGACGTCACGTGACTGACGTCACTCGTCGCGAATATACTGGGTCCTCTCAAGGCGAAACTGGTTGTCGGGACAGATTCTTTGTTTACTATAGCTACTATAATGTTACGCTTAAGCTGCTTAAAAAATCCTTAATATTAAAGTTTTGATGTGGTATTTTTGCATATCAAGGCGTAGAGAATCGAGAGTTGAGCAGAAAAAAAAATATCAGTGCCACCCTTAATTCACATTTAAAAAAGAAACGTTCATGGGGTAGCAGGTCAACTCGAGAACTAATATTAGTGCGAACTAGCACTCCAACAGCAGTACACTACAGTGTACCACTAACGTAATAGGGCACTGCGGCGGTACAGTCTGGGGTAAGTTACTTTTTAAAAGTATTTAGTTACAGTTACAGTTATTTTCCTAACAATGTATTTAAGTTACAGTTACAGTTACTTAAAAATAAAAGTAACGCGTTACAGTTACAGGTACTTCGGCAGAGTAACGTAGTTACTTTCAAGATACTCATATCTGTATGCTACTCTGAAAAGATGGATGACAGATCAAAATGAGCAACATCTACATTTATTTAAGAATTCCTGAAAACTGTATACTTTTCGAGGTATATTTAATAACGCCGTGTTATTGTTTACTCAATGTTGTATCGAAGCAGCATCTGTTTTTTGAAGTTCTTGTCGCTTAGCTTTCCCCTCTTGATGTTGAAAACGTCCCGCCCCTTGCTGAAAAGACGTTCAACGGGTGCGCTAGAAGGAAGTGCGGCATTGAAGCGGAAAAAAATCTTCTTAATGCTGGAGAAGTCGTTGAGGCTGGATAACGCCGTCGATGAGGTGTCAGTCTTCCATCGCTGTGCTTCACTGATCTACTTAACATTAGAACGCAGTCGCAAGAAGGAGTCGTCGTCGTCGTCATCATCGCATGTTGGCTCCCGTGTAACTTCCTCGGAAGGGCGCAGTGCGCTACATTCCTTTCCAAGAAGCAGCAGAGAACGCGTTTTCAGCGTTTCATCTATCCATGAAATTTTAAATTTTGAATGCACCGCTGTAGCCAGTGAGCTCGTCGGACATTAGGTCTTCAAAAAATCTATGAATGAAATAAGAACATTTACTCACACGTGTAACATTAAAAGTTAAGAACAAACGTTTCACAAGCGGGTCGCAGTACAAGTACACTAGCTGTTACGTCCACGGCATTCACCATATGATGCGTGCCTTAATAAAACAATTGTAGGAATATTGTGGCCAAGGACCTTTAGGTCTAATATGTAATAAATATTTTCAACCGTTTTGCTTATAATTTAATAAAAATGTGTGCATTACTTGTCTTGACAATCGTGAATAAGCCTACCTTGCAGACGTAACTTTCTACAAAAAGGCGCTAACGAAGAGGTCGTACCTTTTCCAAAGAATAAGAAACTGACCTCGACATCACTGCGATCTTCACTGTGTTTAGAAGCGAGCTGCAAAACTTGAGTGTATAGGCAGTGAATGTAGCTGCCGCATCAGCGCCACCAATGTCGGTACCAAAGCGCCCATGAACATGTACTGTTCACATTGTAGAATGTCGAGCGCCTTGGCGACTCCTTTTATGGTCTAAGGAATAAAAAAAAAAAAAAACTAATTGAAAATAGAGCAAAAACGTAATAGAGCTTTTGGCAAACCTGGCAATACTCGTCGATGAACTTCTGATCGGCTTTTTATAGACGCGGCAGTGCGAGGGTGTCGCAGACAGCCTCCATCTTGTCCTTCTGTGCCTCGTCAACAAACTTGATTGCGTCATAGAGGGAATTCTAGCGAGTAGTATTAGGAACCGGGAAGTATCTCCATAGTTTATTTTTGATGACCTCCGCTGCTCGGGTGGACTGGCCCTGCTTATTCCGAATCAGTTTCAGTTTTCCAAAAACGACCGTTGCCATCTGACGGTATGTCCTGATCGTGCATCCTTTGTCTACGTCCACAGTCGCTACTAAGTTCAAAGTATGCGCGGCACATCATCTTTGCTTGGGCAGGTGCAACACTTCGCCTGAGGAGTTGTTCATGACAGGGCGAACACTCAAGAGGCTGGTGAGGTCTTCGGAAGTCGGGTTGCCTGCTTCCTCATCCTAGTGTGCCATCTCTCCAAAGTGGCTGATTAAAAAAAAATATAAAACTATTCAAAATAGCAGCATCGAGAATATACCATAGTCAATTAATAAGAAATCTGGACACTCGAAGTTTCATTGGCATAACCTACAATTTCGCTGCTTACGATATCAAGGGCACACCCAACGCTATAATTCTGCCGCGTTTTGATGATAACGTACAGGGGAGAGATGGTCTGCCGAAATTAATATAATTTAGCCAGAGCCAAGAACCCCACTGCTCTCCAGCTCCACCTTTCCGAGAATTTTAAAGGGGTGAGAAAATAATCTTGGATAGTCTGAATGTCAAGGATTTTACACTAGCGTACAACACAAGTCTGACTTAAATCCACTGGGCCAGCAAACGAACCATTCTTTATTTCTTGCTTTATTTTTGCTTTTGCTGTCAAAGGTCTAACTTCGTCTTTTCTGATCTACAAACTGAACGCCACTGTAGGCATTAAAGAGAGACAGGGTTTATTTTCACGAAAAGTAACGCTCGCCCTGTGTGGCCACACTGGCCCTAAATTATCTGCGTTTACGAGTTTTCATCGCGAGGTGGGCAACTTTTTTTCTGTTTAGCAGCTCCATTTGCGCGAAGTTCTTTCTGAAGTAGCTAAACAGTGCCCGGCAGAAACGAACCACGTCAGTCTCACGGTTACGCCAGTTACGCCATCGAAAGAGGTGGACGACGATGAGGATAAAAGGTCCTGGGCGGGAGAGTCGGGCGACTCGTCTACAACCTCGAAAAAGAGCTCGCGGTGGTCCATCGCGTTCCGGTTCGTAGCAGACATCGTTTTCCACGTGCCGCCGCTGTTACCTGCTAGCTGGAGTACACGTTCCTCGTTAAAGTATTATTCTATCACATTTGTGTTCACAATCATTTCATAATTTGATTATTGCCACAGTTAACAAACGCCTCGATTGTTCGCGCATGACAGCGCGCCTCGGTCTTTTTCGGCTCTGCACGGGGCTCGCGCATGGCGGTCTCTCCTGCCCCGCGCAATTTCAAAGAACTGTAAGCAGATAGACCGGACCGTCCCTTCGCTTTTCTTTTGATCCTGCTTTGCGTCCGCTCATTAAACCCTTCTGGGGTCCTACCACTGCCAACGTCTCCTTCGCCTACGTGACATCTGGTGGAGGTGCGGGGTACGACGTATGCTCCGGACTCCTCTTAGCAGCCGAGGTAACAGTCCTCGCCGACCAAGCCCCATTGACGTCACTCCCGTGCACTGCAGAAGCCGTCGCCTCCAAGGTCTGTCCCCGAAGTGCGGATTTCTTTCTGTGAAGAGGACAAGGAAAACAACAATGGCCAACAACCGGGAAGTACGTGCACTACCATCGCCGGTCATGTTCCAACGACCACGGGACCCCCCTTCTTTTCACGGGTTTCCGCAAGAAGATGCCGACGACTGGCTGGAGCAATTCGAGCGGGTGGCTGCTTTTAACAGGTGGAGTGCTGAACAAAAACTCAACCATGTGTTTTTCGCGCAAGAAGACTTGGCAAGGACGTGGTTTGAGAACCAGGAACGCCTACTGATAACGTGGGACTCGTTCACGGATTGCTTTCTGCAAGCATTTTCTACGTTCCTACGAAAAGAGCGAGCCGAGCTGCTGCTCCAACCACGTCTTCAGCACCCCAACGAGACAGGGGTGGTCTTTGTTGAAGAAATGAAGCGTTTGTTCCGGCGCGCCGACCCCGACATGGCCGAAGTCAAAAAGCTCCGGATCCTTGTAAGGGGAGTGAAAGAACAGCTCTTCGCCGGACTAGTACGCAACCCTCCCAAGACTATTTGCGGAGCTTGTCGCCGAGGCCTCAACCATTGAACGGACCCTTGACATGCGAACGAGGCAGTACGATCGACCGGTGCCAGCGATTTCCGCCACCTACGCCGAACCCCGTGGAGTTGACGCCCAGACGTTGCGGAACACCGTTCGAATCATCGTGCGCGAAGAGCTGCGGAAGCTTTTTCCAACGGCGCAGCAACCTCAAGTCTCATCATTGTCCGAGGTAATACGAGAAGAACCGCAGCAGGCGTTGAGCTCAATGGATGTTTCACCAAAAGCACAACGACCCCAGGCTATGACGTAAGCTGCCGCTGCTCGTAGACCTGCCCTCCTCCCGAACCCTCAATGGGAACCATTATCAGATCACTATCTGCCTCCCACCAACACTTTTCCTCCCACCCCACGACGCCCTGGCCCACCGAAGAGCGAAATCTGGCGCACGCCTGATCCCCGCCCTCTCTGCTTTCACTGTGGAGAAGTCGGTCACGTATACCGCTTCTGCCTGTGGAATTAGGGAAAGGACTCGTTGTTTTTTAGAGTAACAGAACATGGTTTATTTCTAGTGAAAACTCATTTAAGTAAAGCGAGCGAAGGCACGTCCGCCTTCGACTGTCGTTCGAACAAGAAGGGGAGAGGGGCCCGCACCAAGCGTCCGTCCAAGAGGGGGGCTCGTCGTTTATGACCCCACGGTGGGGCGCTCTCTCCCCGCGGCTCCCCGTCCCTCTCCGCGGTTTCCTGGAAAGGGGCTGGTGCCTCGGTTTCGGCTCGTCTTCGAAGTCGTTTTTCCTTCCCTCTTCCCGGCTCGGGCATCTCCAAGTTCTCCTCTTTTTATTTTACAACACATTCCCCCCCCCAAAATGACAGCGTCATTTTTTTGTTCCGTTATGCGATCTCTAGAGGGTACAATAACTGTATGGGTCTTTTGAGCGTTAACCGTCCGGGCATCTTGAGCAGGCATGATAGTACTTTGCCGTCTCATCCCGGAAACACCTTCTTGATCCTGGCGCGTCTCCTCTGCTGTCGTGGTCGCAGGCCGTCGCGGATAAGAATCAGAGGCCAGATTCACGAAACGATCTTACGCAAAAAATATGCGTAAGACAAAACTTAAGAACAAATTCGTATTCACGAAACGAAATTTTCGTAAGTTTTGCGCAGGTTACGACGAAATCCTACGACAGCTCCGAAGCTGTCTTACGCACTTCTTACGATCAAATCAGCATGGCCGACAGCGTCGCGGTCGCGACGACCGACGGACGTTTATTTTTCTACGTGCGCTTCTCACGCGTCCCGACTTCAAGCAGCAAGAAAAAAGTAAAATTACTTGAAACAGACCACGACGAACAAGAACGCTGGATCCACAAACACCCGGGAAAAGCTGACCAAGTGAGCTCGGCAGATAGGCCTAGCAGGCACTCTCGGCGCAGCGGTGCTCTGACGGTCCTTGGCCAAGACCGTCTGCCCACGACCGGCTGGCGTGCTGAATGGAATATGCCCGCGCGACCCTTGTGAACCCTTCCCGTATCGCTGACCTCAATTTTAGATTAAGAGGTCAATCTCTTCCTCTTGTCATCTCCTAGTTTTCCGAGGCAGCGGTGACGAACGCTGTCGTCGAAAAGGGACTCTCATCGATTCTATCTCTTTGTTTTGTGTGATATAGAGCTCAAATAAACGACGTATGGATTACCTTCGCCACACGGTATGTGCACTTTGTTATTAGTATTCCATTTCGCGGTCCAACAGCGCGAATCCAGCACTTCGATCAAACGCGCGCGTTCGCTCCGAGTGTGAACAGGTATTACGTGGCTCTTGCTGACACTCTCGTAGTTCAAACGTATCTTTTTTAACGTCGGCTCGCTCCTGCATCTCCGAGGCCGCGAAAAAACGCCGCGGCAATTTGTTTCCATCTACGTCGCTTTGCAAACGACTGACACGGGCCGTCTTTTACCAACGATGACAGCTGTGTTGACTTCGTAGCGATCGAGTTCGTCGCAGTCAACGGAGGCGGTTACGCATCCCGGCCTGGGCATTCGGGCGCGTTTAAATCGTGTTAGCGTCGACATATCACTGCACGGACACGAACCCCAGACAAGCGGTGGCAGGAAGGGCGGAAGGCCGCCTGTGTTTGTTATTAAAAAATCCACGTGCTCCGAACGGCTCCGAACCATGCCGAGCTCTCCGATTGGTTGTTCGTGCTGCCGAAGACGCGTCGCCATAGCAACAGCACCGGTATGTTCTAGTTTCTCCGTACGAGAACGCCGCTTTCCTCCTCTCACTTAAGAACGCGTTCGTGAATACCAATTTCTCCTCTTCTTACGATGTTCTTAACTTACGAACTTCTTAGCTAAGTTGTCGGTAAACTAAGAAGCTCTTCGTGAATCTGGCCTCAGATCACCCTCTTCCAGCAGTTTTCCTTGGCGTTGTTTCTGGCTTTGCACGTTCCTCAGTTCCGCCAGGTACTCTCGGCTCCATCGGCGCAGGAAGGCGTCCGCTGTCATCTGTCGGTGGGTCCAGGACCTGTGGAGGTCGGTGTGAACACCCTCGACATCTTTCCTCCCCATGCTGGCAGCGTCGTACTCGCGAAGCAAGTCCGGCGTTCTTTGGAGACGATTCGTCAGCTGGGTCAGTCGTTTTTCTGCCATTTCCCTGTTGTCGTCGAGATTCACGTTTGGTTTCCAGGGAAGGGCAACTTCGTATCGGGAACCAACTCGTTTGATGCTCTCCTTGAAGGAGTCTAGCTGCCGTTGTTTTGCCGAGTTGTCTCCTTCGTCTTCGGTTACTCCGACCGACTCCAGCGTACAAAACCGCTCCAAGCAGTCTGTTGCTTCAGCCTCTGCCACGGATGTCTTCAGGGCGATCGTTTGCGTACAATGTACGTTGTGAACTGTTGCTCTCAAGGGACCTTGGATACTCCATCCGAATGCGGTCTCGACCGCTCTTAGTTTCTCTTTTAGTGGTTTGGATTTCCCCGTCACAAGGTCCCAGTAGTGCTCTGAGCCGATGAGAAGGTCAATATCACCATGTTGCTTGTTGTTAGTCAAGCTGGCCATCTTCAATTGGCCCAGTAGTTTTTTCAGGTTGGGTTCGGGGATAGGGATCTTCTGATCGCATATCACGTCCGTTTCAAGAACTTCGAGCTGATGTATTTTGCCGGTTTGTGCCGTTAATGAAACCAGTACCCTGTTAAATACTCGTTCTGATTGGTGTCCGCCGAATACTCCGACTGTCAGTGTCTCCTGTCCCAAGATCTTGCACTCGAGACGTTCGGACGCGTTCTTTGTAATGAACGAACGTTGGCTCCCTCCGTCGAAGAGAGCTCGGACGAACGTTCCGTTGGTTTCTCCTGCACACCAGATCGTTGCAGTCTGGAGAAGGATAGCTGGCCCGGCCGCTTTGCTTGTGGCGGATTCCAGATTCACTGGAGCGCTCGTTATCGCGTTTCGGTTTGCTTCTGCCTTGGCTGGCGTGTAGCCTGGGTCGCACATCGTTGTCGCATGCCGCCTCGAACACTTCGTGCATTGCATGCTGCTTCTGCATTCATTCGAGCGGTGATTAGGTTTCGTGCAGCGGAAGCATCGTCTCTCCAAGCGCAGCAGTCTTTTCTTCTCTTCGATTGAAATGTCAGCAGGGCAGGCAGCTGTCGCGTGGTTTTTTTCTTTGCAGAACAAACAGCTATCAGGTTTCGTTGATTGATGCAGTAATGCTGCGGAGGATTGATAGCGTTCTCCGGGATTTCCCTTCTTCTCGTTTTTCTTCTCTGCCATTAATCCATGCGGCTGTTGTCGCGTGTCCATAGCTTGTTGTGCTGCTAGGTTCTCGCGGCTCTGGACTTCGACTCTCAAAAAGGCAAGCAGGTAGTCGTGAGAATAGTGACACGATACCTCGTTCAGTGGTGCTTGTCTCCGTTGGTCGTTCCTGAGAGTCCTCGGATCTCGTGGACATCCCACCAGCTGAAGCGTCCAGCGTCGACACGTCCGATGCCTGCTCGTTCACGATCGTTCTGTTAAAATCCAGCAGGATTTCTTTTGGCAGTGAACGCTGAACCACTGGAAACAAAAGAGCACCGAAGGTCTGATGCTTCTGTCCGAGTGCCTCCAGTTCTCGGAGATGGGAGATGATGGTGTCGTAGAGTCGACGGAGGCCCCGGACGTCGTCGGCGTCTCGCACTGGCTGTAGATCTAGGAGGTTCCGCATGTGTGTCTGAACGAGGATATCCCCATTTCCGAAGCGTTTCTTCAGCAGAAGCACCGCATCCTCGTAGCACCGTGATGTGGTAGGCAAACCTCTGATGGCACTTGACGCCTCGCCGGTCACCGCCGCCCTGAGGTACCCGAACTTGTCCAAGGTCGTTAGCTGATCGTTGTTGTGTATTACTTGCTCGAACTGCTCCCAGAACTCTTGCCAGGAGATGCTTTTGCCGTCAAACTTGTGCAGCTCGAGCTTCGGGAGCTTCACTCGGCAGGCAGTCGTTGTCGCGTTTCCGTTGTTGTGCATCGCTGATGAATCCAAACTTCGTGGTGACGTTGCTCGGAGTTCCTTCAACTCTTCCTGAAGTTTTGCAATACAGGTGACGACCCGATCACTGTATTCAATTGTTCGCACAAAGTTTTGCTCGGCTTCTCCTTCCGGCACCAGTGGTTCGATGGCGGCGTCCACCTCGTTCAGTTGGGCTTGGAGGGCGCCAAGCCTTGCGGAGAAGACGCTGAGGTTCTTTTCGTTTTTCTCATTGCTCTCGATGTACGAATCAATTTCAGAAAGGAGTTTGGTCACCTGTGTTCGCAGGGCAGTTCATTTCCCCTTGAGTCGTTCCATGATCCGGAACTCGTTGCTTCAGCCGTTGGCGAATTCAAGATGGCTATCCAAGATGGCTCCTGCCTCCTCGTTGCCTCAGCCGTTGGCGAATCCAAGATGGCTATCCAAGATGGCTCCTGCCTTCTTCTCGTTCGTTGTTTTCACTTCTCTGTCGTTGGATGTTCTGCGTTGAATTCGTGTCCTAATTTTCTTCATTCCCGGGTTTCGGCACCAACTTTTTAACAGTGTGGAATTAGGGAAAGGACTCGTTGTTTTTTAGTATAACAGAACATGGTTTATTTCTAGTGAAAACTGATTTAAGTAAAGCGAGCGAAGGCACGTCCGCCTTCGACCGTCGTTCGAACAAGAAGGGAGAAGTCGCCCGCACCAAGTGTCCGTCCAAGAGTGGGGCTCGTCGTTTATGACCCCACGGTGGGGCACTCTCTCCCCGCGGCTCCCCGTCCCTCTCCGCGGTTTCCTGGAAAGGGGCTGGTGCCTCGGTTTCGGCTCGTCTTCGAAGTCGTTTTTCCTTCCCTCTTCCCGGCTCGGGCATCTCCAAGTTCTCCTCTTTTTATTTTACAACACTGCCCATACCGCCGACTTGGACTTCGAGGTTTTTCAAGCGACGCTCCACGCCTCCGGGTTCGAGAACTACCACAAGAAATCCAACACTATTTAGCTGAGCCTGGGCGAGGACCCAGGCGCTTCTCACGGTCTCCATCGCCTAGTCGACCTGTTTCGCCACAACGCCGTCCCTCTTCAGAAGCTGCGAGACGCAGGTCGCCCAACCCCGGTAGGGAAACTGAGGGCAGCAACCCCTGGAGGTGGGGTTGCTGTACAGCGCGGTCGCGAACATCCTCCCCACCAGCACCGACGCAGCCGCCAATCGACGTCACGACGTCCCGACGACGTCCTGACGACCACTGCCGACCTGAACGTATATCTCGACGGACGCGACATAACCGCTCTCGTCGACACGGGCGCTGACTACTCCGTTATCAGCGGACAGTTTGCAAGAGCTCTAAAGAAAGTGACGACCCCCTGAGACGGCCCTCTGATTCGTACAGCGGGTGGTCATCTTGTGACTCCCAGCGAACGATGTACAGAGAGGGTTACAATCCTGCCATTTCACTTATCCTGCGACGTTCCTCGTCTTGCACCAGTGCTCGCGGGACGTTATCCTGGGTATGGATTGTCTTCTTGACCACTGCGCTGTCATCGATCTCAAATCAAAGTCAGTCACATTTTCTACAGAGCACGCCATCCCGCCCAACGCCCAGCCGACGTCGCTTACGCTACTCCACATGTTACCTTACCACCCCGCTCAAGTGTCCTTGTCTCTGTAACATCTGCCGTATCCAGTGATTACGAGGGAGTCGTTGAAAGCCACAGATCTCTGCTGCTTCAATGAAAAATCTCGGTTGCGAGGGGAGTCGTTCGCCTTGAACAAGGACAAACGGTTATATTGATAACAAACTTCACTTCGGAATACCAACATCTCAGCCGGGGCACCTCACTCGCTTCCCTAGAGGACACCGCCGAGGTCAGTAACGCTCTGACCCTCTCCGATACAACCTCGACAATTTCTGGGACAGAAGAGGCTGCTCCCGCATTCGATGTAAACCCTGCGTTGTCTCGGGAAAAACAGGACCGACTACAGCACCTACTTCAACGCTACCACGACTCTTTCTCGTCGCCTTCGAAAATCCGGTAAACCCCGATTGCGAGACATCGAATCATAACTAACGAGGACGCACGCCCCCTCCGACAATCTCCTTATCGAGTTTCATTCAAGGAGCGCGAGGCAATTCAACATCAAGTTAAAGAGATGCTCTCCGTCGACATTATTCAACCCTCAAAAAGCTCTTGGGCATCGCCTGTCTTTCTTGTGAAGAAAAAAGATGGCACCCTCAGGTTCCGCGTTGATTATCGCCGGCTAAACAAAATCACTAAGAAAGACGTATATCCTTTGCCCCGAATCGACGACACTCTAGACAAATTAAGCCACGCCAAGTACTTCTCTTCGATGGACCTCAAGACGGGATATTGGCAGATTGAGGTCGGCGAGAGGGATCGGGAGAAGACAGCCTTCATAACCCCCGACGAACTGTATGAGTTTAAAGTCATGCCCTTCGGCCTCTGCTCAGCGCCAGCAACGTTTCAAAGAGTTATGGACACTGTGTTGGCAGAGCTCTAATGGCAGACCTGCCTCGTATATCTCGATGATGTTGTCGTGTTCTCCACGCACTTCGATGAACACCTACGGAGACCGGAAACGGTACTTGAAGCAATTAAGTCTTCAGGACTAACACTTAAGACGGAGAAGTGCCACTTCGCTTACGAAAAACTAAAATTTCTTGGACACATCGTTAGTGGAAGTGGAGTTCATCCTGATCCCTACAGAAAACTGCAGCGATTGCACGCTTCCCGCAGCCAGCGGACAAAAAGCCTTTTCGTAGGTTTCTAGGCATTTGCGCTTATTACAGACGTTTTGTAAAGGGCTTTTCTCAACTTGCCGAGCCCCTCATGCGCCTGATGCACGATGATGTACCCTTTACCTGGGAGCCAGAGCAAGCAGATGCATTCCGGGAGCTCCAGCAGCGCCTACAGTCGCCCCCGTTACTGGCCCACTACGACGAGAACGCCAAACAGCAGATCATACCGACGCCAGCTTGTAGGCCTCGGCGCCGTTCTTGTTCAACACCAGAACGGACTTGAGCAAGTTATCGCCTACGAATGCCGTTCTTTGTCCAAAGCCGAAAAAGACTACTCCACGACCGAAAGGGAATGCCTCGCCATCGTATGGGCGATTTCCAAAGTTCGCCCCTACCTATATGGCAAGCCTTTCAAGGTAATTACTGATCAGGCACGTAGCCAGGATTTTGTTTCGGGGAGGGAGGGGACCTGCCCATGACAAAATGCTGTATGAGGGGGAGGGGGGAGAGGAGGTCCCAGCAAAATGGAAGATATAGGGGGGGGGGGACCTGGGCCCCATGCCCCCCCCCCCCCCCTGGATACGTGCCTGTTACTGATCACCGCTCTTTGTGTTGGCTCGCCAGTTCAAAAAACTCCTCCGGACGCCTCGCACGCTAGGGCTTGAGGTTGCAGGAGTTTGCCTTCATAGTCCTACACAAGTCGGGACGCAAACACTCCGACGCCGACTGCCTTTCGCGTGCACCTGTCGACCCAGCACCAGAAAACACGGACGACGAAGACACGTTCCTATATCCGATCAGTGCTAGTACCTTCGCTCAGCAACAACAAGCTGATCCAGACCTAAACAAGCTTATCAACTACCTTGAAGGCAAAACCACCACAGTCCCAAGCGTCTTCAAGCGCGGCGTATCTGCATTTTGTCTGCAAAACGACATGCTCGTAAAGAAGAATTTCGCCCCTAACAAGGCACAGTACCTACTCGTGGTCCCCACAGCACTCCGCGACGAAATCCTTCAAGCGGCGCATGACGAGCCAACATCGGGACATCTGGGATTTACGCGTACCCTCGGCAGGATCCATGAACGCTACTTCTGGCCACGCCTCGCTACCAACGTACGCACTTGCCGAGAAGGCCAACGCCCAAAAGCGCCGCCTACAAGACCTTCAGGACCATTGAAGCCGATAGAGCCGCCCATGCAGCCCTTCCAACAAGTAGGAATGGATTTGCTAGGTCCTTTTCCTACTTCTGCTTCCGGTAACAAATGGATTATCTTGGCTACCGACTACCTAACCCGCTTCGCCGAAACACAGGCCCTTACCAGCGGCACCTCTATGGAGGTTGCATGATTCTTCGTGCATGCGATCCTCCTGCGACATGGTGCTCCCAAGGTCGTCATCACAGATCGAGGAACAGCCTTCACGGCCGAGCTCATGCAAGCCATTCTGCACTTCAGCCAAATTGCTCACCGCCGGACAACTGCCTACCACCCACAAACAAATGGCTTGACTGAGCGCCTCAACAGGACTCTCGCAGACATGCTATCAATGCATATGGATGTCGAACATACAACGTGGGACGACATTTTACCTTATGTAACTTTCGCGTACAATACGGCAATGCAAGCGACGACAGGAATGACGCCATTCAGTCTCGTATACGGAAGAGCGGCCAAAAGTACACTAGATGCCATGTTACCGTACGTTGAAGACGACGCCCATCCCGACGACGTGGATGCGTTCCTCCAACGCGCAGAAGAGGCCCGCCAGTTAGCGAAGATCCGAATACAAGACCAGCACCAACGCGACGCTCGACGCTACAACCTTCGACGAAATGACGCACAATACCAACCTGGCGACCAAGTTTGGGTATGGACCACCATTCGCCAACGAGGTCGTAGCGAGAAACTCCTCCGTCACTACTTCGGCCCGTACAAGGTCGTCCGCCGTCTTGGACAATTAACCTACGATGTCATGGCCCATGAAAACTCGCCATCACGGCGACGCCGTTTGCACCCAGAAGTTGTTCATGTAGTCCGCCTCAAACCGTACTATGCCAGATAGACGTTGAAAGAACATATTTGCTCGTCTACTCCCACGAAGCTTTACCTTCAAGCATCGTGTCCCTGCTTCCTTTAAAGGGGGGATAATATTACAGTTAACAAACGCCTCGATTGTTCGCGCATGACTGCGCGCCTCGGTCTTTTTCGGTTCTGCACGGGGCTCGCGCCTGACGCTCTCTCGTGCCCCACGCAAAAACAAAAACAAAAAAACAAAAAAAAAACTGCAAGCAGATCGACCGGACCGGCCCTTCGCCTTTTTCTTTGATCCTGCTTTGCAGTCCGCTCATTAAACCCTTATTGGGTCCTACCACTGCCCGTCTCCTTCGCCTACGTGACAATATATTCAATTTGTTATAATGCATTAAGCAAGATATATTTATATATTGTGATTTTTATTTTGAGTTCGTGGGTCCGAGGCTACTCCCTGTAGCTGTTAAGGGACATTGGCGAGCTCCGTTTAACACAGGACCTCCCTTAGCGAAAGGGACCTTTATGCGCCGTGTGATCACGATCTCCAGCTCCCTTTACTACAGGTACCTGTGCTAAAGGTACGTTTACGCTGCCCTGGGAATCGAGTATTACTCGTGGCGATAACGGTTCTAACCAGCTGTTCATGCCTCTGGTATTTGTGTTCACAGCTAGCTAGGTATGGCAGAAGAGCTAGATAGAAAGAAAAGCAACTAATCGACCTGTTCTTTTCCCCGGTAGCCGCCTCTTTAAACGTCAAACTGTACGAAAAAAAAAAAGAAACAAAAATAGCCCTGCCGTCTGATCCTTATCCAACGCCAAAAACTAACGCGTGCAAAAAAAAAAAAAAAGGAAAGCAAAAGTAAAATGGGGGGAGGGAAGGGGGGGGGGGGGGGCGGGGGAGTTAGGAACTCAGAGTGCCAAAAAGGGGCGCACCAGGGATCATAGCCTTGCTGCGCCTAGATTTGAGAGTGCTCCCAACAGCTCCATATCGGGGTCACGTGTCTGGATCCGCCTCCGTGCGCACAAGCACCAGATGTGCGCGAGAGGTGTGCGCCATTACATTACGAGCGTTCTCCGTGATTTAGTTGACGCCCTCTCTTAAATCGAGGCTCTCTGTGATGCATAACCCGCGACTGGCATTAGCAGAGGACAGAAAAACGGCCCAAAACAAGAGGGCGCAAATTGGGTGTCAGCTGCGCTGACAGCGTCGTGTCACACACGGACGCGCTCGCTGTCTTCTTTATAATACATCGTCTCTTCAGCGCAGGGCATAGTTAGTTTCGTTCTAATAAAACGCATATAGAAATGTGCACTGAGCGCCGTCATGCAGGCACGGGTGCGTACTTTGCAGACGACGCGAGCGACGTCAAAATGTCACCTGCCAAGGCAGGCGATGGCAGACGACAGTCGAAAACTGCTTATGCTTTGAAGATTTTGTTTCGCCTGATTTGAGGTTAGTTGTGACAACTCGCGGTAGATGTCTGTGGTATTTGCATAGTTGGAATCAAGCTTTTAAATTGTACGCAGCCTATCGCTGGTTGTTCTAGCTTCAACTTCGGCGGCCCAGGTTCGTTTACAATATTAATTAACACGCAAGATAATTGTTTGATGTAGTACAAATATAATACTCTTTTAATCAAGCACCATTTAACTGCGAAAACACACAAGATAACTATATCGTCCACGTCAATTATCAAAACCTAATTATTCGCTACTAGCCGGGGAAAACCTGGACAGAAGCAAATACCCTTTCTTTTATAACCTAGGCTTGCGTTAATTCTTTTTCTTTTTGGCAAGATAAACACAAAAAAAGGCTGTTTTCTGTTTATTGTGGCAAACTCATGACAGAAAGAGGCAGACGGTGGAGATCTTCAACGAGGTGATATTCACAGCAACCCAGATCGCTTCTTTTTCTAGTTCTTGTTTTACCTAATCGTCCTGCGGAGGATGTCGTGGTTCTTTGGGCATCTCTCTGTCAAAATCAAATTTCTACAAAAACATTTTTTTTTCTGGTTAGTCGCTTTGTCACTTATCAGAGAGGTCATCGATGCTTGGTACCTCGTCTGTGCCTATAACCACTGACATCATATTGGACGCTCAGCGTTGCAAGTCCCGAGCTTCTTAATTATTTCCACTCAGCAGCCAAATGCTATTGCGGGATTGACGATAAGAAACCGAGAACCTGGAACACAAAAAGCCGTTCCCTTAGTTTCTTAACTTGTCAGTGACGATGATAGTTCTCTCTTGATCGTTTAATATTTGAAGATGCTTGGCTCGGACACAGCTTCGGTCCAGCAGGGATCGTGTCCTCGATATATAATATATAATATAATATATAATATATAATATATATATAATATATATATATATATATATATATATATATATATATATATATATATATATATATATATATATATATATATATATATATATATATAATGCTATAGTGTAAGGGAACTCTCCACGATAGTTTTTGCGTAATGAATTCGTAAAGTCCATACAGTTGTATGTGCATGGGTTCGCTATTCGCGGCGAGAAGCTCGCTATGGGGGCGCTTCTGTTTTCCTCACTATGGGTAGTACTGTACCGGCTACCCACACGGTTAAGTTTGAATTTTCATAGCGCGTAATAGAAGCTTGGCATTGCACGTCCGCGCACCACCATTGGAAGTTAAAGGGTAACTGCAAAGAAAAAAAAGTGTTTTTTAAACAGCCTAATGGGACAAGCATGTCACAAAACAAATGTTCCGCGAAAAAAAATAATTTTTTTTATCAATATTAGGACGTAATTTAGTCGGAGTCAGAACCTCTCCACATTCGAAACTCCCGCTCTTCGACCCCCGCGGAGGAGAAGTACGCCCCGCCCCTCACTCTCCTGACGCAGCGTCTCGACTTCCGGTGAGATCTGGCAACAACGCGCGTTAAACCAGAAGCTGCGCTGGCTGCGCGGTCTGCAAGCTCATAGCAAAGACGTGACCGGAGAAGTGCCCCTGTGATGTTCGCGGAAGGCGGAAAGTATCATTCGTAATCGTCGTGTGGGCTTTGAAAACGAAGGGAGTCACAGGGTCCACGAGTGCGCAACCACAAGCCAAGGTCACGACAGCGCTGCGTTGACTTCGGCGATCTCGTTCTGTTTGGTGCAACACGGCGATGCGACAAAGAACTGAAACGTTCGTGGTGTGCGTGGTGCGGTGCTTCGAAGTAGACACCCACGCTTAAGCGCAAATTGGTTATTGTGGTGTTGATGTTTAATGGGTTCAGTCTCGTCGTCGTCAGCTGATCCAGTCAAACTGGTCCGAGAGGACGCAGCGAGCCTTTTTAAAAGTAAATCTTCCTTCGTTCTGTTTCAAAATGTGGAAGATTCCCGACGCATACCGTGAGTAAAAAGCTGCGGGCGTTTTCAACAAAATTACGTCGTTTTAATTGAACAATGAACTCCGAATTGTCCTAAATCTGCCGTTTTTATGCTTCGTGCTGTTGGACTGCGTTTGCACAGCGACGTGTTGCGCTCATCGTGCGGTGTGAATAAATTTGGGCAAGATTTCGTACCTGCCCACAGATGCATGAACTGAGACCATTTTTTACGTAGTGAACACAGTGCTTTTTTTATTTTGTGTGTCTAGTCGCGGACGTTCGATGCACCCAGTGCGAATCTCGACGGCCTCCGGAGCGATATGACGAGAACGTAACTGGACACGTTTGTCGCTACGCGAACGCTTCACTGCCTCCAGCCAAATAGCATTCCTTTCGGGGCGACATGGCTGCTGGAAGGCTCGCTGTCGGGATCACTCATCTGACATCTCTGAAAAGTCGGCATTTGCACGCGCAAGCAAGCAAGCAAAAAAAAAAAAAAAAAAAAAACGCGCTAAGCAAGCAAAGAGGAAAACGAAAGAACCGCGCTATGAAAGCCAAAACCCCGCGTCGCTTCCTATCACTAACACCTGCGACAGCTGCTAAACACACACTACTTCACTTCAAGAAGTCTCACTCAAGCACCTGGGTCAGCACGAAACACTGATCACTTCGGCGAAACGACTAGTCGAGGTAGGCAAGACAGGCGGTAGCAGAGATTTCGGCGGCCATGAAAGAATGGCGAAGCTTTTGTTTGTTATGGTATGAATCCAAACGGAAGTGCCCGTTTTGTAAACCTTTTGTAAAGAATAGTAACTTTCCTCACATGGGTTATTCTTTAAACGTAAAAATATGCCGGTCAAAAGGAAATTGCAACATATAACAAAGGTTTAACAACCAAAATCTAAGCTGTCAATCAAACTCTTAGCCAATGAGAAGTATAGCAGCCGATTGGGATTGTGACGTCACGAAATCCCAAATTCGTGGCGCGCGATTTAAAACAGACGAAATAGCCGCAAACTAAAATCGGTCTCACGCAATAAATATTGCTGTGAAAAATTTTTTTTTTGTCGCGGAAAAATTGTTTTTTGACATGCTTGTCCCAATTAGGCTGTTAAAAAAAAAAACTTTTTTTTTCTTTGCAGTTACCCTTTAAAGTATCCTCACTCTGTGTTGTGAAAAAAATTCAACGAGGCGGTGTGTTAAGTACGGAGAAATCCTGCTTATTATTTAAGGTGATTTTTGTTAGAAAAGTTGATTTTTCCGGAGTTGTGTCGGCGTTGTTTTCCTTTTTTTTAACTTTTTATGTCGGGTTCGGCGTTTTGGAGGGAGCTTCCGCGGGGTCATCGCGGCCGAGGTGGGAGAGCCTCCCCCGCGGTCGTTAAGAAACGTCTCGGGTTTCGGTGCGGAGAGAGCCCGCGCTTTGAGCTGCGTGCGGCTTTTAACCGAGTGTTCCTGTATATAGAGGGTTTCGCCGCTTAGTATAAAATTGCCGCCTTTTACCCGAGGTAATAATTTAGCTCTTGGTGCCAGCCAGACTGCGGAAAATGCAGAGGTCAATTCTACAAGGAATTCGGATTTGGCGGTTGGAACGCCAGGTTGACAGCTCGCCGACCATTGGGCAACAGTGTACCACGTGGGAGTGGTGAAATATTGAAGGGATTGGTCGGTCCCTGAGGGGAAAGGAGGCTCCTACGAGCCTACAAAAGGAGTGCGGAGAGTATTCCCGGGATTTGGCTTCGATTCGATTTTGGGAGACTGGGGACAAAAGTACGGGGTTTTAATTTTGGAACTTGAACTCATGACTGTTGAGTTGTTTTGTTTCGTTTAATTTTGGGATTTTAACTTATGACTGTTGAGTTGTTTTGTTTCATAATAAACGTGGCCACACAGGTCACTGTAAAGCCAACCGACGTCGCAATGTGTTCAGCGGGATCGAACAACTTTTAGTTTTTTTTTATATCAACTTCCCGGGGGCTGTTGTCATCGGGCGAGCACCATCATCGGTCGTCACCATCCGGACCAGGCCACCCACCCCCCCCCCCCCCCTCGGAAAGTTGACTCGGTGATACGCCAACTTCTCGCCGCGAATATGAACGGCTAAGCCGCTAAACCAATCGCGCGCAGAAAATAAAAAAGAAAAAGAAAAAGAAAAGAAATCGCAGGATCGCGGCGGATTTACTGTTCGTGGTTGATCTAGTAGTCGGCCCCAGTAAACGCCCAAAAGCGACGAGGGCCGTGACGATGCACTTTTAGTTCTGCTTGATTGGTTCCGTCGGAGCGTGGCTTTGGCCGCAGTCGGACTAATTAAAGAGAAGCGGAGGATTAGAACAACGCACTGTCTACAACCAAGCCAGCGTTCGCCCACAACAGGTGTGGGCATTGCGCGTGCGCGTGAAGCCAAATTCGCGTCAGGCAAAGCATCTGCGCATGCGCAGTGCCGACAGCAACACCACCACAGTGGCGTGACGTCAGAGAGTTGAGTTGCTCTATAGCTGCCTTGATCGAGGGAGGGAGTGCCCGCGATTGCTTCGAGCACGTGCTCGCGCATTTTCATACTAGAACCTCCCCAAAATCGGTAATTTCCGAAAATGGTACGTCCATTCATCCAAATTAAATTAATTTCTCGGACGAACTGTTTCAATCTACGACCCCGATTTAAAACACTTCCGAGAATGTAAAAAAAAAAAAAAATCGTTACAAAGGTAAGTCGCATTGAGCCTTCTTCCTGTCCCGCGGTCGCAGAGTGATGTGTGACGTCGCACGTCGTCTCAGTCCGCACCCCGCGACGTTGTGCCGACATTGCGCGCGATCCCAGCGTTCTTTTTTGTTTTTTTTTCTTCCCTTAATACATTTGACCGTCGTATAAACTCGGGAGGGATCGGCGTCGATGCGGAATCCGCGAGAGCCTCGTGAGCGGCACGACGAGGGAATGTAGAATTCCTTCATCGTTACACAACGCCGGAAAAAAAAAAAAAAGAGCAGAAAAGGTCAGATGTGCCAGCGAGAAATAATTAATTACTGTTGGGCAGCCACGAACCGACGCGTTGCGCTTCAAAGCCATTTAAAGTGGATAGCGGCCGCGGGGGGCGGGGTGGGGGGGGGGGGGGGGGGGAGGGGGCTGGTTATACAGGTTGACATATAGCATAACGGACGTTATTCATACAACCTTTATTTAAATCTACTGGTTCTTGACTGAAAGGATCTGCGTAGCCGTACGAGATTCAGATATGCTGGAAGCGTTCTTTTGAAGATACTTTGACTTCGCTCCGTATATATTGTAATCGTGTCGTAGAATTGTGCATGATCTATTTAGTTACCACTTGCGTACCAATGTTTACCACCACAACACACCAACAAACCAAAAAAACACATCCACTATTTTATGCAGTCACAACACTAACACCAAATACACAATCATAATCCACACGGGTGACACACACAACACACACACACACACACACACACACACACCACACACACACACACACACACACACACACACACACACACACACACACACACCAACAGATCCACGCGTACGAACACACACGCACTCAGATACGCGAGCACTCATGCACACCCAGGCACGCGCTTTGAGCTGCGTGCGGCTTTTAACCGAGTGTTCCTGTATATAGAGGGTTTCGCCGCTTAGTATAAAATTGCCGCCTTTTACCCGAGGTAATAATTTAGCTCTTGGTGCCAGCCAGACTGCGGAAAATGCAGAGGTCAATTCTACAAGGAATTCGGATTTGGCGGTTGGAACGCCAGGTTGACAGCTCGCCGACCATTGGGCAACAGTGTACCACGTGGGAGTGGTGAAATTTGAAGGGATTGGTCGGTCCCTGAGGGGAAAGGAGGCTCCTACGAGCCTACAAAAGGAGTGCGGAGAGTATTCCCGGGATTTGGCTTCGATTCGATTTTGGGAGACTGGGGACAAAAGTACGGGGTTTTAATTTTGGAACTTGAACTCATGACTGTTGAGTTGTTTTGTTTCGTTTAATTTTGGGATTTTAACTCATGACTGTTGAGTTGTTTTGTTTCATAATAAACGTGGCCACACTGGTCACTGTAAAGCCAACCGACGTCGCAATGTGTTCAGCGGGATCGAACAACTTTTAGTTTTTTTTATATCAACTTCCCGGGGGCTGTTGTCATCGGGCGAGCACCATCATCGGTCGTCACCATCCGGACCAGGCCACCCCACCCCCCCTCGGAAAGTTGACTCGGTGATACGCCAACTTCTCGCCGCGAATATGAACGGCTAAGCCGCTAAACCAATCGCGCGCAGAAAATAAAAAAGAAAAAGAAAAGAAATCGCAGGATCGCGGCGGATTTACTGTGCGCGGTTGATCTAGTAGTCGGCCCCAGTAAACGCCCAAAAGCGACGAGGGCCGTGACGATGCACTTTTAGTTCTGCTTGATTGGTTCCGTCGGAGCGTGGCTTTGGCCGCAGTCGGACTAATTAAAGAGAAGCGGAGGATTAGAACAACGCACTGTCTACAACCAAGCCAGCGTTCGCCCACAACAGGTGTGGGCATTGCGCGTGCGCGTGAAGCCAAATTCGCGTCAGGCAAAGCATCTGCGCATGCGCAGTGCCGACAGCAACACCACCACAGTGGCGTGACGTCAGAGAGTTGAGTTGCTCTATAGCTGCCTTGATCGAGGGAGGGAGTGCCCGCGATTGCTTCGAGCACGTGCTCGCGCATTTTCATACTAGAACCTCCCCAAAATCGGTAATTTCCGAAAATGGTACGTCCATTCATCCAAATTAAATTAATTTCTCGGACGAACTGTTTCAATCTACGACCCTGATTTAAAACACTTCCGAGAATGTAAACAAAAAAATCGTTACAAAGGTAAGTCGCATTGAGCCTTCTTCCTGTCCCGCGGTCGCAGAGTGATGTGTCACGTCGCACGTCGTCTCAGTACGCACCCCGCGACGTTGTGCCGACATTGCGCGCGATCCCAGCGTTTTTTTTTTTTCTTCCCTTAATACATTTGACCGTCGTATAAACTCGGGAGGGATCGGCGTCGATGCGGAATCTGCGAGAGCCTCGTGAGCGGCACGACGAGGGAATGTAGAATTCCTTCATCGTTACACAACGCCGGAAAAAAAAAAAAAGAGCAGAAAAGGTCAGATGTGCCAGCGAGAAATAATTAATTACTGTTGGGCAGCCACGAACCGACGCGTTGCGCTTTCAAAGCCATTTAAAAGTGGATAGCGGCCGCGGGGGGCGGGGTGGGGGGGGGGGGGGAGGGGGGCTGGTTATATAATGACGATGATAGTATAACGGACGTTATTTCATTGACACCTTTTTTAAAGTCTAAATGGGTATCTTTGAAGGGTGAGAAAGGGAGAGTGGCGCATTTGCCGTATTTCGAGATTCTCAGATAATGCGTCGGAAGCGTGCTGCGGGAATGTAACCTTTGACTTCGCTCTCCGTTTATATTAATTAAGCGTTGCTCCGGTAGAATTGTGGCATGATCTTATAAAGGTTACACGTGCGCGTACACACACACACACACACACACACACACACACACACACACACACAACACACACACACACACACACCACACACACACACACGCACACACGCACGCACGCACGCACGCACGCACGCACGCACGCACGCACGCACGCACACACACACGCGCACACACACGCACACACACACCAACAGATCCACGCGTACGAACACACACGCACTCAGATACGCGAGCACTCATGCACACCCAGGCACGCGCAAACAACCGCTTGGTTACACTGTAGCTTGGTTGTCACGGAAATGTTCCGTTCCCTAGGAATACGTTCGATTTTCTATAGGCCCGTAGCTCTCAAGTCAGCTAGAGCTGTGCTCCAGGCGAGCAACATATAATATTTGTGGCTCGCGTTTCGAACATCCCCACTACAGTTATTTATACTCCGTTCCATTTTAAGTGCCAGCGTAGAAGAGGCCACAAGAACGAGCTGCAAGCTTCCAGTGTGCATGTCAAGCACACGCGCTCCTGCAGTGCGAGCATCGTTGGCGGGGAACATGCTTCTGCAAGTAGCTTCGGCTTCGCTATCACGGAACGTGAAAAATACGCACTCACAGATGCTGTGAAAGAAAGCAATACAAATAATAAAGCTGAAAGGAACGTTTGATGGGACGCTGAGGCCACGAGCTGCATAATTATTTTTTTTTAAATAATTGTAATTTGTATTTTTAGGCGTCCGGTTATCTCGCATCTGCGGGTGCTGACAGATGCCTGTATTCAAACGTGGCACGTGCATAATCGGACGTTACAGCGCCGCTTTTATGGTCGTATCGCGGTGATGGGGCAGTCCAGAGCCGTTTATACTGAGACAGTTTGGCCAATGGGCGGAGCTTGTTGCCCCGCTAGAACCAGCGGATTTTGCGACAACACAAAATGGCGTTACTTCTTTGTCTTGTTTATTCCTGAGAAATCGCATAGAGTTTCTATGAGTCAGAGCCACAAAATGGCGGACAGAAGTAGTCATATCCCTTGGTTGTCAGACTACGCTGCTGTGGTTGCCAAGCTGTCGAAATCTCCTTAAAGGGACAATGACGACGATTGTATTTAATTTCTTTAAATGCTGTTTTTAGCCTTTTTGGGAACCTAGCACGCTGCCTAATTTTTTTGTAGACATTAGTGACGCGTATTTCTGTGCCTACAAAAGAACTAAAGAAACCGAAACTGAACTATCTCCATTCTCATTTCTGGGCCTCCGAAAGCGGAGGTGACGTAGGGAGTGACGTCAAGTGTGAATAGTCGGTATCGGTAGTATTTAGGAGATCGACACTCTGGTTACCGCGGTGGGTTATAGCAGCGCGATGGCGCGGTCGTTTCGTCGAATCTGTCAACATGGACGACAATGGCGCTCTCGCGAGCGAGTTCGAGCTTCCGTTCAGTGACCTAACTCCAACTGAACTGTAGTACGTGTGTGGCTGCCTCCGCCATCACCCGACGGAGACGGCCCCGCCGGCAAGGAGCGGCCCGCGGGCTCCGAAGTAGTGAGCAACGTGCGCGCGGACGAGACGAGAGCGGCGCGTTGCCGAAGGACAGGGACGCGGGGGAGATGTAGAGGGGAAAGCAGCAGTGACCAAGCCGTTCCGGGAACCGGACCCTCCTGGGGGACGCTCCCCAAGAAAGAGAAAATCAACAGCACCATTTTTGGTTTTCATCAAAGTCGGACGTCCTCTCTTTTCGTCGTCAAAGAACACGAACAGCAACCCACACGTGAAAACTAGCGTCGCCCGAATGAATACTGGTCTTCAGTCGACCGTTAGAACAGCCATCTACAGCGCACAAATTTGGCATCACTACCATTCTGCAGAATCCTTCGAGTACCGTGTTCCCAAAGTGCCTCCCGCGTGTTCTTTTTCTTTATTTTATTTTGTTTGCCCATAGTTGCTCGTTGCCCGTTTCGCGTCCAGCGTAGCAAAGAGAAAAACAATTATGCTGTTTTATTTACGGTTTAGTAATCATTTCCGGTCCGATTTATACTTTTCATGGTTATTCAAGCGGAAATTAGAACAGTATTCCTAAAAATCACGAACCAAAACGTAATCGAGGGCACGTCTCTCGTTTCGACCAATCGCTGACGCGTCTCTTCTCTTGTGACGTCGCGCTTCTTGGCCCCGCATCGGTCACGTGAGCTCCGCTTCTCCTGGCTTCTCCCGCAACTCTCGGGGCGTCGCTCCCAGTCGAACCCGGTGTGATTATTACCGCGACTGTTTAATTGATTTGCGCGGCACACAAGCGCCGGTTTCGGCTTAAACTTGGGCAACCTGGCCTGAGACGTGCCTGGAACTCAATTCAATCGCCAAAAAATATCCGAAATTGCCTTCATTGTCCCTTTAAGAAGGCCAAACTCTCTCAGTATAAATGGCTCTGGGGCAGCCAGCACATGGTCGCGTCTTGCGGACGCGCTACCGTACCCTGCCCGAGAGCAACGGGTCTATACTCTGTTTCATACTTAGCGCGCAACGGTGTCAAAGCTACTGGTGCGAGCGTGGGTCGTGATATCGTTGATCATTTGCACGCGTTCTAGCTGAAACAAAACCATAGATGAAGCCACGCGCTCGCGCCAGTAGCTTTGACAGCGGTGCACGCTAAGTATGAAACAGAGTGTAGTGCAAGTTCGTCTGCTTCTTGCACAGGGGTTGCGATGATGTCAGAACGCCAATCTCTAAAAAAATAGTGGGTAGGCCTCAAGGCTTCTAGCATTAAGGTCTATACCCACTATCCTTTCTGATCAGAACCAATCAGAGCTCAGCGTCGTTCTGACGACACCGCAACTCCTGAGCAAGAAGCAGACGACTGGCACTCCGCATAGACAATAGACCGATCTCACTAGCCAGTTTGACTACGCCATCGCTGCTGCAATGTATCTAAGGAACTTTAGTCTTTCTGCACGTGTGACAACCTCGCTGGAACTCTGCGCGTGTAAGGCACGAGATGGCACAAGTCCTCTCACACACTGCCTCCTGTGAACTAAAGTTATCGCGGCGTCCCGCATGCGCCGAACGCTTGGTGAGATCGGTGCCCCATGAACGTAAGCACGTGCAGCTTGCGCGTGAACACAGCTTTGGCAAGCTTGAAACTCCAAGGGCCTGTCCGCACGAGCAGAGACACGGCGACGGCCAGTGACCTTGCTTGCAATCGTCTATGTCGAGAACGTAAATGATTAGTCTCCAACCAACGGCGCTCACTCTGCATTGTGCATTCAAAGGAATCGTTCGGGTGTCCAGACTTCTGACATTGCAAAATGGCATTCGATTGCCGAGTTATTGACCGACAAGATTGCCTCATCCATCACGCAGCAGCTGTATCCCAGGACGCGCGGGCACACGCTCTCCATATAGAGAAGCAGTAAGGTGGCTTGGTGACCAAGAGCCCGTATGATTGGTCGCGAGTGGTCACGTGGTTCTCGCAACTGAACACAGCTGCGGAAGCTATATTTATTAGACGCTTTCAGGCAGCTGTGCATGGGTGCCGCCATAACTGACCCAAAGTCTTTTGTTTCCTCTTTTTCTGTTCGCTTCACTACATCATTTCCACAGCAACAGGACAGCTATAGACGCTTTACAGCAGCTGTGCATGGGCGCCGCCATAACTGACCTTCAGTTTTTGTTTCCCCTTATTACGTTTACTTCACTTCATTATTACCATAGCAGGGCAGGTTATTGGCACCTTAGATTTTATTCTGTCTTTCTCCCCAGCATTGGCCTTCGTGGAGGCTCGTCCAAACCAATTTCAGTGGCTAGGTATCTCGGTAAAACAAGAGAAGGTCAGCAATGGCGGCTGTATTCTGGCGCGTGTGTAAAGCGTTTATATATTGCCACCTGCGTCGTTCTCCCCAGCGTATACCTTTGTGAAGGGTCGTCAACGCCCGCTTCTGGTGGCTCGGTTTCTTGGTAAAACGAGAGAAGGTCAGCAATGGCGGCTCAGTCGGATTTTCGGCTGCCCTTAAACCCGCAAGTCAGGTTTTAAAAAAAAAGTGATCTTTATGCTTGGTGACACCCTTATTTTTTGTAACATAAGCAAATTGCCACCGGGCATTCGCTCCAGACATGACATGAATCCTTTGCAAACATGCCTGAAACACCTTCGTATAGCATGTGTGCTTCGTGCATTTGTATGCTTCGAACTTGTCTGAAGACAGTGTTTGTATGACCAACGTGTCCGCATCGTCACGCAAGAAAGAATCACGCCTCAAACCCTGGCATGCAGACTGTGTTTTCTACTATACGATGTGTCAGCAATACAGAAATTTCGGGAATCGTTTTTTTTTTTTTTTTTTTGGCAAAACCGATAAGGTACGATGGGCCCTTCGGTACACCGGAACTGCGCATATGGGGGTCTTTTGTGGTAGCGCATGTGCAGTGTGTACCGGAGGGCCCAATCGTACCGCACGGGACGTGGAGAAAACGGTAACCTAAAACTGTCGTTGGTGAGCGATCCCACGGACCGTATAACGTGAGCCAAATGCTTGCACTATCTGTCGGTGACTCGGGGAACCTGAAACCACGTCGCTGTTCGTCACTTAAGTAGTTCCTAATCTAAAGGCGGTATATATATATAAATATATTTATAATCTATATATATATATATATATATATATATATATATATATATATAGGTGAAGAAAGGTAACTATAAAAAACTGGACCGGGAAAAGTTAATAAGTCAAACATGCTACTGTCGGAGTTACTAATTCGAGTTTATTACGACGTTTCGAGCGGGGACCGCTCTTCATCCGGTAACGAGTGTACAGCCCGTGAATGTTTATACAAATATATATATATATATATATATATATATATATATATATATATATATATATATATATATATATATACTGATACTCTGACGTCACACCGCCGCGATGGCGCTGCTGTTGGCACGGTGCGTGCCCAAACGCTTCACTCAAATCACGGCGGTCGAATCCCTCGCCGCGACTTTTTTTTCGCCTAGTGTCTGAGATTATATACTATATAGCCGCCCCGCACGTATACACTGTACTGTGATGACTATGGGCTAGTGTTTGCGGCTGAATCTCCAAAGGGCCCGACGGAAAAAAAAAAAAAACGAAAGAAAAGAAACGGACTGTCCATCGATCATTCGACGTCGGGGGGGAACCCGCGGTTTGGACAGCCGATTGGGATGACGTCGAGCAAACGAGACAGACGTCTTCCGTGATGCCGGCGGATAACGGAACACAGAAAGTCGGGAGAAAGTTTCCTTCCGGAACTGTTTTTACAGCAGAAACGTGCGACCACCTTTTCTTCTTCCCTTTTTACAGTCTGCGATTAAAACCCGTGTCTCATCCTAACGTGTAAAACAGCGAAGGCTACAAGCTCGAGGTCCTTGCTTTCCGTACATGGGGGGGCACGTGATGTCTGAAGATAAAATGGTGCATTTTAGACCTATTTTATCTATTTCCTAAGCTTAAGCGACCCGTTAATTGATACTGTGTTTCAGTGTTTGGTTTATTTTGTTGCAGCGCTCGGTTAAAACCATGAAAACTCCATTTGTGGACGTGTTTTTTTAGTGGAAAAACACCAGCTGCACGCCAGAACGTTCTGGCGTGTGACCGACGGAATAAGTAAGTAAGGTATATACATTTTTGCCTTTAATTTATTCAAAATACCAAAATAGCGTTCTCGCACGCATACGCTGGCTTTGTGGCACCTGACATTGTTATAGTACATGATGAAAACAGCTCAAACAACGAAGACGAAGCGAAGAAACATACACGACAGGACGAAGCTGTTGGAGCGTGTATCGTGTCCTCGTGGAACGTCGCCGTAAGAGAAGCACTGGAGTACCAGTACCCTAATCACGAAGGATGAGACTCGCCGCCTACAGAAGCAGAACCCTTTGCACCTAAGCTGTGCGATCAATGCAACTGCAGGCGGAAAGGTATTGCGTAATCATTTCATAGCACGCGAAGGACTTGACATCGAGGTTGCCGAACAGGATGCCGAAAATAAAGTGCTGATAATAAAAGCGGTCTGTGGTGTTGAAGTTCAAGCCTCCGTGTTCACCGTGTACCTTCAGAATTCCGGGCTTATCAAGGGCGTTTCCCGGTGGTACTTCGACACCCAGTTGTTGGATTACCTTGCACCAGAGGGAGTCCTTGACGTATCTTTCAGAGACATGGTCAACCAGGAGCCCCAGCTACACCGACAGATAAGGTTTACCTAACCTTTCGTCCGAATTCCGAGAGACTAGCCCAAATAAATCTGGGATTTAAAAGACACATCTAACTGAACACGTGGTGGCACCACCACGCTGCTTCAAGTGCCAAATCATAGGCCACGATGCAAAATGCTGTAAAGGAAAAACCAAGCGCAAGAAATGTGAAGGTAAACACCACATAACAACTTACTCAAAAGAGACCGACGTTAAATGTGCCAACTGCGAGGGTCCACACCCCGCAGGCCACGTAAACTGCGATGTACGACTTTCAGCACTATCACGTACAAAGACATTCTTTCGAGGCCCAAAACCCAGGAAAGAAGCAGCACATTTCACAGCAGCCCCAGGTGACTTTTCCGGCCCTCATTTCAAATGATGATGCCTCATCTCAGGAACCGCCCCCGCCACCTCCAGAGCCCACGAAACCAAAGAAGAAAAAGTCGAAGAAGTCTGGAAGTCTGCCTCTCAGGGCTCTGCTGCGGCTATATCAGATGAGACCCCCAAATGTGAATGACCAACAGGCTGGATCATCACAGCAAAATGCGACACCTGGAGGCCTGCGGTGCATCAGCAGCGTCTTGGCGAGTAATCCAGTTCAGAAATCAAGACGATGAAAGATATTTCGAGTCGTCCACCCCTTCCACGTCAAAGTGAAACCACTGACAGTTCCGAGAACACAATTGTAAGGATTGTGTTTACAACTATTAGACAAGTCATGGAAAGTCTGTCAGAAGGAGAAGTCAAAGCTGCCCTTAAAGGCATATTGTGTTTAGAAGCCCTTCTTGCGCTTTAATCAAGAAAATAGCTTCCATCAATGTTGACTAACAGAAACACCCGACAGTGTATCAAGGCCACACAGATCACGTTGTGCCAACGATCCCACCAAAAAAAAAAAAAAAAACTGCAGAGGATTGCAATAAACAAATTCTGAATTATCTTTATATCTACAGCGGATTCCCATCCCGATATTGACTCTCTCGGAGGCAGGGCTTCCAGATAACCGTTCAATATCAGGACACTAGGTCAACTGCAATACTTCAATCACGACATTTCCTAATTAGTGTCGAATTGTAACTGACCCTTTGAATACGCTGCATTCGTTGCTGCAAATGTATCATTTAAGAAATCTACCATCACAGTGTCAGTTATATCCAACTAAATCAGACCGGGCAGAAACACTGGCATGATGGATGCTTTGCAAGATTGGTGTAAGCAGCCCTAACCTGGTTCGATAAAGTATGTGGTGATTTTAGCGCACACCATACGCTTTGGGGAAGCGAACCAATTGACAACCGAGGTCGAAGGCTTGAACAATTATTTTTGGCAAGTAAACTCTCTGTAGCCAACACAGGTGGGCCAACTTTCTACAAGCCATTCTCTACTTTTTCTGCTCTAGATGTGGCAGCTCATGATTCCACCCTTATGCTTTCTTGAACAATTTCCCCGGACACCATGAACAGTGACAATTTTCCCATTTGGACAACTTTGCCAGGGTGCAGCAACTCCAACACGAAATCGTATTGAGTATGGGACGACTTCCGCAGTTCCATAAGTAAATCCCCAGCTCCCGTTATCACAACCATACTCTGCGCACTGATGCTAAGCACGAAAGTCGTTCATTTGCCGGAACGCTTTCCTTTTGCTGACTTAAAATTACTAAACCTTATTGCAGCTCATCGAAGAGCTCACCGTTGTCTGAGATGTCACCCAAATTCGTCCAACCGCAAGGATTTTAATCGTATCTTCGCTACACTTCAAAGATATGCCAATCTCTTACGGCGGTCACAGTGGTGGTCTTTCTGTAAAGACCTTAGCACACACACACACACACACACACACACACACACACACACACACACACACACACACCTGGAAGCAAAATATGGAAGTTTATCCGATCCCTTACTGGGATCCGATTTTAGATTGGGACTTTACTAATCGCACATCATTTAGTGGGCCAAAAGAAAAAGGGTTGGAAAGTCAAAAGCCAGCTTTTCGGTACGAACATTTGAAAATATAGTAAACTATTTCGTACCTCCTTTCCTTTGAAAGCTCTCCTCCTTTGCATGATACGTCCGCAGTCAGCCGACTCCAAAACACGTCATCCGATCCCAGCTCACGGATTGGGCACGAGAACTGCGTCCCCCGGACGTATGCGCTCGTCAACAATCAATCCATCGACGGATATTTGGATTCGCGTTCACGGCCAATGAGTGCCCTGACGGAACTTGCGGTCACTTGCGAATGGCAGGTTCTATGGTGTGCTTAAAAAGCACAGTGAAAGCTTGGAGTCATCGCTCCGGTGCCCAAGCATATCCCGACGACGTGATTTCTCAATTCGTTTTTGAGTTTACGATTAAAGCTAGGGACGAAAAATTTGAAAAATCGTTTCACGGTCCTTTTGATGACGCGCTTTTTAAAGAAACAGGCAATTCCTGGTCTGCGGTCTTTATTTTCTCGTAACGTTGTTTGAAATTTTTTTTATCACGTTGCGATGCGCCAACCTAGCAGTTAACACATTTTAATTAGCTTCTACTTCATTTGAAACAAATCATCGTTTTCATATTTTACACCAGCCATTTATAGCGATGACTTGAGTACTTCGATTAGAAAACAATACCCCCAAAAAGTTGACAATACAAATATATTATTCAGGTAGAAAATATTGAACAGTTTATTTTAAATCGCGACATTTATTTCCATAGATATTAAGAAATGCGACATATTGGTCAATTCGCGAAATACGAAGCCATCGAATTATGCTTGACTACTATTTGAACCGTGTTAATGTGTTTCTATTGTGCATATCAAGGCAGTAACTAAAAATAAAACACGTGTCTTGCAAATGTTCAGCAACAATTAAATAATGTAGACACAATTAATCTTACCTCAAATATATTTCCCGAGTTGCCGCGAAATAAAAAAATTAAAGTCGTTTACAACTCCCTGTAACGCCGAATTGGAGCGCAGCTCTTGAGGAGGAGGTGGGAACGGTACTGGGGGGGGGGGGGGTCAAGTGACCTTGGGAGGGGGGGGGGTCGCGTGACCTGGGGGGTCACGTGACCTCGGGGGGGGGGGGGCAATGACGTCATCAGTGACGTCACTGATGACGTCATCAGTGACCATGACGATGCGGATGCCGATGACGTCATTAGTGACGTCACTGATGACGTCACCAGTGACGATGACGATGACGATGCGGATTCCGATGACGTCATCAGTGACGTCACTGATGACGTCATCAGCGATGATGCCCATGACGATGCGGATGCCAATGACGTCATCAGTGACGTCACTGATGACGTCATCAGTTACGATGACGATACCTCGGGGGGGGGGTCACGTGACCTCGGTGAAGGGGGTCACGTGACTTCGGGGGGTCACGTGACCCCCCCTCCCCGAGGTCACCGAAGGTACCCGAGGTCCTCCCGAGGTCCTCCCGAAGGAACCCGAGGTCCTCCCGAGGGCCTCCCGAAGGAACCCGAGGTCCTCCCGAGGTCCTCCCGAAAGAACCCGAGGACCTCCCGAGGTTCTTCCGAAGGAACCCGAAGAAACCCGAGGTCCTCCCGAAAAACCTCGGGTTCCTTCGGGAGGACCTCGGGTTTCTTCGGGAAAATTTACCCATGATGCACCGCGCGGTTACGCCGACGGCGACGCCGACGCCGACGGCGACGGCGACGGCGACGGCGACGCCGCTCAAGCCGGAAACAGGCGCCTAAGAGCTGCGCTCTAAAAGATTTTTCATGCATAACGAAATAATAAAGTAAGGGCAGAGATGATTCAATGAACGTTAATCATAATGATTAGTACCCCGAGAAGGAAGTCAACCCGATACTTGGTTGCTTGAGTGCCTTCTGCATCAGAGTGCATTTAATCGATTATCCAGGATATGCCCGGAGCATTATGTCCACAATACCAAAGAAACAGCTCAGTTCTACCTTAGACAAACCACAGTCCCTACTTTTTGATATACGTGGGGACGTACACAGCAACGTTACTAGATTACCTCAGTTGTGGAACTTCCGCGGAGGGGGGTACCCCCCCTCACTCACCTCAATCCGCCTAGAGTCGTTCGAAGCGCCATCTATATTCTCGTTTCATAACTGTGCATTCTAAAGAGCACAGCTGAAGCGCCAAATGGCGATCACAACGCCGCCATTTCTCCCGCAGCGGTCACTGGAGGAACTGCACGTGACATCTATTTTTGGCTTCAATCGGGTTACAGGGGTTCCACCCCCGTCTCCCTTGTGGACGCGCCGCGAAATACCCCCCACAGTTAAAATGCGCCTAGGTCGGGACGCGCTACCTGAAATCCGCGCTGAGGCATGGTTGTATAAAACAATATTAATTGTGCTGCAAAACCTTGAAAACTAAAAATTTTAGAAAACATCACCCGCCCCAATTTTGTACTAATCTCCAATAAAAGTTACTACAAAAAGAGTTTTTTTCGTTGGTTTTTACGTTTATAGTGACGTTGAAACGAACGTATCCCGATTCAGTTACCAAAGCAGCCGTCCGGCGGCGCGTCGAGCGAACGTACACAGTCAAACAAGCCAGCGACGGGTTTGGAAGTTAGCAACGAGAAAGGGGGCAGGAGAAGTAGACGACGCGCCGGTGACTGCCCATCGTTGCGCTTCTTTGCGGTGGAGGCGCGGACTATAGCCCGACTGCGGCGCCTCCTAAAGATGTGCTCCGGGAGAGTATATTACACTTAGGCGACTAACTGGGGTCATAATATGAACACGTGGGTACGAGGGAAAGTAGCGATGTGTAGAAAGGCAGTAGTGAGGAAATTAAATGAAGTAAATAAAAAAGCTCTCTAGAATATGAGCAAAGTCTAGGCAAAACGAACTTAAAAAAAATGCGACGTGAAAAATATTAATAAAAGCTATCGGTGACATCTCCTCAATGCTGGCACACCCAAGACACAAGAAGGACATTTAGATTGATAGCTTACTAACCCATGTGAGAACTAACAAAATTATTCAAACAACGTGTTTATTTAAGAACTCTTCAGCTTACCGCTTGACCCAAAAAGCCAGCTTCCGGCCCCCTCACTCTCCTCTCCCAGTGGTGGTGCTCCAGCAATATATTTATCGGTGCGCTGATATGCCACAAAATTGGTTCAACACATGAGTTGTCAGAGCTAAATTAGTAACCCAAAATACAAACCTAATATATATATATATATATATATATATATATATATATATATATATATATATATATATATATATATATATATATATATTTTTTTTTTTTTTTGGGGGGGGGGGGTATTAAATATTTTTAGGTTTCCTTCTACCGTTTTCGTTTTTAAACTGAAATGCTCAACTGGCAATGCCGAATATTTGACGACATCCAACACTGCCTGGTGACAGAAAAATGCAAATTGGCTCAGAAGGGCGAGGGGATGAATCATACTTTTGATTTCAAGGCAATGTGGCGCAAGCTATTGCCGTTTATAACGCTACAGCCATTAGCATCCGACCATCATCCATCCATTTATGTAACTTGAACAATTCAACTTGTTGCCGGCCGATTACAAGAAGTTTGATGGTGTGCAACGAATGCTGGAAAAACTCACTCTAGCAAATCGAGAAAAAAAATGCGCGACATATTTTCTTTTGGACTTTTAGACTGCGTCCTCCACTAGCACGTTTTACACGTGACCTCCTCCCATTGCAGTACACGGGAAAATTTGAATGTTTGATTTGGCACCACTTTCATTTGCTTTTGTTTATTTTCAGTAGGAAGTTTTATAATGGTGCACGCAAAAGTTTTGCGTATGCAGAGAACACGAAGCGCAAGTTCGTCGGCTTCTACCACAGGATTTGCGATGATGTCAAAACGCCAAACTCTTATTGGCTGATTAAAATTAAAAAAAATAGGGGGTAGGCCCCGAGGCATCTAGCATCGAGGTCTACCCACTATCCTTTCAATTAAAGCCAATAAGAGCTCGGCGCCTTTCTGACGTCACCGCAACCCCTGCGAAAGAAGCTGACGACTTGCTCTCCGTATAGCGTCGTCGGCACTGCGCAGACGTTAAACGCTAATCGCGTTTAGCGCTTTGCGGGCGCTATACTTGCGCACGCTATTTTTTCTGAACTTGCGTGCGTGCGCTAAGAGTCTTCGCGTTCTTCAAGAAGGGTTCGTGATGTGTGAGAAGTTGGCTAAAGCCAAGGCGAGCGCAGTTAGAAAATTGTGGCTCACAGGAGCGTGGCTGCGGCCGTTTGGCGGCATCCTCGCGGCTGCGATTTTCCATGCAGGACAACGCTGCGCTCCTACGGGAGGTGCAGGTCACGACGGTTTGGAAGACCCAGCAAGGTGGGCAACGATCGCCGGCACGGCGATCGTTGCTTGCGTGCTTGCGGCGGGCGCACGTTTCTCGGTGAAGGTAGAGTGCGCGAAGGTCAGGACCCCTAACCTGGACACGTGACGAAAACGTCGGCGAGAAATCCGGCGACCGTGATTGGCCAACGCCGCACTTGACCTTGGCGCCGGCCAATCATAGCCGCCGAATTTCTCGCCGATTTTTCCCGCTAAGTGTCCAGATGAGGGCCCCGGTACACGAGACCTCTCTTGCCGAGGCGACTCGAATGCACACGACCGGTCGATCACTCGCGTCGCATTCTTATTATATTCAAACAAATCTAAAATGTTACTCTTCAACAAATACTTGTTTTATTTCTTTTTTTTTCCCCTCGAGTTACAGCATTTCTTGTGTGAAACAAAAATTGTTACGGCCTCTTGGTGGCGTTGCAAGCGCGTGATGCTTGGGTTTGTGCGTCGCGGTAGAGAAACTCTATTCTACAACTCTCGTGCGTAGCGTGCGCTAACGCAAGCTCAATATTTAGCGCTAACGTGCGCAAAACTGCGTGTTATTCTAAAACTCCCTAATAGCTTTTTTGAATTTAGAAATAGTAAGTAGCAAACCGGAAAAAAAGCAAAACCCGGGGAAAAAAATAAAACACCTTAATTCAAGTAATAAAAAAAATAAAAAAAAAATTCAGCAGGAGCTCTGCTTTAATAACCAAAGCAGAAAAGCGATATCTCAAAAAACAAATTTCCTGACCAAAAAAAAAAAAATTGAAGTGTTGCGGTAATTTTATGCGAGTATGCGCGTGAAACGGATGTCCCAAGAAATTTTCAAAGTACAAAAGGAAAACAAAAAGGCAAAAAAAAAAGAAAAGAAAAGAAGGTAAACAAGATTATTGGAGCGCCACGGCTCCCACAGCAGAATAACGAGCTTGGAGGGAGCTTACGCACGCAAAGCTTATGTTATCCCTCACCTTGTTGCGGCGCCAAAAGCAACACAAACAACTCGACAAACAGCGAAAAAAAAAAAAAAGACAGCTAGGACAACAATAACAACATTAAAAAAAAATAATACAAGCAGTCGAGTTCCATATTGCAACCGCGTCCAGCACGAGAAACATGGTGGCATGTTCCACGGTGCTGGTCTTCGTGCTTAGCAGCCCTCTCGTGTGCAAAGAAAAAAAAGAGTGAGAGAAAAAAAAAATAGGGACCGCGAGAGAGGAACAATGTTATCGCATTTCTACCGACAGCGCTTTTGTCGCAAAATGGCCGGCTTAGGACCTAGGGGGTTTACTGACGTGACTCGAAAAACCAAGTTCGTTTTCCGTTTTTTTTCCCCCCTTTACCGGTTAGTTTGAGAAGAAGAAATAACAAGAGCAGACGTTGGAGTGGGAGATTACGTAGATGACTTTTGTTTACTATCTTGACGTTGGCGATTTTGATGTTTTTTTTTCCCAGTCCGTGGAAGAATGACCTCGCATTCTTATCGAGGCCGGCCAGTACTGAGCGTCGAGAATATATATATATATATATATATATATATATATATATATATATATATATATATATATATATATATATATATATATATATATATATATATATATATATATATATATTCTCGACGCTCAGTACTGGCCGGCCTCGGTATATATTGGTAATATGGTTGAATGAGAGGTAGAGTAAGACGCAACGTTTTAAGTGAAGGCTTAAAAGTGGTTATTTCAGCTGCTGATGCAGAATTCAATCGCAATGGGTGTTTTTTTTCTCTCATTTTTGTTTAAGTTGCACATGTTTTAAACGTTTGTGATCAGCTTGATTTCGAGCTTGAATGTTTGCTTTCGAGAAAGACTGTGTAATCCAATCAACAAGACTAATGTCGCTTTTGTTAACTTTTTTACGTTTTCTAAAGTGCTTAAAACATATAGTTGAATATTTATTGAAGCCTTGAGTGACAGCTCCGAACGGGTATATTTCAAAATTTCGTTGAAGTACCCTTTTAAAGGAATACTTCAACATTTGAAATATACCCGTTGTGTTCAGGAACAGGCTGAATATGATCCACAATATCCGTAAATGACAGTCGCACCTTTGTCTTTTGAGCCTGATGGCTGTATTTTTCGTTATAAACGGCCTACTTTGGCAAGCGCTCGGAGAGCAGCAAGCGGAGAGCACGTGACATCCGGCACAATCGTGACGTAGATTGTCTCGGGACGAGCAAAGCTACGGCGAGGCTGACGTCGACAGAATTGTCGTAGCCGTTCCAGCCACCAAAGTGGCCGACGCACGCCAGCGATCGGGCCACAGCAACTAACCCCAAAGCTGCTTTCGTACGAATTTTGAGCGACGGGTTAATCTTCTGTAATCTTGTTGAGGAAAAATAGCGACACACAAAAGAGAGTCCCGGCGAAAGGGGAGTTCCTCCTTTCCTTCTTTCCTCGTGGTGGTCGTAGGCCAGACAGTTATCGTCACTAGGGTGCCTTCATGTGCGCTTCACACATGAAGGCACGCAAAGCACACACGAAGGCTCCCTAATCGTCACTACCTGTCAAGGTAGTGACGATTAGGACCAGCATCACAAATGAGGCTTTAGCGACATCCACCAGGTGCTCGTTGCTAATCGTGCAATTTGTTTTAAAATTCCTTTTCGCGTCTTTTTTAACAAGAAATTGGTGTGCCTGATGTGATACTGCTCCCTTGAAAACGAATAGACCAAGAAATAAGCGTCGAAATTTCGTTGTAGTATCCCGTTAAGGGCGAACAGAGTCTAGCAGCGTGTTGTAATTGCCATCTGAAACCAGAGTTGGTTTCATTTTATGTTCTCTTCTCCAAAGTTTTGTGCAGCGTTATGGTATAGGCATGTGCGCTATGATGCGAGGCTTTAGAAACTGTATGTTTTTGAAATTATTTTTCACCAAAATATTATTTGGCTGATCTAGGCTCTCGCGCTCGTGTTTTCGACGCGCGCAGCATATAAATTGAGATGCATAAGATAGTGGAATTCGATTCTTATGCGCCTTGAACAAAAACTCGACAAGAGTAATTAAAATGAGTTACAAGATAACTGCTTTAGAAAAGATTTAGAGTGCTACTCAAGTTACTTTCATTGCAAAATATTTGTATTAAAGCGTAAATACGTCATTCAATTAATTTCGGAGATGTTTCCGCAGTCTGTAAGTCCAAACCAAATTTAAAAAAAAAAAAAAACCTCGTTTTTTTTTTTTTTTGGGGGGGGGGGGGGGGAGTTATTTTTATCTTTTAAAAAAAATTGTTAGCATTTTGCGCCTGCATCTTCGGTCATGGCTTGTTTCCTATTCTGTGTATGGTCACTTCCGCTCCAAGTTCGCAATCGGTTCTACCGATCCCTGTTCTCGTAAGAGAAACGAAACTTAATTGAGTTTGATAAATCGCAAGGTTCAACTTTCAAACTTAACTATAACAAACTGTTCATGAACGACAAATGCTATATCTATGATCAGGAACTGGGCCGCGTCTCGGAACTAGCCCGTCCGCATGCCTCTCCTGATGCAGAGCGCCACGTTTCGAGACCTGAGGGTACAACTACCTCTGATTAGCAGTTATCGAGGGGCAGTGGTCATCATGATGCTCTACGTAACGTATCCGTCCTTTTTACTAACATACGAAGCCTAATAAAAAAGCGTGACGAATTATGTTCCATGATCGATACTTGTGACGCCAGCATTGTTGTCCTGACCGAGACATGGCTTTCAGGCAAAGATAAGAGACGCAGAGTTGTTTCTTGGTCAAAATCACTTTAATACGTTTCGCCATGATAGGGAGCAACGAAGTGGCGGTGGTGTGTTAATCGGCGTTAGAGACTGCATCTCGTCATTCATCGTGGATATTAACAGTTCTCTTGAAATCATTTTCGTTTGTGCTACCATTCAACACCAAAGGATAATTCTAGGATGCTGTTATCGCCCGCCTTCATGTTCAGTTGACTTCGCTGATAAATTACATGACGTATTAAATACAGTTGTAACACGTTTTCCTAACACACCACTACTACTATTAGGTGATTTTAACTACCCAAACATTGTATGGGGATCGAGTTGTCCTTATCCCGATCCTTTTTCACTTGAGTGTGCTAATGTTTTTGGGTGTTGCATCCGAATTTCATTTGTCTCAACTAGTCAACACGCCTACTAGAATAACGCCTACTACGTCAAATATTTTAGATCTCATTCTGACTACTGTGCCTAGTCTGATTGGTCCAATCTCTTATCTTCCTGGCTTTAGCGATCACTCCTTGCTACATTTTGTGCTGACTATTCCTTTAAATTGTGCTAGTAATAAGAAGAAATTGATTCGCGACTACAGCAAAGCGAATTTGATTCTATTAACGATGATTTGTGTTCTTTCTTAGATATATACTTTGAAAGGTTTTCGGAGCGCTCCGTTGAGACAAACTGGTCAATTTTTAAAGAAATGATTAACACACTTACTGAAAAGTATATTCCTTTAAAAACTATCATTGTTAATGCCAGTTCACCATGGTTTAACAGAGTACTCCTCAGACTTTCTAACAAAAAGAAACGCCTATTTAGAGCCGCCAAAGGTACGCTCTGTCCTGTTCGCTGGTAGAAATACGCAGACGCTGCTGCGTGTTATAAGAGTGCGATTAGTGATGCGAGGTCTAGGTTCTTTAACCAAGTCCTGCCATCTATGCTTCAAAATAACCCTCGTCAATTTTGGCATGTTATGTCCTGCCGTGATAGGCAGTCTGTTATTTCGCTTAAAGACGGTGATAGCTCTGCTCAGGTCGATGAATCTTTATGTGCCTCTATTTTTAACGAAGTTTTCACTAAATCTTTTTCTGACCCTATCAGCAACACTGATCCGTCTTATTGTGCGAGCAATTTTTCATTAATGGATCGTGTCATCATTAATCCCGATGGTGTTTCAAAAATTATAAATGGCCTTAAGTTGTCCTCAGCTACTGGGACAGACGACATCAACTCCAAATTTCTCAAAGCAACTAATCAGTACTCTTCCCCCATACTCGCGAGAATATTTCAACAGTCACTTGATATCGGGGTTCTACCAAATGACTGGAAAATCGGGAAAGTAATTCCTCTCCACAAGGCTGGTGACAAGCACTCCCCATACAACTACAGGCCTATCTCACTAACCAGCATTCCTTGTAAAGTCTTCGAGCACATCATATACACGCAACTTGTTACCTTCCTTGAATCTAACTCCTTCACCTCAGCTCAACATGGTTTCAGGAAAATGTTCTCATGTGAAACACAGCTACTTTCCATTACTAATGATTTTCATGTTGCTTTTGATCAGGGATCTCAGGTGGACTGCATATTTCTCGATTTTTCAAAAGCTTTCGATAAGGTATCCCATAGACTTCTACTCCACAAATTAAGCAAACTTAACATCGACCCTAACGTGTTTAATTGGCTGATAGCATTCTTAACGAATCGTTCACAATTTGTAACCGGTAACGGTGTTAACTCTACCCTCACATCTGTTTCTTCTGGAGTACCTCAAGGGTCTGTTTTAGGTCCATTACTTTTCCTGATTTACATTAACGACCTGCCCAATATTGTATCCTCCTCTGTAAGACTATTTGCTGACGATTGTGCCGTCTACCGTATAATATCTAATGACTCGGATTCCCGACATTTACAGCATGATTTGGATTCTATTTTGAAATGGTGCGAGCTTTGGTGAATGGAACTTAACATTAAAAAATGTAAATTAATGCGCGTAACCCGTAAAGTTTCTTTTCCTACTACTTACAAACTGAATAACATACCATTAGAACCTGTTGACTCTTACAAGTATCTGGGTGTAATCCTTAGCTCTGATCTTTCCTGGAATCTGCATGCTACTTACGTGACTAATAACGCTAACCGCATGCTTGGTTATCTTAAACGGAACTTTTTTCTGGCCCCTTCTTCCTTAAAGCTTTTTCTTTATAAAACTCTAGTACGCACTAAACTTGAATATGCAGCTTCCATCTGGGATCCCGATACGACCTACCTTAGTGACCTAATCGAATCCATTCAGAATAAATCCGCACGTTTTATACTGACTAATTATAACCGTACCGCAAGTGTGACATCAATGAAGAACATTTTACTTTTACCCAGCCTCGCACATCGCCGTAAAATTTCTAGCATTTGTGTTTTTCACAAAATATTCCACCACAACCCGGTACTCAGAAATCAGCTATTATCCCCACCATCCTTCGTTTCAGCACGTCTAGATCATCAGCACAAAGTAGGAGTTCCATCTTGCCGTTATAAAAAAAATATTTTAACTCATTCATCCCGAGAGTTACAAAAGAATGGAACCAGTTACCTCCATCCCTTGCATCTATTGTTGATTGTGACCTTTTTCGCACAAGTGTTAGTAGCAATGTTTTTCCTATTACTTAACTCATGTATCACTGTTGTTTCATGCTGTTTTTATTTTTTTTGTTTATCCCACTGCCCTCTGTAATGCCTCTGGCCCTGAGGGTAAAATAAATAAATAAATAAATAAATATTCCAGCGACAAACTTCTTCATACGTTGAGAATCGTATATCTGAGATAATTTCACTAAAGGATGGTGAAAAATATAATTAAGATACAGTGGCAAATACCCTCGATCTAATGTATTTCTAAGATACCAAAATACAACCACCGAAAATATTTTAAATAAAGTATTTCGTGCATTGCATTTGAGTTAGAAAAACGTCTGGTTCTTACACGTCGTCTAAACAAGGCAAGATAGTGATTTTACCATCGCTGGGGCGCTGTTTATATATACACCCAAGAAAATCCCCCGAAAGGTTGCAGCCGCGGGCTCCGAGGCATTTTGGGAAGGGTAAGGATGGTTTCCTCGTATATCTAACAATAACGTCCCCGTAAAACGCCGCACGCGCTCAAAAGCTGCCTAACGGCGTGCTCTCATTGCGAAGCGCCGAGGTCGCGGAGCCTCTATTAAAAACAACCGTGGCTGGAACAGAGCGAGGAAGAGTGTCGGGAGGAGGGGGGGGGGGGGGGGGGGGGTCTTGTTATGTATTTTTCCATATTCCGTTTCACCTTGCGACGAACCGCAGAGTACTCTATACGAGCCAAACGAAGCCAATCAAACGCCGTGTGAGGGTCACGTGACTTTTTTTTTTAAAAAAAGGGGGGGGGGGGGAGGGGTGCACCGACGCCTGGGGCGCGCGGTCACGGGTGGGGCGCGCAGCCACGTGATTCATTCCCAGCACCGGATTGGCTGGGATGGGGCGTATAGCGCCCAATGCGGTCCATCGTAAGGTGAAAACGGGGTATTGGGGTCCCCATCTCTTTCTATTTGGCCGGGAAGGGTCGCCGCGTATCCTTGCTGAAAGATTAACACCGGGACGGGGCGGGCCGCAGCCCTTGGAAGGGGCTGCCCCCGCGTGCCTTCATTTGGGAAACGGGCGTCTTGAATGAGTTATAACCGGCCACGGGAGGGCTCGGGCCCCATTTCCCTGATGACTTTGCCCGTCCAAATGCCATTGTCTCCCACGCAGCAGGCTCCTGGCTAAAGAGTTTTCCCCTCACCCCTTCGCAGCGACCTCAATGTCTCGTTTCACCTTAACCTAAAACCGCATAAAAAAAACAAACAAAAAAAACAAACAGGGCAGCATTTTTGCGGTGCTTTGCTGCAAAGCTGTTTTGTACACCATACTCGAAAAGAGAAAGTAATTTATTACAGTTACAATTATACAATTACCATTGGTGAAAAAGTATTGAATTAAATTATTTGACTACTTGAGAAGAAAAGTAATTGACTGTTACTTGAAAAGGTAACCGTTACTTTTCTGATTATTTAATATTTTCCAAACAACAGATTTTTTTTTTTCTGCCGGTTTCAAAAGGAGTCTTTTGAATGTCCATTTATGAACTGGAACCACCAAACTATAATCAAGTACTTATCATCTTAATTCATAAATTTTGGTAAACCATCTTTCGGATCCTAGTGAGAAGGAATTCTTTTTCGGAAACTTTCACAAACAGAGGGCGCCATTGGGAAGAAGAGGGGAAAAGAGTACCGGTTACAAGTAATTCTGTAACTTTCAAAGGTAATCAGATTACTCTTGAGATTATTTCCTAATAAATTTATTCAAATAATTACAAAATTACTTCAGAAAGCCATTGATTACAAGTAATTTTATTACTTGTGACGAGAACCGTCTGCTGCAAGGTATGCGGAGCGCAAGTTCGTCTGCTTCTTGCACAGGGGTTGCGATGATGTCAGAATGCCGTGCTGTTATTGGCTGATTAAAAATCACATCTCCACGTGGTGAATGATGTTGATTGGGGCGAAGCTCTGATGGTGCTGATGATACTGATTTTATTGTTCATTGGTAGTGCTGATGGTGCTGATTTTTTTTTTATTGCTCATAGGTAGTGCTGAGTTCCGGGTTGCGTTTTGACTTCATTATTATTGCTTTACGGTCGGTGAAATGCAGAGGCAGTGGTTCTTCTAGCGGATCAGCTTTGATCCGCTAGAAGCCGTGGGAACGCATCTCCACCGCTTAAGTCAACGGTCCATGTCAGAAAGAGAATGTGTGGTATGGAACGTGGTTATACGCATTTGAGCATTTGACCGCAGCGCCCTCTCGTCTATAAACGTTGAGCCAATGCATGCAAAGTTTAACGCGATTATATATGCATTTGACCGCAGCGCCCTCTCCTGTATAGACGTTGAGCGGCTACGCAACGTTTCATCCATGACATCCCCAGCTCTTAAGTTACTACCACATCTCAGAGTCCCTTACTCGTCCCGCAGTCGTGGCCGAGTGATTAAGGCGATGGACTAGAAATCCCTTGGGGTCTCCCCGCACAGGTTCGGATCCTGTCGAGTGCGCAAACATATTTTTATTTTTTTAAGAAAACAGATGGGATGGCAATCGATGTGAGCACGTACGCCGGACGGATGGACAAGGCTAGACCCTAAGGAGCTTCGCCCCTAAAATATATGGTGGGTAGACCTCAAAACATCTAGCCTTGAGGTCTACCCACTATCCTTTCAATCAGAATCAATTAGAACTCCGCGTCAATCTGACGTCACCGCAACCCCTGAGCAAGAAGCAGACGACTTGCTCTCTGCACACCGTCGAAATGCGATATTGCGAGTGTAAACTAGTGCGTCTGAAAAGTACTTGAAGTATAAAATAAGTGAGAGCTTATGTACCAAGTAAAGTAGTAAGTACAACGGGTGCAATGTACTTAAAGTAAAGTAGCATAAATGCAATGTACTTTCAAAATGAACTTTTTAACACATTCTTTCCTGATACCCTCTCATTCCACTGTACAGTGTTTTTTTTCAATGGTACGCACTACTTCAGAGGACATCGGGGATGCATCAGTTATGTTCGGAAATGGCGGCCGATATTGAATACAGTCAAGTGGCTTCAAAGTTAACAAAGCATCATTTTGTGATTCAAATTTAACAAGATCACATTTGAGGAATGTACTTATAAGTCGGGAGTTGTACTTCCCTTGTAAAGTAGAAGGGAAAAAAGCTTGAAGTAAAATACAAGAACATACTCGGAGACTGTACTTCAAGTAAATTACAATTATTCCAAACCTGCTTGAAATATTTATTTATTTATTTATTGAAAGTACCCTCAGGGCCTGAAGGCATTACAGAGGGGGAGAGCACATACATGAAACAAAGATAGTAATATAGTAACAAGTCAACAATATTAAATATACAACAAACAAAGAAAAATAATAATAGGTCATGGGTCACTGCTAAAATAGCTAGTGATGAAATTTCTAAACAGGTTAGTATCAGTTATAGTAGAAATCCAACCGGGGAGGTGGTTCCATTCCTCGGCTGTGCGGGGTAAAAAAGAAGATTGAAATGTTGTGGTAAACGTACTTGGAACTCCAACTTTATGCTGATGGTCAAGACGGGATGAAATGTAAAAGGGGGAGTAATCATCCGATTGCGTAGGAGAGGGTTATGAAAATACATCTTATGAAATAGACATAGGCGTGAAATTTTACGTCGCAAGGAGAGAAGTGGTAAACATAAACTATTTTTCATTGATGTGACACTAGCAGTACGATGGTAGTTGGAAAGAATGAAACGGGCTGACCTATTCTGAATGGATTCCAATGCAGTGATTAGAGTATCGTGACCGGGATCCCAGATGAAGGCTGCATATTCTAATTTAGGCCTGATTAATGTTTTGTAGAGGATCAATTTTAGTGAAATAGGTGCCAATGAGAAGTTGCGTTTTAAATAGCCCAACATGCAGTTAGCACGGGTAGTAACATACTGAATGTGGGGTTTCCATGAAAGGTTATTTGTTAAGTGAACACCAAGGTACTTGTACGTTGCCACTTGCTCCAAAAGGTTGCCATCTAGGTGGTAACAGGGACTGTTGTCCCTGTTAAAACCTAGGGATTTTGGGGCTCAATCCTGTCCTGTCCGTTTCGATCTGAATAGGCATCTTGTATACCTGGGCGCGTTCGTGTATCACTACCACGCGATTCACGTTAAAAACACCCAGACTAACTGACAAAATGTCTCATATTCTAAAAAAAAAAAAAAAACTTATTTTGCGGCTATTTTAACCACCTGAAGAGATGTCGGCTTTCACCAGCAAACCGGTCAAGGTGCTAAATAATGCTGTTTCTACGGTTCGAGCTTGGCTGAAAGCTCACAATAAAACCCGAGTAAGAGACATTGTGCCATTTTTAACAATTAATGCGGAATATGAAACATTGTCAATATTCTTGTAAAAAGGTGTGACACAAAAGACGATGCATTTAACTCGGAAGGTCATCCTCGAGCGCGGGTTCTGAGCCTTACCTGCGATCTGCCATATACATGACTGTGCATCGCGCGAACACAACGAGCCACAGTAAAGCCCCAAATGAGCTGAAATTTAACCGAACAAATATTGAGACTACAGCTCTTATTTTTAATTTGGTGAATAAGCTTTACTTTTCAAACTTCTCAATACCTATAATATCATAATTAGCATTGATGTCGTGATAGAATCATCGTGGCTCGAATTACAACATTGCAACTCTACAATTATACTAACGTAAAGGAAGAAGGGTCGAGGTAAACCTAAGCACTTCTTATGAGTTTTGAATGCGAAAGCATGCATGCCGCTCTTCCCTCTCCCTTATTCCGTCTGTGTCGTGCTTGCGTCGACGGTCGAGCGCGCGCGCTGTCCTCGGCGCGCTGACCTTGGGCGTGGAGTGGTGGAGTCGCTGCCTCGCGGACATGCAGCGCCATGGGGTGGCGGTCGTTGAAACTGACGCGCAGCGGCCAATGGGAGCCGCGTTTTTTTAAACTATGACGCGCGCCAGCCAGTGGGACCGAAGCCGAAATCCATCAGCTTCACTCCGCTCCTTTGAGATCGGGGAAACTAGGTGCCGTTTGGCTAGGCTTTTCGCGTGGTTTCAAAGCTGGGAGCCGGCTTCACTTGGAGAAAGGATTTTAGGTGCCGTTTGGTGCGTCTTCAAAGCTGATGGCATCGGCTCGCTCCATGGGGACAGTTAATGCTTTCGCGTTAAAAGAACACCTTGAGGTTGCCATTTACGTATGTTGCCTCCCCAAGCTTTGTTTCACCTTAACTTAGCAAAGAGCGAACGATATCGATGAACACACTCTTTACAAACAAAACAGCGTTTGCCAACACCGGGCGTGGGCACTGTGCGAGCGCAGAAACCAGATTCGCGCGAGGCGAAGCATCTGCGCATGCCCAGTACCAGACTTGTACACGTTACTGAAAAATAGTAAGGAATTACATTTACAATTACTCAAGGCTAAATTGTAATTTATTACAATTACAATTACCCTCCTATAAAAGTAAGTGACCGTTACCCCCAAAAGTAATCCGTTACTTTCGTGGCGTTACTTTTAACAATATTTTCCTCAATTAAGAAACAAAGGGGAGAACCTTGGTTATTCAAGTTCTTATTGTTGCCACCTGTTCTATTTATTCACCTTGAGTATTTTGAGCAACATCTGACTCTCGAAAGTCTCGTCAGACATTTTGCGTTATTTATTACTCAATATGTCGACTGCTATGCTGAACACCATTTGAACTGAGGCACTGGATGGGAGTGGCATATTGTGCCTCACGAATGCTTCATGCTCTGCATTGAGCTTTTTCGGCAAAGCAATGGAAGTACTATTTACCTCGAAAATAGAGCAAAGCTGCGTCGTTGCAGCCGTTGCCTAATATTCGAGAGTTTTAGTAGAGTTGGTAACAGTAAGGTGATAATTAAATAATAAATAAGGTTTGACTCGATATTCTTCTTCCTTTGGTTCTGAACAGGTCGAGCTTCGGCTGAGACGTTGGTGAATAAGAACAAAATTTCCAATATTTAAATATAAGTAATCGAGAAAAAAACAACAGGACACTCTCAACAACAATTAATTAGAACGTTGGTTAAAACAAGGAAATGTAAACGCACGTTTGCCATGTGTACCTTTCTTGGTGCCGTTCAAAAACGCAAGGAGCACGGACCGACTGCAGTTTACTCGGGTGTTCTCCAGATAGACGTCCGCTGATGCCACGGGCAGCAAAGGGCAGAGTACTAAGTAAGCCGTGCTATGGCCCCACTTACGAGTTTCACTCTCTCCTCAAGCCCAAGATATCAAGTCTACGTCAGCCACCATTATGTTTTATTTGTAAAAATATCTGCTTGAAATAAGGTGCGTCCTGCTGGGGTAAAAACTGGAAGAAGATAAAGGGAAGACTATTATCAATTTCGAAGTGCTCGCAAAAAGCTGACTCACAAAAAGGGTAACTGAGATGCAGATAACCTGGCTGGAATTCACAAATAAAGTGGGCCAACCCTAGAAGTTGGACTACAAAAAAAAGCAAGTAGCTTTGAAAACAGGGTTGAATAAGGTGAAAAAGCAGAAAAAAATACATCATGTTTTCTAAGAGAAGATGGTAAGTGTGCATCGACGAACGCGGATGCTTGTGGCATTACACCTTTACATATTATCACATCTCTTTTAGTGGATTTTAGGCTAGACGGAGCGTTGTCTCGTGTTGTGACATTATGAAAATGGTCCTAGTCACTATAACCGAGAAGGACATTGTTAATTCTTTTCTGCGCACTTACCGCCTTCAGCTTTTCGAAGAGGCATACAATCACTTGGTGCCTTCCTCTCTCCTCCTTCGATCGCAAAGAAAAAACAAAGATGCTAAAAAAAAAAGCGGATATAACTTGCCCCCCCCCCCCCTTTTTTTTTGTAGAAATGTTTATTTGGATATTTTGACATTGTTGTTAGGGTTTAAAATAAATAAATTCAGGGGCCTGGTGTTGCAAAAAAAAAAAAAAAAAGGCTTTGCGGAACTGAAGAGTGCCAAGCCTCCCTTTGCGCTGGTCAATTCGCGTGACAGTGTCACTGCGCTCAACTTTACCAAACTGAAAACGACCTTTTCTTTATAAGGAGGAGGGGGAGGAGAGGGGGGGGGGGCTGGTCCTGAAAAATGTAACGGATTACAAGGAATCCGTTACGTCAAAAATGTAAGGAAATTACTTTAAAATTACTCTAGAAAATATGTAATTATTCCGTTACTAAATTACCGATAAATGTAAGGGATTACAAGTAATTTCGTTACTTGTAACGGATTACGTACAAGTCTGCCCAGTACCAATAGCAGCGCCACCGCCGTGGAGTGACGTCAGAGAGTTGAGTTGGTCTATACGGTCCCCTCGAGCCAATCAGAGCGACGGAGGCGAAGCACGCGACGGCCCCAAACGCTAGCAGAGCTAAACGACTTAGGCTTACGTTCCTCTACCTCCTACTTCAAGATTATTTTAAGATTGATAGGTCTAGGTATGTACCATTCTCTGATACTTGGCTGACTAGATATAGACATAGCAAATTATGGTCTCAATGTTCCTTTAAAAATGACTGTTTTCGGTGCTCTTTCTTTCTATTTGCCATCTTTGAGTGAAACCAACTCGATCATACTATTACTAACAGCACCGCCATCACTTCATTCCTAAAGCAGCTAGATACTCTCTGACATTGCGATTAATATTTTAGGGACTCATGGTCAAATGAATTTTGTTATCCTTACGTATTTGTGTAATACGTGTTATATTTATAATGTTTTTTTTTCTGTCTAATTAGTTCTACACATAAGCATATGTATTTATGTGAAATATCTACTATGATGTTCTACGCAAGATGGACGTACTGTTTTTGTATGTGTGTGTTCAGTCCCGTTGAAATTCCTTGTGGGATTGACAGAATTTTTAAATAAATAAATAAATAAATAAATAAATAAATAAATAAACAGTTGGAGAAGAGGGGAGGATGAACTACCCTCTTACCCGGACCCTCTTTGGTGTGTCCCAGGCGTCACTCCTGTCCCTTTCGGAGATTAGCCGGTCACTCGAAGTTCGAACAAAAGAGGTGTTCCTCTCTCTCTCTCTCCTGACCGTGGCTTCGACAGCGCTGCACGAAATGATAGTGAGACAGAGAATGGTCACGCGTCTCCTTCCGACGCGCTGATTGGCTCCCATGTGACTGTAGCCTTCGCCGTTTGACAAGTAACGGTAAGACGAAGAATAAAAGCAACGCGTTCAAGGGCGCCGTGTGGCACGACGCCATTTTGCACGAAATTGCTTTGGCTAGGCGTGCTTCGAGTCTGCATGGCCGATAAAAAAAAAAAAAAGGTGAAATAAACAAACAAAACAACGTCGTCGTTCCGTCGAGACGTTCCTTACGGAAGCCGAGCCTCACATCTCCGCTGCTCCGACGCGACTGTCTCTTTCGTGCGCTCTTATCGTGTATCAGCTGTTACTGATATCGTTAATACTTTCGGCGGACGAGCGACAGCGACAGTGGGGCTACGTGCGCAGAGCCGCGTGTTTGTCTCCTTTGGAAGATGACGTCCGCGAGGTATTGTCACCAAGGACGCACGTCAGAGGCCTCCCCAAACAGTTCTCGGTGGCGTTGTGTGTCTCAGTCGGAGTCGGAGAGCCCGGATTTAAGAGAGCGAGCAACTCAAACCACGGAGCGCGTTTCCAATGTGATGGCGGACGCCTCTTGACCAGTTTGTATGCTCGGGCCCACGCAGATCAGTGGGGCGGAGACGCCGAGCGAAGATTTGAGACGCTGAGGGAAGCCAGGAAATGACGACGAAAGCCTAGAGGCGCAAAGAAAAGCCTGGAGACACACACACAAAACAAAATCCTGCAGACGCTGAGACAGGGGTTTCCTTAGGAATTGAAACTGGGGGGGGGGGGGGGGGGTCTAAATATTTAGGGGGGGGGGGGTGTAGGGAAATCACTGCTCTGAGAAAAGTATGTAGACGCTGAGCGAAGCCTGAAGACGCTGAGCAAAGCCCGGAGACTCTGAGAAAAGCCTGGAAATGGTGAAGCCATGGATTCCCCGAGAAAAGGAAAAGCCTGCAGATGCTGAAAGCACGGAGCTCCAACTGGTGCCCCGTGTGTGCAAGCACGTGTCGCGTGCGCGTGAACGTAGCGTTGCCAGGTTTGCAATTGCACGGGCGTGCCCGATCGAGCGGAAGCATGGCGGCGGTCAGTCGCCCTGCTTGAAATCGTCTATTGGCGACGTGAGCAATCGAAAGTGTCGCTGTGGTCGGCCCACCCCAATTGGCTGAATGCTGACTATGACGTCAGCAAAGGATGTCTCATCGATGGAAATAAGAGGAATGTAAGAACTTCAATTTTGACGGTGTTGGCAGTCTTGTTTAGAGATCGCTATGATTTCAGGCTTTCAGAATGCTCATCGCAAACACCGTCGAGCTTGTTGTTCACAAGGTAATGACGTCACGAAAGGTAACCGAACGAGGGCGCCACCGAAACATCTCGCCGCTAATAGTCTTTACTCTGTTTCGTTCTTAGTGTACAACGCTGTCAAAGCTGCTGGTCCGAGCATGAGGTTTGATATCGCAGATCATTTGCACGCGTTCTCGCGCAAACGAAACCATAGATGAAGCCACGCTCTCGCAACAGCGTTGTATAAGGAGTATTCACTGGACGCCATATTTGTGGGTGCTGTCTAGAGCGCATGCTCAGAACGAGGCCCCATTAATAGGCTGCTAAGACCGGCCATTTTGACGGTGTGGAATGCACATTGCAAAAGAACCCTGGAAGCTAGCCGTCAGCACGCGCTCAGCAGTCGCGCACACAGCTATGGCCGCCAGTGAATACTTCCTATACTGAAGGCCCCTACGCACAGTCGCGTTTGAGAGCGTTTGACTGCGTTGCGTGGAAAAACGAAAGGGAGTAACCGGCACATATGTGCTTCGTATGAAGCGTGGAATTCAATTCAAGGAATAGCTTGGAACGCGACATAAGAAGCAGCGATGTTCTGGTTTCTCGCAGCCGCAACGACGTCAAACGCACTCAAACACTCTCAAACGCAGCACGTGCGTAGGGCCCTCGAAGCGTGAAACACATGTGAGCACAAAACCAAGTCGCTTCGCGCCGCTGAGGGGCGTAACCATGCCAACCATAGTTACGCCGCGCGGTGGTGCAATGCGACGCGATTTTTGCTCACGTGTGTTTCACCACAGCCTCCCCTATTAGCGGCGAGATGTTCTAGTGGCGCCCTCCTATGGTTACCTTTCGTGACGTCATTACCTTGCGAACAACAAGTTCGATGGTGTTTGTAAGGAGCATGGTGGAAGCTTGGAATCATTGCACTCTTAAAGCAACACTACCAACACCCTCGAAATTGAAGTTCTTCCATTCCTCTTATTTCCATGGATGAGAAATCCTTTGCTGACGTCATAGTCAGCATTCGGCCAATCGTGGAAGGACGACCACAGCGACGCTTTGGCAGTTTGACGACGGAGCCATAGAGTGCCCGGTCGCAGATTTGGCGCGCGAGGATCTGGTAGCACAGAACATCAAAGAGCCATTTCTCGGGGAAACTGGACGTCAGCGCACAGCTTCTGCAGCAGCAAGGACCCGAAACACACCTTCGGGTCCTCGCGTCTCGCCGCAGCGTCTCGCGGAAGCGGCGAGACGATGCGTTTCGGCGTTTCGCCGCAGCGGGGCGCCTGTCACGTGGCTCTCCTCTCATCTGTTGTCTGCCCCTGCACCTTTTCTATTTCGGCGGCCGCTTCTCGTGGCAATCTGCCAGGCTTTGTCAGTATACAGGACGTTATGGTTTCACGCTTAAGTATAAACGGAGTACAGAAACGCTCAGCAAAGCCTGGAGATGCGGAGCGAAGCCTGGAGACGCTGAGAAAAACCTGGAGACACTGAACCAAGCCTGGAACGCTGGAAGAGCTTGGAGACACTGAAAAAAGCCTGGAGTCGCTAAAGGCTCTGTTTTACTTCAACGTTGAGCGCAGCGAACGTATCGTAGCGCAGAACGTGGGCCTTTCTTTGGCCGGCGAGCAGGAACTCGATATCTTCGACCAACCAGTATCGGTGTCCGCTGCGCAACGCCGCGTTTGCAACGTTCGACGTCGGAGTATAACAGAGCCTTAAGCAAACCCTGAAGGCGTTCGCAGACGATCAATGTTTTCTTTCGCCTCTTCCTACTCGCAGCTCCCGCTGCAAAAACGCGGCCGATAAGCCACGTGACTCAATGGCTCAGTTGGAGCCACTCTCAAATCTAGGCACCCTAGTCGGAGCCAGAAGGGAAGGGTATCGATCTCCGAGGCGGTATTGATCGGGAAACTCGTGGATTCGGTCTTGATAGAGGCTCGGGGTGCCGCCTAAGGTCGAGCCCTACGCTCGGAGGCGGAGGGGAATGGTGGCGGCTAAGTCTTTGCGGGCGAAAAGGAGAAGACGGATGAGTTTGCACAACCGGTCACATGGTGTCGGGCCGGGGCACACGCGATGAGATTCGTCTTTATGCCTCCCGGGAAAGGGGGGGGGGGGGGGGGAAGGGGGCGGGGGCGTGCCACATGAAGTTTTGCCGAAAGGGAATGGTGCCTCGTCTTTTCCTTTTGTCGGGCTGTTGGAGTCGTCGCGCTGCTGCTGTTAATAGGAGTTGACCCCCGCATGTTTGTCTGGTTCTGCGAACGTGAGCTACATGTACTGTTGACGATGGGGCGCTGCTTCCGGTATGTGCGACCGGTTGATTGCTTGCGCAGAAACAGAAGAGATGAAGGATACAACGAGGCACTGGATGCGTAGCTGCTTGTCACATCTAGTCTAGCGTCTATTGAAATTTGGGAGATCCGTGGCGAGATGAACTAAATTTGGACCAAGCAGACGCGCAATGAAACCCTCCTGAAAATCCTACGTTAAACAACCGGGTTCAATTAAGAAATCAATCGCTCTGTCAGAATGTGAAGCTAGCGGTGGGGATACGACGCGGAATTTTGGGAACATCACGTCGCCTGAATAAAAAGAGTAAAGAGAAAGACAAGATTTTTTCATGCGCCGACGCCTACCTAAGCTTAATTTCGTCAAAGCAAGAAATAACATTGCGGGTGCCAGTTACATTCATTTCAATGTAACTCACTTGTTAGCGAGAAATACATTATTGTTTTCCTTCTTGCTGACAAATTTGCTCCACAAAAAAATAATAAAAAACTGGTTACAGATTTTTACAATGTCATGTCTTGTTTTTCTAAAATTAGGCTTAGATGGAAGTCGGCTCATGAAAACACCTTGTCCTTCCCTTTTATAGTTTTATTCAGGTAACATCATGTTCTCAAACGTTCGCACCCTTCCCACGGCTTGCTAGGTTCACATTCTGACAGAGTTCCAGGTTTCTGGAATGCGTATGTTTACACGGCCCCAAACCAACCGAAATGGATTTTCTAGATCCAACTTGGTATATTTGATTCCTTCTGGAAAAATTGAAGACGGAGAGAGAAGCTTGTTGTGGCTAAGCTCAGAACGTACTGACAAGCTGTGCAGCAGCTAGCTGTCTGTGAGTAACAAACTGGCCGCACCGTCGTCAGTTTCTCTGCAAGATCCCTTACCTCGTTGTTGGCATCGAGATTTCTAATAAGCAGACGTAAAAAAAAAAATGTAACTTGATTTGATCATTCTGGAAAACTCCGAGAGCGCAGCCTTTGTCGTGCGCGCATTATGCGTCTGTTGTGATTTCTTACGCCTGGTTGCGAGGAGCTTTGGGTAGATCCGTATGCATTGCGCGCGGGGCGAAATCATGCGGGATTTATCGGATAATTAAGAGATAAGTTTTAAATTAATTCAGAACCCGTAATGTCGTAAGATGGCGTGGGGAAGCGTACTTCCGGAGCCAGCTGCGGGCGCCGACAGTTACCTGCTGCTGCAGTCTCCCGTGAGTCATACTATGGCCATACTTAATCCAGCTGCTTGCACTCCCGTTTATCTCCTTCATGTGGCTCCGAAGATGATCATGATGACGATGATGATGATGATGATAATGAATAATAATATTAATATAAATAATAATATAAACATCTTGTGGCGTCGCGAAAAAGAACAGGGCTGGGAGTCACACGGTCTGGGGTTTGATTTTAGCAGCAGCGTTTAATAGATCTCACTAAATTCGATTAATTATGTCCAGTTATAATTAAGTACGGTTAATCACGATGAAATAAGCCTGCTACAGGCTTTACATGACTGCGCATTGTCTGCTATGGGCTATGTAGGCTTTGTGTTGCCTTGACCCCGCGTGTTATGTTTTTTGGTACCCTCCACCGTATAACGCTTTTTTTCATGAAATAAAATCCTTAAATATATTTCGTGCTAAAAAAAGGTACAGCTTTGCGTTACGATAGTTACGATAACCTGGTACGTGCTCGGTGCAAGATAAATGTTACGTTGGCTGTGGTGTGCCGCCGGACGGTTTCGAAACGGGTTTCACTTTGCGATCGAACGCAGGTGTCCGGCCTCGTCACTGCTGTTTTGTACAATGTGCGACAACGAGCAAGTAGCCGTCAAAGTGTGACGACGTTCATAACAATCTCTTTCTATTCGTGGCACACCCTAATCAGGGTGCGGCCGGTGGGGAACGCTCGGCGCGAAAAACTTTTTGTCCTCGCAAACAACACTCGATCGTCACGTGACCTCGACGACCGTGCTGCTCGCACGAGGTCGAAAGAGTCGTCCAATCGCACGCGACGGAGAAAAAAAAAAAGAAACAGGCCAGTGTCCAGACGCGCTCGGAGACAAAACAAAAGTCTTCCCGAAGGGAACAAAGCAGGTCATCTGCTGCCGAGAATAGTCGTGCACGCAGAAGGCCGCAAGCCGCGCGCGCGTGAGGACGAGGGTGTGTGTTTGCCCTGTTTGCCGCCAGAACACGCAATGTCGCTCGGATCGCTTGCGACACGCCATAAAGGCTGGTGCCGCGCTGTACCCGTACCGACGACGATTCCCCGGAGGTCAAAGGAGGGGGCTTATACATATACGAGGGGCGTTCATAAAGTTCGTATTATTGTCACGAAGGAATAAAGATTCAGCAATCAAACTCGAGTAGGAGTTGAGACTTTTTCTACATGTTCGCCACCAAAAGTTACCCACTTTTACCAGCGATGCACCACATGCCGGAAGTCATTGTTATAGAACTCCTCGTCTTGAGTGTTCAGGAATCGCTCCACTTGAGCAATCACTTGGTCGCCGTCCTTGAAATGCTTTCCTCCTATTTGGGCACACTAGAAGCGTCTGTACCATTTAACCAAAAGTGTCGTAAACTGGGACGTCGTCCCCGAACAACGCTCCCAGATTGGAAGGAATATCCTTGGCATTGCTTCCCTTCAAATGAAAAAACGGATCACCGCATGTGCTTAGCACCGACGGGTGGTGCCCATTTTGTTTCGTCTCCCTAGCGGCGTTCCGAGCTACTATAGCATGCGATGTTTATACTGTGCGGAAAATAGAGGGACGCGCGCTTATGTTTTATGAACTTTATGAACGCCCCTCGTATATATATATCTGGTCATATATAGTTGGAAACGTCGCCGAAAGTACCCGAGTTTATGGTTTGTTATAGGTGACGATAACCAGCGGTGTATTGCGACGGGAGGAAAAGGTGTTTTCCAACGGTTAATTAGATGTCATACTCTGATCATACGTCATGTCATACTCTGATCATACGTCATACAAAAGACAGTTTGCAGACAATGTCTGATGAGCGCTTCTTCCTTGTACGACGCTACTGCAACATCGGTCATACAAAAAATAGTCTAGATGTGATCGAAGCATGCTAATATGATATCGGTGGTTCTCGGTAAGCCACACGTAGTAACACCCCCCTTCCCATCGCGTTCACCACATCGTGTCAACTAAAATACGAAGAAAGAAAAGAAACGACAGAAAAAGAAACGACAGTAGAGTTAATAATACAGTAAGTCGAGTGTTGCTCTCGTGCGTGAGAGTTTCACGATAAAGGAGAACGTCACCCAAGATAGCGGCACGTAAATAGCCACGGGAGTAATAATCGATCTCGAGAGGCTCCATGCGGGGTGCCTATTATTGCCTGGTTTTGTCTATCACTTAACTAGCCTTCCCTCAGGCGTGACTTGTTCTCCGAACACCCTGCCGTGACTAGAGTCGTTGGTGACGTCGACGCTGTGTCTGCGATTGACGCATTTCCCGTTTCGCGGGCAAATAAAAGTCACATCTGTGCTTACTCTAAGGTGATATAGCGTTTTTGTTTTTTTTTTTGCTAACGATATCTATTTTCGGTTTTGGTCGGTACGTTGTCTCGTTAGAAAAAGCGCAAATACAAAGAAAGAAAAAAGCTTGGCGAGAAACAAAAAGAACTTGCGGTCGTCTGCTACCTCTACTACCAATACTACCAATAGAAATATATATACAGCACTTTGCGTTGCTCATACTTGATAAAAGCGCCAAAGTAGAGTACGTTTTTGGGTCGGTAAATATCGGTGCATTCGTTTTCTACCGAGGGCTGTACCGCGACTTGTGAAGAGGACGCCATTGATTGACGTTATCATCGTCTTTGACACATACAAGACACGATGCTACTACACGCGCCATAATATGACTGTAACGTGCAACACGTGGTCTTGCTGGTTGTCGCTAGGGTAACCTAATTGGAAAACAAATGACACAACGTGACCATACATGTGTTACCGTATATCGGGACAACAGTGAATCACATACAATGCCATTGAGCTCGTTATGATCACAGGCCAAAACCCACTAAATATAATTTCTGACGCCACCTTCCGTATCGCTATTTATGTAAGTATTTTTTTTACGTAGCCTTTGCTATTTCTTACAACGTATGCTATGTTAAAAGCCAACACAATATGACAGCCGAACCCCGCGAAAGAAAAAAAACAACGGACGTGACGCAACCTTACACGGTTTGCGACTCTCTCTTCGATTGGCTGCCAGCTTACTTCCGGCACCAAATCGTTCAGAATCATTTTATTACTTCCATAAGATGGCAGAGAATTATTCATTCCCCCTCACTCTCCCTATTTTCCAAAAGAAGAAGCAGGATCCGTTTGGTATAGTGGGCTACCGCTAGTGAGCTGAAAGGTGGGTAAATTTCAGAGTTGCCGATTGTTGTTGGTAATAGCGTACAGACCTTAGCGTATAATAGTGAGTTTTAGTATTGCGTATACGGAATACTAAAACTCACTATTATACGCTAAGGTCTAGGAGTAAACACGGCAGCACTTGGCGTTTATATTAGAGTTGCGTGATCCACACTGCGCGTGCTCAGAGCCCTAACTGCGTCTCAGAATGGTAGCATGGCGACGACGCGCATGAGAGGCGTGGAGCCATAGCCTCCTCTATACTGAGTAAGCTTGGCAGATTGCCACGAGAAACGGCCGCCAAAATGGAAAAGGTAGAGTGGCAGACAACGGATGAGAGGAGAGTCACGTGACTGGCACCCCGCTGCGGCGAGATGCCAAAACACACTTTTTTGTTCCGAGCGAACAAGTGTGTTTCGGGTCCTCGCCGCTGCAAAAGCTGTGCGCTGACGTCCAGGTTCCCCGAGAAATGGCTCTTTGGTGCTCTGTGCTACCACATCCTCGTGCTCCAAATCTGCGACCGGGCACTCTATGGATCCGTCGTTGAACTGCCAGGCTTTGTGAGAAAAAAGGAGGCTATGGTGGAGCACGCAACGCTAACGCAGACGCACAGTGCTTGCGTTTTTGCTCCTATAAGCAATACTAATATTGCTGACAGCGGTTAAGTTAACCATAGCCGTCGCGTGCAAAAAAAAAACAAAAAAAACAGACTGACTTCCGAGTGGGACTTCGAAAACACAACTTTGTTATTTAAAAAAAAAAAAAAAAGCGAAGAAATTAGAACAAAAATACTGGGGTGTTGACTTGGCTACGCTGCAGATGAAAACAAAAATTTTATTAGATTGCAGACGGCATTCACTTTATTCTGACTGAATAATACTTCCGGGATTGAGATCCGAGAGGTGGTAAAAAATAAAGTGAGCAGTGTAGTAAGCAAACGGTTTAAATAATAATAATAAAAAAAAACAGCGTTAAAAAAAAAAGCTTAGCAAAGCGCTTTTTCATTTTTCAGTATGTCTTTGGCTTCTCTCCAAGACATGCATGTCTCGCAGAAAAACTCAAATGTCGAACGAAAGAGAGCTTTCGAAACGACCGAAGCAAACGTCAGCAAGATTGCGCCCTGATGTGAGGCTTCCTCCTCGTTGCACATGAGCTCGGCAGGCAGAGCACGCTTTACAGAGCTCATGGTTTGGAAATATCTAATTTGTTTTCCGTTGGCAGTGTTTCGGCTTTATCAAATTGTACCCTTTTTATTGAAAGGGCAGAGTAAAAGCGAGCTGGTATTCTAAAAGCTCAAATGAGCGCAAAAGAATTTTTTTGGACTTTCAAGGCTTGATATTCAAAATTGCATTTTCAGGTCGCACTTTTCTTCTTTTTTTTTTTTTTTTTTTTTTTTTCACCCATGGAAATGAAGGGTTTGCGCTCCATCCAAGTTTGGGTAAAGGGAACAAGTGAAACGTATTTCGGAAATAAAATGGCTACAATCGCTTTAATGAAACAAATTTACTAAAAATTTCATAAATCTTAATTTAACGGGACCAATCGGAGGCCAGGACTTCACAATACTCATTCTCGGGTCTATTCCGACCTGTAAAAAAAAAAAAGAATATATATATATATCTATATATATATATATATATATATATATAAAGAATTTTATTAAAAAAAAAAACAATCTTACCCGTAAAAAGTGTGCACGCGTTTTTCACACCAATAAAAGAAATACAACTTTATTTTTAAGGTGCATCGAACGCACCTCCATTTGGAAGCTTTAGTTAAACCCTCGATAGAGCTGCAATATTTAAGCGTAAATGTATCGATTTTAACAGCCGTCATACAAAACATGACCTTTATTTCAAAATTTTCGTCAAAATGTAAATACAGCCGGCAGTATTAAAATAAAAATAGATTTACATTTTAAGCGTACAAGCGGCCCGTCAAATAAAATATGATTTTTATAATAAAAACAAAAACAGCGCATATAGATGGACAAAGTAAAAAGGTCACTGAGTGGACACAGCGCCGACTCTCAACTGAAGTTTATTAATGTTGGCATCTAGTGTAAATAGCATACATGACGCTCAAATCTTGTTTTTGTGATGTCTATATTTGTTTTTGTTTTTATTATGCGTGCATACCTACTAGCCCAAGCTTCGACGTTAATTTAACCTTCAGTTCAAAAAGGTTTCGGTAAAACCTCGATAAAAAGGACATTTTCGAGAGAGAAAAAGAATTAAACGACTAGATTTACAATTTCAAAACGTGACGCGATCCGTAAAACCAAACACAAACTCCAAATTTAGACGCCAAAAAAAAAAAAAAAAAACATTTTCCGGGGAGAACACTACGGAAATACGGCTTTCTCGTATCGACCGAAAAGGGATGCATTCATCATTTACTGCGTCGGCTGCAACAGAACGCGCCCGCCAAGTCGATGATAGCTACACTTCGGAGGGGCGATTTTCAATTCTCACCCGAAGCGATCCGAAACCCGATGCGTGTGTCCCGGAGGTGCTCCGTCTTTTCCCAGAACCCTAATCCCGAGACACGCAACCGCTCCGAACTCATCGGGATCGCTTTCCTCTTCCAGGAACAAAAAATAAATAAATAAAGGGTACCCAAAAAATGCTCCGAATGAGTATACGTAAGCAAATAAAAATGAATGCTCTAGGAGGCTTACTCGATAGAGTGCGTTGAAACTTTCTCCGTGGTCAGAGCTCATATTTATTAATTTTTGTTTTTTATTAAATATGTTTTTACATGAATGGGCGCGTTAAACGTATATAAGATGCACGCTCGTACTCATGCATATATAGTACCACTACTACCAGTGCATTAATGCCAATATCTGCACCAAGGTGCCCACACACAGACGCATACGCGCGCACACACACACACACACACACACACACACACACACACACACACACACACGCACACGCACACGCACACGCACACGCACGCACACAGACGCACACACACGCGCACACACGCACACACGCACACGCGCACACGCACACACGCACACACGCACACACACACACACACACACACACACACACACACACACACACGCACACACACACACACACACACACGCGCGCGCGCGCGAATACCCCCTTACCCCGAAAAAAACCCGCACGCACTTACGCACTAAAACAGGCATTTAGTCTGCGCGACACCTTTAGCGCGACGCGACGTTGGCGCGTTTCTGAATTCTTTTTTATAGTATTGACGGGTGCCATACTTTATTGCTTAGATTACGGCCTCATATTAAGAATTTTCGGTCCACCACAATAGAGTTTCTTTGGTAGCTGTTGAACGTTGTGAAAAAAACAAAAAAACACGACTATTGTTGGTTTGCTTTAACTGTGCCGTGCCGTGCACCGTCACACACAGACACACTAACACATGCGCGTGCTCGTGATAATAGTATGCAGATTAACGCAAAAGTGCACGTTACACACCAATACTGACGTACGCGAGCTAATTTGCGCATACCCACACACAGATAGACACACACTCACACACACACCCTTCTTCACTTACACATACACACGCACACCCTTGACAAGTCACACAAACACACAGACATATGCACGCGTACGCACCATCACAAACACACACACATACACATTACTATACTCCAGTCTTGGACGCGCGTCACTCGAAAAAAATAATGGATTACATTTACAATTACTCTTGCCTAAAACGTATTCAATTATATTATTTGATTACTCGAGACGAAAAGTTAATGACCTTACTTGAAAAAAAAAAGTAATCGTTACTTATCCGATGCTTTCAGATTTTTAAAACGGTTCGCATACGGACCTTTTCGTACTGTCCATGATTGAATTAGAATCAGCAGTTAATTTTTTTTATTTATGCGAATACCTGCTGCGCCGTTCGGCATTATGCAGGGGGGGGGGGGGGGTAAATGGACTGCGTTTACACATTGAACGTATTCATAATTTATGCACACGCACACACACACTAAAATAATACATTTCTGTACTTTAATACACCGTTATGCGTTATGCAGGGGGTACATAGATTGTGTGCACATAATGAACATATTAAAAATTCATGCACACAAAGAACAAGAAGAACAACGAGTAATACATTTCTATACTTCAATACAACTCTGTAATTTCTTCTAAAAAAACGTCACCATAAACCGAGATTAGCGCTTCTGAAAGTGAATTCTGCTCCCTAATAGTTTTAACAAAAAATGATGAAGAGGAGCAGTCAGTTTGATAACGAAACTCTGCCACTTTTTTTCGAGTGATCCAGTCTTGCAGATACATACATGATGCGGCTCCAACGCATACAAACATCGTTCAATACCTATCTGTCCATGATGTACTGTGTGAAAAAAAAAATGTCAGCCTTAGACATCTCCTCCGATGCTTAAGAGTGAGCCAGACTAATCTTTTTTTCATTTTTGTACAACTTGTGTATGGGCTGTAATCTCCTGTCTCAAACCTTAATGCCCGATTCTGAAACATCTCCTACTTTTTTTACTTAGTACCTCTGCGGCGGGTCCCACCCAGATGACAGACGAATTTTCTAGAATCGGCCTGATAAAATGAAAATATAACGCCTGTTTCATGCTACGTGATCTATGTTAAAAATTCCTACGGATAGAATACGTAATTTCGCTAGCCTTGGCAAGAGTATAATCAATGTGATCATTTCATTTTAAATTGAATGAAAGATAAACCCCCAGGTACTTATAGCTGTCTACACGTTGAAGTATTATATTTTTCAGTTCATGTGCAGTTGAGAAAGCTATACTCCACGTGAAAAAACAAACAAACATATATTTACACTTTTTTTAATATTTGAGCTAATTTCCAAGCGGTCACGCCAGCCTTGCAGTACTTCTAAATTGTCTTGAAGTGCACAATTATCCACGTCATGTTCAACTATTCTGTATAGTACACAATGACATTCATAAATATAAGATATAACGAGGGCTTCTGGTGTACCCCCGAGGTTACTATAATTGACGAAGGTTTCTGGCCTTTCAGTACGACACTTGGTTCACGACCGCACAAATAGTCAGTAACCCAGTTGACGATTTTGTGGTTGATACCTAGGGATATGTTGTTTTTTTTATTCTAATAATGACCGTTGTGGCACAGTAACAAAAGTTTTACAAAAAACGTTAAAAAGAGATGTGCACTTTGTTTGTTGTCATATATCGAGCCGTACAATATACGTTCAATAAGCTTACAAGCTTACACGTAAGTGACACTGGGCGATAATATTCTTCCCGGTTTTTTTAACCGGAGCTGAAAATCGGAGTCACATTCGCCTTTTTCCAGTCACTCAGGCCTAAACCAGTTTCTAGCGACTTGTCAAAAATAATGCGTAAATACCCAGCAGTTTGCTCTCTGCCACTGAGAAAAATTATCGGCGAAGATCCATCTGGCCCACAAGGTTTATTGAAGATTACTTCTGAATCCACCAATTTTGGTAAACCATACTCCTGCCGGAGATTTGATTCGAAGATAACTGTAATCAAACGATTAGTAATCGATAACCGTAATCAAACGAAAAGTAATAGATTGCGAGTAATTTGATCACTCGAAATGAGTACTGTACAAGTCTGCTGTACACACACACACATGTATGAGCGCAGGTCTGGCTCAAGGTCATGACTATGCCCGCGTAAGTCATACACAAAACTACGCATCGATGCCCTCGGATGGAAACGTACAGGTAAGTAGTGGTACGTCTGCGCAACACACACACGCAGGTGGGTAGATAGATGAACGCGTGTCTCTAAGACGAACAAAGGAAGCCGAGCGAACCTGACAGGTCTTTCGGAGTATATAGAGACACGTGACTAATTCAAAGACGCGTGGGAAAGAAGGGAAAAGGGGAGGAGGGGGACGCGTAATTACGGCCCGACATTCCGCCGATCGAACCCCGAGTGTACGGTACTCGGCGAACGGCCACGATATTGCGTCGCCCAATTTCGTTTTTTTTTTTTTATCGAGCCTGTTTTCGCATAGCGGTAGCGGCTGCCTGCACAGTGCGCTTCACCGTTAACTCGGATCTTGTTCAAAGTGCCTCGTTGTAGGGTTTTCGAGCTTACAATCTTGCCGCGGCAGACACCTTTTGAACGTGCCATTTAAAAAAAAAAAGGGTTAAAAGCGCGACCTGAAACGCGGACGAAATAAGAAACCCGTACGACAAGGTTCAGTTCGCGCGTTTTAACCTTTTCAACTATACGAACCAACTGGACCCAACCAAAGTTTAATCGAACATGCCGTTTCGCTTAGATGTGGCCATTTTTTTTTAAATGGACCACGAAGGAATTTCGGGCTGGGATAAATGGTTCTAGATTGGGATTTTACTAAGAGCGTATCATTTAGTGGACCAAAAGAAACGAGCTAAAAGGTTAAAAGCCTGCTTTTTGGTACTAAATATTCTGAAAATATAGCCGACTATTTCTTACCTTATTTCCTTCGGAAGGTCTCCGCCTTTTCTTCGTGGTGCCCAATTACGGCAGCCGACTCACTCCAGCTCACACATCGGACACTAGCACCGCGTCACTCAGGCGTACGCGCCCGTCACCCATCGATCCGTCGACGACTACTTGGATTCGCGTTCGTGGCCAATCAGTGCCTTGACGGCACTCATCATCATCACTCGCGAATGACGAGTTCTATGGTGCGCTTAAAAAGCACGGTGGAAACTTGGACTCATTGCATCCGGGTAAAATACTACGTCACGACCACATGATTTCACATTCCGCTTCTTAGTTGAGGATTCCAGCTGAAGAAGAAGAAATTGCAAAAAAAAATAATTTCAAGGTCCATTTGTGTCAACCCCCCCCCCCTTTCTCTCTCCCTTAAAAAAACAAAATAATACGGTTGTTACATCGAAACGTTTCAGCATGCGCGGGAGGGGGAGGTACACCTGAGACCCTCCTCTTCTTACATCGGGCATGCGCGGGTCGAGAGGGACGCGTGCCCAATTTCCATTATCCGAAATCAGCGCAATGTCAGAGTGTCAGCTGTGAGGATGTTGTTTTCAGGAATGCGATGACCCCGAGTTTCCATCGTTGTGTCTAACGCACGTCATCGAACCGCAACAGATGATAAGCAGTCAAGATTACAACTCATGACGTCACGGCGAGGCAAATTATTGTCATGACGTCACGAACGAAAACCAAGTAAGAGAGCGCGACCTAAACGTCTCGGCGTTAATAGCGGAACTGAAGCGGTTAAGGGCTGAGGACGAGCTTACTCGACGTGCCAAAGAGATGCGGGAGGGGAGAGAGAGAGAGAGAGAGAGAGAGAGAGAGAGAGAGAGAGAGAAAGAGAGTAACATTTGGCTAGGGATAGAGATGCGAGTCTTCAGAGAAGACGAGAGATGCTGTCGCTTTCGACGTGGTCAGCCGCGAAGCACCGCAGAAACACCGATACAAAGAAATCGACCAACTTGGAAAAGGTGACGTACAAGTAACGTCATCAGCGTCACGTGTCCGCGTCACATGACCCTCGTCACCTGATCACGCGACGTTGCCACAGGGGACATCTGGTCGTGTTTCGTTAACGGAATTTAGCTGATCCCGTTGACTTTGCACGAACGTAACATTGGTAGCCGTTGCGATTGTGTCACCGCCGCCGTTATTGTTGTTGTTGTAGGCGATGTATAGTTAGAAAAAGAAATAGGGCAATCGTGGATGTAGGCTCATGGGCCCGTCTGTCACCGCCTTCGCAGGACTTCGTAGCGGGTGACTTTCTTCCACTCCCATTGGCTGGTGTAAGAGATCACGTGACCACAGCGACAACCAACGGCGTTTCCCGTGAAAGTCGCGGTATGGGTCTCGGTCAAGGAGGTTATATTAAGACTTCTGGAGTGTAGGTGGCGCCCCGTAGCTGGCGCCGAAAGCACCGACCGTCGCCATCTTACTCAGGGCAGAAAACAGATCGACGCGGTCTGCGGCGTACGACTGATGTGATCTTTGCCTTGAATCGTTGTGATGTGCGGCCTTTCATTGAAGGCAAGTCTTTGCGAAACAACTGCAGCCGTTCCCGAAGGCGATGGTGGGCTCCAGCATCGCTTTCGGCTGTAAAAATCACATGAAAACGGCAGGAATTACTTTTTATATGTAAGTATATGTAGCGTGAACAGTGCAATGAGCAGGCTTACAGGAGAAAGCTGGATGATTATGTGCTTTTGAACGGCAAAATAGAGCCTTAAACATGTTTACACGTCGCAGGTTTCCCAGAGACAACACTTGGCATGCTGTGTGGGAGCGTTACGTGCTGCTCGGCGGAGGGATGGTTGGTCGCCTCATACTGACGTTCTGTGTTCGGTGCACTTCGAAGATGACTGCTTTGACAGAAGCGGTCAAACGAGAAGACTTCGACCGCGTAGCATTCTAACTGTGTTTCCTGCATTTCCAAGATACCTGCAGAAAGCAGTGAGTATCGTAGCCACTGTGAACGCTTATTTTGTATTTTAGTTAGTTGCATCGAAAATTGGAGACGGTGCGCTTATAACAGCCGTGCATCTGCAAAACAAGTACTATAGCTTTATTTTAGCGACCATGAGATGTATGTTTTGTACTCATTACGAAAATATTAAACAGGCTGACTACAACTGGATAACGAGTTGATGTGAAGGAAAAGTTGTTTGAATTGAATTATTTGAGTGTTTGATAACCGTTTTGTGGGAAAATTTAGTATTGTTTCACTGATTTTGCCTCTCTCAGCAGCCTGCCGGGGAGGAATAGCTCTTTCAACTTATTTAGTTAATTTACTGTATTCAGCTCATCATCGTGAGCGTTAGGTTTTTTTAAGTACTGCGAATAAATAAACAGGCTCAAAAAATGAAAGACATGAGTTTATATTTATAACCATATGAAAAAGGAAACATCCTCTGGTTCCTCCACTCGGCCTAGATGCTTCTGTAATATTTCGGAGGTAACTCCAAAGTTATAATAAATATCTGAGAAAAAGGAATCCAACGTGTCTTAAACAGCCTTTAAGTCGTTTCGAACAAAATATAATTGTTTTGTTTTCATTATAATACGCATCCCCAAAAGCAACAGAGCACTGCAAGCGCCCCTTCCAGCGTCGCCTTTTTTTTTTTTTTTGCCCTGAGTAAGATGGCCGCCGACCGGTTAACCCGGCTTCACCCGGTCGCATGGCAAGGTGTGGGAGACCGCCACTCCAAAAGTCTCATATAACTTTCTTGGTCTCGGTGCACTAGCAAAGCATCTTTTTCAAGACCCAATCAAGTAACATCGGCAGTAGCCGTTTTTTCGGGCACGAAGCGCGTTATTGGTTCCGAGTCGTCGCCGAACACTGACGTAGCCCTCGTGACCAATGGGAGCTGAGCCGAGTTCACGCCGATCGCTGACGCCGGCCTCACGTCCAATAAGGAGTATTTACTGGGCGCCATATTTGCGGGTGATGTCTAGAGCGCATGCTCTGAACGAGCCCACATTAATAGGCTGCTAAGACAGGCAATCTTGAGGGTGCGGAATGCACGTTACAAAAGAACTGTGGAAGCTCGCCATCAGCACGCGCTCAGCAGTCGTGCACACAGCTATGGCCGCCAGTGAATACTTCCTATACAGGCTCAGAGTATATACGTGTTCAAACAACGGCATACTCGAACAATTGGTGCGGCAACTACTTGATGGTTCGGCAACTACTTTTTTTCTTGTTGAAAATGCTCTATTGCTTTGACATTGATACCGACCCAAAATCACGTAAGATATACGACGACGTTTTCAGATATGCATGACAAAAGTACTGCCGCAAATATTTCTTTTATTTTTGTGATTTAAACGCGACGACACGTTTATGAGGGTGTTGTGCTGGAGCGTGATTAATTTCCAGCGTGTTTGCCGCTTCAACTCAGCAATTATGGGGAAGGGGGGGGGGTAGATTGTTTGCGTTTAATTTCTTCGTAGGTCGGATGTCAAAACGTCCTGTCAGGCTAAAGAAAATTTAATACTTATATAAAATAATGAGTAAGAACAGGCTGGCACGCACGCTAATATTTGCATTATGATCGCGGGCGCATACACGGGGACGAAATTCAATAATCGTTTTAAAAAAAGAAAAGGTCTTGAAAGACGAAGAAAATTTGACGGTTTCAATTTGCGAGCGAGATTTTTTTGCCATCGATAGTGATGTCCTCTTATTTATATCTTTGCAAGCTCGATGTGACAAAACAAGTCGTACAATATTTTTTTTTATTTAGTGCTTGAAACATTTAAATAAAAACTAAATTGTTATTTGCTTCGTCAGTTTTATTGGAAGTGCAGCAAACACGCGACCCTCTCGAGATGTTTCGACTCTCCCGTCGTCTCGGGTAATCATTGAGTGAACGATTATAATTTATAAGAAAATGACTCGCAATGTTCCGTTCAACTTCTATTTAATTCCTCGAATAAGGCGGCATTTGAAAGACGTTCGCGTTGAGCTGCTACGCTTCCACACGCAGCGATTAAAGCACGGAATGTTTAAAGGGGCGGTGCAGCGATATTCCATTGGAATGTTTTTCACTTTACACAAGCTTACTGGCACTAGTAGGACTCAAGGATGCTCGCACGCAACGCCATTGATTAAGAAACTCCCTTGTCGCGCTGTAATTTTGAGGACAAAACCGAGTGTTTTCATTCAATCTCTCCTTCGCTAAACCTGATGACGTAGCTGGGCGGTAGCAGTACCGTCCAGTGACGATATTTGAATGCGGCTCATAGATTGGACCCGGGCATGGCGTGGACACTCGATTTGGGCTCGTGATAATCGATAGCTCGAGAAGCATTCGGGTAGTGTCCTGTGTCCAATCGCTGCAATGACGACAACAGCCGAACCATAACAATGTCTGGAACTCAGCGCGTGTCCTGTGCCTTGCCAACCCCAGCGCATGGCTATGATCAACATTGGCGGCATATAATCGGCTCCAGATCACGTGGCCGCTTGTTCTGGCTGCGAGTTGAGGGGGGAACCCTGCTCGTTTTTTTTTTTTATTTTTTTTTTCTGCGACTTCGATTGCGTGTGGTGAAAAACCAACGGGTATTTCACAGGTCATTAACGTCAGGGATCCGTTCTGAGTGGTATTTGCGCAAAATACAAAAATCGTTGCATCGCCCCTTTAATGACATGATGTTACAACCAGCGTTGGTTTAAGAAACGCAAGCATCTTATCATCGCGCCCAAAATGATTCTCGCTTCAGTCGATAAGAACTCCGAACGACCAATCACGTAGCAGGAAAGGCTAACGCGATAACCCCCCCCCCCCCCCCCCCCCCCCCCCCCCAAACCCGATTTCTTAAGCTACATTCCTGAGTACGTGTCAGGTAGCTTTTAGGGGCGCCGACGATAGTAAACCGAACCCGCATGTTTTGTCACTTCCCTTTTACACTCGTGAAAAGCGACGCAAACATGAGGAGACCAACGCTAACAGGAGTGATCGCAGTTCGTCCCTCATCAGACGATTCTCTCGCTCTATCTCGCTGGGAACGAGAGGTATCGGATATACTGCGCCTCTCGCTGGTGAGTTGGGCTGTGGGACTTGTTCTGGGCATGCGCGTTAGATTTCTTCCGGGGAAATATCAGACGCGGCGCGCGCGTCCCACTGACTCGCAACGTTTCGCTCCGGCGATAAGCTCTGGAAATGTGTGCGCGCACATTTCCAGCGCTTATCTGCGATGCGATACAATGACGAGCCCAGTGCACGTGTGCGCGTTGAGGAGGCGAATATTGAAATGGTGTATCGGAGGGAGGTGAAAATACCAAGCACTGATTCAGATAGAAGTGTGCAGTACAATCTTCGAGAACCCTGTAGAAACTGGCATGCGTTAGCTGTCACTGCACCGCGAAGGTCTACGTATGACGCAGCGTCATTTAATTCAAACCACCCGCCGGGGGAGGAAGTCTGGTTTAATAGGTGGCGCCATCTTTTAGGGCATTTTTGCAACTCTGAGACGGTCCGCGGCCCCAATCGTTGGACCCGATCTCGAGCTCGAACGCCCGAGTGCCTTTCCGAACTGTGACGCGTGTGCTCGTGTCCAATCGCTCGGTGGATAGGCCTTCCCAAAGTTGCCACTTTTGGCCACCAACCGCGCGGTCTAGCAGTCGACCGAGGCGCCTCCTATTCACGGCCCTGGGACAATTTGCACACTTCTAGTTTAAAAATTCAGATGGGTTTTTAGAGCGCAGCTCTTAGGCGCCCGTTTCCGGCTGGAGCGGCGTCGGCGTCGCCGTAACCGCGCGTTGCATGCAACTCAGGTTGCATGCAACCCTTCGGCGTCGGCATAACCGCGCGTTGCATGCAACCCAGGTTGCATTCAATCCAAGTTGCATGCAACCCGCGTTGCGCCGGATTGCATGCAACCCGGCGACGCCCCCGAGGTCACGTGACTTTTCCTAGGTCACGTCACGCCCCGAGGTCACGTGACCCCCCCCCCCCCCCTCAGTACCATTCCCTCCTCCTCCTCCTCAAGAGCTGCGCTCTAATTCGGCGTTACAGGGAGTTGTAAACGGATTTCATTTTTTTTCTGGTCGTTTCCTTTAATTTAGATATCGTCATGCTGAGTAAGTTTTATTCGAGCTCTGCTTTAGCGGTACTCGGGCGAAATGACGGCTATTAGCCCCGTGCGCGACCGAAAGCGTCGCTGTGGTCGGCCTTCCACGATTGGCCGAACGCTGACTATGACGTCGGAAAGGGGATTTATCATCGACGGAAATAAGAGGAATGAAAGAACTTTAATTTTGACGGTGTTGGCAGTGTTCCTTTGAGAGCGCAATGATTTCAAGCTTCCACCATGCTAATAACAAACACCATCGAACTTGTTGTTTGCAAGGTAATGACGTCACAAGGGGGAACCACAGGAGGGCGCCACCAAAACATCTCGCCGTACTCGGCGTCAGTATATGAAGAGCCGAATGTAACCGGAATCGGGAAACCGGCAGTCCGTGAAGCTTTCGTACGCGTTCTTCCATTTCGCTTTTAATCACATGCGGCTCCGTAAGAGGCTTAGGTGACTACCGTAAAACACCGGGAATGCGCCCACTTAAAATTTCGAAATAACCGCCAAAAAAAAAAGAAAAAAAGAAAAAAGGGAGATGGGCGTTTGTGTGGTCATAAATTTTATAGAAATGTACTGTACATATTTTCTCAGATCTTCCTAATTTGGGAATGGACACTTAGTGTAGAATGGGCGGATGCGCGGTATTCTCCGATATATCCGAATAGGGCTTTGTTCTGCTCTTTTGGAAACGCTGTCCGGACAGGGACACCCCATTATTCGGCCGACGGCTTTTTTCTTCCGGCTGTCAGCCGTGTCTAATCAGCATTCATTGACGGCTACGTTGATTGGTTCATTAACATATTGAGCTGGAAAAAACGGTTTCTAAAGGTATTAACGAAAATAGTAGCTATCAAAGGGGTCGTAATGAACTTGACATGGTGAAAGTGAAAGTTTATTGAGATTTTCACGGGCCAAGCCCGGTAGGGAAGTACCGGCAAAAGGCATTTCTGCCTTTTTACTGTTTAGGAACCAGTGGAAGATGTGACGGATTGTACGTGTAAGGCCTTTGGAAGGTTTCGGCCTACTTTTTATGTAAAAAGTGTTTATAATAAGTGGCCCGAGGGACTCTATATCTTGAGCTGTGTTCTCACCTCGCGCGGAATTAAGACGAAACTTCCCCAAATAAAAGACCCGAAAACAAAATCATTTTTTTTGCCGTTTTTGTTTTTGAGCTTATCGCTGCACTCATTTGCACTGCCGTGTTTAAATTTAGCGGATTTACGTTCTGTTAAACTTAGCGGAGGGCGTTCATCTGACACAGTGACGGCACGTCGTGACGTAACACTGTGACGGTGCGTGACTTCAGGGTGTGTCGCGACACTAACTTCCCTCTAAATAGGGCAGAGAAATACCCTGCTAAATTTAGCGGAGACATTTTCCCACCAAATTTAGCTGAAAAATTGTGACGTCATGTGACATGACAGCACGTGATGCTGTGACACCACAATAGTACGACACTGTGATTCTCCGCTATATTTAGCGGAGGAATTTCCCCGCCAATTTTAGCGGGGACACTGTGACGTGACACTGTGACGTCACAATGTCACGACACTGATTCCCGGCTAAAGTTAGCAAACAAATTTTTTCCGCTAAATTTAGCGGACCACGAGGTACACGAAACACAGACGGGATCCGCTACGAAACGTCGGCCATAACCGCTACTGCCGTAAAACACAATCAATAAAGTCCAAAGCACGACTGGTGTTTAAGTATTTAATTACAAACACTTATTAGGTTGTCTATCGTTGGTGCATTGAAAGTGATAATGATAATAGTAATAATAATTCCTTTATTTTTTCAACAAAGTGAAATGTTGAAAGGTGACCAGAGAACAAAGCTGTGAAAACAACTTGACTAGACCCTAGTCAACCAAACCATTAGTTGTGATGCAAGCACCCAAGGAATTTATACAATGACAACAAAATGCTAGGAACTTATACAATGCTAATGAAGTGAGAAATCCAGAAACACGAGTCAACTACCACACGATAAAAACAACGCTATACTAACTGGGTTTTCAGCTCTATTTACGAAGAAACGCAGAGGAAAGTACGACGCAGTGTTATTCTGTTTTGACGTATTGTTCTACAAATACAAACACTGAAAAGTTTGACAAATTATTCGACGGTTAATTTGATTTTAATTTTAAAATCAGGCAGTAGTGACGAAAGCGTTGGCTTTCCGCAATATGCCGTCTGGAAGGACTTATGCAACCCAAAAGAAAAATTAAGTTACATGCTGATGTACTCCAGCTTGACGTTGAGTTCCGCCGTTTGTTTTATTACTTGTTTTATTACCTAACGAAATCACTAATTCGGTGCACCGTAATCACGCCCATGTTGAATAGATGCCGAAAAAACGCGTATATTGTTTTAAGGAAATAAATGACAATTGATTTCCTCCAATTATGTAAACGCAAACGCCGGAAACGGGAAACACTGTACAATATTACCAAACTTGGACGGTTGACAAGACGTAATAAATGACATTTCTGGTCGATTTATTAGTAGTTCTATATTTATTCACCGCCCCACCCAAATCACAGTCGCGATAAATAAAATTTGCGCAAATCGCAATCACGATAAATAATAAATTGAGTTGTAATTTTTATTGCAAATGTTTTATTACTTTCAGGTCGGGTAGTCAACTAGTCTACCCGGATACCCTTGAAAAGATTGCAATTTGAATTTGCCATCGATTAAGGTTTATGCATGCAAGCGAAATTAAATACGTTCGGGAACTTGTCAACGGAAGTTTTTAGTTATGGTGAACTCGACCGAATACTAAAAGGCTTATTAAGCAATGAGTGGAAGCGTCAAAAGGACTGAGAAACAGCTCTTTCGCCGAAAGAACATTGAATTCAAAGATCTGAAGGGTACGATCATAGTATCAGAACCATATGAGCGAAACCAGAGTGCCCGATATGACTGTTAATACATAAAACAAAAGCAGAAACAAAAATGTCCCAAACTTCATGATGTGATAGACGAGTTGATGCAAAAACTCAGCGTGTCGTTCTTCGACATGCCTTACACGTACTAAAGTATAAGTACAAACTCTATTTACTCTTTGTTTCTGAGCTCGCGATTACTTCGTTTTAATGCTCAATTAGTAAAAAGCTCATTGGTTGAGAGGAACACTATGTTTACTTATGGATACGAACAAACAAGTTTGTGGAGACGGCCCCAGATCTTTGGGGCTGGCTGCGCACACCGAAAATCCACACACCGATCAGCTCAACTATAGACCGAGCAAGTCGCGCGAAGAAACGTCTTCGACCCTATTGACGAACCCCGGCCTTCGAGAAAAGCACACCCATGCCGCATAAAAAAACCGCGCCCCTCGGCAATTTTTATGGCCCCTCGCATTCAAAGCGCGCGACAATACCCATCCAGTTGAGCGAGACCCCAGAGAGAAGCCTATTGAAGGTCAAGGTTTCCAGCCTCGGCAACTAAATAAAAAAATATAAAAAAAGAAACCGTTTTGCACATTGTTAGTTGCAACAGATTTGCTTTTCTGCCGAGTTCCCCGCGAAATGATTCCGCTACAAACACCGGAGATTATCAGCTGTTACGACGAAATCCCCAAGTAACCTAATTGTGAAGGTGCCAGCTAAGCCAAGTCCCTTTTAAGCCGAATCCGCGATCGTTAGTACGAGATAACATGCACTCGACATGGCGCTTTTTCTCGTCAGAATAAGCGTACACTGCGAGACAGCGACTTATAAGCGTACTCACAGCGTTTGCACCACTTTAGGGAGGCGGTTGCACCGTCGTGACCAGACGTCGGTTGCACCCAAACCAATCGCTGGTGACTCTGCGGACGGTAGCAGTCGTTGCTCAATGACTCTGGCCCAAACGCGGGGCAGCACATTGGACGCTCGCGGGAGCTCGCAGTGTCGATCGAGGTTCGAGGGAGAGGGGGGCCGCGTAGGGGATAAAAGAGAGAGGGGGAAATGGGGAAAACAGGGAGAAAAAAAAAAGAATAACGGAAGTCGGAAGTGAAGTGGGCTGCTTCCATTACGGGGGATCCCAGGGGAGGGAGGAAGGGCAGCGGCGGAAGATCGCTGTCATTGGACGGCGCGGTGTGTTCTTTTTTAGGTGCTACACTCAGTTTTCCTTGGGGACGGACTCCAGAGGGGCTGTACGAGCCCGCGAAGCCAATCCGATGATGTGGGAGTGTCACGTGACACTCGGGAGGGGTGCCGCGACGCGCGGGAAAAGTGATCACGTGGTACGGTTCCCAGTGCCTGATTGGCTGGGATGGCTTGTAGCGTCTGCAACGTTCTATCATAAGGTGAATGTGAGTTTTTGTTGGATTGGTGGGGGGGAGTCTCAACGGAGTTTCTTTCGTCTGCTTTCGGAATGTGGCACGTTCGGTCGCGAACACGACGGTTTGCTCAGTGGCTTCCGTGTAATGTTTGCTTGCGTCGGAACGTGTTTGATAGCTTCCTTTCGATATAGTTTGGAGTGTCAAAGAAAGGAAGAACACACATGAGAGCAAACAAAGATAGAAAGGTACCGCCTGTGTTCTTTTCGTGCAGTTCGAATGACGACCAAAAATCATATGGTATGGTATTTACTCGGGGTATTTCTCACAATTTGAGGTGCACCTGAGGATGGAGTTTTTTCTTTTAGTGTTGGTTCGTGCTCAGTGGTGTGTCCGACGTTGGCGTTGTTCTACATTTGTTTTTCGGTGTGTACTGAAGCCGATTGCGCGTTTATAGATGTGCGTTTGAGAAGGTATTTCTATGTTGCTCTTACAATTACACGCTCCATTCTAAAACGCCTTCCGACTTTGAGCGTTCACGTATTTAGTGGGATGTTCTTCACTGAGTTACTTCGACACGATACTCAAAATAACCTTGGGACACGCCAATAATGGCTAAGCGTTAGCTAAGTTATTCAAAATCACCTACAATATTTTTGGTCTAGAGATGCCGAACATGATGTTGAGTGTGCTGACAGTCACGCGACGAGACGCCAAATAATCTTCTCCGACAGGTTAATCGCTTCACGAGGTCACTTTAAGAATAGTTGCGGGAAGTAATTACACTTAAGTTGTGGCAAACCCGTTAGAACCCACTTTAAGTTGGGTTTTGCAGAATGCCTTCGACCCGAAGACAATAAAATACATATGATGTATTTCAACCGTCCATGATAGGAAAACGCTGAGTATTAAAGCAAAACAAAAATCTGATAGCGTTAAAGGTGGTCGCAGTAAATGAACTTGGAACTACAAAGATGTATACGTTTTTCTCTCGACGCAAATGTAGAATTTAGGACGGCCAAGTTTACTGTCTGAAGCTACAATCAGGAAAGCCACTCTAATAATCTGAGGGCTTCATTCGCATCTTGTTTCCACTCTGAAAACTACAAAACCAAATGACGTAATAATACATTTCTGTTATGGAACTCTCTTCGAAAGTCAGAAGTACTTTAGCTTGCCCACTCGAGCCGCACATTAGATGTGTAAGCCGCTGAATATTAATACGATTTACCAGAGTACCACCACCGCTTGGTCGTGGCCGCGAGACATCTTAATGGTTGCCGGCGGCGCGTCACCATTTTTTGCTCAAGGCGCACACCACATACGTGCATGTGTACGTATCTATTTGTTTGTGAAGACTGCCAGTGACGCGGCGCCGTTAGCTCCGGTTCGTCTGCTCAAGTTGGTCTGCTTCTTACACAGAAGTTGCGATGATGTCAGAACGCCAAACTCTTAATGGCTAATTGAAAAAAATATAGTGCGTAAACGTTAAGGCATCTAGCATTGAGGTATACCCACTATCCTTTCAATCATAGCCAATCCGAGCTTGGCGTCGTTTTGACGTCACAGCCATGCCTGCGCATGAAGCAGACGACTTGCTCTCCGCATTGGTCTGTGGGGTCTGCCGGCGACTCGCCGCCGGTTATTTTTCGGCGACGCTTCGCCATTTTTGGTTCGAGCGTATTTCGACATGCCTCACTTCGGCAGTACTTGTATAGTCAATGAACTTCATACATAGCTTTACGAACCTGCTCTTTGTGGCGCCATCTAACGAACGGTCTCGGCCCCGGGGACAAGATTAACACGCACATCTTCAGCCAGGTTGCTCTTCTAACTTCTGCGAAAGGTTTGGGCATCACGATTGAGGCTACCGGACAGCCTTAATTTAGAAATGTTTTTTCCTCGTTAAATATCCTTTTTTTTATTATGGATGCTTTCTTCTGTGTGAAAAAATATATAATACAGACCGAGAAACATATCAGTATATAGGTACGGCTATATGTATTTAGTTAAAAAGTAACCCCCCAGCAGTCTCACAGCGACAGTCGACGTTTTTGCAAGGGTTTAGGAGAACTCGTCACAAGTAAACTCGTGAAAGCCAAGTCGTCATAGGGGAACTGGTCACAGCGGACATCTCGTCAGAGACCATCTCGTGCACGGGGAACTCGTTACGAGTTCTCTGCCGTTATGGCGGAGAACTGGACTTTTTTTCAATTTCGTTAAAATATGTTTGTCGTAGGATGCGCCTCCGAGGAATTCAATCGCGTAATTTACATAATGTCATATTTGTTTTTCTACTAGTTAGAAATTATAACAAGTAGAAAAACGAATAGGCGTTCTATCAAGTGCGCATCTCGGTTTTCCGAATTTGAACCAGTAAAAAAAAAAAAGAGAAGCTCGAGGTACACCTAAGCATTTCTTCTGAGTTGTGAATGCGAAAGAATGCAAGCCGCTTGACCGCTCTTTTTTTCATCTGCTGCGTACTTTTCGTTGCCGGTCAGTGCGCGTGCTCCCCTGGGCACGCTGACCTTGGACGCTCCGTGTTAACGGCGTGTTGATGGACACGCAGCGCCATGGGGTGCGCGGTCGTGGAAACTGACGAGCGCAGCGGCCAATGGGAGCCCCGTCGACGCGCACCAGCCAATGGAACCGAAGGCGAAGTCCATCAGCTTTACTTCGCTCCTATAGGGATCGCGGAAACTAGGTGCCATTTTCGCGCTTCAAACTGATGACGTCAGCTCGCTCCATGAGACAGTTAATACTTTCGCATAAAAGAAAAACATTTTTAAAATTCAAAGAATCAAACCACGAAGGTTTACGCAAAAGAGTGCTTAGGGTGCGCACCTGACTTCGCCGGGACGAAAATAAAGGGGGTACACCGAGACCGCCATGGACGCGAATTTGTCGAGTATTTCCTCAAGGAGAACGCAAAAAAAGAACGTCTCATCGGCATCCTTAACTCCATCAAAACGCGAAGTGAAATTTCTCAGGCCGAAACTGAAAAAGAATGTGCTACTCCCCGCAGAAACTTTACAGTCATGGATCCCCGTAGATATTGGACAGTCATGGATCCTTCGCCCTTGCCCCCTCGTTCACCCCCTCTACCTTTCCTACATCTCCTTATCAGGATGATCCTGGGCACACCCGGAATTTTGTTTACTTAATCAGAAAGTCATTGCTAAATGAAAGAGTTGTGTTCTAGTCCTCGCCCTTCGTGTTTTTATTCTTTCAATTTGAAGTATCGACATTTAAACAGGCTCGCCTTAATCAGTTCAACAAAAACATTTCTTCTTTTAAACCTTAGCATCCCCCTTACAAAACTCTGCCCTCTAAAAGGAACTCTGAAGAGTGCTTACATTGGAAAAGAGGGGTTACAGCGAAATACAACACTCCCTTTTGTGATGAAAGACTGTCTAGCGAACAATATTAAAAAGAAGTAAGAAATGTGACGAACGAACTGAAAACATTCGACCACTTTTCTTAGGACGAGAAGGTCAATCCTACTACGGGATCACTTGGAATGAGATGCCCTCTTTGACCAGTTCACCTATGACGAGCTGGTTGTGACGAAGGGACCTGTTCTCTTTTTGCACAGAGCTAGCCCAGAAGACGCCAAGGCTCTTAGCAAAACGTCTGGTGCCCCTCTAACGTTTTTGGTCACTAACAGGATGAAAACGGCAGGAAGGTTCTTGAGTTGCCTCACCTCCAGCGCGCAGTCAAAGCACGACGGAAGGCGACTAACGCGTGCTTAAGGCCAGACATTTAAAAAAATAAATAAACACCGTAGTTTTTTAGCTTTGAATGATTGGTTTCTTTTCCGGATTTTTTCGAACCATGTCAACTACTTCGTGTTATATGTGTATCTCAACAAATAAAAGGAGATGAAACAACTTTCCCCAGCTGCCGAAAACGACGGCAGAGATAATTGTCTTCAGCGTGTCGCGGCTCGAGACAAAAGAGGATACGTCAAGAAGCGCGAAAGATGACACAGCCTTGAAAGGCACCAGCGGGACCAGGAGACTAAGGAGCAAAAATTCGCGTCCATGTATTGATTCTTCTGAAAGCGGGGGAGCATCAGGTGCTACTGTTCTTGTCGACATAATGGCGCGTTGATGACCTTAATTGCCTGTCTTCAACGGCCGCGTTCATTAACCGCGCGTGTCTTTGTGCGACGCCTTTAATTCTTAAATATAGAACGGCCGGGTGGAACCAGGTGCCCCCCACCCCGTCTACGGGGGAACTGTTTCGTACTTTTGTCGCTAGGAGGAGCGACGTCATCCTGCGCCGTTGGTGACGTCACGGGGGGAGTTTGAATCGTTTAGCGTAATGGGGGAAACGCGCTGAACGCTTGCTCCCAAGCTGTAATTGGAGTAGGGCGAGTACCGTCAAGGCTGTTTCGCGTAGAACGTCACCAGGCGTCCCCTTTGTGTTCAGCTGACGGTGTCTCGGGTCTCGCCTTGATGAGGGGAGTCGTGACATATGATGGGTCGCGAAATTGACTTTTTTAGAGTAACGTGCGGCGTACGGGGAGTGCTCTGCGAACTGCGAATGAAAGGCAGGCTCACACGCCTCCGCTCGTCAAAAACACATTGGCGTCGAGTCATTGTATATGCGGACAAATGCTGAGGAAGAGAAGAAGACGAGAGCGCGTAGGAAGGTCAGAACACCAAGCTCTGGTTAGGATGAGTGGATGGACGCAAAGCCAGCTGCCTTTGTTTCCACTGCACTTGTAGAACGCGTTTGAATGCAGAACGCTGGCGTCTAGTGAGGCGACAGGACAGAACCCTGCGGTACACCTGCAGCTCTCAGCATTACTGGAGAACTTTTGAAAGTTCCGGCAAATACAAATTGTAAATGCCCGAAAAAAAAAAAGAAGAAAAGTTCTCAAAGAAAGCAAAAGAAGTGGCCACGGAAGCCGTCACTGTATAATTCATGTAGTAACAGCTTGTCGCTTACAATATCAAAAACCTTCGCAACGTCAAAAAAAAAAAAAACATGTTACAATTATATGGATTGTTTAGTAAATCGGAGAAATCCTCGAGCAGAGGCTGAGTACCCTCTCCGAACACAAAGCCATACTGAGCGGGGAAAAGTATGCGCTTGCTCACAACGAAACAAGACACGATGAAGTACTACATATATGCTTCTCTAAGATCCCTCCCACATATGACAAGATAGAAATGGGACGATAGCATTTTGGCTTATCTGGCGATTCTCTTCTGAAAATTGGTTTGACTAGTGCAGTCTTTAATTCAGCGGGAATCATACCAGAAGAAAATAAACCCATTTATCGTTGGAAGAAGGACGGGCTGGACTAGCCAAAATGTCGGTAAATGTTTGTATTACAGATGGTGTCGATAAAAGCAGCCTTTATTACGCTTTGAGGAAAACAAAACAGAGCTCAATGAAACCTCGTCAAGAAGGGGTAGGAACGCATACGTGGACAATACAATAATTACTAAATGGAAAAGTTGACAAGCCAAAGCCCACAGAGAGACCAGATGACTTTGCAAAAGTGACTGCTGACCGAAAGTTGAATCCGAAGTATTTTTGCAAATATTCTAGAAGATATTTCTTTGTTCCACACCCTCTAAATTTGTTTATCAGGTCTCACGTCTCACGCGAGTTTGAACTTCATTCAAAGTCAAATCGAGGTCAATTTGACCTTGATTTAGGGTCAGATCAAGGTCAAATCCACGTTCTACGTGATTTTTATCTTGATTCCAGAAACCCCTTTTGAAGGTGACGACCCTTTGCGGACCTTATAATCACGTTAGTTTTGTTCCTCGAGTACCAAAATTCTTCCCTCAAGTCTAAGTTGTTCGGAGCACGACTGGAACGGAACCACGCAGCAGATTTGTTGTTGATCGCAATCATAACATCAGTGGTGAACCCCGTCACGATCTGGTCGTTGCTTGCAACAAACCCTTTTACTTGAGTAATGAGAGAAAGAGTGAAAAGCCTTGACAAAAGCTGTGTAATAATAATAATTTTACTTGAGTAATGAGAGAAAGACTGAAAATCCTTGACAAAAGCCGTGTAATAATAATAATAATAATAATAATAATAATAATAATAATAATAATAATAATAATAATAATAATAATAATATATTATTATTATTATTAATAATAAGAATAAATTTTATTCCACATATGTTCCATAGCACTGTACAAATACGGGTTTGTCCAAGCCAAGGGAGGCTTGTGGGACAAGACCCGGCAAGTCGGACAGCGAAAGCTCTCACAAATAGAAAAAGCAAAACAAAGAACACTTCATAAAACGAAACAGTACAGAGTGAACAAGAAATGCTAGAGTCTAGAATTCATCAACATTTTTTTCAATTTCCTTTTGGCAGTACACTCAAAGACACTAATAGTATTATTATTATAATAATAATAATTCTAAATAATAATAATAGTAATAATAATAATAAATATTGTTTTAAAGTATCCCAAAACAACCAAAATGGTATTTTGATTGGTGCACCTCCACTAGAACACTTTAGGTAAGAAAAAGATTTTTTTTTATATATAGGGAAAAAAATATACAGGCGGCGGAACAAGCTTTGAATTTGTTTGAACTTGTTTATTTCAGTACTAGTGGGCTGAGGGCACCAGACAAAAAAGCTTCCACAAGGTAGCTTGACTGGGTCTGGTGCCTCTGCACTTATAGGGCAAGGTAATAAAAACACTATACAATTTTAATCAGCTTAATGCGCAGACTAGATAACTTTGCGAACTGTCGTTAAGCAGCTTATGGGAAATGATAATCCCTAACCAAATGGGCCAAAACTCAACGAGAACTGTTCGCGTGTTCGCGATTTACTTCTTTTTTTTTTTTTTACCGATTACTCTTTTAATTATATATTCACGCCAATGGTTTCTTTTTTCTATAGCACCTACTTCTTTTTTGGTGAAAATTGCATTTCACGTCCATGCGAGAGTTTTTTTGTATATTGTATATTTCTCACTCCCGTAAATCTATTTAAGCATGCTTGTTCATTGGCTACTTGTTGAGGTGAAGTGCATTTAATGTGCGCTTTACTGCCACTGTAGAGTTTGGGCCTGTCAAGGTGTTTCTAACAGCTTTCTACGCCTCGCATTCCACCAGCACCGTATTTCTTATCGGAAAGTAAAGAAAATAAAGCTCACCGAGGAAAATAAAACATATGCAAGGAAGATGCATCCATATTTTCAAATATCGTTGCTCGAATGAAAGTGAGCATCAAGTGAAGCATGAGGCTGTGATAAAACGCGCGAACATACTTACTTTGCATCAACGCTGAAAGAAAGAAGAATTCTTGTTCCTTTTCAAAACTCAGCATGGTTTCGTTGATTTTCCTAGTTTTTTGTCTGAAGTGTGTATTAAGGTGTATTAACACGGCGGAGCAATCTTGGGAACCAGGTCCGCGGACCAGAGAAATGTGCGTATCACGTGGCCCTTACGCAGACATGTACAAGTTACTCAAAAAAAGTAATTAAGTTAAGTTACTGAGTATTGGCCTCAAAAGTAGTTTGAGTAGAGTAAAAATTACTCAAATTTAAAGTAATTTTGTAAATTACTAACTGCTGTAAAAAAGTAGCGAATTACTTTTGAAGTTACTTTTATATGTTTTATTGCAATAAGAAAGTATATAGGTTTTGACGTGTTAGCGAAATTCTGCTAGCCAAATATAAAGCAGCTTGTGTTTTCACAGATATGCTTTGATAGCTGGTTCTACTTCTGCGTGCCAAATTGTTTTGTACTTTTTTTTTGTTTTTGGTCAACAATGTGCTGTGGATGTATCATTTCTACCTTGAGGTTAAGCACTGCCTGAGCTTGATTTTGCAGATAGCGTTTGCTTGTTTACAGGGTTGCGTAAAGCACACCCAACAAGTACTTGAAGTAAAGTACAAAGCAAATGAGAGGTTAAGTACTTCAAGTAAAGTAGTAGGAACACCTGGTGCGATGTACTTGAAGTAAAGTTCTATAAATAAAATATACTTTCAATGTAAAGTAAAACTACGTTTTAACGCAATCTTTCATGATGCCCTATCATCCCCTATAGTTTTTTTTTAAATGGTATGCGTTGCTCCAGGGGTAATCAGGGTAACACAATAATCTTATAAATCACTTATTTCTATCCGTCTTACAGCCGCCAGTTCTTCACTCAGCGAAATGACCAGATGACGTCTCGAAAGACGATAGCGCGTTTTCCCATGATGATACGCCATTTTTTGTTTTCAAATTTGGGGAATGCACTTTTAAGTCGGGAGTTGAACTGTCCTCGGAAAGTACCAGAAAAAAATACTTTAGTAAAGTACAAGTACATGCTCAGAGAATGTACTTCAAGTAAAGTACAAGTTTTCTGAACCTACTTGAAGTAGTACTTTAAGTACCATGTATTATAGTACTTTCCAACTCTACATGTCTATGTCTTATTTTTTATCTGTAAAAACGGCGGGGGAATTAATGCGATTTCTCGAACGATCTTCGAATCTTGGAAGACTTGCGTATTATGAGTTTTGGGAGGAAATGAAACGCAAGGAGGTTGTTTTACGTTGCCCTTTAGCACGTGATTCTTCAAGTACAGTACAAGCTACGGGAGCACCAGGTGAGCTTCAGAGCGGGTGCTGCATTTTGTTGCCTCCTCTGAGTGAGGATGCATGTGTACAGTTCCTGTAGTGGGCGAGAGTACCTACGTTGGGGAGAAGCGGGGACAAGCCCTTTCTCCAAATGCGTCAAGTCTCCTTCAGCTTCTGGACACAAAGAAACGCCAGCCTTCGGCGTTAATCCCGCAGTTACTCGGCCTCACTTTCGACATTTCTGTCCGCTCCGCGCGCCTCGTAGCAGGGTTGTTGCAGTGGGGGGCTCGTGAAAATCATAGGGGGTTTCGGACCCTCCACACAACCCACATGCTTCCACTTCTTTGCAAATATCAGCTGATCTTCCAAGATCTTATATCTTTTTTTTTGCAGGGATGTTTGTTGATAAGAAAACCTGTCACTAAAATTGGAAAGTAATTTGTAATTTCACTGGAAGTTGCCCGGAAAAGGTAATTAAAGCAAACAACTAATTACCGAAATAAAAATGTAATTGAAAGTTACTAAACTACTCAGAAAAGTAGTTAAACTACAGTAACTTGAGTAGAGTAGTTGAACTACGTACAAGTCTGTCCTGACGTCATTACGGACAAATCCGCAGGTCCGCGGTAACTCCCTGGACCTGGCTCTAAACCCCATAGTTACCATGGACCGAAATGAGGACTGTGAGCCCGAGCTCGCAGTCCTCATTTCAGAGCAGGCCCGGGGGGGGGGGGGGGGGGTTTAACGCGCACCCCACTGATACATGCGCGACAAAATGTCCATACAGCGTGCAATTCGCGTAACGAGTGTCGACTAAACGTGTGTCCAAAAAAGGTTGTCCACAAAACGTAACTTCACGAAACCAGTTTCAACGAAATAATAGGAACCCGCTTCGCCGCACTCCGATGTTCTTGTCATAGTCCCCCGTGAGAAAGTGATCGAAACACACGTAACCCTGGCTTCTGCGAAGAGCCAGGCCGCTCTTCGCTGTGGATCGTCCAACAACTTATGAAACCGAATGCCGTTCGCACTATCGTACCTTGTGCTGCACTGTCTCACAACGCACACGGACGGCATGGCGAGTGCTGCAGAGCGCGCGCACAACACACGCCAACGACGCCGAGAACTCACCACAACCTAAACCTTCCGCGCACAGAAAACGAGCAGCGACCAGCAGACGATCGGAGACGGCGTTGCTATGGTTGCTAGATGACGGAAATCTTGGATGTGTTTAAAAACAAAACTCACCAGCAATCATTTGATATAGGGCTCTTGCACGAGACCATGATGCGACGCTATTAATGGTTCGTAAATCTAACCGGAGCCCGCCGGAATCCATGTTGGAGGCATTCGTCGCTCTTATGCTATGTTTTGTGTGCTTTGGGGCCGTGTTAGCACTGCAGTTTGTTCGTTCACTCGAGGTTTAAAAAGGTCAGTTTCGACGTAATTATTCGTTCCAGCCGTAAAAGTCGGCAACAAAACGGAGCTACGGCCAGCAGTCTTGGTTTTTCTAGGATTCCGGCAGCCATTATAGGAACCAGGACAAGGCGACGCTCGAGCAATCGGTTCGCCGCGGTGTCATAAATGGCTCCGACGGAAACGCCGGCACAATCTCGACCAGGCGAGTAAAGACGGGAGCAGAACGCGGCAAATCCGGCGCGCCAACATTTCCGGTCCCGAGAGAAAGCACGAGAAAGGAAGCGACGAAAGAACAAAGAAAGAAAGCAGACGAAGGGTTAGGCGGGTTCGTTTTGCCTCGACAAGTAGAAATTCATCGTGCGCTTGTCCGCGTTATTTAATTTTTTCAATACGCGATTCCGGCGTTTTTCTGCAAAGAAAGAAAGAAAATAACAAGGTACAGACCCTACAGGGGATGTTCTGCTGCTTCTCTGTGCATTTTAAGGCGTCGTCAGCGATATGGGTTCATCGGGACCGCCAACTGGGTCCGCCGACGTCCGCGTCTATGCCCTACAATTTGGACGTGGCCAAATGCACGGGACCTTCCGCTCTAGGTCATTATATTAACTCTATCATATCGACAGAAGACCTGCGTACCCAAACTAAGGGTTTGTCAGGTGAGGCTCTTTGTGATCGGCTAGGGCAAGAAAATATTCTGAAATGTGGTTATACAAAGACGGCTCTATGACTGAACGGCTCTATACTGCTGTCGCAATAAGACGCTAGCATGCCTCTAACATGGCGGAGGCACTCATAGCAGACGACAATGTTGTTTTCGATTTCGAGTCTAACCGAAAGTGACGTCAGGTGCAAAAGGCCTTTAGTATCGCCGAATTAGTTTTAGAACGCCAGTAAATTCCTCACTATTTTGATAACTTCCTTTTTATTATTCGAACACAAAATAAAGTACAGTAGATCCTCAACTTTACACAGGTAGTTTTGTGACGTTTTGTTGCTCAAGATGACCAACAGTGTCGCATAATCGTTCCAGGCCCCCCAAAAATACGATTTTGAAACACCGTTTGTAAAATTTGAACTCAATATTTCGCCGTGATACTTAAGATTTAGATCTTTGAGGCCTCGTCAATTTTTACAAAATTAAGTTTGGACATATATATTTACTTTGCTCGACCCCTTTAAGGATGTGTCGGAAACGTATTTAGCAGCTGGTTCGGTAGAATAACTGTCGGGAAGGGGCTTATATGCATATTTAAAAAACACGGCACTAACTCATAAAATTATATTTACATTACAGCTGAACAGCGAATGAGAGTTGGGATATATTATGGCTGATACGACAGCACCCTGCGTTGACACGCCTTCAGCACATAAATCGCGCGCAGCAACAGGTCCGAGTGTGGCCATCAAGCTCGTCTCGGACAAACACCCTGCGGGCACTTAGAGGCACAACGTGGGGCACCTCGCAGGCCATGATGCTGGCAATGTACAAGGGCCTGGTCGTGCCCTGCCCAACCTACGCGCTGCCGTTGGTGACGCTCAACAGCACACAACAAGAAAGCCTAGAGAGGACGCAGTGGGTAGCACTAAGAATTTGCCTGGGCACGCCGAGAAGCGCCTCATCACACAAGGCACTAGTCGAGGCCGGCGTAGCCACGATTTGTGCCACACTACAGAAGCGGGTTCTTGGAACCCTTATCCGAATGGAGAATGGGCGGTCCACGGGCAGCCTAATCATGAACTCTGCGCAGAGAACAGAGTCAGGATTTGGACGCGCGCTCTGTCAACTTGGTGACATTGCAGGAACCGCTGCGGCCCTGGCCGACTTCCTACCACTGCAAGAACGTCCACAGCCCCTGGACGTCGATTTACAAATCCCCGGGTTGAGATCAAGAAGGGCGGCAGCAACAGTGACCCTCCGGACGCTTGCGCTGTCTTACATAGAGAACCAGTACCACGGCTGGGCTCTAGTGTTCACGGACGGTTCAGTACGTCCCAGAGACGGGTTATCAACAGCCGCTGCGGCCTTCGAGGCGGCTGGCGTTGGACTAAGCGAGCGCCTTACACGCCATGCAACCAGCACCACCACAGAACTAGCAGCGATCCTGCTCGCCCTCAAGGCCGTTCAGAAAGGCAGCACCAGGGGCGGCAAATCGGTAATCTTGAGCAATTCACAAGCAGCGCTCTCCATGCTAGATAACTTGGAGAAGGCACCACCACTGGCACGAAGAATCGCAGCAGAAGCGATGGCATTGGAGCAGCTCGGACACCAGTTCAGATTTCAGTGGCTGCCAAGCCACTGCGGTATCAAGGGAAACGCGATCGCCGCCCAGATGGCCGACTTCGCCCACGATGAGCCCTCTACGCCCAAATCCAAGGAACCCCCGCCCGCAGACGCAAAGCTCTTTGTGGCGAGGGAGATCGCAAGTCAGCACCCAGACGCAAGGATGGCAGTAGGCAACCACCCGTCCCGGCTCCCAGCACGCATGAACAGTGGAAAGGCGGCTGTCTTCTACTGACTTCGGACGGGTAGCACCTTCACTCCCGGATGGATAAACAGGATAAGAGCCTCTAGGAGTCCAGACTGCAACACCTGTGGGACTCGCGCAGATGACGCCCACCTCCTCCTACAATGCACCCACTACGACACAAAGAGAAGGACACTCCAGGAAGAGTACAGAAAAATCAACCTACCCTTCAGCTCCTTGGATAAGATCATCAGACAACGAGGCACAAACTGCACCAAAAAGAAGGCGCTAAAAGCACTGGAGAACTACCTGGACGAGACAGATTAATCTCCCTCTCCCGAAGAAAAAGGCTACAAAGAGAAATGGTGACAACAGCTTTTACGACAGACTGACTCATCAATTCTACTCCCTGTGGTCGAACTAAATTAGAAAAATACCCTCTTTCGACTACATCGCCCTTGCCCGCTCGGCCACTCCGCGGCTGCTATGACCATCACAAACCTCCTGCCTGAAAATCAGACTTCGACGGTTATAGAAAGACGAGAAAAACCCCACCCTTCCCCCTCTTCTTCTCTCCCTTTTTTACAGCGGAGCTGTTAAGGGCTAGTTTCCCCAAGATCGTGTCCGGTACCAAACAAATGTCGACACAACACTCTGGTTGCCGCCGTCGCTCATAGATGGCGGTAGCTGTCCAGAGTGTTGTGTTTGCCGGTTGTCTGCTTGCCGCCGTTGCTCATAGATCGCGGCAACCTTTCCAGCCTCGGCAACCAGACAACTGGTTGCTGCCGTCGCTCATAGATGGCGGCAACATTTCTTCGGAGGAAGAAGAGCGGGAACGGAACGAGCGGTGATGTGCGGAGCAGCGCGAATGGTCCCGCAACCACCGCGAGGCCGCTATCGCCTAAACTTCCACTGCGTCGAGCGCTTCAGATTCCCTTGCGAAAGAAGAGCAGATCACTCGCCTGGAAAGCCACCGCCGAGAACAGAAGCTACAGCTCCGCTGCTCTTCCTTCATCAGCAAAATAGAAAAGCAAAAGTTTTTTTCCAAGAACCCTTCCCCTCCGACTGTGACATGGGTGTCTAAGTACGTCCCAATAACAGTCGGTTTTCCAAACCCCTCAAAACGCTACTATATACTGTTGCGACCGAGGAGCTCCCCAGGCTGCCTCAGGCAGGGCCAGGCCAGGACAGGACCGCAGGCCGACTCCAGGCAGGAACATCAGGAGACGGGAGGGTCTCTCACGATAAAATCAGTTTAATTATTACATATATACAGAAGTATCTACATCGTCCGAGAGCACACTTTGCGACCTCTCGTTTGCTCTTTTTATAGGGTCGCTGTTTGTGCTCCAGTGGTTGGCAGCCAATGGTGGCCGAACTGCCAACGAACGTCATGTCCAGGCCCCGCCCCCACTCATCCCCTCAAGCAGGCACGCACACACACGCACACACTCCAGTGGCGGACGGGCTTCCCATTCCGGCGCCGAGGAACTCTCGCCCTCGATAAGCCGCGCCAGGAGTCGGTGACAAGGAGTCCGCTGTCAGCCCGTGAGACGTTGACCTTGATGTTGATGATCCCTCCCTTAGGCGGCGTCGTGGCTCAGGAAAGGGTTTGGCGGGATAATCCGCAAGTGGAGCCAGGCGACAACCCCAACCGAACGTACTCGCCCGGAAGTCCCGCCGCCGGCGTCGTCTCCCGGAATCTTCGCCCGGCAATGCACCTGGTTCCTGGGTCGACTGACCCCCGCCTCGGGCCAACGCAATTACAGCCAGAAAGAAGAGTTCAGCTGAGCTCCGCGCCCAGGTGTGGCGACGTCAACACGGCGCCGGGCGACGCTGTGTGTCAACAACGGCCGGTCGCCGATTCTCAATGGGACGGCCAACTCCGCCGGGTGGACAGAGAATGGAGGGCGAAGGAAAGGACGGTGCCTTGGCCAAGGCCCATCGCAACAATACCAAGTTGCCGAAACGCGACGATAGGAAGAAAAACGGAGACGAATACTCAGCCTCCGGATGGAAATTCCTCACAGATGCGTTCTATAAAAGCACAGAAAGCTTCGCGGCAAACATTTTTGATAATATGGTTGGTAATCTTGAAAAAATGGTGACGAACCACATGTGAAAGTTCAACGAGCTCAAACGTTTTATTCGGTGTCACATAGAGGTATGAAACTAACAAAAGCTCATCTAGGCCATCCGAGAATAAATAACCTTGCATCTTATTCCACTTAAATCCCAATGCTCCGCAAGCGATTAACATGCTTAAGAACATACATTATGATTCTACAAAGTCACTCAGCTTTCACAGCGTTTTATTTTTGAATATATTGAACATTTTTTCCAGTTAGCATTTGCCTGTTTAATTTTTATTTGCGCTAAAAGCAAAATACAGATCATTTCAAGAACGCGACATAGATAATCCTCTGATAAATCAAGATAGGAAGATACATCTAATCACATTAAAGGGATACTTCAACGAAATTCGAAATACACCCATCGTTTTCAGAAATAGGCTGAATATGTTCCGCAATATCCACAAATTACAATCGCGCGTTTGTATTTTGACCTTGATGGCTGTATTTTTCGTTATAAACGGTCCACTCTGGCAGCCAGCAGCCAGCGGAGAGCACGGGCTTAGCTTCCTCTATACTGACAAAGCCTGGCAGATCGTCCTGTGACGCGGCCGCCGAAAGTGAAAAGGTAGAACGGCAGACAAGAGTCATGTAACGGGCGTCCCGCTGCGGCGAGACGCCAAAACACACTTGTCCCGAGCGATGGAATGTCCGCTCGTGCTTCTCGCGTTCCTCGGGCTACCGCTTCTTTTCTCGTCCGGTTTGAAAACCAAGTTTCGGGTCCTCGCGGCTGCAAAAGCTGTGCGCTGAATACCAGACTCCCCGAGAAATGCTTTCTGCTACAAGATCCTCGCGCTCGAAATCTGCGACCGGGCACTCTATGGCTCCGTCATCGAACTGCCAAGCTTTGTGAGTATAGACCTTTTCCGCAAGGGTGCCGCCATCTTGAATTGTCGTCACTTCCAGTATGGGCGAAAACATTGTTTTGCCGTCGCCACGCCAGTAGAAGGCATTTAGGACATAAACGTAACCGTCACGCATTCTCGTTTTGCTTCCTCTCTATTCTTTTTGCTATTTGCAGGTTGAAACGTTTTGATATTTTTTCGTCGCCCATACCGGATACGCCTATTAGGTGGCTGGGGACGAGGGTACACGAAAAAGGTCTATAGAGGAGGCTATGACACCGGACATCGGCGCAATCGTGACGTAGCCTGTCTCGGGGCGAGCAGGCTGCGGCGAGGCTGGCGTCGACAAGACGATTGCAAGCAGGGCATCTGGCCGCCGCCATGTCTCTGGTCGTGCGGCCGATTACAAGCTTGTCAAAGCAAGCGCACGCTGCACAGGCATCGTCACTACCTGTCAAAATTCCAAGACGGACATTACAAGCGAGACTTTAGCGACATCCACCAAGTGCCATTTGCCGATCGTTTAATTCGTTCTAAAATTCCTTTTCATGTCTTTATCAACAGGGAATTGCGGTGTCCGATGTTATACTGCTCCCTTGAATACGTATAGACCAAGAAGTAAGCGCCGAAATGTTGTTTTATTATCCCTTTAACCTTTTTCTCGAAATAGAACGTATATCCCACGTTTCACTATTTTTTTTTTTTGATATCCAAGAATGAACCGATAATACCGCGTTGTGGTATTGGCGCTCATCGTCATATCAGGCTATGGCTATGGGCTTGCATACATATGTGCTATGATTTCGCTTGGGGTTTTCAATACAGAAGGCAATACTTTTGCCCTTGTATTGAATGCATTTTGAATTTGTGTTTGTTTTCGTTAAAGTAGGTTCCTGTTCTGAAATGTTAATAACTATATCTGCATTTTGCAATAAAAAAGGCCGTAAAACATTGTACCTTTTTTAGATTCTTTACATGCGGCAGGGACATAATTAGTTATTACAAGGAATAACATATAAACATATTTGGTTAGTGAGGTGTAAACTAGTGTAAACCATTACATAAAACGCAGGCCAAGCAAGAGCCGCATGAACAAACGCTGCGAATGATCTGTAAAAAAAAAAAAAAAATACGGATCGTGCAGTTTGGCGCGATTGGTTTCTCCCGAGTCAGCCGGGTCCGCGGACCTGGCACGGACCTAGCCGGACCAGGAAAAAGCGACAATAGAACGGGTTTAAAAAGTAGAGTTATTACAATGTACGAATTGAGGTTCAACTGTTGCTAGTGCCCAGGGGACTTCCAGTTTCAAATTGAAGCAGACAGCAAACAGTCTTTTGCGGTGCTCCTGTGCAGTCCTATAGGAAAACGCGCGGGCATTTTGTATCTTCACAGGAGAATAACAGTGATTATCTTTGTTACTATGGCCGTAGCGAATAGTAGGTAACTTTATTAACATCATAAAAGTGAAAATGTTTTAGTTAAAGTACTTTTTCCCGTCAGTGATCGATGTCTAACTTCCCAGTATTTCGGGTCCAGTCCTATGTTCCCACGCAAGTATGTGAAGACATGCGGCGAATCTAAGCAAGCATAACAGTCGAAAAGAGCATGGCACTTCTTCAAGGAGTGCCAACATCCCGATTATGCTAATATTGATAATCTTCGATATTTGTATGCCACTAAAATGACCCTTACGAGCGGTCGTAAAACAGTAAATGTAAGCGCGCTCTAAAAGGTGTTTTTCGTATTGTTATTGTGCTGAACTTATCGGGCGGTACGTTTTTTTGGCTTGTCACCATTTTAGAAGTTCTGAAGAATGGAGATATGAGTTTTGAACGCTAGAACAGACTTAATTTAGCACCCATGCATGAGGAGCAGGGTGAGTGAAACGAATGTTATTTATTTCAAATACCATTAATTACTTTACTTTATTTTGATTGTCTAGGTATAGGGTGTCCCAACTTCCAAGTCATCAGGCTCGATCTAAAATGGACCGTAAGAATCGATGCCTGCATGTAGCAATCTAAACTTTTCGTCAAAGGTGTATTTCACAGGTCAGTTTTTTCTTGTAAAACTTACAAAGCGAAGCTCTCTTTCTGTAAACAATAGGGCCAAGAATTACTTGCCAGGGTCAACGCCGGGCGGTAACGCAGATGACCAAGTCGAGTAGCGGGGCGGGTTTGGTTCTCGTATTCATAGATGGCGCTACCTCCTTAACGAGACTGCTCGCGACCACCATGGTGTATTAAAATGAACATAATCTTTCAGTAATGTACCATTGGTTAAAAAATAAATGCGGACAATAAAAGCAAAACTTAAAGGAAAAAAAAAAAACGCGTTTGCATAACGACGGCGCTTTTGCTGCCAACGGATTTCGTCTGCTTGTCGTCTGCTTTCTTTCGCTGGTCGCTTACATCATTGGACGCTGCAGACGCCATCTGTCAATACGCGCGCCATACGCACCCCGCAAATCGACTTGGTCGTCTGCGTCGCCGCCCGCCGTCGAGTCTGGCAAGTTTCTTAGCCCCAGTTTTTACAGAAAGGGAGCTACGCTTTGTAATTTTACGAGAAAAAACCGACTTGTGAAATGCACACTTGACAAAAAGTTTAGATTGCTACGTGCAGGCGTCGATTTTTACGGTTCATTTTAGATCAAACCTGGTGACTTGGGACACCCTGTATATGCACGGATAGGTACTGACCTAGTGTTAGCGCATAGTTCTTGACGTCTCTGTTGATTTACGAGATGCTCTTCATTGCTTTGACACGTAATCCTCCCTGCAGAAACGCGCCGATGCCGTGTTAGCGCTAAGAGTGTCGGCCAGCGTACATAAATCCATGTATGAACCCATTTTTGCACCGTTTGTAATGCCCTGAATTTGAAAGAAATACGCCGCAGCTGACTAATATTTTTGACTGCGTGACTGAAAAATGTCTCAAGCTATTTAGTATGTACGAATTGCTCGTGATAGTTTCTTTTATGATCAAGCGCAGGGAGAAACTCCGCTTACTTTTCCCCATAGAAATGCAGTACCGGAAGTCAATTTAAGACTGATTACCGTATGCTTCAAATTGAAACCGCACACCAGCGCCAGTTGGATCTCTAGCGAACATTATGAGAACTCTATTGTTTAAAATCTTGATAACCGTGGTAAGACAGGTGCGCGGACCTAATTCATGACGTTTGCCCATGTGATACGGAGCGTTTTACAAGTCCACGGATTCGCCCCCGGACGACACGTTCCTGTGGTCCGCGGATCAGCTATTGATGTTTGCATGCTTTTTTTTTTTTTTTTTCGCCTGGAAGATGGCGGATTTCAAGCCGCAGGAAAGGTAGTGTCACCGATTTTGTAGGACCTTGTCCGTGGACAAGTCCGTTGTGTGAATACACCTTTGGGGCACCTCGAGCGTCGACACGGCTCAAATCGTCGCTTTAGGCTGCTATAAATCTTAGTCGATCAGCTTCACCCAATATTTAGACTATCGGAGTGTTATAATTGTTACACCCAAGAACTGGACATTTTTTTTTAACTCGTGCGGTCAGAAGTTCGATTAATAGGTTGAACGCCTGTTCCAGCCGGTACGGAGCAAAGTAACGTAAATTATTCGAACTGATAGCTTCAAAATTCGTCGCCATTGCAGCTTGTTCCTTTTCGGTAGAAACCTATGAAATGAATTTACTTTCTTGTGCCGAAAGGTACTGAAATCAAAACTCTTTTCTTTTCTGTCTATGGCAAAGATGTGATAGATAATTCTTTCCTTATACTATTCATGCCGTGCACTTCGGACTGTTTTCTACTCGGTGCGCAATAGTGTGTGCGAGTGCGTGTGTGTGTCTGTGTGTTGCTAATGTATTCCGTATGTGTTTCTGTTGGTCTTTTCAATTTATATACGTAATTCGTAGTGCGCGTAAGTTTTCGTTTTGCCAGCACCAGGACCCTAAGGCTGTTCCTAGGCAGGCAATAAATGCGATTATTGATTGTTCTTACTATTATCATATTTATGCTTTATGTAAAACAATAGGAAGTCAGGCTCCTATTTCTTTTTTTGGGGAAAGAGGAAAACGCGGGGGGGGGGGGGGGGGGAGGCAATTTTTGGTTTGAGTTGCAGGGTGGATTTAAAAGTGCTCACGGCAGCTTGGCCGGACACCATTTCGAAGAATCCAAAGCCCGTAAACAGCGTCCTCCATCTCCACGCAACGTCGTCACGCTCGGACGACGCCGACTCGGCAATTGGGACCGAGCCCGACGCGTTGATTGGATGCGAAGCCTCGGATCCGAACGCCTGACGCAGTGTCTAACCTGCGTCTGCGCTCGACCCCACTGCGACGACGTCGCGATTCTAGTGCAGGGGCGTCGAAGTTTTCCATTCTCCGTTTCGCACCAAGTCCGACCCCAGCCGACGTTACACAACCGGGTCGAGGGAGCCAATCAAATCGCGCCAAAGGTGCTTCGTCACGGCACTCGCTGATTTGTACGAATTTAATTTTTCAAAGGGTAAACACATTACCTACAGTGTATGCCCCGTGGCCCTGCGCTTTTCAAAGCATGAATTTCTTTTTAACGCTATCCCCCAATCCCCAAAAGTTTGTTTGTCGGCCCGTCATTCCCCGCTAAATTTAGCGGGGAAATTGATCTCACGTGACCTACACACGAATTCAGTTTCTCCGCTAAATTTGACGGGGATATTGATGTCACGTGACCGTACGTCACGTGAACTATGCATTAATGTAAGTTTCCCGATAAACTCAGCGGGAAGTTTGACTTCACGTGACACGACGTGACCACGTGATCTACTGGCGAGGAGGTGTTTTGGTGGCGCCACCCCGCGGGCGTTGTCCTGTGTCGCGGCTGGTATAAGGATGCCAGCAGACGACGCGCTATGTCAAAGCACGGAGTGACTGGGTTAGTTCGCATTTATGCCGATTAAGAACGATTTCTTTATTACAGAAAAGCGCATGACGATTTTGTGAGTGATCTTGCTAATGAATAACGGCGCTTCGCAGTTGCCCCTTTTTATATTAACAAAAACAACAACAACAACTTTAAAATGTTCAAAAACAAGCCTGCAGTTTCACATTACAGCTCGCGCGTCGTGCGTCAGGGCTATTCACAGTCCCTCTGATCCTCGTTTTTTTCCGGTCTGTGGAGGCATCTTTAGAAAAAGGTTTTGCATTTACCGGAGTAAATGACGTGATGTCTTCTTAGCTGTGCACGCGCGCACAGTTGTGTTGCAAAGCGCCGCACACTTGTTTTAGCTACATTGAGCTTGCCGATACCGTCGCTTCTATCCAAGTGTGACTCGACCAGTTGCTGCGAGCAAATGCTCGTCAACAACTGACGCTTTGGTTCTCCCGCATCGAATACGTGGCAAAACATTTGCCAAATAGCAACTTCTGCTCGGAATATTTTTTTAAATAAAGTTTTATATTGTCGGCAATGGCCCGGCCAATTTAGGAGACGGATTAATTCGTTCTATTCCATTTTCCCTAAAGGCCTTGTCACACTGAGGCAACAGTTGGACAACTCTATCCGGCAACACGGGAAAGTCGTGTTGCCGGCGACCCTGTCACATCGCGGCAACAACAACAGTCGGGCAACATGTTGCTGCCGCCCGGCAACATGTTGCCGGGCGGCAATATACAGGGCGCAAAAACAAGAAATAAAGAAGGAACAGCTGTATGATAATTCAGTGGGGAGCTCTTTGCTGTTTGAAGCTAGAACGGGGGTGCTAAGAACGAAAACGTACAGGGCTAAATTCCAGGAAGTAGACACTCTGTGCGACGTATGCAACCGCGAAAGGGAAACTATAGAACATGTAATTTTAAGGTGCACGGGGCTTCGTCCCACCCTCTTGGTGGGGATGACTACGGATTTGGAGGGGGCACTGGGTTGACTGGGTTTTCCGGACATAGATGGACGTATGGATAGGGAAAGAATTGCGGTAACTAAGAGGAGATTGGAAGATTGGTGGAAGAGATCTAGGGAAGGATAAAGAAAAAAAAATAAAAATAAAAATAAGCAATAAATTCACTGGAAAAGAGAGAGAGAGGGGGGGGGTCTGTTATAACAAAATTCATACAAATTAAAAAAAAAAGGGATGACGAAATGTTTGGCTAGGTGGCGCAAGCTGCCGCCCGTTGCAAAGGGTATAGACATATTTGAAAAACAGCACGAATAACACACGGACAAGAAGAGAAGAGAACACACAGGACGAGGCGCTGACTATCAACTATCTACATTACCATCCATCCACCGTGTTGCCCGATTTGTTGTCCGACAACCCTGTCACACCGCGCTGGCGGCGAGGACAACACGGGGAACACTCCGCCATCTTGATTGTTTATCTTCGTTCGTGTGCGGCGTGGAATCGCTGGAATTGTGGCTCTGCAAAGTGCTAGTGCGTTCGAAGGGCCGAGAGTTACCACGGTACGACATCAACCAGTGACTGTGATTAGAAAACTTGACACGGGGAGTATTTTCCGCTCTTTATTTTATCGAAATGTTCTTCATTCGCTGACAAAGCAGATAGCCCTAACCGAGGAAAGTGACATCGCTGATATATTTTCGGGATTTACGCCACCGTATGAAGTGTTTCTGTCCGGTTCTTTCATGCAATTCCTATGTCTACTGTAAAATTGAGTTAGCACCGGCAGTACCCCAAAGCGTCTTTTGTAGCGTGGTGTTGAGCTGAATTGACAGTGCTTCAAAACTGCGACACCGACAGGATCGGTCTTCCTAACAATCGGTGGAATAAATATTCTTCAACGCTGCCTACTTGCCTACCGCCTGCTATGTGATCGCTTCATTCCCCCAAAACGTCCTGGGTTTCTTGAAAACAAATCAGGTGTCTGGTAGCGGCTGTTTCCAAGTTCCAAGCATCAACAATCATGATCAGAATGGTCGTTTTGATGCTTCGATTTTTCAATCTTTGGTTTTCTGGGCTATTTTTATTATACTTCATCGGCGGATGAGTAGGCATGCCATTTTATTTCACTATCAGTAATGTGAGCTGGTCTCTCGGCAGTTCTAATTTCAAAACCAGTCTGAACGTTCACGACTGTAGCTGTGACCATTTCGAAAATTGCTTTCCGCAACTACGCAGCAAAAACATTAATCGAAAATATTTTATCTGCACGCCAGCCCTAATTATTGTTAAATAACGTTTTCCAAGCCTTTATTTGAGTAAGACGTTATTGATAGGGGACTAGCTCTACCATCGAAGCTATCTATGTTGTCGTGTTGCCGGCCCGAAATTCGCTCAGCCAGCGATCAGGGCAACATACGTTGTCCAACACAAGTTGCTTCTGTTTTTGTTGCCGAAAGCTGTCATACCGAGGCAACATTTTAGTTGGCGTCCATGTTGTCGTGCTGTTGCCGCGATGTGACAGGTTTGTCGGACAACATGGGGAGCGAGCAACAAGTTGCCCGACTATTGGACAACGTGTTGTGTTGCTGTTGCCGTCGTGTTGCCTCAGTGTGACAGGGCCTTAAGAATTGTTTACAAATTTAAAATCACTTGCTGAGAAGCGCATCACACATTTTGCGCATTTGGGTCCGCAAAAATTAAACATACAAACGGTAGTAATTCATAGCAGGTGTATTCCTTATTTTTTCGGACGCTGAAGTGTCACAGACTTGCTAGATTTAGGACTTTGATTGCGAGGGGGTCATAGTACATTTCGCGCCGACGGGGTGAACAAGCAGGGATTAAGTTACGACTCCGGAAGTCAGCCACCGCTTCCTCCTGCCAGCTATCTTGAGGAAAGGTTCGTTTACTGGTTTACAAAATTCAACAAGGAATCAACTTGGAACTAATAAGAGAGCTTTACTCAAAGAACACATTGGAACCAACAGGATACACGGAGTCGCTTTCACTGAAGTGTTTACTACACACGCGGGAAGTTCTCGAATTTCGCTTTCTTATTTTCAGTTTGATGAGACATTCCTCTCTCAGTTTTATTTTGTTAGAATTATAATAAAAAAATGCATCCTATTCGCCGTGGTAGATGTTGTAGTGGGACGAAGCGCTGGATATTCTATTTTCATCATCCAGCTTTTTGTACCGGGGGGAGAGCACAGCACACCACCGTCCGAGCGCTTCGACAACCTTAGTGCCAAACATGTTTATTGGCAAGACTACGCGTGCCACGGTTTCAACCTTTGGTAAAATGTCCTACTATGCAAACATCTAGGGCTGGGCATTTGATTGATTCACCTACCGATTAATCGATCAATGCTCTAACCCCGATCATTGTTTTAACTCGTTCATTGGTTAAATCTTAGAAAGCCAAGAACAAAAAAAAAAAAAAAATGCAACGCTTTTACTACGAAGATGTGGACGAGTACAACTGTATGAAGGCTAATTTTTGGAGAAATGTGACCACCGAAAGTAAACTGTACGGGCGATATTTGTAACTCCAAACAAGTGGAGATGGTTATACGTGTTCCAGCCACATCAACACCGCGCGAGTGTCCGTTTAGCGCAGCAGAGAGGATTGTGACCAATCCAAGGAGTTTACTATTGCCGGGGGATATCAATGATCCTCTTTGCATCGGCAGCTGAAGTAACAATTTGTGAGTGTGGGTGTCTTTTGACTGTTCTCTCTCAACCACACATCAAGGTTGATTTAAATCCAAAATTGTACTGCGCAGTTTGTTGCATATTCAACGAAGGAAAAACATTTAATTTTGACTATTTTCAAAACTATTAGGCGTGGGAATTAACGAAATTGGGCGTCGATTAAATCTTTTAATCGACGCCCAGCCCTACAAATATCTCTTCACCAAATGAACACAACGCGTGAAACAGGCTTTGCCACGCGTTACCCAAACAGCGCATGAAGCGAGCTGCAGACGAGCCGAGGGGTCCAAGGTTTGCGCGGTCTGTCCCAGCCTGTCCTACCCGTGACGTCACAAACAATGATGATGATAGCTAGAGAAGCGCCCCCTGCAGTTCGCACACGCTTCTTCAACACTGCATTCCGTGCATCATAGAACTTTAAAGGGAAAAATCGCTGCCAATATTATTATTTTTTTTTTTAGCGCGTGATTGGTTTTGTCGGCAATGGGGAACGAAAGCAGACGACAAGCGCCGTGACGGTGCGCTTTTGGCGCTGCTTGATTGGCTTGGATTGGCTTCGCTGGATCGTAATGTCGGCTGCGGTGTGGCTTGGCTAACTTGGCGCCCGTGTACCAGTGGTTTGCCGTTCGCGAGCTGGTCGCAGGTGTATTCACGCGCTTCTCCTTTAGACGTATATCGCCATCTGTGGAGAAAAAAAGACAAATCGATGGCCCGACGAAAAAAAATAAATAAAATGATGTAAGGAAATACAATGACATGTTTGTACGCCTCGTAGAGGATTGCGCGGACTACGCATCGCAAGCCTACGAAAACCGCACGCGCGCTAAAAGCGTCAACGGCGTCGGTGGCGCCATCCCCTCGTCCTACATGGAAGTTCTGGCGGACGTAGTCATTTGAGTAGCTAAGAGATGGCGCTCTTCTCGTCCTTGGGTTCTTGGCTGATTTCATCTCGAAATCATGCAAAAAAAAATGACAAGTCCTAAAAAAAAAAAAAAAAATCTGCTGGTGAAAAATGTGTGCCCAAAACAAAGCTGCCAATTACAACTACGGAACGTTTGTTGTTCTTGAGTTTTGGGCTTCGAAAGGGCAGAAGGTACATCCTACCATTTCTACAGTTTTCACGAGTGACACATTTTGGTGTCTCGCAACGTTTAGAATAGATGATCTTTTTAGCAACAAGTATAGCTTTGTTTTACTGCTTTCAGACTTCGTATAGAAGGGTTAAAGTTCTCTAGAAGTCTGTTCGTTTTATTTTATGAATAGAAAATTCTCGAATCTTGTACCTTGTTTGAACGGAGCTAGCTTTCGGTGTACACTTATTTAAGGCATAAGAAACATGAAATAGTTCAATCCCCACCCCTGCCCGCTTCGATCTGGATGAGCATCGTACTGGCGTGCGGTCGTGTATCACTACTGTGGGATGCACGTTAAAAACCCCAGGCTAGCGGTTCTACTGCACTCGCTAAATTGCTCATCTACAGCGAGTGACTTGTCGCAACTTTGAAATGGCTGACCAGCAACTACACGCTGTATAAATATCCACACAACCCCAATTATTATTAAACATCAAATAAAAACTTGTATCTAAGCCTATTAAAAAGTATAATATTGTTAATTTAGGCATAGTTTATATGGAAGAAAGAATGCTGTAAACTTGAGAAGAAATCCTAGAAATACAAAATGCAACGGTACTTTTTAAAAATACAAAATGTTTTTTCCAGTTTTTTTATATGAAAAGCTTTCTATGTGTTCTTATATATGCAATAAAAATCTTTTACACATATGGTTCCATCATATTATGCAGCGCGTTTGAAAAGACATGTATTGTAGCCCCCTTCTAAGATGACAACATATGGGCCGTTGCCAAATCTTTCACGTAACGTGACCATGGTATTTATAATATACCTCATGTTCCATTTAGTGAAAATGAGGCATGACTGGTATGTAATAATTTTAAAAAAAGTTCATGCACATGTCCAGTTTACATATAAAATCACAAGATTCGCAAAGTTTCTGTAAATAAACTCTTTAAAACGTTTTTTTTTTATTTAAGAAACACAAAAATTAAGCTTCACGAACCTCTACGTAAGGCAATAACGGGCCGAGATAATTTATTTTCAGAATCCCAGACCTTGCAGGTCAGCAAAACACATGCCTCAGTTGGGTTAGCACACAGGCAAAATCTCCTAATGTCTTCAAGGCTGAAGTGTTGGTCACCCACGTTTAATATTGCTGCCAGGCAAAGAGTTAGTTTCTACCTGTCTCGGTTTTTGGTTAACTGTGTCTAACATACTGAGATAAGGTACACCCGCCGGCAATATGAGGGTGAACACCTTACCTGGTTTCTTGCTGTTTTACGGCTCCCTAAAGCTATGAGACTCCGGAAGTAGATTTTGAGGGGGGGCTGAAGTCAAGCATTTTGTTTTTGTATATTTTATTATAGGAGACGAGAGGTGGAGCCGAATTTCTGTGGTTTTATTTTTGCTTACTGTTTATTAAAAAATCAAAACTTATTTGCATGAAGTTCCTTACTTAGCATGTGCAATCACTTTTCCTACCTGCTTTATAACAACAGTAAGGAGTTTTAGTGGCTCATATGCAATACGATTGAGGGTCGGAAATGCACACGCGTAGAACGCATTATTGCGTTTTGCGGATGCACCTTCCGACCCTCAAAGCTTTTACGTACGATCCACTAAAACTCTCTGATATCGCAAAAACGCTTATGCATAGTGCTTCCGAGAATTTCAAAATCCAAATTCAATTTCAATCAATTTCAAATTGAGTTTGCGGAGAATCACGATTATTATTCTTAAAATGTTCATCCAAAAAGACATCCACGTTAAGAAATGAACGAGTAAGCCAAGAGAATTACATATATACAATGACATCTTAATACATGTTTTGAAAATGTGCACAAAAGCGTGATGAAGGAAACAGATTCATATATAGGCCCCAAGGCCATGTGTGTTGATCGTCTCAAGGAAGACCAAAGGTCGCCGTTTGCTCAGCAGTTCTGGAGACAAATTCCGTTATGATGTCGTCCAGGTTGAGCTCGACGGTTCATCCTTTTTGAATGTGCAAAAAGAGGAGGTGTGTTAGCCTCCCCTGACTCATGCGGCTGCGTAGATACGTTTCAATTCGGCGTAAGGCACTAAACGAGCGCTCCCCTGAAGCGACAGATGCAGGCACAGAATGAAGAAGTTTCGTATATTATACGACATGGTCCAGGAGGGCACGAATTTCGTCGAAGTTTGCCTGTAGTGTCCTCAATATGGCGTCGTGAGGGAATCAAGGTTGCATAAACGAGCCGGCAAAAGTAAAAACTGCACAGAGAGTCGGGCAAGATCAAAATCACATGCATGCACTCCTAGGGCCTCTGTCAGGTCATCTGTTGTGAACCGTCTTCCCCCGGCAGCGTTAATCAAGGTGCTCACTACTTTTACTACCTGCTTCATGCCAGGCTGTTCAAACCGCCGTTGAGTTTTACTTACAACACAGTCTACAGCCGCAAAGCACTCCTTCCGTAACGCTGCCTTGCAATCAAGTACAACTGGCGGAGGAGGTTTGTTGCTCTTTTCAATCCTTTTTGGTGGTTTTGTCGGCCTTGCGCTGCGAGAATCCTTCAAACCTAGCCGCATTGCAGTTGAGCTCGCGCAGTCCCACAACTCTTCAAACGCGAGTTCGGACCGCAGGCGGGACACTGCCTCGCAGAGAGCTGCAGTCTCTTTGATACCTGCGGCGCGAAACGTTGAACGTTGCAGTACCCTTTCAAGTTTTTCGAATAGACCTAAGAAAGCTATAGAAATGTTTATTCCTAGCAGCGTTTTAAACCTTTTCAAAAGCCTCTCACAACCCTTCAAAATGGACCGGCTGTTGTCTGCAATCGAATATTCCCCTTGTAGCAGCTCGTTCAGTGTCTCCTGAACTATAGCATCGTTTTCAGCGAACCTTTTCATTGACTTCACTCTGACAGTCCACCTTGTTGGGCAAAGCGGAAGAAGGTTATTTGGCGTAGGGAGCCTTTATGTGCGCTTTGCTAGGGTGATGCCGCCCTTTGTAATACCGCTCGCCGACAAACCAGCAGCCATTTTGGTTCTCGGCGATAATCAATGGGGCTTATAACCCTCCTGGAAACAAGCACCTTATCTCACAAGTTCGGAGCAGCGTTGTGGAACCCATGAATAGACGATTAGCATTTTCCCCCTCGGATGGGAGGACCGATGGACACAAAGGCCACTTTCCGACGCACGGGGAAACAATGAGAGGAACAAAATGGCCGTGGAAGAGCGTGTGGGAAAGGGAAACAGGCCGTCGGCATCACTCTATGCGAAGCGCACATGAAGGCACCCTAATTTGGCGTTGATCCGAGGCTCTTCCGCTGCCTCGCAGACTGGAGGAATTACAATAGATGAATAGACAGCATTGCGTTTTTTCGAAGTCGGAGTGGGTGGGGGGCTCAGCTTCATCCTGAAAAATCTTGGGGGGGCTCTGGCCCCCCGGTTCCGGCGTCCCTGCTGAAGCTATATTAACTCTCAACGTCTCAAATGGTACGTGGCTTGGGGTCTAAACTTTGCGTTCTAGCCCCCGTCTGGAACAGAGCTTGTTCCAAAACTTGCAGGAGCGTCAAAAACAAGAAAAAGGCAATTCACCTTCATATCGCTCACGGGTGTACCAGATATGTGGACAGCAGGACCTGCCAGCGAAGCGAAACTAAAGGGAAAGACTGACTGCCGCTCTGGAAGGCGGCGGCACGAGAGCCTTAGCTCTGGTAGCGCCTCCCGGTAATCACAGGTTGTCTATAGCTTCTTCCTTTCTGTCACGTGTATAGATCGTCATATAGTTGTCGTTTCTAATGTTCATAGTGACCCTGTCTGTACTGCATAAACAATCACGACAGCTTTCTAAAAAGGGGATGCGACACTCGTAGAGTTAAAAAGGGTGGCGGTATGTATATGTCCCGCTCGGCCCATGGATTGCCCTTTCGTTCTTCTCCGTCAAAGAAAAATAGCCAAGGCAGCTTACGAGAACCTCGAAGGTACTTATATCTTAAGAAAAAAAATATAAAAAAGGCGAAATTAGGCAAGACGCGCACATTGCAGAAAAGCGAAGGCAAGCGCCGAAGTGGCGCGATGCTATCAGAACTGATAGTTTCAACTTTCACGCCATTTCATTCTATGAGGTTTGGAACGTACTTTTGGTTTCGCAAACATAGAAGTGCCAATAGTAATAACGGAGATTGGGAGGTTTCGACACACCTAGCTTAGCTATCGTGTAAAAGAAGTTGTTTGAAGAAACAAAAAAAAAAAAAGGAAAGAAAATCATGCACGCTTATTGACGCGCTCGGCGGGCCGTCGATTTGAAATGTTTTTCCCCACAATTGCTTTATTATCCTATAAAAAAGAAAAACTTTTGAAACGTCCTATATATGATTGTTAATCTCATACGACAACGCTTAAACATTATTTAAGACAGGCTCGATTTCTGTAGTTGACTGAGTTAGCAAATAGAACTTAACTATAAATATCGATGTGTAAGTTTTGCCGAACTGTGTGTGGACTCGAGAATCAATAAAAAGTATGATCATGTTACAAAAATAAATATTATTTAAGTGAAAAACAAAATAACAGAGATATGCTCCGTAGAATGGAGGTACACATATGTCTTCTTTTCAAACGCACTGCTTAATATGACGAAACCATATATGTCCAGGAAATTTTATTGCATATAAAAAATCACACAGAAAGCTTTTAATATAAAAAACGATAAAAAATACGTATCTTTTTAAAAATGACGTAGAATTTTGTATTTTTAGCATTTCTTCTCAGGTTTACAGAGTTCTTAACTTGAATATAAGCTTGCCTAAATTAACATTATTATAATTTTTAAATAGGCTTAGATACGCGCTTTTATTTGATGTTTCTTATGACAAATAATTGTACATCGAAAGCTAGCTCAATTCAAACTTGGCCGATTATTGTCAAAAGTCCAAGATTCAAGATACTTTACTTCATAAAGTAAAATAATGAAAAAACACACACAATTTTAGGGAACTTTAACCCGTCTATACAAAGTTATAGAAAAGTAGAAAAGTTATCATTGTTGAGAAAAAGATAATCTAAACGTTCGAGACTCCGAATTGTGTTCCTCGTGAAAACTTAAAAATCGTAAAACCTACCTTACGCCCTTTCGGAGCCCAAAACTCAAGAAACAAAAAAATGTGCCGTGGTTCTAATTTGCAGCTTTGTTCTAGTCACGCATTCTTGACCAACGAATAGTTTTCCCAGAATTTTTTAGGACCCATAATTTGTTCTTGCACGATATGAGATGAAATCACCCCCTTGCGTTTGGTTAGCACTCTTGGATCAATTTTAAAGAACCGATAGAGGGGAAAAAATTCAGCATTCGTTCGTTGAGTTTCTTCCATGCAAATTAAATAAATTTTTATATGTTGTCGCGCACACTTTCAACGCTAAGAATTTATTTCCTAACCTTTACTCGATTTCCTTCAGTCTGTATTAGTGTGCTCAAAAATATTTTAGTTCTTTTTTTTTAGATTGACTGAGTTTTGATCGGAAGACTGTTGGTGGATTTTAAGGATTCATAAAAAAAAAAAAGAATTTCCTTATGAGTTTAAGGAGCAAGCAAAGAGATGTGGAATTCGGATGCAATGAGGCTGGCATGAAATTGTAATGAAATGTAAAATACAGTGTTAAAAAAAAGTCAGAGAAAATATAATTATTTTAAGAGCAGTTTTTGAGGATGTTCGAAATGCCAACAGACAAGTAATTAAAAAACAAAACAAAACATCACCTGGGCATCCATTGCCGCGACTGTGGTTGCCTACCCGACTTCCAATGGTGTGAGGTGGTTAAGCGTCATAAAGGCCAGCTTACTCGTGAACTTCTGGAGGCTGTTGAGATAGCAAGGTTGGGCGCAGCATGTGTAAGCAGTTCTTCTGTGGCCCTATCAGGCAAAGAGATGAATTTTCTAGTTCCCTGACTTGCTCGTTTTTTTAACACGTGCTTTGTACAGCTGTGTCATGGCGCCTTTTTTATTTTTTTTGTTATTTTTTATTGGTGATGTATCACGTGGGATGAATTCTTTCTCCTCTTTTGTTCGTGACAACGTAAGTATATATTGCGATCAATAAACTCAGTTGTAAGTCAGTGCTGCGTCCGTGTTATTTCTTTGTCTGGTCCTCGCCTTTTTGCGCTGTTTTTAATGCCGAAATAAAAAAAAAAAAAAAACAGATTATTCGCGAGTGTTTTGATGGGCTCTGTTTTCTGCCGCATTAACATTCCTTAGCGTGCACACCAAAGAAGGACTATGTCACTTTCACAAAGTAAATCAAAATTACAAATAGCTTCTCCGCGTTTAAAAAAATAAAAAAAAAAATACTTAATTTTAAAGCGGTAACAAAAAACGACCTGGAATTCGCTACTCAACGAAGGCAACGCCACCCAGCGGAAAAGTCGCAAAGAGCAAAGCGCGGACGCACTCGCCGCGCTTGGCGGTCGAAATGCGAAACAGAGGAACAGAGATCAAACCCGCTACGTTAGAGTGGTGATTAGGATCATGGTGAGAACCGGGAGAAGAACAAACAAAACAAAAATTAACAAAGGTGAGGAACACGAAGCAGTTACGCTTTTTAAAAGAACAATTGTCTACGGGAGTAAGGGGTGTTTAGAACGTTTATTGGTACCTGTCCACGAGGGACAAATGCGTGCACGTGGCGCAAAACAAATAACCAATGTTCCTCTGGTCTGGCTTTGAGGAGAGGAACACTGCTCAAGGCTCACAGAGGAATCCGTGCTGCGTGTTCCGACAGGTTCCGCTCGAGCACGGCGCAGAACTACAATGGTCGACCACTGCAAACGAAAACACAAAGACAGGACGGTTGACACGAAGAAACTGCGTTTTCTGGGTTATTAATTTATGTATTACATATCCCGATATGCGTCGAACCTACATGCGTACTATTGCGGACAAGAAAAACTTTAAAAATCCTTCGTGTTTTTTGTTTTTTGTGTATAAGTGATGGCTTTTGGAGGAGCTTTGATTCAAACTATAGTCCTAGAGTGATGGGACGTCATAGTTTGGTGTCATTCTTTTAACTTTTCGACAAATAGAAGGATAGGAGCTTGTGGGAACCGTAGACGTAGAACAAGAAAGAGTCAGATCGGGTGTTGCAGCTCCCATAGTCGGTCGGAGTATACCTGGTACTTGACTTTTGGAAATACTAATTTCTCTCGCGAAACCCATCGAGGTTTGAGATAATTTGCCAGTACTTTTAGAGATGCTTGATTTGAGAAAGTCTCTAAAGAAACGGTGATGAATTTCTTTCATGGTGTGTAATTAAGCATTTTTCGCGTGAAGGTGTTTGCGGACACCATCCTTTTTTTAAAAATACGGTGGCGACATGGTCTGGATGTCTATTTTGTGCATAACTTTTTTGTTTCATGTTTTTGTCGTTCTTCAATACCTCACACGAATTAGCGATATTTCAACTAAAACTGAAAATAATAGCTAGATGAGATGATCGAGCACGCACGCTCGCACGAACACACAACAAAGACACATCATCTATCAAGCCAGGGTAACAGCTGCTGTACATGCGCAGCGAAGAACCGAACTCTGTAGGTCTACGCTCCTAACAAACCAAACGTCGCGAGCGTGCCCTAGTAATACGTACCAATGCAGTCAAACGAAGACTTGGACCCCTTCTGGAGTGTGGTTGTCGGGACCCTACATTCTTGGCACGTCTTCTGTCCCTGTGTCGTCTGGTAGAAGCCTCTGGGGCAGAGCTGGCAGGGTTCTAGCCCGGTCTCAGAGTAAGACCCGGGCTGGCAGTAACCTGCACGTGAGGTATCATTGCGAAGGCAACATCCTGAATGCAAATAAAGTAGTGCAAAGAAGAAAGACAGCACGCATGACAGGACAGACGCTCTCCTGTCTAACTTGGAAGTAAGGCGGTACAGGCGTCTGTCCTGCCTTACTTACTTGTCCTTGTATTTTTCCTTTTCTGTATTGCTTGCATGCCTTTGTCCTATAGTTTCGCTCTTTATTCGTATTGTAATACACAAATTATTCACATTTAAATAGAGAAATTCACAGGGACATTCTGAACCTGTATCCGACTGTAGGAACATCTGGCATAAAGCCAACAAGTTATCGAACACTGATTTGACCAAACAACGGCTACGTGACGTACGCTTGCAGTTGTCCTTGACGAGGCTTCCGATGCCCTCGGTGGTGCTTCCCTGCGGGCAGAACTGGCAGAACGTTTGCTGCGTCTTGTCCTGGAAGGTTCCCTGAGGGCACGCCATGCAGGGTCCCAGCCCAGTGCTCGAGTAAGTTCCCGGCGCACAGGGGGCTGAAACGTAAAACAAGAAGCCAGCGTGGTACGCAGAAAACGCGACATGGTTGGTGCCGTTTTTCCACGCCTTCGTTCTCTAGGGGACCATGCGGTCCCTATGAATGCCCTACGGCTCTCGTGTTTGTATTTTTGTAATTCTAACGACATGAGTTAGAATTTTCTGCAATTCCTAATATGCGTTCGCGACTTTTGAGAATATGTAGAAAGAAAATCTGACAAGCACGAAACTTTCTTTTGAAGATACAATCGGCTCGTGGGAAAGCTAATAAATCTTTCTCTGGCATCCCTCAAAAGCGTTCTGAATGCAGAGCATCCATAAGTCTTCCGTGACGACGTGTGTCATCTGATGTCACAGTGTCACATGACGTCAGAAAAACCTAGAAATACTATGCATTTAGAGTGCTTTTCAAATGATGTCACACTGTCACGCAACACTGTGACGTCATCGAGCCGGAAGTCCATCGCGGATCCGAAAGCGGTAGTTGTTGGCCCGTAAATGTTATGCGTAATATCAGAAACGCAAACCTCGTTTTTTTTTTTTTAAGTTTACATTTACATAGAGGCCTGCATCGCCGTCCGGCATCATAGCAAGGGTGAGTACATAAACGACGATAATTGCTAACAAACATCGAAACACAATGAAACTTGTATAAATGTCCTTTAATACACATCCTTCAATAGCCAACCTATTCCATTCTTCTATAGTTTTGGGGAAAAAAAAAAGAAAACGCAAAAACATCGGTACGGTAAAAATAGGGTCGGATCTTTTTCTGGTGGTCAGCACTCCCTGATATATAAAAATGCTTCTGTAAAACCATTTCTCGACTGATTAGAAGGCGGTTGTTAAATACATCATCTAAAAATTTTAACCTAAACATTTTTCGGCGTTTGACTATTGATCCCCACTTAAAATTCTCCTTCATAGTGGTGACAGTCGCCCCGCATCGGTAATCGTTTGAAACAAACCTTTAGCACACTGATTCTGTATTTTTTCCAGTTTTTCTATTATGTTGTTGTGGTGGGGATCCCAAACAACTGCCGCATATTCAATACATGGGCGACTAAACGTTAAGTACAAGGTTTCTTTAATTTTGCGTGAACCCTGTCGAAAATTTCGTGGTATAAAGTTAAGCATGCGTGCAGCCTTCAGAGTTATCATTTCCACACGAGCTTTCCACGTTAAATCGCTAAACAAAATGACACCCAAGTATTTTATGCTCGAGGTAGCCTGAATCATTTGAATAATTATTATGTAGGTAGAGCCAATGGAGCTTTTCTTTCGAGCAAATCTCACGTGAACACATATTTTTAAACGTTCAGGTTCATTTCCCAATTGTTGCACCGTATTGGAATATTGTCAAGATCAGCCTGGAATAAATTTACATCATTCGAATAAATTAATAACTCTATAAATAATGCAGTCGACTGCAAATAGTCTCATATTTGATTATATTCTATCAATATCATTTATTAGTACCAGAAAGAGCAAAGGTCCGAAAACAAAACCCTGGGGAATACCAGATGTAACACCAATGTTATCAACCAACACAAGGTCACACTTATTACAGTCATGTCTCGTTGATATGGACCCCGTTAATATGGATACCCCGCTATATGAACATCACTTTCAGGGACACATTGGGAAAATACATGCATTTTTGTCTCGTTATTATGGACAACTCACATTATGGACGATTTTTTACGGGGAACGGAGTTGTCCATATTAACGCGACATCACTAAGCGGGCGCACGTGCATGACTCCCAAGACATCTGAGTACGCTCTTACGCTGGCAATCGTCTAGGCTCTTGCTCTTTGGAGCCTCTGTTGATGTTCCGTTGGGGCAACTCTTGCACGAGGTGCGACCGTCATCGTCCTGGTAGGTTCCCATCGGGCACGGAGAGCACAGGTCTTTCTCCATGTCGTGAAAGGTGCCGCTAGGGCAGATTGCTGAAATGGACGGTACGGAAACAACAGCTTGAAATCTAAACCACCAGACTCTCAATAAATTCTAGTTTGATTCTAAGAACAAACACTATTTTGTGTGTTTCTACAACTCGTTTTGATGTCGGCTTCATGCGCTTCGAGAGCTCCTCTAAGTTTCAATACATTGGCCCATCTACGATAACGTGTTTTATAGCGTCAGAGATATATTGGGAGCGTTTGTTTAAAGGCAAGATGGGGAAAGGGTAAAGCACTGAGCAGTACGTGGCAAGGAGTAAGCACTGGCATCGGCAATCCGGAGAAAAAAAAAAAGAAAAAAAAAGTCAGTAAGTTAGGTTGATAATGCAATTAAATGCAAAGGTGAAAGCGAGCTGGACAAGAATGACGAAAATAATCCCTGGAGTAGGGGAACAAAGGGGAGAAAGAACAAACACAAATCTCCGAACACTGCGTTTAATTGCATTATCAATCATAACCTTAAAAATGCAAGTCGTTCGCCCTTGTTGGTGTTAGAATGGTGGCAGCTGATAAAACCCGCTTGCTCTACTGATGTCTAAGTCCTGGTTAGCTGAGTTGGTAGAGCACTCCTCCTGTAATGGAGAGGTCCCGGGTCTGAGACCCGGACCAGGCGGATTTTTTTTGGTCGCGCACCAGTCACCCAGCTGTGTTTGGAGATTTGTGTTTGTTCTTTGACCCCTTCGTTCTCCTTCTCCAGGGACTATTTTCGTCAGTTATTGAGTTAGGCTTTTTCTTTTTTTATTTGCCGTGACGAAATGAGGTTGTTGGAGTGCTCGTCCTCTTTATTTATTTTTAAACAATGCCGGTGTTTTCGTGCAAAATAAAGCTAGAAAATCACTATAGATACAGACCTTGCAAGTGACGTTTTCTGCATTTTTTTGAACGAGATAGAGGGACTTAGAGCGATAAACTGGAACTCCGTTCAACCGGGCAAAATGACCCTCCCCTTGGCTGCCGCCACGTTGTTCAATCTTGACCACTATACACGTGACCGTACGAAATCCTGAGGCTTTTACGCAAAACTGAGCCAAAATTTGTACTGCGATCGCTGTAAAAAAAACAAAAAAAACACGATAAATTATCTTTTCAATACTGTTAGCCCCAGAGATCAGTGTCTAGCTCCGATGAAAACCCACAATACAGCGCCGCGGCTGACGGCATCTGGCGGAAGTATTGCGAAGCTGCCAGAGTCTTCGTCGTAAAAGCAAATTTTGGACTTAAAGTAAACGAAACATAACTTATCTCGTCGGTACTGTTAATAAAGATCAATAAGCAATTATTTGGGCGCGGTACTTCGTTAAAATCTAGAAGTAAAACTAGAAGATCACGTGTCTAGTGGTCAAAAATGTGCAACATGGCGGCGGCCAATAGGGGGGTCCCTTTCAGCGGCCAATTTATCGCTCTATAAGGCCGTCTAGCTGGTTGATCTTTCTGCATAAAAAGCGTCACCAGCGATATGGCCTCGTCGGGACCACCGCTGTCCTCGTCTATGCTCCGCCGTTCCGAAGCGGCCGCCAGGCATGGGTCGCTTCAGATTATTCCATCAACTCTACGATTAAAACGCATGACGCCGTGTCCTGCAAGACTTACGCAACTCTTAAAATTGCACGAAACAGCGTTGCCGTCTCGCGTCGCGTTACCGAGACGTCACAGCCGTCGGATGTGAGTCGATAACACGAAAAAAGACGAGCGGGCTGTCGGCATCGTCGAACGCTTTCCCCTCAAATATGCCGGGACTACGGCTTTTTTTTAAACTACACCGAGACAGGGCATGGCCAGTGATTTCGTCATAAGCCAATAGAAGCGCAAAAAAAAAAAAACAAGATCACGAAGCGTAAGCCTAACAAGCATCACCCCGCGATTCTTAGATTGTCGGTGAGCCTATAGTATAGCAATAATGAGGTTTCTATAGAGCTTCCCTTACAAAATACACGTTGCCCCCCCCCCCCCCCCCCCTTTACAAAAAAACAAAATGCTCTGACACTTGTATTTTGCAGCGGACCGTTTAGGGAGGGCACATGGAAGAAGAGGCTACTGCGTGTTTTCAGCAATCACTCTGAGGCAAAATCCGAGAGTATCCCTAGGCAACTGGGGAGGAGATCGAACAGTCACTCCTCTAGCGGCATGCTTCAGCTGTGGGGGCAACAAACAAAAAATTTCTTTGTTTGTTGTTGATCAGAGAAATCGAAGAATTCGAAGGCCGCTCGTCGTGCGTCCAAAGCACTGGTCAAAGCGAAGCCCTCGTGACCAGGCCGTGCTAGGCGCGGTTCAATTTCTTTGCTTTTCTGTGTTAGTAAAAGCCGGGCTGTGTGGACAACAAGATCGCTAAAGCGCCCCCTGTAGTTCGATCCCCTTCCCAAATAGCAGAGCCTAAAGAGCCGCTTTCGCACTGCTCATATCGTCGTACAAAAAAGGCAGGGTTGGCTGTGGACATGACGGGAAAATTACGGTACCCGTGGACAGGGCTCGAGCAAGTTTGGAGCACGTTTGCTTCACACATTACGTGTGCTCCCAACATGTCTGCAGACATTATTTGTACGATCACTGTTGACGGGACCGTCGTACAAGGAAGAAACACGCCTCAGTGTGTGCAAACGGTTCTTTTGTCCGATGTGTTAGCAGCGGGACCGCGGACTTGGGAACATAATATATACTGAAAGAATAAGACAAAAGGTGGGACCTTTGGCTTATTCCTTCGGTGGTCCTCAACTGAACCAACACACGCTCTTCAGTCGACATAATATGCTTCGTTTGATCCAACGACGGCCTTCGGCGGGCGTTAAATACGAGCCATCGGAGAACAATTCGATGCTTCGGGGAATATTTTCACGTGTGATCTTCGGAAAAGGGTCGCGGTGACGCGTGGAGGGGTGCGGTCACGTGACTCGGTCGCGGCGCTGGGACTGGCTCGGACTGGCTCTCGTATAGCGTCCGCTCCGCGGTCAATCAGAAAGCCGCGCTCTCACACACTGCTTTACACAACGTACAAAAAGGGATTCGAACGCTAGTAACCGCGAGATACATGCGTTGAGTATACGGCATGAGTTCGAGAAAAAAAATCTTGGCATGGGGCATTCGAACCACAGGCTCGTGTTTTGCAGACTGTTTTTTGTAGGATGTACGAGTAGTGCGACCCCGGCTTAAAAAAAAAGATGATCTCAAAATCTACCCTAGAGTTTCTTTAAGGTGAAATGGAGAGTAGCGAGAAACTGACTGCACTCGTTTCCGTTCAGTGCCTGGCCTTCGGCGCAAATGACGTGCGTGTCCCCGACGGCGAAGTCAATGAGGTCCATCTTGACGAGTACGTTCTCCTCGGTCATCACTTCGTCCAGGACGGAATCCTCGATCTCTCCGATGCTTTCGAGCACTTCATCGGCAGCGCTCGACAACTCTTCGGTGTCGTTGGTGGCCGTGATGTTGTTCGCCTGAAAGAGGCGAAAAACCGGAGAACCGAACAAACCGTTCGTAGCGCAGTAGTAATTTAGTTGGTTTGCGGATACCTTGAACATATGAATATGAAGAATATTTGTATTACTTATAATTAAGATGATCTCGTCGGTGGAAAACAAAATACTATCGACAAATTTTACCAGAGCAGTCCTTCGTTTTGGTGTCTAAACTTTAGGAACTAAGGTGTTCATCACCTGTACTACTTAACTCTAGAATATAAAGACGAAAAAAACAAACAAGAGTAGTTAAATTATTAACTAGAACTTGATTTCTGTCTCATTGTGTTCTACTGTCTTTGTCCATTATTAACTCATTATATAAAATTACTACGTGAGTATTTTTATTTTCTAAACGGGCCACCAGACTCCCTTTTCAAATTTCACCGTTCAGAGCAATATAAACCATGCTTGTTAAGTATTTCATTCTCCTTATATATGATTGTACTCACTTCGTATACTAAAGATGGACGCAGCATACTAGTATAATCACACAATTCTTCAAGAGTGGCAGCGCTTCTCAATAGCGTCAAACCACGAGGATGACGTTTCCTTTCTAGCAGGTACGCAACATATTGAGACTGGTTCAAACATTTGCGCTTGAACGTGATCGACTCGACTGCGACCGCATGTAAACGCTTACGTGGAGAGAACACACTGTCGACATCTATCGGACAGCCTTGGAACGCTTCCGGCCTCCTTACATTTTGCGCATCATTTTTCCCCGTGCGGTTCAAGTAATTCTTACGCTGTAACCCGTGGTTGTAACAGGCTCCCGACGCCACCTTTCGATACGCGCGCCGAACGCGCCCCGCCACCCGAGTCGGTCGTCCGCATCGTCGTCCGCCGGTGACCCTGGCAAGTTTTTTGGCTCTATTTTTTTACAGAAAGGGAGCTACGCTTTGTGATTTTACTAGGTCAAACCAACCTGTGAAATTCACCTGTGAAGAAAAGTTGAGATTGCTACGCAGGAACAATCTGCTATTTCTCATAGATAATGCGCAGATTTTTTCTCGCAAACGTTGCCACACTTTCGCAACCGAGTTAAACGCAGATCGGAAGAAGAGATCCTGCGGCTATCCGACAGGCGACGCCAGCGTGCCAGTGTGGTGTGTTGTCGAAACCGGTCACACGCGGTGGCATCGCAGTCGATACCATTGGAACACAAATGCCAGCGTGCCAGTGTGGTGTGTTGTCGAAAGCAGTCACACGCGGTGGCATCGCAGTCGATAACATTGGAACGCAAATGTATACGAACCAGCTTTGGAAGTGCAAAAACAGCACATCACTCACGCCAAGAACCAGGGAAAACTCGGCGTCCAGCTCGGCCACAGAATTCGGTTCATCAGCCACGGGGATGTCCACAGACCTCCGGTGCCTCACGGTCACAGTTCCACTTGGCGGATGGTTTGCGTCTCCCGTTCTCCCGCACTTGACTCTGACGTTGTCCAGTTTACAGAGCGCCCCGGATCCGCAGAGCACACTCTTCTGTGCCCGCTTGTAGTAGTTGTCCCGAAAGGCTTTCTTAATGGCTTCTTGGACATGAGCCTCTCTGCAGTCCCCGGTGTAATAATGGGCCCTGAGAAGTCTCCTCTGCTCCAAAGGCTTCGTTGTCGCTGCCAATGAGAAGATATAGATATACAGATACACATAAATATAGGTAGATAGACACTGACAGACAGATGGAGGCAGAGAGATAGATATACATATAAATTGATATATATATATATATATATATATATATATATATATATATATATATATACAAAAATACAGATATAGGTGAATATAAATTAATAGATGGATATATTTAAAGTTAAATAAAAATATTGATGTGTATAGATAGATAAAATATATATGTGAATCGATGAAAAATAATATAGCTAATTATAAATAGCCAAAACTACAAAAACATTGGGTATGATAGCTAGATATAAATAAATAATATATATATATATAAATAAATATAGATAAGTAAAGGTAAATATACTTGGATCGAAAGATGGATAGCTTGCTAGATATATAAAGTGAAAAAGAGAGAGAGAGAGAGGTATTCTTAAATGACTCATACTGCAACTCCCCAATGCTTTAAACGACACTCATCAGTTTATGAACGAATATCAAAGCAAGGCCCAGAAAAAAAGCGGCCGTTTCTGGATCCAGACAGCCACACACGCATCGTTCTCCCGAGACACGCTACGCTAGTGATCCGGGCTAATCGGCAACGAAGGGTCATGGGACGCACCGGCGCAGTCGGGCCAGGGAACCGGCAGACCAGGGGGCACGGTCTGCCAGGCGCGGTTCTTGTCGCAGATGTACTCCTCGGCGGGTTCGCCCAGGAAGTCGAAGCGCTCGTTGCAGAAGGGCTGGCAGAACTCGCCGTGGAGCCAGGAGTCGCAGGAGAGCGCTCCGTTCTCGGGTGGCGGATGGTAGGGGCACTCGCTCTCTGAAAAGCGAGGTTGCAGTCACCGCCTCGCGTCGAACAATCGGGGCAACAAAAAAAGTGGGCGACCGTCCTGTATAGTCTGTTGCGGGTTTAGAACAGCAGGACATGGCTCTCCCACAAAGTTCCTTGTTAGCCATGATTGGTGGTTTCCTCCTTGCCCCTCAAGCCAAGAAAAAAAACTAGTTTTGCGCATAGTTTTTACGCCGCAGCACGACGTAGTTCTTACAATATTTGGTTGTCAATGAAAGACGCGATGTTCTTGGCGTTTGAAACGGGGTACGCCTTGGTAAGAATATATATATCTAATATAAAATGTACCTACATTTATTTGAATTATTCGTATAAAGGGAGAGATTACTAAGGCTTCGCGAGGAGCCGGACTTTTTTTTTTTTCACTAAATACTACTTAGAGTCACTTCCTAACGTTAATAACTGAATAAACTTGAATTCGTTTTTTTTTCTAGGCAATGGCAGTCGCCAAAGAAAAACTTCGAGAAATATGAGCATCCTTTCATCCCCTCAACTCGAAGCCAGAACAAGTGGCCACGTGGCCTGGTGCCTATCCAATGTCACCAACGTTAATCGCCGCCACGCGCTGGGGTTGGTTAAGTAGAAAACGCGTGATGAGAATCAGGCATTGTTCGAGTTCGGCTATTCTCATCACCGCAGTGATCGGACACGAGCCACTACCCTAGTGTCCGCCGAGGCATTGGTTGTCTTGTTACGAGCCGAAGTCGAGTGTTCACGCAGTGTAAGAAGTGACCAGTCCATGAGCCGCGCTCGACTGCCGTCAGGCGGGTGGATTCCATCCCACAATTACGTCATAACCCGATATCGTTTCATGACCGCTTTAAGTTGAAAACGAGTACAGGAAGTGTGGCCAGCGTTCACTCTTGTATAGTGGAAAGAGTGGACGGCTTTCTGGGAGCAGCTTATCCTGCTATTCTCAACCTGCAACAGACAATAAGGCAAATGAGAACCTTACACTGAACCCCGATTACCCGATCAAAGCTAAAATACAGGGTGTCCACCAAAAAATATGCCGGGTTTTGTTTTCACCGCAAAAATAAACTACGCATCGCCGACCGCCCATTCTCCGCGCACGTGTCGTGCTAGCTGTCCGAACCAAATGCCAAAGATTCAAAGCTTACCGTTATATTAATCAAAAGTTATAAGCAATTCTGTTAAATTTTTAATGAGACAATGGCGACCGACATAGCTCTCGAATACATAGAGCTCCATGGCGCCAGTTCACGAAGACGGGCAAAAATGGGCCCAATTTTCCCGTTAAAAATTTCAGGAAATCACTTATAATTTTTGAATAAGATAATACGGTTAGTGCTAAAACTTTGGCGTCTGATTTGAACCGCTAGCGCTACATTTGGGCAGAGAATAAGCGCTCGGCGATACCTATTCACTTTTGCGGTGAAAAGAAAATCTTGTAAAGGGTGTTGGGGACACCCTGTACATCTCATTGCATATGTATCACTAGAAAGGAAGTCCAAACTAAAGTGTTTTAAATCTCGTCTTCGCACGGTCTACTGTTCGCACTGTTTAGGATGTTATATCAGTGTTACCAACATTGAGATCCTCTTTTCCGGGGGGTGAGGATTGTCGTGGGGGTCATTCGTAGGCCGTTCTTCAGCGACACCTCCTAGGTAATAGAGAGTTTTAGTAGACCGTATACACGCTGCGGAGAGCGGGCCCAATGTGCGCGTGCTCAATCCACGCGTCAAAGTGACGGCACGAGCTTCCGCTAGCAAAGCGTAGCTCTAGGAAACGATCTACTAAGTCTCCAATGCGTCCGTTGTTTCGAACTTAATACGTCATCCACCGGAAGTCGGCGAGGGGCACAGATTAGTCGCGAATGCTGCGTCTGCGTTCGGCGAGGGCTCGTGTCCAATCAGCGAGGGCGCCGGTCGAAGCCGAACGATGACGCAGCGCTCGCGTCCAATCCGCGGCCCGCTCTGGCCTCCGGTAGGTGACGTAGAGAACCGAGCACTATACGGCCTTGTTATCTCATCAGCGTCACCATAATCATAAGCATCATCATCGTCATCAACACCATCATCGTCGTCATCGCCATCATTATCATCATCATCATCGTCATCATATAGTTCTCTTGAGGGTCCACAAGGGGTATGGAAGTGGGCGTGCACATATGTATATCTAAGAGGTGTTCACTCCAGCTTCGCTGGATAACACGAATGATAGACCGTTGTAAATTCGATTAGACAGACAAAGCAAGCGTATAAGAACACTTCCAGTATAGAAGAAAACAGACGCATCCTAACTCGACACGACGACTTTGAAAACGCAGCGCTCAGTGTTGCGGCTTCCATCTGTTCCCGCGTATGTGATTTTGGTGGAGCCCTGCGTAAACTCGGATCCAGGCTGGTGAGACTGTAACAGAGAAAAAAACGGACGAGGCATGATTGGAGTCGGTTGGGATTTAAGCGAATATACGGCACGCTAAAAAGAGGCATGGTTCCTTCATCGTGGGAATAAACCAATTACAGAAAATATTCGACGCCTCCGCTCTATGCTCGATCTTTTACGGCAGTTGTACTCAAATGGGGGCCGCGGACACTTTGGGTTCGCCCCCTAAGCCCTCAGCCATAAGTCAAGCCAAACAAAAATAAAAATATTTTTATTGATGCTTTGATGCTGGCTGTCCAACAAACTAAATTGACCTAAGCACGTGCATCGAGGAAGTATATGGGTGATTTTTCTCTGTTTCAAAGGCTTCAGAATTGGTTTGCACGCATTTAGTTTTCTTCATTCACCCTTTTTGACACTGTGGCTAGAGGTTCAATAAAAAAAAAAAAATCTCTAACAATCAAAGAAGCGAAGTTGCTCTTACTTGCTTGACGAAAACATAGGCAGAATTGTCTTCAAATAGGGGTTCTTTCCAGGATACCTTCACTTTCAGGTCAGTCGTGTTGACGTGGATGTCTTGCGGACAAAATGTCACCAAAGGCTTCTCTTTGTCTGCAGTACAAAAAAAAAATCAAACAGTAATAAGTGAAATATTTCCAACTCCATACGGATCGAAAAGGAAGGTGAGGAGAAGATGAAAGCGTCTGGCGACGTCGGAACGCTCAGCTCTGATTGGGAGGAAAGTGGGTGGACGCAAAGGCCAGCTACCTGTGTCTCTGTCCACTGTCTCCCTCCAATCAGGGTTATCGAGGGCATCATCCGTTCCCCGCAAAGGGCCTGGCGTTCGAACGCGGAACGCTAGACCCTGCGTGACCACATATTACGCACGAAATGTATAAAAACAAAACGACCCCGTGACGCCAAGTACCGTGACCGTTTTGTTGTTTCGCTATCTGTGTGTCGGTGGTACGACGGTCAAGTGATTGGTTCCACAACGGTTCAGGGGACCACGTGACGTGACGTCAGGTGTAAACCTACGTTTTGTTGTCGCACTTTCGTGCGTCGTCGGAAAACTATGCGGAGAGCAAGTCGTCTGCTTCGTGCGGACGACGCTATATGCCTTGAGGTCTACCCACTATTTTTTTTTTTCAATCAGCCAATAAGAGCTCGTCGTTCTGACACCATTGCAACCCCTGTGCAAGTAGCAGGCGAACTTGAGCTCCGCATAACGTATTCTACGGCAGTCCTAACGAGTATGACATTTGAAGTCAGATGGCGCGTTAACTTTCGTCCTGGTATTCTACGATTGTCCCATGTTTGCCCTACATACAAAATTTACGTATGTACAATGTAATGCACAGCGTTCATGCCATTTTCGCACCGTGAGGCCCTGGTTTTTTCTTCTTTTTTTTTTTAAACGTCCGGACCATCCTAAACAATATACAGAAAAACAAAACAAAAATACTATAGCTTGGAAAGAAACACTGGACCCGCGCAAAATCAGTTTTCGCCCGTTGATGACAATAGTGGCGCGTTTTACCCCTTGCATTTACTCTTATTTAAACGATTTTATCGTCCAACCAGTGAAAACTTAGAGCCATAAAATTTTATTCAAAGTTAGCTAATGAAACAGACAAATCAAATCAGAGCTGTCCATGATATACAGTAGTTTTCCAGAATTCAGCGACACGCCATCAGACAAATGAAGTACAGAATTTCACTCCGTTTCGGCGGCTCGTCGAGCCATAATCAATAGAGAGTTCTAGTATATACGAGCAAGCGCAAACGCCGTGCATAAGCGTTTCCGGCTCCACACTGCACAAGCGTGTCGTCGCCATGCGCCAATCGAAGGCGCAGTTTGGGCTTTCCGCATATGCGCAGTGGCGACAACGCCTATACTAGTTGTTTGCGTACGCGTTTCTAAACATCGCTAATAACTGCGTTTTTTTTTTCAGGAACGTGTTTACCAATTGTATCAAAATGTTTGACGAAGTAAAGCGGACAAGTTTCGGCATATATCAGTCAAGTTTCAAATTATTAACACTGCAAGATTCGAACGAAGATGGCGCTGAAATCAAAACGTCGCCAGAGCCATTTATACTGAGAGAGTTTGGCCTTTTGAAGAATATTTTGACAGCCTGGCAACCGCAGCAGCGTAGTCGGACACCCTGGGCACAACTACTTCCGTCCGCCATTTTGTAACTCTGACTCATAGGAACTCTATGCGATTTCTAAGGGATAAACGAGACAAAGAAGTAACGCCATTTTGTGTTATCACGAAATCCGCTGGTTGTAGCGAGAAACATGCTCCGTCAGTTGGCCTAACTGGCTCAGTATAAATGTCTCTGAACCTCGCACATTGCATCATGTCTCATTTTGCCCCGCCTTACCGTACAACGTAATGTAGAACGTTTACGCAAGTATAACGTAGTGTACAACGTTTACGCATATATAACGTAGGTAAGCATGTGCCTATGCACAACGCAATAATGTAACGCACAACGGTAACGTATGCACAACGCAATGTACAACATTTACGAATAGGGAGTTTTCGTAGACCACGTTTCACCCTCCGCTAAGTCCGCCGCAACGAAGAAGCCGCTACTGCGCCTGCGCGCCGATGGCCTTGGCTGTAGACATACGTGTACGTAACGCGTTACAAGTAACGAGTTACTTGTACCTAGTTACTATTTTCGGTAACGAGTAACGTATTTAGTTACTTTTTTAGAAAAGGAACGAGTAACGGTATTTAGTTACTTTGAAGACCAAGTAACGAGTAACGGTATCTCGTTACTTTTGAGGAGTAACGTGTACAACACCGCTTAAACGGCCTTGTTTTTATTCTAACCTGAGTATGCGTCTATAGACCCTTCCAGAAATTCAGTCTGGCCACCTCGATAGCTATCATCACCTAAAAGTGTGTATCATCTGTACATGCGAATGGCGGCCTTTCTATGGCTGGTGAAGGAAGAATTTGAAGACAGAAACCGATGCGGACCCTAAAGCGGGTTTCACATGCAGCGGTTTTGGCCCTAGAGCGGCGCGATTTCTGCCGTCGCGGCGCTCTGGCTAGCACCAGCGGTTGAGCGGCACGAGCGCCGCGACGGCAGAAATCGCGCCGCTCTAGTGCAAAAATCGCTGCATGTGAACCAGGCTTAAGCATCTAGACTTTTAAGCTTATATGCATTACGCATTTGAGGCTGTCATGCAAGTCCTTGGAATGCTCGGCTTCAGCACGCCCCATGACAGCTCATGACAATGAAATGATAGTTTTAGTGAGAGGCTTACTCAACTATAAGCGCCTTGTGCAGAGCGGTAGTTTCTTGACACCATCGAAACTGAAGCAGATAGAGAAATGACCGTTCAACAGAAAACACCCTAACTTTCGTACGCCTGCCGTTGATGAAAAGTCACCAGATTTTATCCGCCATTAGCATACAGCAGTTTGAACTGCTATTTCAGACACTAGATGGCACTGAATTTGTGAAAGGGTCTATTGTGACAAAGGCAGATGGGCAACCCGAAAAACAACTAACCAGTATGACAGTACAGCAACGTATATCGCTGAACACGTCAGTCGAACGGTTCAACTGACGTGTCCAGCGATAAACGTTGCTGTACTGAAATCTACAGCTGGGAATGTCCTTCACCCAGCGAGCACAATCAGGTTCGTTGGTTGAACCTTCTAGAAACGGGTACGGACCGAATGTAAACCCGGAAGTTGCAAACACGGGAAGGCACATAACCCATTACCCGCTGTCCTCAATGAAGGCGCAGTTCTCGAAGATTCACCAGCTCTTCCTGAAGCACAACACTGCCGTTCCTTCGAGCGCGTCGGTAGAACGACTCTTCAGCGTCGCCGGAGATGTATTTTCAAGGAAGGGGGGAAACATAACTGATGAAAACTTCTACAGGCAGCTGCTGCTGAAGGGCAATGACTACTAAAAAGAAAACAATAAACCATGAAACAAAAACAGTTGTGTATTTGGTCGTCAAAGTAACGTGGAAACTAACTCGTTACTTTTGAGGTAACTCACGCGTTCTTTTTGAGAATCGGTAACGAGTAACGTATTTAGTTACTTTTTGAGCGAGTAACGAGTAACGGTATTTAGTTACTTTTTTTGGGTAACGTGTACATGTCTGGCTGTAGAGTTCCGGGTATCGTAGCGGGTTGCGGAGGGCGTTGCGGGACGACGAAAACAATCTACGAAAACTCCTTAATGTAGAAAATAATGCGTTCACGTATGTCGAACGTAATGCACAGCGTTTACGCATGTGCTACTTAATCTATTGCGTTTACGTGTCTAGAACGTAATGTACAAAGCTTACGTAAGTATAGCCTAGCTATACAGCGTTCATGTATGTACAGCATTCACGTATGTTCAACGTAATATATAGCGTTTGTGTATGTAGAACGTAATGTACGATATTTACGTATGTTTAACGTAATCTATTGCTTTTACGTATGTAGAACGAGATGTACAATGTTTACGTCGGTATTTCGCAGCGTACAACGTTTACGCATGTATAACCTAATGTATAACGTTTACGCATCTATGACGTAACGTATGCACTTACCGAGCACCGTTACGGTGAACGTGCACTGTGCCGACAAGCCAGCAGCGTCGGTGGCCCTGAAACGAATCTCCGTTTTCCCGATCGGGAAACGCCAAGGAGACGTTATGTTCTCGGGCATTTTCTGGATGAATGGAATCTCCCCGCTGTTGTCTTTTACCTCCGGCTGACTCCAAGGTATCTCGGCATAGTTCCGTCGAGCTTCGGCGGGCCGGACCTCGTCTTGAGGACACTGGATCTGAGGCTTTTCCTTGTCTGGAAGGCGTGGAAAGTGTCGAAAAACAGCGCGCTCATTCGATTTACGTGCCACCAGTCTGCACCGCTGCAGAAACGTTCAGCGGGGCGCAGAAAAGCGCAGTGCAGTGTATACTTCCGGTTGTGTTTATATGTGCAACGCAAGGTCGTCTGCTTTTTGTCCAGCGGTTGCGAGGATGTCAGAATGCCGAGCTCTTATTGGCTGAATGAAGAAAAAAATGGTGGATAGACTTCAAGGCATCTAGCATTGAGTTCTACCCACTATCCTTTCAATCGAAGCCAGTCAGAGCTCGGAGTCGTTGAGACGTCACCGCAACTCCCGCGTAAGAAGCAGACGACTTGCTATCTATCCGCATAGATAGGCTGCACTCATAAAACGAACACGACGCGGCGTGTAGCCGGTGCAGGAGGTGCAGGTGAATCGAAAGAGCCTAGTGATCGAACGCAGAGGCGCGAATAAGTTCTCGTTGTCAAGGTAACGTACACTCTAAACTTCGTAAAAAACTATTATCATGGCGCTTAGACTGTCTTTTCACGTTTTTTATGGTGGCTTAAAGGGGCTATGCAACAATTTTTTTACTTTGCGCAAATACCGCTTAGAACGGATCCCTGACGTTAATGACCTATGAAACACGCCTTCGTTTTTCACCCGACGCATTAGAAGTCCCAGAAAAAAATTAAAAAACAACGAGCAGCGTTCACGCCCTCAACTCGCAGCCAGAACAAGCGGCCACGTGATCTGGAGCCGATTATATGCCGCCAATGTTGATCATAGCCACGCGCTGGGGTTGGCAAAGCACAGGACACGCGCTGAGTTCCAGACATTGTTATGGCTCGGCTATTGTCGTCGTTGCAGCGATTGGACACGGGCCACTACTCGAATGCTTCTCGAGCTATCAATTATCACGAGCCTAAATCGAGTGCCCACGCAATGCTCGGGTCCAATCTATGAACCGCATTCAAATATCGTCATACGGGTGTACTGCGATCCCCGCGTTACGTCATCGAATTTTGCAAGGGAGAGATTGCATGAAAATGATCGCTTTTGTCCTTGAAATTACACCGCAACAAAGGAGTTTCTTGGCCAGTGGCATTGCATGCGAGTATCCTTGAGTCCCACTAGTGCCAGTAAGCTCGTGTAAAGTGAAAAACATTCCAATTGAATATCGTTGCACAGCTCCTTTAACTAATCAAGCGCAGTGAATCCAGAGGGATTCTGCGCTTCTCTTTCTGTGCGTCACTGGCTTAGCAGGGTGTTCCCAGACGCGCAGATACAATGAGTGGTATGACGACCGCGCTTTTTGCGCAGCTTGATTCACTTTATATAGTCGTAGCGATTGGCTTCGGTCGGACTTCGTGTGAAACCAAGTATAAAGAATCTGGAGCGCCTACTTTCATTCAGAGCACTCGGGGGAGCCGTTCGCTGCAAACTACTGGGCAAAAAAAGTTCAGTGTTATTTTCATCGAATAAATAAACTACGCATCGTGGAACGCCCAATGTCTGTCCAAATGTGGCGCTAGCGGTTCCAACCGTGTTGCCAAAGTTTCAGAAATAACCGTTGTCTAAGTGAAAAGTTGGGATACAATTGTAAGCATGGCGTCCTACCGTGCCCCATGCATGCGTGCGAGCGTGTGCAACTTGCGCGTGAACATAGAATAAGCTTGCAATTGGACCGGCTTGTCCGCACGAGCAGAGACGCGTCACGGCGGCTGCCAGTCGCCTTGCTTGGAATCAATCGCCCATAAGTGATTTTCAGAAAATTTCATTTCGAAAAGGGGGCCCGTTCTTTGCCCGTTTTCGGTAACTGGCGCCATTCAGCTCCATGCATTTAAGAGCTCCGCGTCGGCCGCCATTTTTCCAATGAGAATTTCAGAAACTTGATAGTCACTTGTAAGTTTTACAGAATACGACGGTAAGTTCGGAAGCTTTAGCATTTGGTTCGGACACACTAGAGCTACATGTTGAGCGGAAAATGAGCGTTCGCTGATGCGTAGTCTATCTTTGCGGTGTAAAAACACCCTGTATTTTGTTTTTGGGACACCCTGTGTATACAAACCTAAAAAGAAACAGACCACGCTGTGACAATGAGCATGACTGCGTTCTGGAAAAATAGGTGGTTCAGATTTTTTTTTTGTAAAGACATTTTACACACGCGCTAGATTACAGCCGCCATTGCTGACCTTCTTTTGTCTTACCGAGATGACGCCACTGAAACGAGCATTGACGAGCCTCCATAAAGGCTAACGCAGAAGACGACACAGTAGAATCTTAAATGTCCATAACCTGGCCTGCTATGGTAATGATGAAATGAAATAAACAGAATAAAAGGAGAAAACCAAACAAAAAATAAAATAAAAACAACGTCGGTTATGGCGGCCTCCATGCACAGCTGCTGCAAAGCATCTATAGCGGTCTTGCACACATTATTCGAAAACAGTAATCGGTTACAATTACAATTACTTTCGGTTCAAAACTATTCAATTAAATTACTCGATTACTCGAGAATAAGACTAATTGGCGGGTACTTGAAAAAAAAGTAACGGTGTCATTTTTTTATTTGTCACTTCAAAAGTTTCAAAACGACATATTTCTTTTTTTTTTCTGCCGGTTTGAAAACGTTTATTTTCGTATACTGTCCATTATTAGATTAGAATCACCGCGAACTATAAACTACTTCTAATCTTAATTTACCAATATCGGTAAATTGTATACGGAGCGCAAGTTCGTCTGCTCCTTGCACAGGGGTTGCGATGATGTCAGAACGCCGAGCTCTTTATGGCTGATTGAAAAAAAAACAAAAAACATAGTGTGTAGCCCTCAAGGCATCTAGCGTTGAGGTCTACACACTATCCTTTCAATCAAAGCCAGTCAGATTTCGGCGTCGTTCTGACGTCACCGCAACTCCTGAGCAAGAACCACACGACTTGCTCTCCGTATATCCTCCTGCCGGAGGCTCAGTTTAGTACTTCCAAAAGTAATCAGACATTTCTCGCGATAACTCTCTAATAAAACGTAATCAATCGATTACGCAACTACTCCTAAAACTAATAAATTACAAGTAATTTGATTATTTGTAATAAGTACATTACAAGTCTGGCGTACAGTTACCGACAACAGCATAATAAAGGCGGGGCGTAGCGGGTTCCAGGCATCTGATTAGTGGATGCGCGGGGCGCGCAACCAATCAGATTGCGACATTCGCCGATAGGGATCACGAAGAACCAATCATCAAGCATGGGGGCGGGGACATATTCAGCCCCGCCCCACGTGTTTTTAAAGCCGTCAGTTACTACAGTGTGGTAGCTAAAGGGGCCATAAAAACAATCTTTTCACTTGCGCTCAACACTGCTTAGAACGAATTCCTTGCGTAAGAGTTTCGCGAACAAATGAAAAAATAAATTGCGGTGGCTTAGCTCGGCTATGCGGTGGCTTAGCTCGGCTATGCTATACGTAGCGTGAACTTATGCGCACAAAATGAGAAGCGCTATGAAGCGGCTTCGGTGCAGCGTCAGACTTGGCTACTGCGCAACGGAGGCGCACAGCTGGGCACGCGGCGGCGCCAGTGCGTCTGCCGCTGCTATGACGCCATTCCTCTGAAATGTGCAGACCGGCGAAGCGCGCGCGGCGGCGGCTCCGGCGCGCCAGCTGTGCGCCGTGTGACGTCACTGCTCCTCGCGCATGCGCAGCACGGCTCTTTGGGAACCACGCGAAACTGCTCAACCTCGGCCAGTGTAGCTACAAAAAAATAAAGTGGGATCGAGGTAAAGAGGTCATCGGAAATAACTTTGTTTAACGGGACGCTGTCAGATTGGCTCGCGATGACTCGCTACCAACGTTACTATTGGTTACCTCAGTCGCGGAATTCCCGCGGAGGGGGGGGGGGGGGGGGGGGGGGGGCACACCCTGTCACCTACCGCAGTCCGCCTCCGGTCGTTTGAAGCGCCATCTAGATTGTCGTTGCAAAACTATGCATTCCATAGAGTAAGGTGAAGCGCCATCTAGACGCTTTGGATAAAAACATATGCGTTCTATAGGACGCACTGTAGTTATCATGGCAGCCATCCTCAAACCAGTGCAAGCAGCGTCTAGGGGCAGTTCCGCAACTGAGCTACCCGCTGCAGTGGCTGACGTCGCTTTCAGTGGGGGATGTTTTGAATATTAGCTGACACCATGACGTGACACCATGATGTCACGGTCAACCGTGAAGTCAGAGTACAGTAACGTCATGATGTCATAACGTAACGGCGTTACGTGACATCGGGGTGCAACATGCACCGCACTGTCACGTGACTTCAAGCGACACCATGGTGTCATGTGACGGCGTCACGGAACATGATACTGTGACGTCACGTGATAACATGGCGACGTCACATGACGTCATGATATATGACATTGTGACTTCGTGTAACGTCACACTTTTGTAAACCCATGACGTCACGTGACGTCACAGATATATATCACGTGTCCAGTCCATTCACGACACATCCTTGTCAGCACCCGAACGTCGTCATGCTCAAGCTTGTGACATTTTTCCTATTTATTTAACGGTACTGCGGCTCTTCACTGCAAGTCATAACAGGACGTCTGGTACAGCCTGTATATAACGCAGTGTCTTCGGTAAAGCATCCCGTATTTCCGACATTCGTTAGTGTACATTCCATGAGCTTAGCGCCAAAGGCTCGAGACGATGGAGGATACAATCTTGCACTTACCCACGCAGCTGAAGAGGGCCGATTGATTATCAGGACCCGCCCACTGTCCGTTGGCCTCACACAGTATAAGTTGAGGGCCTCGTAGCTCGAAGCCGCTCAGGCACTGCGGCTGGATCCAGTCCTTGTAGAAGTAAGTACGGCTGAGTCGAAAATCACCGAGTCTGGTAGCGTAAGCTGGGGATGGCGGGGGCGGACACTCCACAGCTTTGAGGCAAAAAAAAAAAATAAAAATAAAAGAAAACATTGGTGTAAGAAACGGGGATCTTGTTTATGTTCTTATTTGGACAACTGAGGAGTAGAAGGGGTATTCACTGGAGGCCATACTTGAGGGCGCCGTTTAGAGCGCACGCTCATAAGCTCACATCAATATGCTGCTAAGACAGCGGCAATCTTGATGGTGCGGAATGCACGTTGCAAAATAACTCTGGAAGCTCACCATCAGCACGCGCACAGCATTCGCGCACACAGCTATGGCCGACAGTGAATAGACTGCCCATACACCAACACGCAACTCCGACGTCACGTTGCTACGGTGGCGCTGCTATTGGCAGGGTTCATGCCCAGGTGCTTAAAGGGGCTATGCAACAATTTTTTTACTTTGCGCAAATACCGCTTAGAACGGATCCCTGACGTTAATGACCTATGAAACACGCCTTCGTTTTTCACCCGACGCATTAGAAGTCCCAGAAAAAAATTAAAAAACAACGAGCAGCGTTCACGCCCTCAACTCGCAGCCAGAACAAGCGGCCACGTGATCTGGAGCCGATTATATGCCGCCAATGTTGATCATAGCCACGCGCTGGGGTTGGCAAAGCACAGGACACGCGCTGAGTTCCAGACATTGTTATGGCTCGGCTATTGTCGTCGTTGCAGCGATTGGACACGGGCCACTACTCGAATGCTTCTCGAGCTATCAATTATCACGAGCCTAAATCGAGTGCCCACGCAATGCTCGGGTCCAATCTATGAACCGCATTCAAATATCGTCATACGGGTGTACTGCGATCCCCGCGTTACGTCATCGAATTTTGCAAGGGAGAGATTGAATGAAAATGATCGCTTTTGTCCTTGAAATTACACCGCAACAAAGGAGTTTCTTGGCCAGTGGCATTGCATGCGAGTATCCTTGAGTCCCACTAGTGCCAGTAAGCTCGTGTAAAGTGAAAAACATTCCAATTGAATATCGTTGCACAGCTCCTTTAACTTCACACGAATCTGAATCCTGCGCCCGCGCAGTGCCCACACCTCGTGTGGGAACTCTGCGTTTGCCCACACCTCGCGAGGGCTTGTTTGTAAACAGCGCTTTGGTCTATTAGCGGCGAGATATTTTGCTGGCGCCCTCCTATGGTTCCCCCTTGTGACGTCATTACCTTGCAAACAACAATTTCGATGGTGTTTGTAAATAGCATGGTGGAAGCTTGAAATCATTGGGCTCTCAAAAGAACACTACCAACACCGTCAAAATTAAAGTTCTTTCATTTCTCTTATTTCCGTCGATGATAAATCCTTTTCTGACGTCATAGTCAGCGTTCGGCCAATCGTGGAAGGCCGACCACAGCGGCGCTTTTGGTCGCGCACGTCGAGCGGCGAGATGTTTCCGGGGCGCCCTCCTTGGTTGCCTTTCGTGACGTCATTACCTTGCGAACAACAAGATCGATGGTGTTTGTAATTAGCATGGCGGAAGCTTGAGATCATAGCGTTCTTGAACCAACACTGTCAACACCGTCAAAATTGAAGTCCTCACGTTCCTCTTATTTCCGTCCATGAGAACTCCTTTGCTGACGTCATAGTCAGCATTTGGCTGATCGTGGAAGGTCGACCACCGCGACGCTTTCGATCGCGCACGTCGCCAATAGACGATTGCTAGCGGGGCATCTGGCCGCCGCCATGTCTCTGCTCGTGCGAGCATGCCCGTACAATTGCAAGCCTGCCAAAGCGTCCACGCGCGCGCTTGACGTGCTTGCACGCACGGGGCACCAGTCGGGCCGCCTTGCTTGCAATATACCTATTGCTCAATGGACCTTTTGTAGAAATACGCGGTGCGCATGCGCGAAGTATTTGATGCGCTTGGGTTCGAGAGTATCAAGTTCCAAACAATCCGCCATCTTGCATTTCTCGCCTTTGGGCGCCTCGAAAGAAGAAGAAGAAAATAAGACCATCGAGAGTCGAGACTCAAGTTTTGATGTTGTGAACAAGGTGAACACGAGTCATCGTCCTGACGACGCCCGTTCTAGATTACGACGTGCACCGCAATCATGCCGGTGAACTGTGTAGCCTTCGGCTGTCGGAACTATTATCGCCCGGGTTGTGGAACTAGCTTTTTTCGCTTTCCGTCTGGTAAGCTTCATCCCGTTAAGCGGGCAGCCTGGATTCGTGCAGTCAGGTGAGTTGACAAGTCCGACCCCTCAAAGAACCAAAAAGAAAACGAACCGGTAGCACACAAGAAGCCTAACGTGCACGTTGTTTTCTCTACAAATACTCTCCAACGCAGTGCGCCTTAGGTTCGCCCATTGCCCCATAGGTGGCAGCACATATTCGCCAAAAGGTCCATTACTCAAGCATCAAGGAGAATGCAGGAATTGGTGTTCCACGCTCCGCACGAGCTGGCCTCAGCAGTACAGTATCTTTTCTAAAGCAAACGCCTAAAACAAATTGCATCTTGCACGCGCGTTTGTCAACGCTTTATTTTGGTTATTTACTTGAAATCTTTTATACGGGGAAGGCGTGCGCGTGTTGCACGTGGAACACCAATCCCTGCATTCTCCTTGATGCTTGGGTAATTTAGTAGGTCTATAGGGAGTATTCACTGGACGCCATATTCGTGGGTGCTGTTTAGAGCGCATGCTCAGAACGAGCTCACATCAATAGGCTGCTAAGACCGGCACTGTTGATGGTGCGGAATGCACGTTGAAAAAGAACTGTGGAAGCTCGCCATCAGCACGCGCTCAGCTTTCGCGCACACAGCTATGGCCGCCACTGAATACTCCCAATTGGCGACGTGAGTGACCGAAAGCGTCGCTGTGGTTAGGCCCACCATAATTGGCCGCATGCTGACTATGACGTCAGCAACGGATACCAAATGGACGCAAATAAGAACGATGTAAGAACTTCAATTTTGACGGTGTGGGCAGTGTTACTTTGATAGCGCTATGGTTTCAGGCTTTCACCATGCTCATTACAAACACCATTGAACTTGTTCTTCACAAGGTAATGACGTCACGAAAGGTAACCAAACGAGGGCGCCACCGAAACACCGATCTCACTAAGCGTTCGGCGCATGCGTGACGCCGCCATAACTTTAGTTCACGGTAGAGCCACTAAATGAGCTGCGTAGCTTATTTAGTGGCACTAGTTCACGGGAGGCAGACAGCCATGCATGCGGGGGCTCGTGCCGTCTCGTGCTTTACGCGCGCAGAGCTCCAGCGACGTTGTCGCGCGTGCAGAAAGACTAAAGTTCCCTCGATGCATTGCGGCAGCGGTGGCGTAGTCAAACTGGCTGGTGAGATCGGTCTATAGGAGGTATTCACTGGCCGCCATATTTGAGGTCACTGTTTAGAGCGCATGCTCAGAACGAGCTCGCTTTAATAGGCTGCCAAGACCGGCAATCTTGGTGGTGCGGAATGCACGTGGCGAAAGAACTGTGGAAGCTCGCGTTCAGCACGCGCTCCGCAGCCGAGCACACAGCTATGGCCGCCAGTGAATACTCCCTATAGACCTTTCCAATGTTTACAAAATCACAGTCCAGCGTGCGATCTTCACAGTCCAGCACGTGCGTGTTCGTCGCTTCGGATAGCGAGCAAAGCACGCGCCATACGCACGAACGCTCAAAATGGCACCGGCCACAAGCTCGTTTTTGGAAAGGTCTATAGGCCCGTAGCTCTCAAGTAGAGTTCCTGTATAGACCTTTCCAAGAAAGAGCGTATGGCCGGTGCCATTTCCAGTGTTCGTGCGTATGGCGCGTGCTTTGCTCGTTTTCCGGAGCGACGCACACGCGCGTGCTGAGCTGTGGAGATCGCACGCTGGGCTGTGGATTTGTAAACATTTGAAAGGTCTATAGGCTCCCTACGGGAGCCAGAGTTGCGCGTTTGATTCCACATGCTGCGTGCCGCCCTCGCCGCTATTCGCCGAGATCCGATCACGTGAGGAGCCGTATCAAGTGTCGTGCAGCAAAGTAGACGTTGCACGCGCCCCGGCGTACGTTCCCAACGCGCGGCGCTGCTATTCGCCGAATTCAGTCACGTGAGGAGCTGGATCCACATGCCATGCGTGAACGCGCAACTCTGGCTCCCGTAGGGAGCCTATACAGGAACTCTACTCTCAAGCAGAGCCGTATATTAGGAGAGTTTGGACAATAGGCGGAGCAAAGGCCGCCGCCAGCGCCGAATATTCCCCCCACGTTTAGAGCGTAAACTAAATTTGTGACACAGCGTCGACTAATCAGGAGACCTCTACTCCATCTCACAAATGTCTGCAGTGAAGACAAAGGCACAGGCGCGTGAGCCTAGCTCAGCGAAACGCTTTTGTTTGTATACGAGACCTCGTGCATAGGAGGCACTTTCCAAAGACACGCGCTCGTGCCTATGCCTTTGTCTGCACTGCTAGAACAGCGTCCTGAGACTGGCTGAAAGAAAGCAGTGCAAAGGGTGGGGTGCGCGAGCGTCTTGAGACGCGGAGTTCCGCTCGGCACGGCTCAAATTATACTTCGTTTCACTTTATCTGCGAGCGAAGCCAAAGTTAGAAGCGCGAGACCATGCGCTTTTTGCATTTCTCCCCAGCTCGCGCGCTCGAGCAAAGCCTGAACGCACGGAGCTTCTGTGGTCGCGCTTCCAGTTTTGCCTTCGCTCGCACATAAGGTGAAACGAAGTATAGACCTTTCCAATGTTTACAAAATCACAGTCCAGCGAGCGATCTTCACAGCCCAGCACGTGCGTGTTCGTCGCTTCGGAAAGCGAGCAAAGCACGCGCCATACGCACGAACGCTCAAAATGGCACCGGCCACAAGCTCGTTTTTGGAAAGGTCTATAGTCGTGTCACAAATTTAGAGCACACGACCACCGCTAGGGGCTGTTTCGCGACCTGTGGTTGGCCCCGAGATGCTCGCCTATTCAAACCAATGTATGGCCAAACTCTCTCAATAAACGGCTCTGCTCTCAAGTTTTGAGCAGCGCTCCAGGCGAGCAAAATAGAATATTTGGCTCGCGTTTGGAACGTGCGTCATTACGCTTTCCCTCTACAGTGTTTTGTACTCCGTTTCATTATAAGTGCAGGTGTAGCAGAGGCTACACGAGCGAGCTCCGAGCTTTCAGTGTCCCTGCCAAGCTCGCGCGCTCGTGCAGTGCGAGCATCGTTCAAGGGAACATGATTTTGCAAGTAGCTTCAGCTTCGCTATCACGTAAAGTGAAACATACGGGCTCACGGAAGCTATGAAAGAAAGAAATAAAATAATATAAGCTGAAATGAATGTATAATGGGACACTGAGGCCGTGAGCTACATAATTCTTTTTTATTTTAGTTGTCTTTTAGACATTTTGTTATCGCGCGTCCACAGATGCTGGCAGTTGCTTGCATTCGAATGTGGCGCGTGCAAAATCGAATGTTACAGCGCCGCCTCAATGGTGCTGCCAGCATGACATGGTCACGTCTTGCGGACGCGCTCGCGCCCTCTGCCCGAGAGTAGCGGGTTTATTGCCTATTAGCACCGAGATGTTTTGGGGACGCACTCTTATCATTCTTTTTCGTGACGTCAGACGATCAAGATTTTCCTCTCCTTGTCGTCCCGACCTTTAATCTCGACTGCCCGACTGGTGATTCTGGCATCAGTTGCGCACGGCAAGTTCAATGGAGCCTACAGAAAGCAAAGTCGAAGTTTGGAGTCATCCGGTTCTTAATCTAACACAGACAAAGTCAGTCTGACACTTCCTTTATTTTCGACGATGAAAGCAGAAATAATCCGAATGTGCTCGCGAGCTGAGCAGCGCTCGATTCCATACCCTGGCCCTTCCGTTTCTGCTAAGGCTCGCCGCCTTGTAAGCCTCACAAGTTTTCTAGGAACTTCTCGGCCCCGGTCCCCCGTTTTCGGGGCCCGCTGTCCTGAACGACCACCGCCACCTTCCCCTGCCAAGGAGGGGGACTTTCCGGCTTCCGGAAAGACAGTGGACAACCACAGACTTGCGCAAGCCGACCCTCCAGGCAAGATCCGGAATTCCCGAGAAGGAAGAGCATGGCGAATCCAACCCACCCTTACCTGCCCGAAAGCAACCCCGAGGAGACACATACTAATAAAATAGGACTCGTTTACACTGTACCGGATGAAGAACTGCAGGCCTACCCCGCATATGAGCGAGAACTCCCGAACCTTACGGAATACATAAAGAACAAGGCAGCCTTTCTTGCATTTCAACAGACCCAAACCGCCATTGTCAAGTATGTGCAGAACCGGGCAGTTACTGCTAAGTATGAGCATTATGGCGGCAATTACTGAGTACAAGAAGAACAGGGCCACTTTCCAAGTATACAGGCGCCAAGATTCGACGGCAAGCTCGTAGGCTAGTGGTAGCGAAGTTCTCTCAGGCAGCTTCAGCGCCAAATCGAATCAGCAACACATAGCGTCCAAGGACGAAGACAGGGAACAAGAAACATCTGCGGCTATACCGTGGTATCAAATGCGCAGACGCGGCGGATGTCAAAGATTCTACGAGATAAGCGACTCTACATTAACATTAAGGTAGACGGTAGTGTTGAAATTCATCTGGGAAGACGTCTTCAACATCGCCACCCAAAACATCAGAGACGCCATAACTCGAACAAGCGTCGATGACAAGGAACGTTTCGCCCATGTCAACGAGAAATCGAATGCGATTGCCGTCACCACCAGGAATCAGCAAGCGGTTGATAAGCTCATCATGATTGGAACTATTGAGAAGAAAAACAAGGCTATGGACATGAAGGCCTACGTCGCCACGTCGAGTGCCCAAACGAAGGGTGTCATCTTCCTCAGGGGACACGATAACGACGAAACTCCGGAGTCACCGATGAAGGAGCTCGTGTGCAGAACCCACCAAATTTCAGCAGCCAGGATTATGGGTCAAACTGGAAGACCGTCGTCCCAGATACGTTCGCTATGCCTGTGAGTCCTTCAAGGTGTCCTCGTACAGGCCCAGAACCCTTGTCTGCCACAGGTGGGAACGGGCGAACGCGTTCAATATATCCAAAAGGGGAACTGTACTGAATTCTGGATGGAAAGTCTTTTCAATCTATTGAAGACCGGCTTAGTTCCTACAGCTTCATCTTAAAAGGAAAATGGCAATTCTATTCAAAAAGAATTTCGGGCTCGAGAGCGCTTGAGTTTAACTGCAATCTTTCCCTCCCGGTTAGTATGAGCTTTTGTTCTTACTGGAGGACTCCTTTTATGCCTTACAAGTACAAACCTTGTCAACGAAGCCTACATATTACTACTTTCAAGCGAAGTCTTCATACACATAAAAAAGAATATTTGCATAGTTTCAAACTTCCCCACTGTGAAAGCGCTCTTCGTTTGTTTTAATATGAACCCGTGTTCGTCGACACGTGTGGAACGCCTAATCTTTCTCGCTAACGTGACTCTTCGGCCAAATCGGCAGCGGCTGATCAAAGAGCTCTTGCAAAAGCTAATTTTCATCGATGTAGTCGTGTGTAGCTGCAAAGTCGTACGTTTACTTTTGTTTGGTATTGCTTCCATACAAAAAAGTGAAAGCCGTTTACAACTTCCTGTAACTCCGGATTAGAGCGCAGCTCTTGAGGAGGAGGAGGGAAGGGTACTGAGGGGAGGATATACCCCTCCTCCTTCTCCTCCTCCCCTCATCCTTCAATCTCCTCCCCTCCTCCTCCTCCCCCCGTTCTTCTCCTTCACCTCCTCCTCCTGCCCTCATCCTTCAACCTCCTCCCCTCGTCTCCTTCTCCTCTTCCCTCCTCCCCCTCCTAATTAATTAATTAATTAATTAATTAATTTTGGCGGACAGGTACCGCGTCCGGCTACTGCACGAAAGGTCTCTGGTTCGAAGCCGGCCAAGCTTCCTTGAGGTGGGGGGGGGGGGGGTCACGTAACCCCCCCCCCCCTTTCCGAGGTCACCGAAGGTACCCGAGGTCCTCCCGAGGTCACCGAAGGTACCCGAGGTCCTCCCGAAGGAATCTGAGGTCCTCCCGAGGTCCTCGGGGTGGGGGGGGGGGGGGGGGGCGCTCGCGGTTACGCCGACGCCGACGGCGACGCCGCTCAAGCCGGAAATGGGCGCCAAAGAGCTGCGCTTTAAACAATTTGTGGCAAAAGCAAGCAACACGGGACTTGGTATCTGTCTGCCACAAGGCAACCTCGCGGTGCTGTACACTACCCCTGATACCATCTACCGAAGGGAACTTTGTGTTGCACTTTTCGCCCTTCTCGTTGCACCACCAAAGATTCTTCTCCTGTTTGACAACCAGGCGGTTGTCTACGCCCTCACAAGAGCCACGGCCGATCTTGTCGTGTCTTTGACGCCCTCGGGGCGACCTTACGTTTTTGTAGATAAAGCCAGTTGGGAAGGATGGGTCCCAACCTTCGACAACCCCGCCGACGGTCCCTCTCGCCTCTATCTCACCATCTCCGAGGAGACGAGGGGGACCGCCGCCAGGGGGCCCGCGCCTTTATAAGGAGCTGGGTCTGCTGGACGGGTCAGTCCTTTGGTTTGGCAGCCGTCCGGCACTACCGAGCAAGGTTAAATCACACTCAATACCGAGAAAACTCCAGAAAAAAGCAAGGCAACGAAGCCGAAGAAGTGACACAGATCGTCGGACAAGCGCGGCCATACTGGTGAACGAATTCGCCCCGCACGCTCAGATAGACTCTTTGCACCTGTGTAGCAAGGCTGGGAAGTGGTCGTAGTGCGAATAAAACACAAAAAAGGTTATCCGTGAATATCGTCACGACTTACGTCAGACCTAACGTGAAGAACCGCAACGATATGAGCTGGCTCAAACAGCTGCGACCCAGGCGCAGTGGAGAAGCTATCTTGATCGGAGGTGATTCCGACCCACAACACAAGGATTGGGAATACAACCACTCCCAGTAACGAGGCAAAGCTCTGAAGCGCAAGTAAAGAGCTTGGTTTCACGCCTCTTAACGAAACCGGAGCTCCCGCAGAGATGGGACTCCACAGTCGGCAAGGGGACACCACGCCGGACCTGACCTGAACATCCAAAAACGTGAAGGCTAGCTGGTAGCTGGGAATCGCCCAGAAAACCCTCGCTGTCATGGCGGGGGAACCTTTCTTCCTGCAACCAATGCCACAACAGCAAGCGACACCGGAAGCAACGCTCCTCGCGTACAAACAGGCTTTCCCCGCAGACGCCCCCTTCAACATGGAGGAGCGAATGGCGGGCCTCACTTCGGCGCGGTACACGGCTACTGGACCCGATGATATTACTATTACAGCCCTTAGAAACCTTCCTCAAAGGAAAAAGAAGGCACTCCTGGCCTGGGTTAACAGAATCTGGGAGACGGTAATGCTCCCTAACGATGGAAGATTTCCGCGCTAATTTCAATCCCAAGACTAGAAAAGCTGACGGACTCGATTCAGAACCTTCGACCAATTTTTCTCGCATCAAATTTGTGCAAGACCACCGAAAAAAAATGGTTCACGCCAGAATCACTTGGCCCCTAGAAACGGACAGCCAGGCGTACTGCGCGAAGCAGACAGGCTTCTGGCTGGGCCTATCCAATCAGGATAGCCTGGCCCTCATCCACTAAGACATCACATTGAAGCGACCATGCTATACAATCCCCGAACGTTTGTAGCCATTGATATTAAAAAAGCCTTTGATTCGGTCCCCCACGTGGCGGTGATAACAGAGGCAGTGAACAGAGGAAACATTGAGAAACCTCAAGTTCATCCGCTCCTTCCTCGAGGACCGCCAATTCGAAATGACCATGAGAGACGAGAAGCCCCAAAGTCATTAACAGAATAGGGTTCCTCAAGGTGCAGTAATTCCGTCAGTACTGTTCAATATGATCATGGCGGGCTTGGCACGTTCGCTAAGAAAATCCAGATTCGGATACGCAATCTACGCCGACGATATCCCCATCTGGGCAAAGACTTGCAGCGCCTCGAAGCAGAGCGCAATTCTTCAGATAGCATTGACACCATCTAAAAATTTTCGACAAAACAACATACTGCGTCTATCTCTAATAAAAAAAAAATATCGTGTTTATTTTTGACAAGAGAGGACGGGACGAGAAAGCCAGCAGCAAGATAAGACTCCACGTCAACGGGAAGCAGATTAAGCAGCAACCCACCGTCAAGATTCTGGGAACCCAGATCGACGAGGATATGGGAAGGCAGGCAGCTGGTACAAACAGAAAGAAGTAATTGGAGGCCAGCCCTTAAAGGGATGCTGAACCGAAAAACAGAATCTAAATTCTTTGTCGTTTTGATATTTACAGCACACGAATGGCTCTTAAATGACGGTACTTGAAACAATAAAGTAGTCTAAATTATATGATTTATGTAAATAAATATTCTAAGGTGCACCTGGTGAGTTTTTTGAAAGCTCGTTTCGTGACGACAACAAACTTGTAGTACGCAGAACGCGGCTATGGTGAGCCATCAAAGTTGGCTCGGTTGGCTCCGACCTACCTCGTTGGCTCCGGCGTGCGCTCACGCCGCGTGGTGGCGCGACGAAACGGAAATGCGACGTGCGAACCCCGTCCTCGAAACGATGAGATATATTTTTAAAAGAAATGCAATTTTATCTGATAAATTTGTCGAACAGTGTTCATCATGTCGTTTTTGACACGACACCTATGCGGCGCCGAACGGCCTAGCGAGCGTCGCGAGCAAGCGGCATCTTGGCGACATCAAACATCAGCGCTGTCGAAGTCTCCGTGGTCGCCGTCGTCATGACCAAATTATCAGGACGGGAAAGAAATCGCCGAACTCCGAAAAACCCACAGACCAAAGTCGCCGCCGTCGCTACGACGCAGGTGCAGAAGTGGACTGGGGGTGGCAGGGTGCAGGGTGGCTGGCAGGTAGTGCGCAGCTAACTTGGCTGGATTAGTTGGCAAACTTCCAACGCGACGGGCATCCGTCTACTATTATTCAAAGCGCAACTTTCTTCCACGCTGTGGCGCGTCGGCAGCTCGACTTGTTCACGTCAGTTCCGTTGCAGTTTGTTGACGTCAGTTCCGTTGCGAGTAATCCCAGAGGGCCTCGCGCGCATCGGAGGCTTCTGGCGCTTCTGGCTCAATCAGCGGTCGTCATTCCAAGAAATATAATAATCCGATCTCCATCCCTTTACATGAATAGCATTTTTAGGTATAGTGCGGTCCCGGGAAGCTTGTCCGGGGCTTATTTCGGCAACTTCAGATATCGGTTCAGCATCCCTTTAAAGGGGCCCTGCAAGGACGTTTTTACTGGTTTTTAATTTGCACCAAACCTGAGCGCACTGAACGTAGTAACTTAGTAAAACTTTTCTTTTCTCGAAATTCGCTTTATTTTAGAAGTTATAGGCAAATTAAAATTACAAAACAAGCAAAAAATAACCTCCCTCATGACGTCCTTGTTTGCTTGAGTGGCCGTGAACTAGAGGAGGGGTAGTGGGCTCATCGCGAGCGCTCACGGCTGCCGCACTCCGTGTCGACGGCACGAGAGGGCGCCACTAAAGCATGTTTTGGATAGGCTGTATGCAGCGGGCAGCCGGGGCGGCTCTCGTTGCATTCGCTGCGCGATTAAACACTAATTCGGCATGACACTTCATTGGCCACAAACGACAGCAAACACGGGGTAAAGATCAGTTCAGAATGGGCGCCACTTCGCGCTGCCATACCGCGAAACGGCCAAACCCCAAGACAAAGCTTCTCGACGAAGGCCTTCGGAACGCTCGGAGCTGGTCGGATCATCCTGCCCATACGACCGCAGCGCCACCGCGTACATCCGGGACCTTTCCGTGTCGGCGCGTGATCCCACTACTCCTTTCTAGTGTGCGCCGCCTTTTCCACCGCTCGGTGGCGGGTATGTCGACGGGTCATTTCTCGTTTCCGTACTGCATTTGTTTCCTTTCTTATCTAAAATACTGAAAAAAACTACTTTTATAAATAATTGAAACGGTTCGCACAACTTATATTTTGTAGTTCGACTAAAAAGAAGCTTTTAGAGGATCTGACCAGTAGTAAGCCCAGGACCAAAGACGTCACATTTTGCGCGCTTTCGGTACCGCGGGTCGCCCTCGTCGGTGGAGGAGGTTTCCGCGTCGGCCGGTTAAAATATGACGCACTGATATTTAGTTACTCTCTTCGTGCCCGCTGGCTTGCCCGAACTTCAAGAGACGTGGAAACCGCAAAAAAAGTAGACGCGTAAATATGATTGCAGGGACCCTTTAACATCGTAAGGAAAACTACCGGAAAAACCTGGGGAGCCCAAGAGGAGGCAGTGGCGTCACAAGGAAGGGGCGGGGGGGGCGGGGGGGGCGGACCGCCCCGGGTGCAGGGCTCAGGGGGGTGTCACGGCGGGCCACGAGCGCGGGGGGGGGGGGGGGGGGGGGAGTCGCGGCGGGCCACGCGAAAGCGGGGGGTGCGCGGCGGGCTACCGCCCCGGGTGCCGCTGACCCTCGTGACGCCACTGTCTATGGGCAATGGTGAAGACACTTCTTATCCCAAGACAACTTACGGAATCTGTTATCCTAAACTAACCAAACCGCAGGAGAATGGTCTACAAGTGCTCAACTGTGAGGGCAAGACAGCTATCACTGGCCTCCCGAAGTGCACGAGGGTTGAAAAACTTTATCAAATCGCCGTTCTCAACACAATTGAGGAGATTGCCCCAGAAAACAAAACAAACCAGGTGCTCATACTGCAAAAGACAAGATCAGAAAGCGAGATCCTCGGGGAGCTCGGGTACGGAAAAGACGAGTACCCGGCCATGGCGGGTCCTCCTTCACCGTGGGAAGACTAAGTCGTGGTGGATACAAGGCCCACACCACAACACCAAAGTGTCAACCAGCGAAACGGAACCATTATTCGGATTCTGGATGTAACCAGTTGGCTTCCATGCCACTTCCGCTTCCACTGTCTCTTCCGTCTAAGGAGTTGAGTTCGTTCCGCGCTCTCCAACGTGCCCTCCCCTCCATCTTGGCACTTGGAATCATCGCTTCCAATTATCTGATGCTCTACTTATAACAGCAGGAAACGATTTTGCCGTCTTCCAGAAGCATTAAAACAGCTCGCGACAAAGCAAAACAGTATCGAACTAGCTTTCCTGACACCATATCTAGCGCTCAGGAAACCGCACTTTCGTATCGTACACCGATCGCCAACTGCACCTGCCCTGCACTAAGCACCAGGGTGGTGGGGCCCCCAAGGAAATCGAGGAATGATGTGCGGTTCTTCAAGCGCAGCTATATTTTTACCCTATAGCCACACGGGCCCCCTGAACCGCAGCTAGGTGTGACTGAGGTCAGATATAAAACTGTGGTTAAATGTGTTCCGGTAACTAGGGTTTAGTTGATACTAACTGCTAACCATACTTAGGCCTAACTGCGGTTTAGAATGCAGGTCGGAGATACTTAACTGGTGTCAAGTATGACCTCGGTCGCACATATAAAAAATGGCGGCGTTTGGGAGTTTCAAAAAGGATAGTTCCTCGAAGCGAAACGAGAAGGGTACCACGGAGGTTCCTTACGATTGCAAGCAACTCCTGTTCCTGTCCATGTCTTGTAAGCTGTGCAGACTGTGGTACTCTCCCCGACAAGTCGATGTCCCAGGTTGCAGCGGTAAGTGCAGGTGGTCTCGACGGCACGATCTCCGTCGCAGCCGATCACGTACCCGTTCTCGGGGACGGGAGGCTCGTCACACTGCTTGGCTGAAAAAAAAAAAGATAAAAACAATTAAGACCGTCATCAAGCACCATTGGCGGTAACCGTTTTATTGGGCACAAAGCGTGTTACTGGATCCCAGTTCTCGCCAAACGCTGACGCAGCCTTGCAGTCCAATACGGGCTCATAAGCGCATACCCGAACAAGGGAGCACCTTTTTACAAATATGTGCTGCCAGCTAGACACGCTACTGGATTCGAAGCTATAACTGGAAAACAACGCGCGCGCATGGCCCTCTCCCACCCGTTCGACACTCGAAAGATGCGGCTCCCCCGAATATAGCTTTGGTCCACATCCTGGGTTGTCTTCGGTCCCGAAGTTGATAGAAAGAATCCATCTTCATTCGTTGCTCGGCCAGAAGGAAGAGAGGGAGAGGGTACCGCATTCATGTGCTCTCGAACCGATATTTGTGCAAAAGGTCCATTGGCGCAGCGGCTACTAAATGGCACTCCCTTCGAAAAAGCGTCTGTTGCCCTATTAAAAAGCTTCAGTTCCATCCATCCATGTCTCTTGCTCATCGAAATCTGCAGGCGTTCCAGTCAACCACCAAACGAAGCTTCTTTGAGAAATTGCGCAAAAGCTAACTAAGCGAAACTTTAACTGGCACTCTGAGGCTTCTCTGCCTCAGAGCGAAGAAACCCTGGTTTCTTTTTAAGCAGTAACACAGCGCTTGAAGGTGACAGCATTTTATGGCAACACTTCAAGGATCTCGTCTGCTCATGTTGGTGTGGGGCGCGCCGCAACAAGGCAATTTGAGAGAGGTTCGACGTCATAGCGCGCCCGACCAATGGCGTATTCTACGCGAAGCCGGGAAAAGGGGGGGGGGGGGGGGGAGGTATAGTTTGAGGGCACGGCTTATACACGAACTCATCTCTGTGACGTTACGGCGCGGTGGTGGCGCGTCGGTCGCACTTCCGGTCTGGGGCTGTGGGCAGAAGTCCCCATGCCAGACGTGTATTCCTGCGTTGTTTTGAAAGGAACCAGACAAGAACCCTACCTTCTCGTCAAAACGCCGCGACTGGGGCCGTACCAAAAGTGCCGAGAAAGGTTTGAAGGTCAGTTTTCACGTGCTCGGTTCGTCCGAGAATCTGGATATGTGCCGTGAAAAGGAAAAAGCAGACGCCGTCGGACAACGATTGCTTGGGCGGGAAGTACTTCGGGTTGAATTCACGAATACTTGTGGTCATCAGATTTATTTGTTTTGTTCCAACATGAACGCCAGAAAACCATCAAGTTGTGCGGACCACCTACGGACTACGTTCAGTGCGTCTTCAAGTTCAAACGGCCGCTTGATCGTTCGAACTGTCGTCTGCTCTTTCAAACGTTTCCGCTTGTCGTCTGCTCTCTTAGACGACGCCGGCCCGTAGACCAAATGTTGGCCCATTACTTGCGATAAGAAGTGCACGCCTCAGAAGACTTAAATTTGAAGGTTGGTAAGCAGGCTCGATGTAAACAGTAGATGCAAGGAGATGTTGACCATTGTTACCAGTGACCATCACCGACTTGTTATACCTAATGCGCCTGGTCCGATTCCGCTTGCGATTTTCAGTATCGACGTCGACCATCTCAGTTACGGTTCACGCTTTTGCAGCCCGAGTGGCGTCGCGACTGAAAATTGCGAGCGAAATCGCATCATGCGAATCAGGCTTTGCATACTGCGGCATTCATGCGGAATGAATCGCCACATGCCACTTTATTCACGCGAAGTTTTGCGGTGTAACGAGCCTCGGTAATTTCGCTGACGCCGCTCAAGTAGTCAGACATCGCCAGGAAGACGTAGAATCAACAATTCGAACACGAAAAAGGGCAGGGGGACTCACACCGACGCCGACAACATCGCATTCCAATGGTTTGTCTATGGGCGACGGCGAGCTTCTTGCCCACACCCCCATCGCGCATGCGCGGCGCCACTGGCGTCCGCTAGGGGCGCTCCGGTTTGTTTGTAAACATGAGTTGGTGTGTACAGTCGCCCCCACGCCCCTTTCCCCACTCCGCGAGGCGGGAGGGTAGGGACTGCGTATTATAGTCAGTTACAGGTTTAAAAAAAGTTTTCGATGGAAAGGAGGGCTTGGGAGAAGGAAGCAAACGCAATGCTGGAGAGGAGATGAGGAAACACCCTCCTCTTTCCAGCGTCTCGCCTGCTTCCTCCTCCCCAAACGTCCTTCCCTCGAAAACTTTTCTTAACCTGTAACTGACTATAGTCCTATCGCACCTTCACTGAATTTTATAAAAAATTCAGGTGATTTTGCACATGGCGAACTGCGTTACACAATGCACATTATACCACCAAACACAACTCCGATTCAAGTCGTCTATTGACACGTTTAAATTTCTTCGGAATTTACTATAGAGATGCGAAGTCGCCAGCGGGGGATGGCTCTGGGCTCACTCACGAACACAGACGACTGTAGCCCCGGACCAGGTTCCATCCTCCTGGCAGATCCGGACCCCGCTTTCTTGTTCCATGAGCTCGAATCCTTCGTCGCAGTCGAACTCACACTCACTCTTGTACGCCGTCGAGCACTCGTCGATGATGGATCCGTGATCCGGCGGTTGCAGTGGCGGGCAGGTCACCGCTGTGTGCGTTGTCGATGCCAATTGATTTAATACGTTTATGCATCGCGTTCCCGTCATAAAACTGTCCCGCGAAGAGCGTTATCGAAGAACAACGGCCTAGGGCAGACAGTGTATGACAGAGATGACTGTCGTATAATAAACTAGATTTAGCCTGTTGCAAGTACAATAGCAGTACAAGCTCCTCCCACAAAGTAATCGCTCTTTCCACTTTAGCTGAGCGAATGTTGGAGAGGGGGAAACCACCAATCGTGGCAAGTAGCTAGAGCTTTGTGGGCAGTGCTTGTGCTGCTATTCTTAAAACTTCTTAAAACGAAAACGTCGTTGCTATTTGAAAGATTGTGGTCGTCCGTGTACGTCTTTTATAATTTTATTATTTCGTTTTTATGTATTCATTATAACAAGGCGCTCGAATTGACTAGTAACTAGAACTAGAATTTGCAAAAGATAGACTATACAGGTAGCTGTTGTTGCTTGACCTAATCGAGATATTAAGTTCCAGAGAGGCATCTCGCTCTGGAAATCAAGAAAACGGAGCCCATGGAAGTGTCAGGACACTAACACCATAGACTTGATCTCTTTTGCATGTAGCACAATGTGCTGAAAAACGAGTTTCACCAGCCACCAGCTCTGGCCACCTAATCATAGTAACCTCCTTAGAAATGTAAGCTATTTATTTTGAAAGGGCATATCTAAGCCCGAAGACAAGCCAGAAGGATGTCTCAATCCGTTTTTGTTATTTTCGTTGCCTTACGTTTTCTTCTTGTACTAATATAGGCAGGTAGTGCTCTTGAACATTGCACTCTCTCCCACTTTTTGAACGAGCAAGAGGTGCAACACAAATTTGAGACGGAATTCGCAGGCATTGAAACCCTGTGACTCTACCACTGCACCGACTATAATTTCTTGTCGCTTTGTAGAGCGCGTTTATCTGTCCAAGTTGTAATGTGAGCTATGAGTATCTGCTCGTTGCATCTTTTTATTAAAACTCAGCCAGTTCGGATTCTTCGCGCACTGCAGTAAATTACTTTCCATAAAGCGAAGTAAAGTAAGTTAATCTACAACGTCCAACAAAACCATCTAAAAAAAAAAAAAAAAAAACACTTGCAGTAATGTCTTATAAAATACTAGCTCCAATACATACATGAACAACAAAAACAAAACAAAAAACCAATCCTTTCGTTCGAATTTGCTACCTTTCACACGGCCGCAAAACGTCCGACGGGCCGAGCGATCCGCTTTCCCAAAGATCAAGCAGTCGAGATTGAAACGAGGCGATAGACAACCTTCGTCTTCACCCTCGACGTCAAGAGGGCATCGGTGGCGGCGGCTGAAGATCTCCGCAGACTCGATCACATCAAGCCGTCAGACAGCTGCCTTCGAAACGGGTTAAGACGTCATTTTCGAAGATTACCGCGGAGTCAGTCCGGTAGATGACGTCTACTGGAGTAAAAACACGTGTCCACCACAGACAGCTTAAAGGGGAAATCCGGCGGTTTTCTTTTTTTTTTTTTTACTTACGCAAGCTTTGCTTATTTTTGAAATACACAAAACCTTTCTTTTCCCGGCGTCCTGTGAATTATTTCTACATTCAAAATAGCTATTGAAAGAGAACGGCAACGGCAAGTTTATGCCAAAATTAATATTACAAAATTTCCCGCGTTCTCCAGTGGACTGGCGTCACATACTGTAGTAATTTGCGTGTCAAGCAGGCAATGTAATATATATATATATATATATATATATATATATATATATATATATATATATTGCGCGTTTTCTTTATTTTTGTTTTGTTTTGATGGAGTACGTTTCGCAACATTTATTTCACACCACCCAGCTTCTTCTAGCCCTTTCGGAGCAAGTCACGCTTCCGGTGTTTCCATAGAGCCTCCCAGACTCTCAGACCAAATATATATATATATATATATAAAATATTCATAATTTCGCAAAAAGAAGAAAAAAGATTTGTATTTTGTGACTTCTAATTGGGGGACTAGTTCAGATGCGCCTATATTAAGGTGTTGAACCGAGTTCAAGGCAAAACAGTGGAAAAAAAAATTGCCACAGTCTTTAATAACTTTAGGAAACGCAGACCGCGGCTCATTTATGTTCACGCTTCCAGCTTCGCAATTCGTTCTTCGGCGTTCTTATCGGTCGACTCTGGTTGGATGCGGCTCGATAACAAGATGCTCGGGACAAGCCGCGCCCCGCGTTCCTTGAGCTGTCCGTTAGTATTAGATGTCTGAGTCGGACCTCTACTGGCAACACTGGCCAACGCTACTACAAGCTTGCGTCTTTTTAGACTTGGGCTAGGTGGCGCAAGCTACCGCCCGCTACAAACGTACAAAAACGACGAGTGCCGTGACGACGCACTTTTGGCGCTTTTTGATTGGCTCCATCGGATTCGTACAGCGTTGGCTGAGGTCGGACTTGAAGTGAAACAAACGGAGAACTGAGACTCGCGCTGGTGTTTTTCACCGAGGTGGCGGACAAAGCGATACGCACGGACGCAGGGCTTTCCCGCGGTGGGGTCTCCCACGTGGGCCTTCTTGCAGACGCAGTCCTTGATAGACCTGCTGCCTTCGTGCGCTGTCGTGCTGTTTTGAGGGCAGCTCTTACACCGGGTCTTGTCGTCGTGCTCTTCCTTGTACGTGCCGGGATTGCAGGCTGCAAACAAGACGTTGTCCACGGGGTGTTGTAGGCACTGCGGTGCTATGGGACGCGTCTCCGACTGGTATGTCTACGAGCGTTCCAAGACCCTCGATTTCCAACTGATGACGTCGTAGAAGTGTCACGCTCTCGCCGGCCGCGACCCTGGCGGTGTGAGGGGCAGTGGTGGTGCATGTAACGGACGCCTGCTCTGCCGCGGGTCGCTCTCTGGCGTGACAGTCCACGGAAGCTCTGGCAGCCAGAAGTTGGGACGCCATGACGACAGGGACACTCGCGTTCACTCCAGCCTTTTTGCCAGCATTTCTACGACCAACCGCCAGGATCGCGACATCCGACAGAACGACACTACGGCTTGTGTGACAGTCATTTGTTGCCACTTCGGGACCACTTTTGATGTGTGGTCTTGAATAGGACGCTAGACAGACCAGTCGGAGATGCGCTCCAGACACCATAATAGAAACGATTCCAACCTATATACACTCTAAAAATCCCGTATGTTCCCGCAAATAATTTGGTAGATCTGGTCAGTGCAAACTATAGAGTGAGTCACTGGTCACTAGGAGTGAGGTATAGGCGAACGACGAGGCTGTAGTGAAAAACAGTTCCAAGGTCACCTCGCAAAGCACTCACTCGGTTGTAAGCAAAGGTAAGTGTGTGAGCGCGCCTTTAGAGTGTACCGAGTTTAAGAGTCGCAACTCTGAGACTATAATTAAAATCACGAACGTAAAACTGGGCATAAGAGAGGTTACAAGAAAATATGTCAGTCACACTCGCTCTATGAATGTCTAAACAGCGGAAATTAAAGGCTGGTTCAGACATCTGCAACGAGCGCGTTGGCTACGACTGCGTCCGTAGTGACCGGAACGACCGCTCTGCGCCGCGCGTACACACTCCTGCAACCACTGCAACAAGCGCAGCGGGTCATCAGCACGACGGCCGCTTCTCCGCCGCCGTTTGCTGTTTCCGCTGTGCCTCTAAAATTATGGGGACGCGCTGACACTCACTGGCGCGACAGTAAATGGACAAAAGTTTTCTATAGCTTGAAGCATTATTAATTTTATTTTCGCTAAAAAAATCAAAAGTAAAGTGGATAACAAAAAGGTGCAGTACGCCGTCTTGGAGATCACGACTTTAATACACGACTTTACCAATATATAGTACAAATCTCGCCACACGCCTTTTTTTACGATTTGAAAAGACGACGTAATCTTAGCAGTAACATAGCGACGTAAAAATATGATTTTCGTAATCGCATAGACGTTGTGAGCGTTCAGGAATGCTAACATTAACCACTTTTCTCGGGTGATGAAAACGCGTCAAAGTTTGCATCCTTCGTACACAACTTTAAATACGGTACGCACCAGTAATACCTTCGCACTTGACCACACGCGTGGAGTACGCAAAATAAGAAATCCGGGCGATGTTCGAGGACACAAATGCAAAGAAAGCGCCACTGTAGTCGAAGTAAACAAACACGACGGCGCGAGCGTTCCTGCTGTCTTGAGGGTGCCGCCACAACATCCCCGCACGAGTAGATGAATCTTCCTTTCTAGGACGCTGCTGGGTACATCATCGCGACACACGACGAGAGTTCAGTCAAAGATAGCGGATCTACGCAGAACGAAGAGCTTCCACCAAGCCGACCACGTCGGCCATCACCACTGGCGCCATGGTTTTCAGCAGATAGCAGGAACCGCGACCGGCACGCAACGCGCGCGGCCCCAGCTCTCCTCGACCTGCAATCGATCTGTCGGTGCGGTCACTCATTCGTTCCCGAACGTAGCGAAAAGTTCAGCCCAGCTCAACTCCTTGCGTTGCGAACGAACAAGAACGAAACGGCGGTTTCGCGCTATGGAAACTCGTCGTTCCAACCGGTTGCATTCGTTTGTAAGCAGTGGTCGATTTGAGCTCGTGTCTGTGAACGGGCTTTGAATCTGCCTTGACGTTCCATGACTTGTGTTTCCACGGGGAAGGGGGTGTGGGGAAATTTATTTATGCAGTGACAAATGACTGCTAAGTGGAAATTTTTTTGACCGGACTCAGCTTAAGTTAACCAGAAATCTATATATCCATACCAAGTTTAGCCGAGCCCGGCTTAGATAAGGACGAACGTACTTACCTTTGCATTGCCCTTCGAGCCCCGTACCCTCAAATCCGGGACCGCACAGGCAGTTGCTGGTCCCGGTGGCCATCGAGCACCCACAGATGGCGTTCTTATCGCAGCAGCCTGGATCGTCCGGCTGGCCTCGGTACGGGCTCCGACACAGGTGGTCGCAGTTTCGTGGGTTGTCGTCGAGGCTCCAGCGATTACCCGTGCCTCCTGCAAACATGCATCCGATATTTTTTTTTTTAGCTGATTTGGTCAATCTTACGGATCCAGAACCGAAAGATCGCCCCCCCCCCTCCCCCCTCTTTCACGCGGAGGATAGGTCAGATAACCCGATGGGATGAGCTCTTCCCATCCGTTTGTATTCCCATCTACTTATGCATACGTTAGTTGCCGAACATCCAACATAAACTTTATGTCATTTTAACGATAAAAAGGTCCTGCAACCAGAGATAAAACGTTAAAAGGAAAAATGTAAAAGGTTACGGTAACATGAAAAAAAAAAGAAGTGAGATAAAATATACAGAGATAAAAAGTAAGAAAAAAAAATACTAGCGATGAAAGATAGATATCATATCTTTCCGACTTAAACTATCAAAACTTTCAGAAGGGTGAAGTGTCAGTTAAATGCTGGAGGTTGTTCGCTACGTCAGTGTCCCATCCAAAAGGAGTTAAAGTCAATACGTAAAGAAAGCTAAAATCAACGATTAAAGACAATTAAAGCCACCACTAAAGCCCGGAGAAAGCTACCGATCGATCCAATGCGCGTACTTCGGGCGAGAAGCATCTACACGAGTGTCTAGAATTTCAAATTCCAGCAAAGCTTTCTATCTAACAGCCAAATACATACACCAACATAAATATCCACGAGACATAATTAACGTAACTTTTCGTTACGTCCCCCCCCCCCCCCCCCCCCCCCCCCAAGGACGTGGACATTCAAAGGCCATTAAGAACCTCGTCGTCGCGCTTCCCCGGGACTAAACAAAACGGCTTGACAAAACAAACGCCAAGGGGGCGTCGGGCCGCGTCCTGCCCAGCACATTCCTTCCACTGTCAGACTCGGTCCCTGCACGCACACACGTACAAACGCACGTGCAGTCGCGGGCACGCACGATTGCGCAGCGCCGCGGAGGCACGTACACACAAAGGTCCGGTTGTGAATCGTTCGCATGCCTCGTCTCAGACGAGATCCGAAAGCAAAGCTGAATAAGGAGCGTCTGCGGAGGGAAACGGGATACCCTTGAGACGTTCTTGACTTTCGAAGGCAATAAACGTTTCACAGAATGCAAAGCATTCAGAGGGGAGAAACCCGATAGGTTCATTGCTGGGGAGGAGAGACTAGGCTGAAAGAATTTCGGAAGCAAGGGCATCGTTTGGACCGGAGACCACTGAGACCGAGCATCTGTTACTCGTTCCGTGGGCCTCTTCCCTTTCCACATTGTCATTCTACTTGCCACCAACTCCACTTTTGTTTAGTTTTTTTTTTTTTTTTCCCCGAGTGTGAAGGAGCAGGACGTGGGTTTGTGTTTGGGCATGTGACAACTTTAGCGTTGGTTGTATTATTCGATTTTTTCTTTAACAACTCATTATCTTACGTTTACTGGCAATATGACCTGCGGCGAAGTCACAGGCTTCAAAAGGTCAAATGATTCTCCTTAGAGAAATTTGCAATTTGAGATTCTTAAATTTCTTCCTGCTTTTGCAGTGTCTACGCTCGGCCTTGTATAACCTACGCTAACAATGAACTGAAAATAGAGGGTCTAAAATGTCCGTTTAAAGCCTACGGGGTATTATAAAACAAATCGAAGGTGGGAGAGGTATGAACACACTGTCCAAATTGGAACTATGGGCCTTTGTTCGGGCATTTCCATCCGCAAAAAGAAACTACAACAAAAAAAGAAACTGTATATCCGATATGTCGTATAATACACGTGTTTTTAACTAGTGATGAGCTAGTATGAATCATAACTGCGGATTATTTTACATACTATTTCTGTTTCTATTTCCTTCGTACAATTTATTTTTACATGTTCCCACGATTAAATCACTGCATCTGCTTTTGAAATCTGTGCTGTTTTGTCCTTTTTTGTTTATAACGTTTCCCGTCTCAGAGTTTACAACTATGTCGTTTCCTAACTTGCTCGCCCGCACTCTCTCACTTCTGAAGCCGCCTCCCCCTTGTCGATCACGTACTGCCTTTTATCTCGCGATGTCCCGACATAGATTCCTGATTCTTGATCAAACTGGTTTCGTACTTCAAATTAAAAAGAACATGAACATAGCCACACCATCAAACCTTACGAGGATTAATCCGAAATGAAACCTGGACCTGTGGCAACCCCGATTCGAGGATAATAAACACGAGCATCACGAAGCTTAGAAGGGCAGCAGGGATCATATCTTAGCCTTTTTAGACCTAGGCTAGGTGGCGCAAGCTACCACCCCGTTACGAAGGATACGTTCGACTTCTTATTCAGCTGTACACGGCTCATGAACGGCTAAAGCCTTAGTCACACTGCTAATACATCAAACAAAAGACATACTGCAGAGACTGTCCGATGCGTGTTTCTACCTTGTATGATAGTCTCGTAACAATGGTCACCAAAAAACAAACAAACAAAAGAGTGTATGCAGACGTGCTCTAAGCATACAAATCTATGAGTTAAACCTTCTTTGCACATTCTTGAAGGCATGTCCGCTGTTCATTCTGTCATCATGTCCGCAGCGAATACCGTGTCCTTTGTATGATGTACGAGCAGCGCGACGGCGTCTTAACACGTCCAGGCTCCGGACAGTCGTCAGCGGCCGGAAAAGCGGTGCAAAAGTCAAGGCTCGCGCCCCATCCCTCTTCGCCAGACACGCGGAGGTGCCCCAGTTTCGTTGACGATCCGTCGGCCGTCAAGAACGCGCTCTCGTTTCGGGCGGACGCTGTATAGCTGCACCCACAGCCGCCCGAAACGAAGGGAGCCCTTGACCGCAATCGGGGGACGCGCCGTTGCGCGTGCCCCAGGAATTCATTTTCCGTTTCTCACGCGCTTTCTCACTCGGCCATCCGGCTGCCGGCAAAGAGAGAGGCACTGCGGTGCGCTCGCCGGGCACCGATCATCCGTCCTCCGCGCGTAAGGAAGGATACGGGATGACGGAACCCCGAAGGTATCCACTCCACTTGAAGCCGCTCCTGGGGTTGGATCTTGGTCGCCGCGAGAGCGAGAGCGTAACCTAGTTCACTTCTCGCGGAGGAGTGAGTGGTACACGCGATATAGATAGAGAGAGAGTGAGAGTAAGAGCTTATTCTGTCACCCCTAAGGTCGCCTCCGTCATCTGCTACAGCCGGTTGTGTACAGTCAGTTCCCAGCACCACTTTCGGTGCCGCGGAACCGCACTGCATATAAGCTTTCCTATAGAGGTTTATTCACCTTCGCCGAAGGTTTTCTGGAAGGCCGAGAAGCTCTCGCACTCGGAGACGTTGGCAGGAGTAGATGCCAGTTGCTCCAGGTGCTCCTTCAACATCCTCCCGATGCCAAAGACGTATATGTCGACGCCCATGTTCTTAAGATTCTCAGCCTTCTTAACGGGATCCGGACCCATGGTAGCCATACCATCGGTCACCAGGATGAGCAGCTGCGAGGAAATTCTTTTGTAAGCACATACTGGGATATTATTAAAGATTCCTCCTTTTCCACACTACAGTGGTAAGGCCAGTGGTAACAATAAAATCATTGTGTGTTGCTTCATGGTGATGTTGCACATATGAGCTTGGTACGCAATTTGCGACCTGTGCTACCGAAAAGCGTTGCTGCAATCGGCCTTTCACGATTTGTCAAGGACTCTCTATGACGTCTTTCGTAGTATAAACGCTTTGCAGCAGCTGTGCATGGGCGCTGCCATAACCGACCTCCTGTTTTTGTTTCGTCTTATTTCGTTTACTTCACTTCATCATTACCACAGAAGGCCAGGTTATTGTCATCTAAGGTTCTGTTGTGTACACATGGCGACACTGTTAGCGCGAACACGACATCGGCGCATTTTCGCATTTTACTTGTAAATAGTAATAGCGAGAACGAAATTTTGTCGCTTACATTATAGAACTAAATGAGCTCTTTCCGTATCAATAATAACTTGGATGACATCCCTTGGCTTCAAAAAGAAAAACTGGAAAAACCGGCGATCGCTTGTTCGCGCTAACAGTGTCGCGCTCTGTACTTCTGCGCAGCCTTGGCCTTAGCGGAGGCTCGTCAACACCAGTTTCCGTGGCTCAGTATCTCGGTAAGACAAGAGAAGGGCAGCAATGGCGGCTGTAATCTAGCACACGTGTAAAGCGTCTATTAATTCTGCTTTTGTCGATGAAAACAATAGCAACGTCAGACTGTCAACTTCGACGGTGTCGGTCTAAGAACTCGACAAATCGAAACTTCCATTCACAACGCGACACTTGTTGCGGGTGGAAGCATGCCGGGTGCGAGATGGCTGTCGCCGAAGCGTGTAGGAACGCTAGCCTTTCATATTAACACCGCCTATAAAACAACAACAACAACAATACGACCTGAACCTCAGCCCTCAAACGTGATCAGTAATAGATTCACGCAGCACGGCATAGCTTGCGCCAAGCATCGCCACCAGTGTATATAGTGCAGCCTCACACAACGAGCGCGACGCTGTGCGGAGCGCAAGTTCGTCTGCTTCTTTCGCAGAAGTTGTGGTGACGTCAGAAAGACGCCGACCTCTGATTGGCTTTGATTGAAGGATAGTGGGTAGACCTAAAAGCAGCTTGCTTTGAGCTCTACGCCACTGTCTTTCAATCCGAGCCAATCAGAGCTCGGCGTCTTTCTGACGTCATCATGACCCCTGCAAAAGAAGCAGACGAACGAATTGCGCTCTGCATAGCAGGCTGCGATGCCACGACGGACGTGTCTGCCGCTTGGCGGCGCTTCTCGCCGAACTTCGGCGTGCTTGCCGCTTGGGGGCGTATCGGAGATCCAGTAACGATGACGTCATACGCAGGTATTTCTTTTGCTCATATATACCTTCTTAGCTTTGCTCATATATACCTTCTTAGCCGTCGTTCGACCCCTCTGGAACACTTCCCACGCCGCCTGGAGCCCCGCTCCCGTGTTGGTGGCGCCCTGATTCGCACTGTGCACGCCTTGCATTTTCCTGGAGAGGTGACACTTGTTGCCGGGATCTTTCAGGAAGTCGGCGTGCACCACTGAAGACGACAAAGAGTAAGCAGACGAAGAAAAAAAAAAAAACGTATTGTGGTCTACTCGTTTTTTTTCTCACCGGAGCAAGACTTTACTCTAAGAAATCTGGACCATCTGCTTTCCCGCAGAGCACCTGGGGAAGCCAATGAATTATTTCCAAAACTCCCTGAGCGCATCACCGCGCGTGTTGCACAGTTGAACCGACCTATTTGGCCACGGAGAGGAGCGGCACTGTTTCGGTTTTGATCGCCCGGTTGACGACGTAGTTCATCTCAGCACTATACAGGAGAATAAAGTTAGCGATCGCTTGCATTTCACCAGCCTTCTGCACGTTACAAAAAAAAAAAGTAATGCATTACAAGTACAATTACCCTTGGTTAAAAAGTATTCAATTAGATTACTTGATTACTTGAGAAGACAAGTATCTGGCCGCGAGTTACTTTAAAAAAGTCACCGTTACTTTTCCGATAACTTGAGATCCACAAAACGAGAGATGTTTTTTTTCTGCCGGCTGAAAAACTGTTTTTTTATACTGTCTATTAGTGGGTCAGAATTATCGTACTAAAAGCTATTTAGTTCTTAAATTAACTAATTTTGGTAAACAATCGTGCTGTCGGAGACTAGGTTGGATGATTTCTCGGTAGGAAACTTGTTGACACAGATGGCGCCATTAGAACGGAGAGAGAAAAACAGTAACTGTTACAATAATTTTGATACTTCTCAAAGTAATCAGATTACCGTTGCCATTATTTTTTGATAAATGTATTCAAACGATTACGGAACAACCCCAAAAAAGTGATCGAATCAAAAGTAATTTTATTACTTGTAATAAACACCGAGCAAGTCTGCATTTCACCGATTCAAGTTTGTGAGAGCCCCGTTGAAAAAGATGAGCAGGAAGTATACGGACTGCCGCGTCCCATACCTTTCTGGCGGCCTGCGTATACCACTCCGAAGTGCTGCATGACCCTTCCGGCGCTCACGGATCATTTAAGAGTCCTAGGACATTGACGAGACGATGGAACTGGATGACCGGCCCGGTATACTTCTAATTCTTCTTCCCTGTGCTATATATCGTAGTCCTGTGTCTACCTACGCACAAACTCTGGCGCGTCGGGCGCCCCCCAAAAACCTGCCCCGGCATTCTATCCGTATGGTAGGCGACACTTAAGCCGGGGTCACACTGCTTATACGTCATAGGAAAGGAGCGGATATAACTAAAACCTTGAATAGGGGCTAAAAAAAATCACTTACAGTGATTGCGCCGTGATGGTGCGCTTTTTTTTTCCTCTGTGTGACAGGTTTTGCCGGAGATACTAAAGGCATAATGAAGACCAGCGACGTGACTACGCATTGCTGCTTGATTGATTGATTAATGTTTCGTTGGCTCAATTGAATCGGGGCGTCTGCTGCGCTCGGACTTAATGTGAAACGGAGCATAACTATATGTATAAAACTGACCTGAGGAGGTTTCTGAGGTCACCTTAATATGGCGATAACTCGCTCTGCGGGTTCTAAGCATCCTAAAAATCAATTAATGATAACGACGCGCGTCTAATTTCCCCATTAAACAAAATATATCAAAGATCGAGAGCACACCGAGGTCATCTCCGGCGATGGGAGGAGCATTGTTCCGGCAGCCAGGACGACATGTTACCAATAAAAACGCGACATTTCGTTGAGATTGCAAACGCTGCTATTACAAATGTCTATCCCTTTGGAGATGAAAAAAGCAAATAAGACTAGTCGAAAAATGTATAATCTTTTCGTTTCTTTTCGGGGAGGGAACATATTCCAGCAGTAGTCGTCTCAAAAACAGAGCACTGTTTTTTGTTTTTTTTTTTGTTCGGGAGTGATGTGTTTGGTCGTGATCTCTCGAGCGCGTGCTCGCTGGTTTAAATCGTAGTCCGGGCTGTATACGGACAACGAGCCGCGCGCATTCGAGATATCACTCCGCAGTTCCACCGGTCGGAGTCGCGAGGATCCTTCGCTCGCTATTGGCTGAGGGTGATCGTGGTTTCGCAACACGCTCATCCCATCGCCAGAGATGACCTCGGGGCTTAATTAAACATGAGGAAGATACATAGAAAGGGGGGACGGACAACAAAAAGTTGGAAGTCCTTGTTGTCCGTCTCCCTTTTCTAAGTGTCTTCCTCACGTTCAATTACTGTTACAAACACGCTCGTTTTGTACTTAAGTCTTGACCTCAGTGTGTTGCGATCTTTGATTGCTTTTTTTTTTTAAAATAGGAAAATCGGCCGCGTATCGTCATGATTTAGGGATTTCTAGGATTCTTAGAGCCAGGAGAGTGAGTTATCGCCATAATTAGGCGATACCAAAAACCTCCTCAGGTCACGTTTAATAGCTTGCAGGAGCTATTCGGGTGGCATATTTTCAAACCCGTCTACGAAACAATAGTTATCGTACAATGATATGGTCTACTATCCTACGTACGCCAGCAAGAGCAGCATTATCTTCCCATGACAATTTTTTGTTCTCCCCGTAGCGAATAGAGTGTCTTGACCTGGTTTGCAGGACTGCCTCGATCCTACGCGGCACCAACCAAATCCACTCGTCTCAACCCGATTTTAGACGGCCAAATTAAGTGCAGAATTGCCCGAACATTTTACGTGACTTGTGAAGTAACAGAATTAATGATTTTATGAATTCGAGATTTGAGATTACGAAGTATAAAATTTGGGCTTTAGTGAAGCCTGCGTTCAAGCAGCCTAGGACCTTCACTAAGATAAGGTGTACGCTTTAATTGTTTCACACATCAGCTTACTCGCTCATTAACCGGGAATACCAATAGTAGTCCACAGTTGTTACTCTTCAATTTATCATGCCGATGTAATGCACTTCTCGAAGCGCAGTAACAACAATAGTCACGAACTCTAATAGTAACCGATTCCGTCCCCGCAATCACGATGGTTTTTGCGTACGAACGCCGCCGGATTTCGCTTAAAAGGGGCACCAACAGCTGCTACTGTAAAAAAAAAAAAACAAAAAAAAACAGAAGAGGTTGGGTGAGTGAAATACGTAACCCAACGTTTGCAACCACGTTCGGCGCAAGAAGTAAGTACACGTAAAAAGGCGGCCACGCACTGTCGGCGTGTTCGGAGGCGTAGCCCACCGCTGTCGTCACCTCGGCCCAACAACAAGCGGGCGCCAAGTGCCTCCTAACGACTCTACGTGCCAAGTGCACACACTCTGTCACGCCGCCGCATCTGTCGTCTCGGCCACGAAGAGACGTCATTAGCACTTTCAATTTTCTTCTTCTTATTGTCTCTTATCTTCTACTCGACGGTGGTGTAGTGCGGCTAGACTTCAGAGTGTTTCCAACACAACTATCGGGGTCACATGGTTTGTGGGCCACCTTTGCCGCACAGGCTGCGAGGAGGAGGAGGAGGAGGAGGGGGAGTCGAAGGCGTCAGTCGCTCGCAAGCGTCTCCAAGCTTCGGACACGCTTGCAAGACGAGTTGGCGCACGCGCAATGAGCACCCAAACCGCGGAAAAAGGTGCGTCGCCATTACACTGCAAACACTCTTCGGGGTTTGAGTTGGTCCCTCTTCTTAAGTCTAGTTTCTCTACGTTCGTACCAGAGAACTTGGCCCCTTAACACGATTCGTCGCATTTGCGTTTTTTGTCTGTCCTTCGACGCCCATTTTTGTTTTTGGTGCTTAAGTTTTGTGCGCGGTAAGACGGGTGTGAGCGCGACATTTGGTTTCGAACTGTCTACGACACGGATGTTTTTGAGGTCTGGTGGAGTTTCGCAAGCGCCAATGTTGCTATCGGCTTTGTTTGTCGCAGCGTTTTGTGCGCGCTTAGACATTTAGATTAGGCGTGTGCGAGTAGGGATTACAATCAACTAGCGCAGCGTCCTTCGTAGCTTTCGCAGTGCAAGAGAAAGAAGCGCAACATGCCAGCTCTCTTAACAGTGCTCAAGCTAGGAACGCCACGTCCACAAGACACGACCATGTAATGCTGGCTGCACCATCCACGCGATACGGCCATAAAAGCGGCGCTGCAACGTCCAATTATGTACGATAATGGGAGAGCCACGTTCAAAGACAAGCGTCTATCAACATCTGCCAACGCGCGCGCGCAAAAAAAAAAGCGTAAAAAAAATTAGAATAACGAAGAAAATAACAGTGCAGCTCGTAGTCTCACCGCACCATATGAAACATTCCCTCCCCTCCTCCTCGTCAAGAGCTGCGCTCTAATTTCGCATTACAGAACATTGCAAGCATCTTTCACTTTTTAAATGTATAGTTTACGAGTAGCCTCATAAACATACTTTTAGCATAGTCACCCAGACTACTTCACTACAATGCGAAGTAGGCTAAAAGCGTTTTAAATATATTTTTCATGAATTCAAAGTATGCTTAAATATGCTACATTTTAGCATACCAAATATACCTTACTACGTTTTCTCTGATCATACTTCAACTGTCCTATTTTTTTTTTTATCAAAGCACAAGTTTTGTATATTGTTTGCGTGTTGCTTAAGAAAAGAATTTTCCATTGAGAACGATAATGACACGATAAAGTGCAAACGTTCTTCGGCGGCACTTTAAGAGAATATTCGAATGAATCTGGTATTTCTGTCTTTTTGCCAACTTATTTATACACAGGGGTATTTTTCTTATCGATACAATTAATGAGCGTAAGCTCCGTACGTTGGTAAACGTATGTTTCCTTCACTTCCGTTAGCTAGTTAAACCATTAAGAGATAAGATAAGAAAGCTTTGCCTTTCATACATGCGGAATGATGTCACCTTTGATTTTGCTGCCGGCTGCACTTAAATCAAATGCAAGCTCAGGTCTAATGCCGTCGCGGTGGCGATAAGTCTGAGGAATGACCTTGCGAATGTTACAAAAACGATTCAAACCCGTTTTTATTTCTTCGCAGTAACGCTAAGACGCTGTGGTAGTTTATCAAGAACCCTGCGGCAATTAAGCTCTCTCTAAGGAAAAAAATATATTCAGAGTATGAAGGAAATTGAAGGACACTGATTTTGCTCATAATTTCTTGGTTCGTGACTTGTTTTTGGTGTTCTTCTTGGCCAATACCGCCACCTCATTGACTCCGGGGCCATAATAAGACGCCCATGATTTCCCCTGCTTTCCTTCAGCTTCTTGTAACTACAGTTTTAAAAAATCACCGAAAACAAAAATACTAGAGATGTGCCGGAAGGGCGGTGACGCATGAGCCAGGGCATAGCCTCCTATATAGTATACTGACAAAGCCTGGAAGATCTCCACGACAAGCGGCCGCCGAAATGAAAAAAAAAAAAATGGAGCGGCAGACAATGGATGAGAGGAGAGCCACGTGACTGGCGCCCCGCTGCGGCGAGACGCCGAAACACACTTCTCCCGAGCGAACAATTGTGTTTCGGGTCCTCGCCGCTGCAAAAGCTGTGCGCTGACGTCCAGGTTCCCCAAGAAATGGCTCTTTGATGCTCTGGGCTACCAGATCCTCACGCTCCAAATCGGCGACCGGGCACTCTATGGCTCCGTCGTCGAACTGCCAGGCTTTGCGAGTATAGAGGAGGCTTTGGTCAAGGAAACTCAAGGACTTTCATAGCGTTCCAAAGTTCTTGGCGGCTATTCGGACCGAAACTGGGGGAGCGAAGGAGGCGAGAGCGCGCGCGGGAAAGTCAGAACGCCGAGTCCTGGTTGGAAACGATCAGTGGGTAGGCGCGCAAAGCTATATCTGCCTTTGTCTCCACTGCACTCGTCGAACGCGTACAAACGCGGAACGCCGGCGTCCGGCGTTTCACGTTCGAACGCGGTCAGACAGTGCAGTGGAGACAAAGGCAGCCAGCTTTGCGGCTTCCCACTGATCGTTTCCAACCAGGACTCGGCGTTCTGACGTCCCTGCGCGCACACTCATCTGCTCGTCTCTCCTATAGTTTCTGCCGCCATAGAACCATACCAATCGTCGCCTTCTGTGCGCTGCTGAATTTGTCCACTGTTCTCTGGAACGTGTTCCGAGCACGCGCATTAGCTCTCTTTTTCCAGAGTACCAGATGTCGCGGAGGTGTCTGGATAGCTCATTAACTCGGCATTTGTTTCGCCCTTCTGATAAGCGACGGAACGGTGCCTATACTAGCTTGCGCAGCAGCAGTCCTGGATGAATACTTTCACGTGTTGTGTACTGCGTAGCTATTTATTTGCTAAAATTAAAGTCACATGCTTGTAAAAAGAAAAAAAAAGTGTTGGTTTTTGGTGTTTTAGGAACGAACTTTGACGACAGCTGAGGCGCTCCACACACTGATGCGCACTCTGCATGCACCATACACTATGCGCACAGGCATCTCGCCGCACAATTTCTACGCTCAAGAACGCACGTGTCACGTCACGTCACACGACGTTCTCCTTGGTATTGTGACGTCACGTGGGACTCTGACGTCATTGAGAATTTAACGTCACCTGTCATGAAGACCCTATACACGTGACGCACCCGGAGATCAGCTGAGAAACCTCGTTAAAAACAGCTGGCGCAGTAATAAACAAAACGAGAAATCCCTTGCAGAGTAACACTAAGAAAGTCCTACTGCAGTAGGAAAGTTTAAAAAGGTCACGGATGCTCGAGGAAAAAAAAAATAAAAGCCAAGGTTTGTAAACACTGCCCACCTTCCCCCCGCCCTCTTCACGGAGCAGTCGAGTCGTTCACACGACGCGGCCATAGATTACATTTTTCAGTTGTGCGCTGGTCCGGTCGGAGGCCCTATGACGTAACCCTGCAGCTGCTATTTGGAGCGCCCGGAGCCCGGTGTTGTCACCTCGTACCCTTTCGGTTCCGTTTCCAAGCCCCGGAGAAGGGGCCAGGACGCGTGCTCGCGGGCACGGGTTCCCAACGGTTTGCCCCGCGAAGCGGAGAGAGACCGAAATAGAAGGGGCCGTCAGTCACGCCGGCGGATTGCCACCGAAACAAAGCAACTCCCGGGGCTAGAGACCTTGACGATAGAGGCGCGTATGCGCTCAAGGTGCCACGCGAGAGTGGTCAAAGTGTGCCGAGAAAGTTGGAGCCGAAAAAAAAAAGAAAAAGGAGAAAGCGTAAAAAAATTGTCTGAGGGAAACAGCAGACGTGGTTGTCGATGGAATGCATGTCCCGATTGCAAAGATGGCGTTTCGGGGATGTGGGAACACCTAGCTTATGTTTAGCAGATTTGCGAGGGAATGCGAGCTGAGTGATGGCGTTTTAGTAAAGCCGCGGTACCACTGTTCGCTCGCAATGCAAAATACAGTCTGCAAAGACTAAATGAGGCGTGTTTCTCCTGTGTGTGGCGCTCCTGTCTTGTTTATGCCGGGGCCTCACTAGAGCGAAAAACCGAAACAAACGACAGCGACAAGCCTCAAACACATGCAGCATGCTCGCGACGGTGCCTTTTGTAGGCGTTTAGTCGTTCCGTGTTCTTGAAGTAAGCACGAGTTATTGCAAGCCTGCCAAATATACCCTCGCGTGCATGACGCACAGGTTTGAGCAGAGCCTATTCTACAAAGCCTGTCAAATCGCGAAAGACTCTAGCTTGAGGCAATTGTCGCTGTCGGTTGTTTCTGTTTGTCGCTCTAGTGGGACTCAGGTATTAGTCATACAATAAACTGTCTGCAGAGGTGTTCGAAGCACTCAACATATCCCTGAGGAGTGTCCGCGGATATTCTGTCACCATGTCCGCGGAGAAACGCCATGTCTTATGCAGGATGCATGAGCAGGGTGACGGCGGCTTTACGGGGTGAACAGCGCGTATAATGGCTGGCTGTCACGAGGGTGTAAGTGAAGGTTGTGACGCATTCTTAAAGAGATTGTCCGGTAATTTTTTCTTTCTTTCAGAAAACAATCAACTGATACTGTCGTTGCTTTTTTATGAATATCATCCGGGCACAATATCCGAATTTTTATACCCTCCGCCGCCCGAGTCATTCCATTTTAAACAAAGCCCAACTGCTCAGATTGCACGTACCGCAGAACACACACGACGTTTTCGTTGGCAACAGCGGAAGCTGTGACGTAACATCATGCAAAAAGAGAGCCACGACAGCTCTTGACTTCTAACCGTCTCAGCAAAAAAGAAAAAAAAAAGAAAAAAACTTGGTTTTAAGAACGACAAGATTTACGGTATTGAAGGAAACTCAATTCTTCGACGATGATTTTTGTACGTATCATCAGCCGTGTTGTCAAGACCGGGAATAAGTCAACGCCCACGACTATGACGTTACCGTGCCTGATGTGACGTTACGACACGACCAGCCATGCATACTTGCGATACGTGGCGTGAAGTTTCGTATCGATTTTTGTAATTGATTTAACGAATATTGGGGCGTCTTTAATTGAAAATAAATATCACATATGACTATATTTAGGCCCTTTACACGTGACCAACGCAAAAGCTCAGTAACTTCTGGATATCACCGGACAAACTGAACATAGCTTGCATGTGACGTTATTCGCAGCCATGTCATTATTTTATGCGCCGCGAGCGTTCGGTTTGCAGTGTTACTTTCACACCGCACAAGTTTTAGTTTGAAGGAACTAGTAAGTAGAAATAACCGTCAGTACCCAGAAATGGGTGATGATGATGATTAGGAGTTTATTGGCGCAGCAGCTACGAGGGCTATATAGTGCGCAAAACTAAACCTGATTGGGGCATACCATAACGAGAACCACTCCAAGGCTACAAAATTATAAATCATATAAATATCCAGTTTGATTCAAGAAGTCGAAAACCCGGCTGAGCGGAACTAAAGGTTTATCGCCAAGCAAAAACGAGGGGTGAAATGGAAGGTGATCTCTAAACAGTTCCGAGAAACATGCTTGACGTATTGAATGATGAGACGAACAATGCCATAGAACGTGCAAAATGGTCAAAAGCTCTCCACAGTGGTCACATAGTGTAACATCTTCACCACGAAGCAGACACTGATGTGTCAAACGGGAGTGACCTATTCTTAGACGGCACAGAAGAACCTCCACACGACGTTCGCTGTTATAAGAGCTCTCCCAAACGCCCAGAACGGGCTTGATAATGTGAAGTTTGTTGCTGCTCTCTTTATCCCATTCCGGCTGCCATATGTGAACAATAGATTTCTTCAAAAGTGGTTTCCGATCTTGGTAGGGTAAGCCATTGTATATTATTAATGAGCCTCAAGCAGACACTGCCAATTTATCCGCCTCTTCGTTGCCCGAAATCCCAACGTGACTCGGCACCCAGCAAAAGTTTATGTCCCGACCGCGTCGGAGGGCCCTGTTGATTTGAACGTGTAGATGTTGTGCAAGAAGGTTCTTTGTGGGCATCAGGTGAAACGCAGACAGTAAGGCACTTTGTGAATCAACAAAGATAACAGCTTTCATTATACTCTTGTCGACTATATGTTCGACAGCTCGTAAAATAACATACAGCTCTGCAGTGAATATGCTTGCCCTACAGTCAACTTGTATGGCTTTCCTGAGTGAAGTAGAATAGACAGCGCATCCCACAAAAGAGCCGATTTGGACTCATCTGTATAAAACTCCACGCAATCTGCATATTTCTGGTGGAGAGAGAGGAACTCTTGCTGGAGGATTTATGGTGAACGAACCTCTTACTGCATTTAAAAAGTGACCTGTCAAAAAAAATCGGCAGAGCGTCCCAAGGAGCAACCCTATCGGTGTTCTTAAGCAAGGCAACGTCATGGAGGGGGATATTTAGAAATTGGCAAGTACTTTGCAGACGGAAGCTTAATGGGCTAACAATGCTTGGCTTGTTTTCGAAAAGTTGCAGACTTCTGCAAGCATGAAGGGCACTGTAGGAGGAATTTTTTGGACTTGAAAATACTTTATAAGCAAAACAGACGCTGAGATACTGCCTCCGTTTTGCGAGGAATATTTGATGCGTATCGGATTACAAACTCCTCACAGGAGATGTGCGAAATGCACCTGTGACAAGTCGGAGTCCGAGGTGATGTATTGGATCCAGCATCGTAAGAGCAGATGGCCGTGCCGACCCGTATACAATTGCACCATAGTCAAGGCAGGATCGAACTAGGGAGTTGTACAGTCGCAGGAGACAGCCCCCATGGCATATGCGACAGCACCTTAAGGATGTCTAATGACGTCAAGCATTTTCGTTTCAACTCCTTCAGATGAGGCACAAAAGTAAGCTTCTTGTCAAAAATCACACCAAACAATTTGTGCTCTTGCTGGACCGATATTTCAGTGCCATTAAGATGCAAGGAAGGATCAAGAGACAATCCCCGGCGCAACGAAAAAGGAACGCAGATTGTTTTTTCAGGAGAAAATTTGAAGCCATTTTCATCTGCCCACCTGCACATCCTATTGATTGTAAGCTGCAACTGCCGTTCACAACTAGAGAGGTTACAGGAAGACACATATAATTGCACATCATCCACATATAAAGAGTAAAATACTGATGATGGCATAACCTTTGCTAGACTGTTACTCTTGACAGAAAAGAGGGTAACGCTCAGCACTCCTCTTTGGGGGACACCATTTTCTTGAGAGAAAACATCCGACAGCGTGGAGCCCAATCGAACTTGAAACGTCCTTTCGTTCAAGAAGCAATGTATACATTGAAGCATGCGGCCCCGCACACCACAGTTGTACAAGTCACAAAGGATTCCGTACCTCTAAGTGGTATCATATGCTTTTTGTAAATAAAAAACACTGATACACAATGCTGCCGGTGTACAAATGCCTCCCGTATAGAAGTTTCTAAGCGGACCAAACGATCTGTGGCCGCTTGTCCCTCCCGAAAGCCACACTGGTTTACGTCGAAAAAATTCTCACTCGCCAAGAAATAGACAAGACGACAATTGACAAGTCTCTCATATGTCTTCCCTAAACAACTCGTGAGTGCGATGGGACGATAACTCGTAGGAATGGAAGGGTCTTTCCCAGGTTTCAAAAAAGGAATTATGTGGGCATGTTTCCAGCAAGAAAGAAAAGCAGCGGCTTGCCACAGATGATTAAAAAAAGTTAGCAGACCTTTCATAGATTCAGTGGACTGCTTCCTCAACATTTCATAGTAGACTCTGTCTGGCCCTGGTGCAGACTGCTTCTTTGCACCAAGAGCGACCTTGAGTTCACACATTGTGAATGGTCTATTGTAAAATTACGAACCACACCCCGACATCGTGATGGGCTGCATTTCAGCAGTCGACTGGAAGTTCTTGAACTTTTCACTAAAATTAGAGGAGCTACTAACAAGTTGGAAATGCTCCCCAAGAACATTTGCATTACCCTTGAGCGATACAGAAGGGGAAGGGAGCAGTGGGGTTTGGAAAGATTGGTAATCTACCCGGACTTTCTGCAGGCGGTCCCACAATTCTTTTGCTGGCACAAATCTATTTAGAGAAGAAACATATTTTATCCACGATGTCCTCATCGCCGGTTTTCGTGTCCAACGTGCCTTGGCCCTACATTTCTTTTAAAAAATTCAATCAGGTTCAAAGAAGTGGGGCAGCATCGAAATATATTCCATACCCGATTTTGTTTCCTTCGAGTAACTGTGCATTCCTCATTTCACCAGGGTGTGTATCTCCAGGGGAGAAGGTAAAAAGTTTGTGGAATAGAAGATGCAGCAGCATTAATTAAACATTCGGTGACACAGATGGTCGCCTCCTCGGAAGACTCGCAGCAATGGGTGTCTTCCGAGGAGTCCCGGACTCTTGCGAGCTATGTATAGCTGAAAATACACCTTGAAGATATTTCATACACATCGACGATGAATGGCTAGAAAGTCCTTGCCCGTGACACACTCTCACCGGCATCTTCGCTGAAGGATATGACGGCCACCCTTGTGGTGTTCGGCGCCACGTCGAAGCCCTTGAGGAAGGCGTGCACGAAGCCGGTCTCGACCTCGAAGCCCGCCTGTCCCACGCTGCCGGACCGATCGAGCAGGAACACCAGGTCCGTGTTGTTGCGCTCGATGCCGCGCCACTCGAACACGTTGCCATGGGGCTCCTCCGCCTGCACAGTTCTCAAAGCGTTCAGGTCAGACGGAGTCCCGGACTTGTACAACAGAAAATATAATTTAAGTTACTGAGTACTAGGGAAAGAAAGTACCTGAGTAGAGTACTTAATTCTCAAATATGAAAAAAGTATTCGAACATAGTACGGAATACTTAAGAAGTAACTCTTTACATTCAAGTTAGTCTCAAGTTACAAATTGTGCGTTCCTTAAAAACAAAAGTTCAAAATGAATTAGATAGTAGACTTCCCTTAATAACAAAACTGAAAAAAAAACGGAAGTAGTTTACTAGTTGCTTGAGAAATGGGTGTAAGTTACTCATGAAAAAAAAACTTGTTAGAGCGCTAAATACGAACATTTAAAACTATACACAGGTGATGGAGTGACTTGAGTAGAGTGTTTAGTTCAAGTAGAAGTCTGGACGGAGTAAAGTACCGACACACAAACTTGTGAAAGGCGTAAAAAGTTTAGGCAAATCGGGAATAAACTGAATTACGAGAAACCACGAGGCTCAGACAAACGAAGGACAGGACAACCACCATGTGTATTGAGACTTTGTGTTTGTGCTGCCCTCTTTTTGCTTCGATATGTTTTTTTTTCTTCGTAATTATGCTCAATCTACGCCAAAAACCACAGTTTCCTGACAAATTGTATATCTACTCCAAAAGTTATAGGTGACGTTTTCTTTTTTAACTTTTAGCGTGAAAATGGAGTTTGTTTACGGTAATAGACGTTATTCAATCTCCACGTATACGAGGGCTTGGTCGGTTGCCATTTTCTCATTGAAAATTCTCGAAAATCGCTTACCGTGTTTTTTTGTTTTTTTTTGTTTTTTTTAATTATATAATTTCAGTTTCGGAAACTTTGCCATCTGATCAGAACCGCTAGCGCTACATTTGGCAGGAAACAAAGTAAAATTCGGGGGAGCGTAGTTCATTTTTGCAATAAAAAACAAAAACAAAAAAATTGGGGACACCCCCTCTGGCTACGTGCCTGCTTCTATTACAAAGCATAGATAATTACATGACGTAGGAAAACATACGTACATTTGCCTGCAGGGCGTGCGACCAAGCGCAGAGGCACGCGGATATGAAGATATATCCTTTCACCAAAACCAGTGCGCCTGACATTTTAGGGGTTTCGTTCGAGCCAATGCTGCGCTTCACTCGGCGTTTCAGCCCATGCGACGTCGCCACAGAGAGCTGACTTGAACGCGACTACGACGCTCGACTCCCCTAGCGCCTTATCACTCGCGGGTGCCGTCGCTTCTGTAATGTTACACCGAAAATCCTCTTTGGCGCAACCGAGCGCAATACGCTAAAGACGATAGCCGGGTAAAATGTACTCGTTTCCACCGAATCAGGGCGACAGAATCGCGGAACTGACCGAATGCGGCAAGGGGAAGGGAGGGGGGACTCAGAAAACGAGTGGAGCCATCCGAGTATTATACTCTAGTTACTGACAATTTAAAGGAGCTGTGCAACGATTTTAACGTTGAAAGAATTGGCATCTTCTGCTTTTGATATTGTTCACCTTGTCACAAATGACAGAAAACACACCTCCTTTCATCGAAATGTTGCGATTTCGCAGCGTAATCGCGAGGTAAAAATTAGAATATCCCCCGACCTGCAGCCGCGAGCGGCCGTCATGAGAAACACGCGGCGTGACGTCACTTGGGTAGTTGTAAAAAAGATAGCAAGTTCTGCAAATACCTGCTCGATAAAGGGTATTTTTTCCATAAATATTGTCGTCCCAACAACATAAATGCTTCAAGAACGTAGTATCATTGACAAAAATGTTAATTATACATACAGTGTTTTAGTGGCGCCATCTACCCGAGGTGAACAAAACCGTCAGCTCGAGCAGCGTCAGCGGCTAGCACGAGGAGCCGAACGAGCGCGTTGGTTTGGTTTTCCGCCGATCTCGACTTGGAACGCCGCCGCTCGGCAATGCCGACCGGGTGATCTGTTCTCCTGTGTCCTAACCGCACTCCACAAAGCCCTCTTGTCCGGGCTAAAAAGCTCCTGTTCCATCGTTTACCGCGCGAAGAACCTCTCAGGGGTCCGGCGTCCCCGCGTACGGAACGAGCCCCAGTGACTCGCTGTATACTCCAGCATCTGGAGCTCGACCTCGTTGAGCTCGCCTCTCCAGCAGCCGGTGGCCATGTTGATCGCGTGTCGCAAGCATGTGGTGACGCGGTCACGTGGTCGTGAGCGGATGAGTTCTCGCCGCTCACTCATGGCGTTAGAGAGAGGAATTTACCGGAACCCCGCGCCTACTCAAGTGACGTCACTAGGCACGTGACCCGGAAGACGATGTACGAGTTGAGAGGCGGCAAAAACCTGGATCTTTTTCATTTTTTTAAATAAAAACTAGGGTATCCAGGCAAAATCTGTTTTCTGTAGTTCACTGCAGAGGTGTCAGGCAACAACTTCCACAATTATTTAAGCAAAGCCCTGAAATTGTTGCACAGCTCCTTTAAGAAACTCAGTGCGTTGTTTGTTACGTTGGCATTCTCATCGGTCAATGTCACAATCTAATTCATTATGAAGCGGCAATAAAATGCTTTTTTCTTGCTAAGTTCTTGCGGTGAAAACGAGTATTGTTCATTCTGTGTCTATCTCTAGAGGACGCAGAATTTTGTGACAGTTTACAAAACGCAGGAAGAAAAAAGTGCGGCTCCTCGCGGAGCAATACTAATTTCCCAATTTATGTAGAGGAACAAAATATATGTAGGCGCATCTTATATTAGATATACGTTATTTGATCAAGACGTATGCACGTTTCAAATGTCAAAAGCATCCCCTCTTTCCCCGACGAGCAAATATTGTAAGAACTACATCGCGAAGCGTATGAACAATGCGCAAAACTTTCTGTTTCTCTTGAGGTGAAACGATACGGAAGTGATATGAGTTCTGATTTCTGGCGTTAGTTTGTCGTGTGACACGCTGTATAAATTACTGTATCCTCGTGCGTTTTTTTGTTTTCTAAGTAACCGTTTAATTTTTTGTATTTTAATATTGCGACGCAGTTTTTCGACGTGAGTTTTTGTTTGCTTTGTAAAGTCCTGTTCAGCCGGAGTTGCTATAATAATTCGGGCTCAGCGAGATTAAGGCTCAGCGGTGCTACAGTGACACGTTCTCGGGATTGGTTAGAGTTGTCTTGATGATTGGTTAGAACATAAACAAAAAATGTTAAGCATCTCGGTTAATCTATAAAAAAAAAAGAAGAACGACAAACGGCACGGCACGCAAGACATATGCTGGAACCTACCTGTATAGTAGACCATCTTCTTGAATGATGTTCATTATTACATCGTGTACTTTACAGTCGAGAGAGCAATTGAGTGTAAAAATAGGCTGTAAAAAAAAAAAAGAAGAGGTTTCGGACGAGTAATTAATGCAGTTTTTTCGTAATTACACGAGCGAATTGGTATATAGCTCCTGTGTTTAACACAGTCGAACAAAAATGATGTTGCTTTTTCACTTTGGGGCTTGTCGTCTTTTGCAGTATTTGCGCCTTTCCCAACTTTGTAAACACGCTCGCGTTGCACGCACGAATCCCAACGAGAGAGAGAGAGAGAGGGGGGGAGCGAGAGAGAGCTAAAACAAAAACAAAAAAATAAAAGAGTTTGTTTGCTTTTACGAAAAAAAGGCCCTCGCAACCCCAAAAGCCAGACCGCTTCGTGAAAGCGTTCCCTCGTGGGCATTGTTATGTTGACCCGCGTAAACTCCCGTGTTTACAGGCTTTTCGATAGCGGTACACCGTACACGGTCTATGAATAACTTTCCAGGCTCATATTTTACCGTAATCAACAACAATGGTTTTTGTTTTGTTTTTTTTCCTCGATAAGTAAATACTGAGTATAAACTTCCGAGCAGTTAAAAAAAGAAATAACAACGCCTTGCACTCTTGGATCGCTAAACTCGTCAAACACAAAGTTGGGCACGAAGTTCGCAGAGCGTGCTGATTGAACTCTCGCGACGTTGGCGTCACGCGGGACGAGATGTCAATCATCCAAGCTCTCTCTGTGCTCAAATTCCAGCGAGAATGTTGGGCACAAAGTTGTAGCGAGCTTCATCGGAGCGCGCGCGAGCAACACGGTGGGGCCAGCCGATTGAACGGCTGCACTGATGACGTTGCGCCCGCGTGTCCCTACATCCCTACGCCGCGATCGAGTCAATGAAACGTAGATTGTACCTAGGCGGGCTGTAAATACTCTGAACTTTCTCGTCGCAAGATCGTCGTTTGTGGAAGTTATTGCTGACGACAAAGTGACGTTTCACAACTTTGGGAAGGAGTTATTTGAGGCCAAAATCTTCGCTTCGAAATCGAGGCGAAGATTAAACCTTGTGATATTGTGGAGCCGTGCGCGGTGTATGCGGTTTTAGAGCTCATCTTCCGCCACTGTCAACAACGTCACCGGGGTTACCCACAGGCGTTATGTATAGAGACGTCGGTAATGACTGAGAGGTGAGGGGGCGAGGGGGGATGGCGAGAAAAAGCTGTGGAAAGGGGAAAAGAAAGGTATAACCATCACAAACACACACTCAAATAGGGGTCAGGAAGGGCCGTAGAAATTGTTCGGGAGAGAGAGAGAGAGGGGGTGGGGTGATGGTAGTGAAGAAGGGGGATATCCCTTCCCCCGAATTTTTAGAGCGCAACTCTTATGCGCCCGTTTCGAGCTTGAGCTGCGTCGCCGTCGGCGTAACCGCGCGCGCGTTGCATTATGGGACGTTTTTTCACTAAATTTAGCGGGGAAATTGACCTCACGTGATTTTAACACCAATTAGGTTTCCCCGCTAAATGAGAGGGGAGCAGAATAGGAGGAGGGGGGGGGGGTGGAGGGGCATACCCTTCCCTCCGTACCCTCCCCTCCTCCTCCTCAAGAGCTGCGCTTTAATTCGACATTACAGAGAACTGTAAACGTCTGTCATTTTTTCATTATAACTCTCTGAAATGCAATAGTCCGGGGCTGGGGCGATATCCCCCCCCCCCCCCATATGCCCTTTGCGCCCCCTTTTTCGACGCCACTTGGGGGGGGGGGGGGATCGCCCCCTCCCCGTTCTTCTGTTTTGACAACCCTGCTTAGAGGCGTTCCAAATGAGCGATGACGAGGAACAAACAGCACAGCGTGCAATTTTCGAAATTATGGTTCTAGAGCTTCTGGAATTAAAACGGGGCGCGTTCCATGAACTTACGAGCGGCCATGACAGACTTTCAATCGAGAGGCTCGTGCCAGGGCTCGTTGTGTGCAGGCGCGTTCAGTGACGTGCTTTTATAGTTCATAACTTTGACGTCAGGGTCAGGATGATCAGTTGTGAACGACAAATTTGATGGTGCGTGCTCGAGTCGGCAGTGAAAAGTTTGAATGTGTACGATGAAAGCTTGGTGTCCTCGCGTTCTCGAAACATCACCGTCAATATTGACAAACTGACATTACTCTTACTTCCGTTGATGAACGCAGAATTAATCCCAGTTTGGCTAATCTTTGAAAGTCTATCATAACATAATTTCATCTCCCGCTGATGGGGGACAACTGCCCGGAAGCGAAATCCGTCCAAAGATGTACAATGCTACTCGGCTGGTAGTGACCTAGCCACGTCGGGCTACTCTGATCAAGGCCGAGATAAATAAAAGGGACGACAGGAACGTTTTTTAGGGGCGAAGCTCCTTAGGGGCTGGCCATGTCCGTCCGCCGTCCGTTGTCCGCCGTAGGCCGGCGTCGGGTGCTCGTGCTTCTGCTCGTGAGATCACGTGCTCACGAGCACGTGAGCACATGCTCACGTGCTCGTGTAGGGCAAAAAAAAGTTGGAAAAAAAAAGATGAAAAAAATTATGAAAAAAAAAGAAAAAAAAAGAAAAAGAAGAAAGCCACACATTCTCCTACTGACATGAATGAAAAGGCTCGAAGAAAAAGAAGAACAAAAAGAGTAGGGGGTTCTGAGATGCCATCCGATCTGTCTGCTTAAAAAAAGAGAAAGAAGAAAACCACACATTCTCCTACTGACATGAATGAAAAGGCTCGAAGAAAAAGAAGAACAAAAAGAGTAGGGGGTTCTGAGATGCCATCCGATCTGTCTGCTTAAAAAAAGAAAAAGAAGAAAACCACACATTCTCCTACTGACATGAATGAAAAGGCTCGAAGAAAAAGAAGAACAAAAAGAGTAGGGGGTTCTGAGATGCCATCCGATCTGTCTGCTTAAAAAAAGAGAAAGAAGAAAACCACACATTCTCCTACTGACATGAATGAAAAGGCTCGAAGAAAAAGAAGAACAAAAAGAGTAGGGGGTTCTGAGATGCCATCCGATCTGTCTGCTTAAAAAAAGAAAAAGAAGAAAACCACACATTCTCCTACTGACATGAATGAAAAGGCTCGAAGAAAAAGAAGAACAAAAAGAGTAGGGGGTTCTGAGATGCCATCCGATCTGTCTGCTTAAAAAAAGAGAAAGAAGAAAACCACACATTCTCCTACTGACATGAATGAAAAGGCTCGAAGAAAAAGAAGAACAAAAAGAGTAGGGGGTTCTGAGATGCCATCCGATCTGTCTGCTTAAAAAAAGAGAAAGAAGAAAACCACACATTCTCCTACTGACATGAATGAAAAGGCTCGAAGAAAAAGAAGAACAAAAAGAGTAGGGGGTTCTGAGATGTCATCCGATCTGTCTGCTTAAAAAAAGAAAAAGAAGAAAACCACACATTCTCCTACTGACATGAATGAAAAGGCTCGAAGAAAAAGAAGAACAAAAAGAGTAGGGGTTCTGAGATGCCATCCGATCTGTCTGCTTAAAAAAAGAGAAAGAAGAAAACCACACATTCTCCTACTGACATGAATGAAAAGGCTCGAAGAAAAAGAAGAACAAAAAGAGTAGGGGGTTCTGAGATGCCATCCGATCTGTCTGCTTAAAAAAAGAGAAAGAAGAAAACCACACATTCTCCTACTGACATGAATGAAACGGCTCGAAGAAAAAGAAGAACAAAAAGAGTAGGGGGTTCTGAGATGCCATCCGATCTGTCTGCTTAAAAAAAGAAAAAGAAGAAAACCACACATTCTCCTACTGACATGAATGAAAAGGCTCGAAGAAAAAGAAGAACAAAAAGAGTAGGGGTTCTGAGATGCCATCCGATCTGTCTGCTTAAAAAAAGAGAAAGAAGAAAACCACACATTCTCCTACTGACATGAATGAAAAGGCTCGAAGAAAAAGAAGAACAAAAAGAGTAGGGGGTTCTGAGATGCCATCCGATCTGCTGCTTAAAAAAAGAGAAAGAAGAAAACCACACATTCTCCTACTGACATGAATGAAAAGGCTCGAAGAAAAGAAGAACAAAAAGAGTAGGGGGTTCTGAGATGCCATCCGATCTGTCTGCTTAAAAAAAAGAAAAAGAAGAAAACCACACATTCTCCTACTGACATGAATGAAAAGGCTCGAAGAAAAAGAAGAAAAAAAAGAGTAGGGGGTTCTGAGATGCCATCCGATCTGTCTGCTTAAAAAAAGAAAAAGAAGAAAACCACACATTCTCCTACTGACATGAATGAAAAGGCTCGAAGAAAAAGAAGAACAAAAAGAGTAGGGGGTTCTGAGATGCCATCCGATCTGTCTGCTTAAAAAAAGAAAAAGAAGAAACCACACATTCTCCTACTGACATGAATGAAAAGGCTCGAAGAAAAAGAAGAACAAAAAGAGTAGGGGGTTCTGAGATGCCATCCGATCTGGCCTGCTTAAAAAAAGAGAAGAAGAAAACCACACATTCTCCTACTGACATGAATGAAAAGGCTCGAAGAAAAAGAAGAAACAAAAAGAGTAGGGGGTTCTGAGATGCCATCCGATCTGTCTGCTTAAAAAAAGAAAAAGAAGAAAACCACACATTCTCCTACTGACATGAATGAAAGGCTCGAAGAAAAAGAAGAAAAAAAAGAGTAGGGGGTTCTGAGATGCCATCCGATCTGTCTGCTTAAAAAAAGAGAAAGAAGAAAACCACACATTCTCCTACTGACATGAAATGAAAAGGCTCAAAGAAAAAGAAGAACAAAAAGAGTAGGGGGTTCTGAGATGCCATCCGATCTGTCTGCTAAAAAAGAAAAGTGAAGAAAACCACACATTCTCCTACTGACATGAATGAAAGGCTCGAAGGAAACGAAAGAACAAAAGAGTAGGGGTCTGAGATGCCACCGATCTGTCTGCTTAAAAAAAAAAAAGAAGAAAACCACCATTCTTCTCCTACTGACATGAATGAAAAGGCTCGAATAAAAAGAATAACAAAAAGAGTAGGGGGTTCTGATGCCATCCGATCTGCCTGCTTAAAAAAAGGAGAAATAAGAAAAAACACAACATTCTCCTCCTGACATTAATGAAAAGGCTCGAAGAAAAAGAAGACAAAAAGATAGGGGTTCTGAGATGCCATCCGATCTGTCTGCTTAAAAAAGAAAAGAAGAAAACACCAATTCTCCTACTGACATGAATGAAAAGGCTCAAGAAAAAGAAGAAAAAAAAGAGTAGGGGTTCTGAGATGCCCAGCCGATCTGTCTGCGTAATAAAAAGAAAAGAAGAAAAAACCCACACAGTCTCCTACTGACACTGAATGAAAAGGCTCAAAGAAAAAGGAAGAAAAAAAGAGTAGGGTGTTCTGAGATGCCATCCCATTCTGGCTGCTTAAAAAAAGAAAAAGAAGAAAACCACACATTCTCCTACTGACATGAATGAAAAGGCTCGGCATGCTGCGGCTCGGCGTCTACGCAGACAAGCACCACCAGAGCTTCGCCCCAAGCAACATCATTCACCACGTGGAGATGCGGTCAATTTTTGGTAAATTCTGCTTTATCGGCGGAAATAAGAACAATATCAGACTATCAACTTTGACGGTGTTGATTTTAGAATGCAATTACCTAAGCCTCCGCTGTGTCTTTTAGAGACCATCAAGGTCGCAGCTGATAATCGTTATCGTGACCTTATAGACCAACACGCGGCCCTGACGTCATGCAGCTGCGGTGGCGCTGTCGACGGCACTGCGCATGCGCAGACGCTTCACCTCCCACGAATTCGGTTTCTGCGCACGCGCAGTGCCCACACCTGGTGTGGGCAAACGCGAGCTTGTTTGTAAACCGCGTGTCGGTCTATACGTATACGAACCACGTTCGTCTCCGCGTGCTTTCTCGTGCTGCTCTAACTCGGCGCATAGGGAGGAGTAGGGATTTTTCGCCCTTGCAATGAAAAACGTCACGAAGATATACGAATCTGCGGGTTTGGGAGAAACGAAGACTTCGCAGCAATCTTTCGGCTCCTCCCCCGACTATGTCATAACACGAAGAAAGTTGTGTCTGACGAGTATAGCGGCCTTCGTCTGTGTTATTGAAGCGCGCGCCCACCTTGAGTGCCCAGCAGCGGGAGCCAAAAGCCAACTATCAGCGATTTTCATCACGTGCTTTCGAACCCCCTTTCACGGCTTCGTCTTTAGACCGCCAGGCGCTGTGAATATCTGTTTCGCTCGGGATGCTGGAGACCGAACTTGCCGCCACAGCTTTCTGTTGTAGCCGTTAGGTGGCGTCGATTTCACTGGAGTCGCCAAAAAAATAACCTCAATCGAGCTATAAAGAAAAAAATTAAAATACGCCAAAAATAGTAAATGAAGCCGGGGAAAAGGTAGATTTTAATGAAAGTTAAATGAGAGATGAGATGCGATTCAGATCCCGCACTACTAAGGAGGACGGTCAGCCTATGGGTTAATTCTCATATCATTTTTGTTTTGTTATTTAGGTTGTTTTCGACGAGGTTTTCTAGGTAATGTCCGATTGGGCATATACTATAAACGACTTAATTTTCGCGGGCTCAAAATTTCGCGAATCGGGCCAAAGCTGAAATTTTGAAATTATTTGCGGGTTCTAATTTTCGCGAATCGAGTGTAGCTTCCGTAGCGTTCACATATTGCCCGAATTGTTCGCGGGGTGTATTTTTCGCGAATCGTAGGCGACTCGCGAAATTCGCGAAAATTAGGTCCTCGCGAAAATTTAGTCGTTTACAGTAGCTTCACCAACCTGGATCATACAAATTTACGAGTTAGGCACACCTTTGACGTTAAATTATTTACGTGCGTTTCATGCTGACCTCTACGGTACTCATGGCGAGTAATCAAAATACTGGTAATTGATTACTTTTCGGAGTAATTCTGTAATACTTTGAATACATGTATTAGAAATGTAATCGCAAGAGTATTCAAATAACCTTTGGAAGTACTATAGTTACCTGTAACCGTTACTGTTTTTCTCTCCCCTTTTTAATAGTGCCCTTTGTTTCCAAAATGGGTACATGAAGTATTTCATGATCTGGTGATTCTAATCCTATAACGGACAGTACCAAAAATCATTTTTCAAACCAGCAAAAAACGAAACTGTCGTTCTAAAAAAAAAAAACACAAAAAAACTTGTTGTAATTAGAAAAGGCAACGATTACACATTTTTCGAGTAACGGCAAACTTCTATTCTCAAGTATTCGAGTAATCTAGTAACGTGCACAAAACTGGTTTCAGGTTTTGCTTTTATAGAAGCAGGGACATCATATTGACGGGTTGCACGTTCTTGTTTTGACTCAGTGCGTGTGACATTAACATAGAAACCGAAAACTTAAGAATCGCCGGGCGAGGAGAGTCCCCAAGTCATCAAATTATCGCTTTGCGGCAGGCGATATTTGCCGCATTTGATGATAAGAAGGCCGTGAAAGATTCACGAAGCAAGAAGTGGCTCTATCATCATCATCAATATCCTCATCATAATCATCATCATCAACATAGGAAATCGCTCCCTGTGTTTCTTCGGCTGTCACTGACTTTACTCCATAGAAGACAGCGCTGATTACGCAAAAACGTTGCAGATATACATTTTTTTTTTCCATCGCGGTATTGATTTTGTGTTTTGATCGTGAGGGATCGACGAAGAAGACGCCACGGAGCGAGGAGCGCACCAATATGGCGCCGGTCACGTGAGCCCAAAAATTGTCGCTCTGCGTGTGCGCTCCGTGTGTTATGAGAGCAGAATGTGCGTGTAGAACACGATGCGTCCGCCGCGTCACAGTTCGTTTTGCGCTAAAGTCACCGAGTATGCTGTTAAGAGCATTGGCATCACCGTTGACAACTTTCCCGTGGGCGCCACCATCTTGGTGCCTATGGTGCAGGGCGGGCGCAATGCATAAGTGATTCTTACGATAAAGAACAAAAAAAAAAAAAAAAAAAAGCTTTAGGTATCCCTAAGCATGTCTTATGAGTTGTGAATGCGAAAGCATGCAAACCGCTCGTCCGCTCCCTTTGTCGTCTGCTCGTCAGCTCCCTTTGTCGTCTGCTGCGTACCAACGCGCGCGCGCTTCGGGATCTCGGAGGCCATGGCGCAGCGGCCAAGGGAGCCCCGTCGACGCGCGCCAGCCAATGGAACCGAAGGAAACTATCCGCCGTTTTCGCGCTTCCAACTGATGACGTCAGCTCGCTCCATGAGGCAGTTAATGCTTTCGCATTAAAAAAGCGACATTGCGATTTCGGAGAAAGCGTCGGATGACTGGCAACAATGAATTCAAGCACCAAGATGGCTGAAATTGTCGTTACTCTGAGGCGTAGCTTACTTGGTGGCTCCATCATCATCATCATTTTTTTAGGACCCGCAATGGGGTATGCACAAGGTAATGGGCATGCATATAAATTTATACATATGAAAAATGAGCACAACAAGAACACAATTACAATATACGTATTTTCCGGACTATAGTCCGCGGACTATACATGTTTAAAAGTTGAAAATTCAGGCTGTGCGGACTATCTACGCGTGCGGACTATACAGGAATTTTGTTTTTCAATATCGTTGATTATGACGAGACGAGACGGATTTTGTGAATAAAAGAGTATGTAAGTTATGATTTATGTATAATACAAGCTTCTTTGTGAGCTACGAAAGCAGTCATATGTCAAGGTGTACCGCGTATGAGAAGATTTTCGTGTCGACTAAGCACCAGGTGCGGACTATGCACCGAGTGCGGACTATGCACCGGGTGCGGACTATCTAAGCAAAATCTTTTATTTTTGACCTTAAAGTTGCCCCTGCGGGCAACTTCAAGGTAAGCACCGGGTGCGGACTATAGTCCGGAAAATACGGTACAGTAATCTATTTTAATATTCGCCTTATTCGAATGCCGCTTAACCAAATGAAAAAAAAAAAATCAACGCGTTTCTTTTTTTAAAGTGATGTGCCATTCTCAGTTATTTTAACGCCTATTAGTTGTGACAGACGCTTTTTGGCAAGTCTAGAAACTAAAAGTCCCCAGAACAAACATAGCGTCCCTGTTCATTCAATCATCCCGAGCAGCGTTCCAGACCAAGCACGCTCGAATCTGTCGCCACCGTTCCGTCGGTGGTCTATAAATAGACGGAAACGAGGGTGTTAACATTACTTATTCCGGTTGTCACGTTGTAAAGGCAGAAAGGGAGAAAGAGAGAGAGAGAGAGAGAGCAGATGGGGTTCAATGGCTTTACCAGAAGCCAACGCGCCTTACGTAAACAGGAACAGGGCTCGGAAACGTGGGCAGAACCGTCGTATACATCACGCCCGAGGGTAACGTAATAAACTGCAGGGGCCGGCAAAGTAGACACTTCCGTGCAGCCGCTTATATTCAGTGAATGCTACGAGCTATTACAGCCAATCCAGAGTTGAGAACGTAGACCATGTGACCACGCTTCCCTCCGCGTATCGCTGTGCCCCCCTCTAAAAGGGTCACGTGTCACTCACGCGGCACGGTACTGGCTTGGAGGACACGTAGCGTTCCCCGAAGTCCGTCGTTACGTGAAAAGGCGTTTGGGACGATGAGGACCAAACAGTCGGTTCGAGCTAAGCTCAACGCTGCAGCGGAAAGAAATGTTCAGACCAAACGAGCGCATCGGGGGATACCAGAAGAACGCCGTGCGTTCGTCTTTAAACGGCGAGACCGTAGCGTAAACCGATTGCGTCACCCGTTTTATACCCTTTCCGAGAAAGGTATAAAACGTTGCAAGTATGATGCACTCCGTTCACCCCTAGCCGACAGTGCGGGGAAAGTCATAATGACGGTGCGTTTTTGAAGCTGTCTGATTGGTCCGATCATCTCGTAGTATCCGGAGCCGTATATACTGGGAGAGTTTGGCCAATGGGCGGAGCTAGTTGCCCGCTAGAACCAGCGAATTTCGCGATAACACAAAATGGAGTTACTTCTTTGTCTCATTTATTCCCGAGAGATCGCGTAGAGTTCCTATGAGTCAGAGCCACAAAAAATGGCGGACGGAAGTAGTCATGCCAACGTTGTCAGATTACGCAGCTGTGGTCGCCACGCTGTCAAAGTCTCCTTAAGAAGGCCAAAGTCTCTCAGTATTAGAGTCGTGATGTAGGCGAGTTGGTTCATGGTAATCGGAGATAAACAGCGCGCAAAAATACACACAAGGACATATTTTGATGGTGAGGCTCCATATAAAAGACTCTAAAATAACTGTCCCCTGCGTCCGCTCCCGCCGTCAGGCACCGCAGACTTAAAGCCAATTTAATAAAAATGAATTGAATCATAAGATCAAGTGTGAATTTTCAGGAAAAACCAATTAGGAACTAACTATTGGAAAAATAAAGCTGGGCACCGCCAAGCGAACGACCCAGGAAGGACCCGCTGGGAAGAGGACCCCGAGACCCCGGCCCCCCTCCGACCCCATCCGGAACGAAGAGGCCATGAATGTGTAGCTCAGTGGGTTCGATGAGACCGCAAGGCAACCATAACTGAACCAGGCGGTCCCGCCGCAGTGACCTTTTATGTCCCCATGGTAGATATTAGAGAGTTTTAGTAGATCCTTCCGATACCTCCGATACCCCCGATAACGATACAATATATGTAAGCGCAAAGGCGGAGGCAGAGTATCGGGTATCGTTATCGGAGTCATCGGAACGATCTACTAAAACTCTCTATTGGGAGAGCTGGCTGTGCCACTCACCACCATAATGTCAGCATTATCATCCCAAGAGGGCCCCCCTTGGAAATGGCCCTTATTCTGATTGCTAGAAAACACCACGCCCCTCTATGCCCCCCCCCCCCCCCTCCCCATTCCTGAGAGGAGCCCCATAGCTAGGGCTCCTCCCCCCAGGTGGAGGGTTTCGCCAGAGCCTCCGTTGCAGCTATAAAGCTGGCAGGGCGCACCACGAGCAGGTGGAGGTTGACTTCCCACGCGGCGACACCCGCGGGGGCTTGCGCCCCACAGACAAGAACAAAGTCAAGATGCGAACGGCACAAGCGCTAAATTCACAACTAAACATTTCTTAAAAAAAAACAAAAAACACCAACGAAGTAAACCGCACTATCGCTTCAGCACGTGTCAAGATAAGCAATTTATTTTTGTGTAGAAAAACCGATGTTTCGCTGACACATGCATCTTGCCCCTCTTTTGTTATTGCTTACGCTTCCAATAATTCTCTGGTAGTTTTATCTGTGCCCCTCCCGATGATGGTGATGTTGTTGAATTTGGGCTGGCATTTTCAAGCAGTACAATCTGTGCCCCCAGCGGTCGACCGGAGTGATCAGTCATGCTCACCGGCTCGGTCATTAATACATCGGCCAGTTTGGCCGATGTACAGAGCGCGACACTGTTAGCGTGAACAAGCGATCGCCGGTTTTTCCAGTTTTACTCTTTGCAACCAAGGGATGTCATCCAAGTTATTATTGCAACGGAAAGAGCTCATTTAGTTCTATAATGTAAGCGATAAAATTTTGTGCTCGCTAATACTATTTAGAAGTAAAATGCGAAAATGCGTCGATGTCGTGTTCGCGCTAACAGTGTCGCGATCTGTACGCTCTTCCTCAACTTAGTGGGAACTTGTGTACCACACCAACCACGCAATCAACATAGTTGTTCCTGTGCTTTACGGCACATTGGCTCTTGCCCCCAGCCTTTTCTGCAGTTCTAGGGCAGAGAATTGAGCCAACTTTCGAGACGCCGAAAAATGGCAACAGTGGAAACGTCAAACCGCCCGCCTACCATTTTTAAATTGTGCGAGTTTTTGTACTTGTAAGGGAGCACCTGGGGTCTCGTTGTGGGTCTCTCTTTTCTATGACTTAAAGGGATGCTGAAGCGAAATTTTGATTTCACAAAATAGGGCAGCAGGAGTGTTCAACGTGGCGCCACAATCCCCAAAACACCACTCATAAAGCGACATCTTGAACGGATGGCCGTATTTTTTGTAAAATAAGGATGCGATTGAGTGAGAATCGCGACATCGCGTTTCCTGCAGAATTGTTGAGAAGGAGGGGAAACGGCCTTCCTTCCTTCCCACTTCGCGTCCTCGCGGAGTCAAAGCGAGAAGAGGAGGAAACGAGAATAGGAACGTCACGGACTTTTTAGACCTTGTTCAAGCACTCTCTTCTTTCACAAATATACGAACACCCGTTGGAGATATCGCTTTGTGAGGGATGCTTTCCGGTTTGTAGCGCCCCGCCTAGCGCTTTCGCGTTGTTTTCTGAAATCAAAATTCGGTTTCACCATGTGGGCTGGATCGGTATACCACCTAAAAGACAATGCATACGCCTTTCCACCCTCAAACGTCACCCCTATAATGAACCCGCGCATCGCCGCCTATGCGGAGAGCAAATCGTCTGCTTCTTGTGCAGGAGTTGCAGTGATGTCAGTGCGACGCCGAGCTCTGATAGACTTTGATTGAAAGGATAGTGAGTAGCCCCTCAATGCTATAGGTGCCTTGAGGTCTACCCCCATTTTTGTTTTTTGATCAGCCAATAAGAGCTCGGCGTTCTGACGTCATCGCGACCCCCGTGTAAGAACCAGACGATCTCGCGCTCCGCCTAACTTGAGCCAGCGTCGCCGCGACAGCGCGTCTCGCGGTGCGTCTCACGACGAGCGCGACGTTATGCGGAGCGCAAGTTCGTCTGCTTCTTTTGCAGGGATTGTGGTAACGTCAAAATACCGTGCTCTGATGGCTGTGATTGAAGGATAGTTGATAGACCTCAAGGCAGCTTGCTTTGATGTGCACCACTATCCTTCAATTAGAGCCAATCAGAGCTCGGTGTCGTTCTCACGTCACCGCAACTCCTCCGCAAGAAGCAGACGACTGATTTTTTGCATAGCACGCGGCGTCGCCGAGACGAACGCGTCTGTCGCTTTGCGTCGTCTTTCCGTCGCGTTTGTTTGCCACTTTGAGGTGAGTCAGGGGAACACCAACGATGACGTCATGCTCCGGCATTGTCTTCTATAGAGCTTTTCGCGAATGGGCGACGAAAAAATGAAAAAAAAAAACCCGCTTTAACGTGTAAATACTAAAAAAAATAGAGGGGAGGCCAAACGAGAATATGTGACGGTTACGCTTATATTGTAAGTGTCGACAAATTGGCTTGGTGACGGCAAAACAATGTTTTCGCCCATACTGGAAGGGACGAGATTTCAAGATGGCGGCGCTCTTGTGGAAAGGGTCTATAGGTGGTATCGGCTGGAGCCTGGATCCCGCATTGCAACGGCCGCCCACAATTCCTGTTTGGCATGAGGAACTTGGGGGTCGTATACGATGCGGTCCGGGAATCGTTTTCTTGATTCTGAGGTTGAGCAGATGGCCGAGCGAGGAGGGGAGGGAGTCCTTCGGAAGGTTTCTGGTATGTCGATATGGCCGATGGCTTTACTCCGGAAGTCGGATTGTAAACAATGGGCGGCAACGCCAAGGTCGGTGCTCGTGCTCGGTCTCGCGAACGCGACCACGTCTGAACGTCTCGGCATTGAAATTGTCGGAGCAGCTTAGTACGAGAAAACAACGAAAATCGTCAAGGAGGCGTGTGAACGTACCACGAAGTGCGTTTAAAAATACAGTGCGTCTGTTTTCCCGCAAAAGAAACTGTTTGAGTCAAACATTGCTGTCTACGGAGGCAGTTCATCAATGAAATGGGTGCACGTAGGTTTAAATAAAAAAAAAATAAAGTCTGCTATGTGACACTGAAGATGATGACGTAGGCACATGAAACGTCACGGTAAATCCCATAGCGCACACGGCTTTTTTTTTTTTTTCAACTGAACATGTTTCCGGCTTTATCGTTCACCGAGCTTAATCCCTATAGGCAGCAGCGTTTGACGTTTCCAAGTGCTTCGTGGGAAAGTAAAAACACTTAATGGGGAAGTGACGTCACTGTTATCCTTTTTCATCGATGAAGAGCTATCCAGTCTGAATTGTTTTTTCTAGCTGAACATACGACAGACGATGCCGACGCGCAGTACGCATTCCCGAACTCGGGAAGCAGACGATGCAGGCCTGCGTTCGTCGGCAGTTACCTGGGCAGAAGACTCAGGCACGTATCGAGGGGTGGGGGGGGGGGGGGGGGGGGGGGCCATGGGGCCCGGGCCCCCCCCCCCGAAATCTTCGATTTTGCTGGGACCTCCTCTCCCCCTCCCCCTCATACAGCATTTTGTCATGGGCGGGCCCCCCCCCCCCCCGAAACAAAATCCTGGCTACGTGCCTGGCAGAAGTAGAGTAAAATGAAGACGCCAGTGTCATTACGTAACGTAAAAAGGATACGGATGCATGATAGTCAGGATAACGTCCACTTCGACCAAATAAAACGTGTTTTCAGGAGAGCGTTGGAGGCCTTGCGGTGGCGTCTAAAGGCGTCGCCTATATATATACGAGGCGGGAAGCCTGGAGGCATGGCCGGAGAGGCTCATCTTTAAAGGGGCGGTGCAACGATATTCAATTAGAATGTTTTTCACTTTACACGAGCTTATTGACACTAGTGGGACTCAAGGATACTCGCACGCAACGCCACTGTCCAAGAAACTCCTTTCTTGCGCTGTAATTTCGAGGACAAAACCGAGTGTTTTCATTCAGTCTCTCCTTCGCAAAACCTGATGACGTAGCTGGGCGGTAGCAGTACCGCCCAGTGACGATGTTTGAATGCGGCTCATAGATTGGACCCGAGCATTGCGTGGACACTCGATTTGGACTCGTGACAATCGATAGCTTGAGAAGCATTCGGGTAGTGTCCTGTGTCCAATCGCTGCAATGACGACAACAGCCGAACCATAACAATGTCTGGAACTCAGCGCGTGTCCTGTGCCTTGCCAACCCCAGCGCATGGCTATGATCAACATTGGCGGCATATAATCGGCTCCAGATCACGTGGCCGCTTGTTCTGGTTGCGAGTTGAGGGGGTGAACTCTGCTCGTTTTTCTTTATTTTTTTCTGCGACTTCGATTGCGTGTGGTGAAAAACGAACGGGTATTTCACAGGTCATTAACTTCAGGGATTCGTTCTAAGCGGTATTTGCGCAAAATACAAAAATCGTTGCATCGCCCCTTTAAGAACTAATTTCTTAGCAACTACAGAAGGTACTTTCCTAATTTTTTTGATAAGTTAAACAGATGATGTGAATTGAACTTCTGGCTATTTCGAAAGTTCCGGGCACCGCTGCTCACAATGATTTTACTGGCCCTCAGTGCCATTTCTGCATAATAGATTTTGGCGTTAAGACGCAACAAAACGAGGCGTGGAAAATTTAATACAAGCAAATCAATTATCAGTCTTAAGAGAACGAAAAAAAATTATTGTAGCCAACACCCAAATCCAAGTTAATTAAAAAAAAGAAGATGTTTTAATAAAGTATTTTCGTTATGGATCTCTTATTTGGATTTGAAATGGCGTCTTTACATATTTGTATTTTAATGTAAGATAGGGAATATTATTAAGTAATTTGGCACCCACCTAAATTTGTGCGATAAGCAACCGCTTTTTTACAACGTTTTTCTTAACTACATAGGTTTTATGCAAATTCCAAAAATTTAGAGCATGATATCAGCAAAAATTAATTTACTTTTTTTTTTTTTACAAAAAATAGTTTTTTGGGGACTTTAGAGGCTCCTTTACCCAAATTATTTTTACAGCGGAGCTGTTAAGGGCTAGGTTCCCCAGGATCGTGTCCGGTATGTCGACACAAACCTGGCTGGACAGCTACCGCCATCTATAAGCGACGGCGGCAAGCACACAACCAGTATGGTTTCCGCCGTCGCTCGTTGATGGCGGCTTTTCTAGCTATAATACAGGGGTGGCCAAGCTGCGGCTCTTCGCGTGTTAAAGTGCGGCTCGCGGCTCCCTCGCATAGCCCCTCCCCCCCCCCCCCCCCACGCACACCCATACACACACACACACTTCCCCCGCCTCCCTCCCGGTTGCACAAGCACTTCCCCAAAAGAGAAATGAAACGCGTTTTAAGGTTGCGGTTTGCTAGTCTATACTGCTGTGCTACTGCTACCACGTACGGTTGGACTGCTTTTGACTCGGATGGATTGAAAGTAGTTCGAGTTTCGTTTATTGCTCTAAACAAAAGTTTCTCCCCCCCCCTCCCCCTTCCCTCCCCCCCCCCCCCCCCCCCCCCCCCCCCGCCGCGGCTCTTGGAATGTTCGTGGTTTTGTTTGCGGCTCGAAGGCCGGGTCAGCCTGGCCACCAATAGAAGAATGGATAGTAGGGCGCGTTGGTGGGAATTCATCGTAGGAAGCAGCGCGAAAAACAGATGACGACGAAGAAGAAGCACACAGTGTATCGAGTACAGCTCCGCTGGTCTTCCTTCTTTACGAGAGTGAAAGGCTGAACGATTTGTTTTCGTACATATCCCGGACATAAAAAAAAAAAAAAAAATTGCCGCGTCTCCTTTGGTATGGAATGGCCCTATAGACTCCTGGAAGCTCCAGAACTTCAAGACGATCCCTTCTCAAGCATCCTTCCATCATCTTTGACCACCTTCAGGTTTTGACTGAGAAATACTATGTTGAGCCTATACAAGTATAGGGTGGCACAAGCGGACCTTCCGCTGTAAATCGATCCGTCAAAATCGGCGCCTGCACATAGAAAGCTCAAACTTTCTTTGAATGTGCACTGAAGAGATACGTTTTACCGTGTGGAATTTCAAATAGTAGTTTATTTTTTGTAAAAATAGTGAGCAAAAAAAAATAATTCAATATTAAGGTTGGGCGCGTTTAGAAACGACCGAGTTAGCGACACTATTTACTTGTGGCGCCATCTCCCAATAGGTGCAGCGAGCAGAGAGCAAAGCCGTCGTCTGCTCGCTGCGCTTATCGGGAGATGGCGACACAGGTAAATAGCGTCGCTAACTCGGTCGTCTCCCAACGCGAAAAACCTTGACTTTTTATGGTAAAACTGCTCATTCATTGCATATTCGGCGACAGTCTAAGCTTTCTATGTGGAAACGCCGATTTTTCCGGTTCGTTTTACAGCGGAAGGTCCGCTCGTGCCACCTCATGCGCAGAGAAACTGAAGGAGAGGAGGAGACGAGAGAGGCCGGGGAGGTCAGAACGCCGAGCTGTGGTTCGAATGCTTAGTAGGGTACTACTGCCCTTAATCCACGAGAGCTTGTGCGGATGAGATGTGACCCGTACTCCGTTCACCCTTAAGCTGAGACTAGAAGCTCCGCCTTCAGCGCGAACTTTCTGTCCTTGCTAACACAAGTGTGAACGCGCGGGGACGCGCAACCAAATCTTTGCAGAAATCAGCAAGCGCGCACTGAAGGCGGAGCTTCTAGTCTCAACTGAAGGGTTAACGGAGTATAGAAATAGGGAGCACGCGCTTGTAGCGTTTCCTGCGGTACATCATTAGGTGAGATAGAGTATAATCATTCCAACCAGAGCTCAGCGTTCTGACGACCCCGCGCACTCTTGTGTCCTCCTCTCCCTCGGTTTCCCGGCGGGTGCGTCTTTTGCAGGGCAGCTTGCTTTGAGGTCTACCCGCTACCCTTCAAGCAGAGCCAATCAGAGCTCGTCGTTCTGACGTCACCGCAACCCCTGCTGAGGTGGCAGACGAACTTGCGCTCCCCATAGTTACTGACAACTCGAGAAACGCAGAGCATGGTTATTCCACGTCCAAGCTCTTTGCTTCGTGATTGGTCCTTTGGCGCTGTCATCCGCCTATGTCGCAATCTGGTTGGCTGCGGAGTCAGTGACATGTTCGAAACTTACCACGCGCGTTTCTTGGGTTGCCTGGTATCAGAATATCCCTTTTCATACATGACTTGTCTCACGACGAGCTGGAAACTCTAACCACAGTTCGATCATTTGTTCTGCAGTGTCTAATTTGCTCCCTCGCAGAGCTCGAGCAATGCCACAAATTCAAAAGCAGACAATGCATTTGCCTGCTTTGCTTTCTTGTTCAAAAAGAGAAAGAGAGATAAAAAAAAAAACAATATTTGATGTTGGAAAGAGTAGGCGTGGTAACCCTGGTGCGAAAGGACAAAATGGGACGGTCAGACACGAAACTCCGGAGCTTAGTGTCTGTCTCTTCAGTTTTATCCCGTCGCTCCAGGTGCATCATGTCTCGCCTGCCTACTTGCTTTAACCTGATAAAAGTTTTGCTTTTCCATCCAGTTCAGGGAGGAAGCTGCTTCGCTTGCTCAAGGAACTTGGCACCGCTTGGGGCGCCATACTCAGTTTTAATACGTGAGTTTAGTACGACGACGAAGTATATACCGAGCCCTCCGTAGATAAAAGAAAAGTGGTTTCGTCCCCTTGTTTCGTCCCCTTGTGTGTTTCTTTCGTTTTAAGTCAATGTAGATCACCAACACGCTCAAGTCTTTAATGGTCTGGTCTCCTTAGCAGCAAACACTTTCAGTGTCAAATTTTGCCCTGACGTTGCTGCCACCTTTTGCTTTTATGAAGTTCAAGGCACCGTCTCTATTGACATCTATTAACCTTTAAAGTGGCCGTAACACGGAAGTATAACATCCCTCTTTCACGGGTACTCAAAAACGGTATTTGGAACAAACTCTGTTAAAGATTCGGTGGACATGCGCACGGGTATGGGCCCGCGCACGGTCGAGATCGCAATCCGATTCGGCGATTCTTTCAAGGTTTTTGTTGTGCGCTGCGAAAAGGCCTTTTAGGTGCCCGTAAAACAGGGGTATAAAGTCTGTTGCAGGGCAACAAGCAGCCCGGCGTTCAACTAGTAAGAATTATTTCGCCAAACATCAGAGAATCAAATAACGTGACTTGTTTATTTTGCTCTGAGAAACGTTTGTGCGATGAAGTATCTCGGCGACCTTTAAAAATACTATAAAGCCTCAATAAAAAAGAAACGAACAAGAACAGACACACGCAAAACAAATTAAAAAAAACTGACACATCCGGAAGTAATCTGGATTTCTGCGGGCTCAGCCTGCGAAAGGGTTTTTTTTGGCAGGGCAAAAAGACTGATTGGTTTCTAAGATGACGTTTGCTTATTTTCGGGGGAAAAAAAACGAAGAGACGAAGCGCCTGCCCGAAGCAACAAGGCTTCACTCCCACGACAAGGTCGAACCAGCTTCGCATGTATCCGCGCGGCATCAGTTTTCTTAAACAGGGGAAGAAGCTCGCAAGCCGGAAGCTTCTGTTGACACGCGTCAGCCAAAACTGGGGCTTCAAGGTTACGATCAGGGTCTTTGAAAATGGACGGACCGCGCCGCTATATACCCCATTCACTCCTAAGCTGACAGTGCCGCGGAAGCTACATGCTTGTTGGGACAGCCATGCGCCACCTGCTCACACGCTCGTTCGTACCCACGAGCAGAGAGTGGGGTCACGTGATAGAAGGAAGGTTGTTCATTGGCTCGGCGAAAGCGTAGCTCCCTCTGAACTGTCAGCATAGGGGCGAACAAACTATAGCCCCAGGAAGCCGCAGCCGCATGTTGTTGCAACAACAAAAAACGCAAATCTGCTTAAAAAAAGGGGGGGGGGGGTTCAGCGTTTTGTTGCGACAGTCTCGAGTATCTTGATTTTATGCGAAAAGCGATACGCTCGAGCTTGACGAAAAATTGTTACACACAAGCCAAAACAGCATAAAGCATCCATAGCCCGTACCAACTAATGCATGAGAATGTAAAGCATATATAAGGCATTCTTGATGATATCTAGTCATAGTTAAGCATAATCGATAGTAAGTAGTGATGTTTACTAACAGGTGCAGCGGGAAACGAACCCCGGACCTTTGTGACCCGCAGCCTTTTGCTTGACGCCACCAGGAGGAGGTAAACGGAAGCGCAAGACAGAAACAAAAACCAAATTTGACGTTCGAGCATGTCTTGTACACGCTATTAAAAAAAACGAAATCAATTACAATTTCAGTTACAGTTAGTTAATAAGTTTTTAATTAGGTTACTTGATTCCTCTAAAAAAATTAATTGTATGTTACTTTATAAAGTAACCGTTGCTTTTCCTATTACTTGAAACTTTCAAAACTACAGATTTTTTTGACGGTTTGAAAACGGTGGGTGTTTCAATCAATCAATCAATCAATCCTTTATTTCACATCAGAAACTGATGTAGGCTGTAGGGGCAAAAAGTCAAAAGTTTGACTTGACAAGGCCTCTGCAGCCTTACAATTGGCACACGGCGACATACTACACATCAAATAATAATAATCAGTTTTCAACTTTTAACATTAAGCAAAAAAAAAAAAAAAAAAAAAAGAACCTGAAGAACTGAATCAGTCTATCACGCTATCAAATATAGCAAATATATATATATACATACACATATATATATATACATACATACATGCACATACTTATTCACACACACATACATATACATACACGCATATATATATAAGGCACATGACAAGATATTTAGGCACATAGAATATATAGCTACATGACAGGACTAAAGATAATAATCGTACTACCTCTAGGATAACTGAAACATACAGAACACACGACCCCACAATACAAGCGAAATTTTAATGCAGGAAAAAATTTCTAATTGTACTAAGATTCAGTCTCTCGATATTTGTCAAATTATGCTTCTGAAGTTTATTTAGAACAAATGGAAGATTATACCTTAGCATTTGGAAACCGTAATTTGTGCGATTTGTTGGTATTTTCCAATGCTCCGCCTCACGAACGTCATATACCCGGATGTTTGGTGTTAAGTTTGAAATACGTCCTAGGAAAGGCTCGTTAGAACGGAGGGCTGATCTATATCGTGTTAGTAGAGTATACTCATATAGGTTAGGGACAGTTATTAGACGTAGTTCTTTAAATAATGGAGGTGTATGTGTATCGAAAGGAACATTGAATATTGTGCGAACAGCCTTTTTTTCAAGAAGGTGTAATTTGTTAGCATTTGACAGCGATGTGGTGCACCACACTAAATTACAGTAGTTCAGATGGGGTAAAAAAAGGGCTCTGTATATAAGCATTTTTATGTGACGAGGCAATAAATATCTGAATTGACATAATTTCCCAAGCACTTTTGATAGCTTTTTAACAACATAATTAACGTGATAATTCCAGGACATCTGTTCATTAAAATAGACTCCGAGCGTTTTGACGTTCGGCACAATTTCTATGACAGAAGGGCCCAAGATAATATTAAAAGAAAAAGAAACGTGTCTATTCTTAGGTTTAAAAAGGACAGCCTTGCTTTTGCTCGTGTTGATTATTAGTGAGTTAACTTCACTCCAATCATATAGCTTCTCTAGTGAAGCATTCGTTTCTTTAACAAGGTCTTCAATATCTGTACCTGAAAAAAATAGACTGGTATCATCGGCATAAATGATGAAGGATGGGACTTTACTGATATTAACAATATCGTTTATATATAGATTAAATAACAAAGGACCTAAAATGCTACCTTGCGGTACTCCAGCTCTAATGGGTAGGACAGAAGAACTCTGTCCATTTATTACAACATATTGCTGACGAAATTTAAAGTATGATTGTAAAATATTTAAGGGTACACCGCGAATTCCATAGCATTCAAGCTTTTTTATTAGGGTGGTATGGTCAACACGGTCGAACGCCTTCGAAAAATCAATGAAGACGCCTAAAGTTATCTTTTTTTCTTCAAACGACTTTAAAATTAACTCCTTCTGCTCTAGCAAGGCGAACTCCGTTGATCGACCTCTGCGAAAGCCGTACTGTGAGTCAGAAATTAATGAAAATTTAGTGCAGAAACTTGTGACTCTATTGTGAATAATCTTTTCAAGGCATTTCGAAAACACAGGTAGTATTGATATTGGCGTATAATTCGAATATTCATTTTTGTTCCCTCTTTTAAACAAAACAATAACATTTGCAGTTTGCATCTTTTTAGGAAAAATACCACTGGACAATGAGAAGTTCATAATGTGTGTTAATACAGGTGACAGAACGTCCAAAACGTGCTTAATTGGTTTTATCTGCAAATCGTCTATTTCACAGGAGTTGCTATTTTTAAGAGATGACATAATTAAAGTTATCTCATTTTGATCCGGCGGAAAAAAAAACTGCGCTGTGTTCGTTTCTTGACTTCATATACGCCATTGATGAAGGTATATGTACGCTACTGACAAGGTTAGTCAAATAACTATTGAAAGCTTCAGCGAGAACTTTTCCTTGCAATGTTACCCCATCTCGTTGTATTACGTGTATAGCTGGTTATAGAGGGACAGCCGTTTTAATACTTCATTTAGCCGTTTCCATACCACATCTGTTCTATCCATGCATGACTCGTTGAATAAATTATTAAGGTAGGCTTGTTTTGCCTGACGCAGAGCATTGTTCAACGTATTTCTAAATTGTTTAAAAAGAGCAAGGTCCTCAGGTGCTTTTGTTTTAAGGAAGACATTATAGAGTTTATTTTTTTTCTGAATCATTTTCCAGCACTTTCTATTTACCCAGGGCTTGCGGTTTTTTTTAAACTGTCTTATTTGTTTATACGGAAAACACTTGTCGTAAATATTTTTGAAAATACTCAAAAATTCATTGTACGCTTCATTGGCAGTTGTTGCAGAGAATACAGAGTCCCAATTAGTGCTAGAAATAATTAATCGGAATTGTTCTAGTGTTGTGGGATTTATACTTCGGGTCATGTTAGTGGGTGCCTTATCTTTATTAACAAGCTCAGCGGCCTGGGGCGCAGTTTTGTGTATAAACATAATAATTGGTAAGTGATCACTTAGACCATAACCTAGAACACCAGCACTAATGAGACTTTCCTCGCAATTTGTCACAAACACATCAATCAATGTTGATGACGTGGTTGTGACACGAGTGGGAGGGACTATGGACATTACAAAAGTTGTTAGACGTAAGTAAAGTAAGAAATTCATCTCGAAGACGCGATTCCTCTAGCAGATTTATATTCACATCTCCACCAAGAAAGAGCGTACATCTTTCCTCCTTTGCAAAACAAAATAATGTTTCTAAAAAATGTAAAAATACTTCAACGTTTCCGCCAGGTGGACGATACAAAACAGAAAATATGTCCCGTTTTCTTCTAACACAAAGTATTTCATAGTTCCGTGTCACGATAGAATAATCGGAAAGCATTTCGAGGTCAGAAAAGTTTGCCTGCAACGAGACACCGCCACCACGTCCATACCCACGATTTAAATAAAAATGGTTATATCCAGGAAGTACAAAAATTCATCATCATCTTTATACCATGTTTCTGTTAACATGATAACATTAAACGAACTTTGAACGGAATCAAAAAGTATCATTAAGTCATCTCCCTTGGTCCTGGCAGATTGTACATTTAAATGAAAAAAACTGAAAGTATTTCTACCTCTTTTATTCATAAAAAAATTCAATTGGTCAGTCGTCAACACATCAAGGTTCTCTGCCATAATGATCCAGTACACTCACAGAAAACAACCAACATTTAACAAATTTGACTCAGGTCATCCTCTTTCGAAATCGTGATAACAGGGGTGTCGCTCGCTTTTTTTGCGAATATCTTTCCGTTTCGAACCCACACATATAGCCAACGATGCTCACGTTTCTTAGATGTCGTCATCCCAAGCAGTTTCTTCAGATACGGGCACAAATGCTCGTTTACATAAACTGGAGCCTCCATTGAGAGGCCAAGGTCACTACACGAGATTCGTTTTTTCTTTGCCTTTTCCAGGACACAATCACGCTTGTTACGGTTCTGGAAGCGAACAATGATATTGCTCTTTTCCCTATCTATTCATCGTACTATTCATCATTGGATTATAATCACCGAATTTTAAACTACTTATCTTCTTAATTGACACATTTCGGTAAACCATAGTCTGTCGGAGACTTGATTCGATGTTTCCTTGGGAGGAAAATTTCCCAAAGCGCGCCGTTAAAAAGGGGAGGGAAGAAAAAAATAACTCTTACAAGTAATTTCACTACTTCCAAAATTAATCAGATTACTGGTGTGCATACTTGCTAATTAATATAATCGAACTATTACGTAATAAATAAATAGATATTCGAATGGCCGATTTCATGATGCGCTCAATGCACGCACGACGCATCAGAGCACGGACAACCAACCCAAAGCCCCAGCCCCCAATGACGTCAAAGATCACACCCATAAAGCACTCGACGAGTTCGAACGTTTACGCGGGGCGCCTAATTGTTCAATCCATCATACTATATATATCTAGCATCCGGCGCTAGGTCGCGACACCCTAAAAGACGCTGGCCGTATGGCCGCCAATAAATTGGGCAACCAATGTACAAACAGCGATAGACGGTGAGGGATGTTGTAAAGCGGAACATGCCAGAGCCGTGCTGCGTCGCGCGGCTTCAGGAAGCGGTCCGCTCCGTCTTACCTTCTGCGATGGACCTCGCTGGGCGCTACGACGAGCCAATCCCATCCAATCCAGCGCTGAACACTCGTCATGTTACAACACTCTACCAACAGGTCTATGAGTTTGCGATCCTACAGAACGCCAGACAACGAATCACGGTAAACAACAAAAAGGCTCCAGCAAATGAAAAAAAAAAAAATCTTATAATACGATTAGGTCCGAACATACTCCTTGTCCCTGGCCACACCGGGTCCCTCCAGAAGGTCACGTGATATTCGCACGACTTTGGATTGGCTAGGATGGCTCGTAGGGTCAGCTGCGGTCCATCGTAGGGTGAAGAACGCAGTGCGGTCCCTAACCGGCTTCGGCGCGTCAAGCGGTCGGCCAAACCAAACACCCGGCGGTTTGGATTAGGAGCAACCGGAGGGAGCTTTGCCGCCTCCTCATAAAACTTCCGGAGCTCGGGCGATGCGCTGCCGCGCGCTCTCTGCTTATCATTTAAACTAAAAACAAAAGAGGGCCGAATCTTTCAAGACGCACGCAACAACAAAACAACAAACTCTCGTGATTTAGGTCGCGCTACACAAAAAGGCCAGGCTCGCGCATGTTTATTTGGGCCCTCGGTGTGCGCCAGCGACGTCACAACCTCGTTATTTCTTTATTTTTTTTTTTCAGGAGCCATGTTTTGAGGTTATGCGAGGGCTAGTTTTGGAAACAATAACGAAATTAGCTTGGGCGGTCGTGACTGTTGGGGCAGGAAGTACCCAGTGTAGGACCGATGTACGTCCTACACTAAACAACCGCAGGAGATCTAAGGAACGTTAAAGCATTCCGCAATGGCGGCCGCAGAACCATTAAAGGGACACTCAAGAGGATTCTCAAATCGTCTATTTATGGAGATAGCTCAGTCTACAGGGCTCTAAGCAATCCCCCCCCCCCCCCCCCCCCCCAACCCCTTCAAAAAAAAAGTTTACACGCATGAGCGGCCGATTTCCGCATTAAAAATGCTATCAAGATCGTGACACACCCCTCTCTTTGAGCCTTGGAGGAGACACCAGGGGCGCCGTCGAATGGCGTTTTCAAACAGTAATTGCTGTATTACGTCTCCACGTTTCCTACACCCAAATATTTGAGGTTTTTGTCAATATATAATGCACAACGGGCCTAAAACTACAATAGAGGAACGTTGGAGATCTCCTCGCAATGGGCTATTTTAATTCGTCAAATTTTATCCCCTCTCTCAAAAAATAAAAATGGTGCCCGTGTATTTCTATTGCTGCGAGTCTTGCAATCTAAAACTGACCATTTTCTATTGAACAAACGCCCAACAAACGATAAGCCATAACAAAAAAAAAGAAAAAAGAGTTTTTTTTTTAGTTTGATTAAACATTAGAAAGACAGTGCGAGGGGGAAAGCGCGGAAACTAGGAAAGCTGAATTGGAGAGGAGCGACCTCCTCTCCACAACGACTTTTCTCGTACGCGCCCTTTCCCCGCTCGCACTGTCTGACTATGCATAAAAGCACTTGAGTGCCCCTTCAAGACTGAAAGTCGTGAGCTATACTTCGTTTCACTTTATCTGCGAGCGAAGCCAAAGCTAGAAGCGCGAGACCAGCGCTTTTTGCGTTTCTCCCCAGCTCGCGCGCTCGAGCAAAGCCTGAACGCACGGAGCTTTCGTGCTCGCGCTTCCAGCTTTGCCTTCGCTCGCACATAAGGTGAAACGAAGTATAGTTGATTCTGATGCGTACTGCGATTTTACGCAGAACCATGTGTTCTACTAAGGTAAATGGGGAGATTTTCTAAACTAGAGGGATGTACCGATTGAAGGCTTCAGTTAAAGACGGGCCACCAATTCGCGCTTTCCACTTTTTCCTACTCTCCTCCTCTTCCCCCGTCTACACTGTCCACCGTTGCCTGTTTCCTCCTCTCCCATGGTGAGGAGGATCTTCTGCCTTGCAGAATGTGGGGTCTAGTCGTCGGCCTTTAAGCCGGTGGAATTCCCAAACTGTGCTACACGGTGACCCTAAAAAAAAACATGAACATCGCGTCGCGGCCAATTCTGCCATACGATTCTGTAGATGAGGTAAGCACGTGAAACTTCGTGCTCAGTGTCACAACACAACATTTTTTGTTGGGGGGGGGGGGGGGAGGGAGGTTAATTGCAATGACTGGCTATCTTAAGGGCTTTGCGGGAAAGTCGATGATCCATATTTCTTAAAGTGCACGGTTCTTAAAGGGGCAATGCAACGATTTTTGCATTTTGCGCAAATATCGCTTAAAACGGATCCCTGGCGGTAATGACTCATGGAACACGCGTTGGTTTTCACCCCACGCAATAGAAGTCCCAGAAAAAAATTAAAGAAAAACAAGCAGCGTTCACTCCCTCAACTCGCAGCCAGAACAAGCGGCCACGTGATCTGGAGCCGATTATATGCCGCCAATGTTGATCATAGCCACGCGCTGGGGTTGGCAAAGCACAGGACACGCGCTGAGTTCCAGACATTGTTATGGCTCGGCTATTGTCGTCGTTGCAGCGATTGGACACGGGCCACTGCCCGAATGCATTTCGAGGCATCGATTGTCACGAGCCCAGATCGAGTGCCCACGCCATGCTCGGGTCCAATCTACGAGCTGCATTCAAATATCGTCACTCGGCGGTACTGCTACCGCCCAGCTACGTCATCAGGTTTTGCGAAGGAGAGATTAAATGAAAACACTCGGTTTTGTCCTCGAAATTACAGCGCAACAAAGGAGTTTCTTGGCCAGTGGCGTTGCGTGCGAGTATCCTTGAGTCCCACTAGTGCCAGTAAGCTTGTGTAAAGTGAAAAACATTTCAATTGAATATCGTTGCACCGCCCCAGTACTCCGGCAATTTGTTTTACCTGCCCCAACTAACTATATTTTCTGTATTCCCGGCCTTTACCCTTTCCGGTATGCTATTTAGTATCGCTAAATTCATAATAGTTATCGTGAAATCGGCAAACTACAATGACGCAAAAACCAACGTTCAAATATACCCGCCCTTTTCAGTGACATAACGTCAGTGGCAGGCAGGCTTGCCAGTCGAGCAAGTAATCAAGAGATAGACTATGCCAAGTATTTGTTCCGTGATGTTTCAAGGGTACTGGAAAGTGCTTCCAAAGCCTTCCTTTGACACCATGAAACTGCTTGGAATCAGTTGAGAACAAATTCTACAGCCTTCCACTGGCGTCACTTTTCCGTGGTTGCCTGTAGAGACTTCCAGTTCGAAAAACACGAAGAGAACCAAAATTGCAAATACAATTCCTTCACGAAAAAAAAAAATTATTTTGTAATAATATTTGGGATACTATTTGAGCGATGCTTGTATGTGTGTTTAGCAAATTTTTAGGCGAATCGGGGACTATTAAATAATCGCAGGAGTATTCCTTTAAGCTGTTCTTCGTGACTGAAGACGAGAGAAAATTTGGACCTTGAATGCACTGATGTTTTCTTGTGTGCCTCCTTGCACTCCGAAAAAAAAAATTGAGCTATAACAAAAATAAAGACGCCTTGTGTACCCACCATCCAGCCTAAAAATCGATCTCCATCATTTCAGCGAGACGTTAATTGAAAACACGCTGATGAGAGAAAAAAAAAAAAAAAAGAGAAAAAAAGTCGATACCACGGAATTATAAATGGACTCTACACAAATGTCACATCGTTAACGACCCTATATGACGCCGCATCACCGCCGTGTCACCGCCCCAAACAAATAATCCGCCTCTACATAAAGTAGTTCTGAAGCGTCGCTGTTGCGTGGAGATCAACTTTAATGACCGAGTATAACCACCTCAATTAACGGCTTTTTTGATCGTTGCGTCTCGACCGCCGAAAAGGGGGAGGGGGACGGGTTGGTACAAGGTCCCCTGGAATGCGGAACCGTGAGTCTCTGATGAGCCCAGATGACATGCGCGATAAGTCGGTGAGGCATCGTTCCAGCCGTGTACCGCGAAGCGCGCCCGAATTACCTCTCCTCCGTTTCACCCCCTGGGCTGACAGTGCGGTGGAGGCTACGCGGTCGCCGGACCAATGAACCGCTTCCATTTCGTCACCTGCTCCCGCTCTGTGCGCGTGGGTACGAGCGGGAAAGGAGTGATGACGTGGCGAAAGATGACCGTGTGACTGGTCCCAATGGCCAAGGAGCATGTCAGCTTAGGGGTAAATGGAGTAAAGATACCGATCGAATGATGCGCCATTTTTCGTCCCCCCTAAGTCTTTTTTCACCCCCTTGTAACGTTGCCCCATGCGCATGTACACACACACACACACACGCATTTAGGGACTTTTGTCTTTGATTTTAGTGTGCGTGTGTTCATTCCCGTGTGTGTGTGGTTGGTGTGTGCGCGTATGTGTAGTGTGCGTATGTGCGTTTATGCGTGGTGTGTTGTGTCTGTATGTGCGTTTATGTGTGCTGTGTGCGTCTTTGTAAAATGTGTGCTGGCTTTTTTTTTTATAAAAAAAGGGGCGAGGGCAGCATCAAGCCTTGCCAGGTTGCTGACCTACTGCTTTCATTGGGAGGAACAGAGCTAATGTCGCCATATGTTATCGTCTGTCTGTCTGCTCACGATTGCGAAAGCCTCTTCTCTGTTTTATAGTATCGAGTTGCGGAGAGGGGAGACCGGAGGTAATGAAGTTCGAGGAACGTTATTTTGTTTTTTATCGGCTGTGGCCGGCCGCCAAGCGCCGGTCGACGGTGGCGAAAACTTTCGACGAGTGATGTCAGCGGCGTTTAGTGGCCGGACTGGACGAGGAAGTTCACGTGAGTGCTTTTTTAAATTATTTGTTGGAGCACGAGATTTTTAAGCCTGCGCTCTAAGTACACTCACTCAAAGGTCTGCTGATGGGCCGCATACAAAAAAGGCAACAAACAAAAAGAAAAAAAAAAGCATATGGAAGAGAAATTGCTTTAATAAGACCAAACCACAGGCTCAAGTTGCTGTTTCATGCGTCTAACTTTGATCACTCAAGAACATAAATTAAGTCTTTTAAGTTAACTTTTGGTTTGATTTCCTAAACCTAAAAAACATTTCCTACCCAACAGGCACCTCAAAAATAGTTCACAACAGTTAGCCAGATTTGATGAGGCGCTCGCGTCGTAAACCAGACAAGGATAATGCATTCCGATAAAAGTTCTTCACCTGTCGCTTTGTTTTTCTTCCAATCTGATCACAGATAACAAAAGTAGGCCTAACACGAAAAGTGAGTTAATCTTACGTAACATTACCAATGCGATATATTCTTAAAAGAACATTGCCAGATTTAAACTGATACAGGTTACACTTAACTTTCTCAGTCGATCAATTAACGCAGGCGTTTCCACGTCAGATCGTGCAATCTAATGTTTTTATACTTACGGTACTTTTTGAAGATAAAAAAAAAAAAACGTTTCTACTAGGTAATGTATGTCTAAATATGATCTGAAAATCACATCTCTAGCGATGATGATGAACAAAAACGGCGATTTGAAGCAAGCAAACGCAAGAGACCAACGAGCTTGCTTGCAAGAGACCAAGTCGTGTCATTTGTTGCAACGTCGGCGGCTAGCTACAAGGTGCTCCGCGTAACGCCGGCCTTACGGCTTGGTGGTCGATAACCATTTTCGTTTTCAGCGAGACAGTTTGAGGGTAGTTTGATCAGCAAGTGGCATCGAGACTGACGTCATTCGTGGCAAAGTGACGCGAAGGAAAGCAGGAAGTATCACAACCGTACAGCCGCTGTCACGCCGCGCTAATACGTCATACAAAAGACACTCTGCAGACATTGTCTCAGGCTTGTTCTCTTCCTCCTTTTGCTCTCCGTATAGTTTCGGTTTTCGTTAGGGAAATTCTGAGCCCCCATCGAGTCCCACCTTCACTTTGTTGGAGCATCACCAGAAACGCAGAGCCCCGGGTTGCGCAGCATTATGCCGCGTCTGCGTGTTTCCAACCCATACCACCTTGAAGAAAAAGTCTGCACCTTCCTCCCCCCCCCCTCCCCTCCCCACCCCCCACACACACAAACACACACAATCGTCGTCATCACTAGTGAGTCCACTGAGCGCTGCCTATGTGTATATAGCGCAAGTTCGTCTGCTTTTTTGCACGGCGGTCGCGATGATGTCCGAACGCCAAAATCTTATTAACTAATTGAAAAAAAGGGGGTAGACTTCAAGACATCTAGCTTTGAGGCCTACCCACTATCCTTCCAATCAAAGCCAATCAGAGCTCGGCGTCGTTCTGACGTCACCGCAACTCCTTCGCAAGAAGCAGGCGACTTGCCCTCCGCATACCTCGTTTCAGATTAAGTCCAGACTCAGCCGACGCTACGAGCTAAGGGGACCGATCAAGCAGCGTCAAAAGCGCAAGTCATTGTGCCTCTTCGGTTTATGATTGGTTCAGCGATGATAGCCTACGTACAGAAACAGGACAAACATCATCACGGTGCCCTTTTGACGCTGTCTGGTTGGTCCGATCAGCTCGTTGCATGGGCTGCGTCTGGACCAGGGTTGTAAAGTACCTAGGTACAAGTAACTGGAAATCAGTATCAGGTAGTTTGTTGTACCGAGGTACAAACCTAGGTACCTTTCATTTTCTCGATATCTGTCTCTGTATCTTAGGTACACTTTCTAGTAACTTGTAACTGAGTGAAGTTACTTTTTACAGGTACTTTTCTATTCGCTTCGTCAAAATGGTAGTGACTATAAATCTGAAAGTTTAACACACTCACCAGTGCCGTGATTAACGGTGAGTTGGGTACGACCTGGGAGGCATTAACTTGATCCAACAACGTTTTAGCGAAACGCAAGACCCGCCCATTTAATGTTTCATCGCACGGACACTTTAGCGAATGGCTGTGTTTCGTTTGAGCGAACGGTGGATTAGCGATGCCGTTCTAGCGACAGCAATTATCGAATCGCTTTGGAACTCCGTTGGGGGAAAGTAGCGACCTGCTTCGTTCATCTCAACCGAAACCCAAAAAAGATAACGCTGTCATTTTAGTTCCCGTAGCCACTACAGGCGGCTGCAGATCGGCAAATAATTCGTTTTTCGCCTTGCGATTACGCAGCAGAATAGCAGTTTTTCGAGGAAAGGTGACGCGTTTTTAGTCACTTGGGCTTGGATAAACAATATAAAAAATGCAAACTGGCGATTCTTTCAACATTGAAACCGTTGCACCGCCCCTTTAAGGTAAAACAGGTAAGCATGCGGAGACGACAAGTCGGACACACATCTGCCGCTTTGCGGCGACTCGTCGAGCGTCTGGCGTGTTTGCGACTTTGGGGTGGGCCAGGGGTACACCAAAGATGACGTCACGAGCAGGCCTTCTCTTCTATAGGTGAAATTCTTTCAACTCGAAAAATTTGATTACGCATAAAAAAAAAAAAAAAAAAAAAACTGCAAACGTTTCTTTTTTTTTTACGGCAACGTTTGCGTTATTGACGAGGCCCGATAAATTTGGCGGGAAGCTTTCTCCGCAAACCACAGCGGGGACGCACAGTGTTGTGCTACGAATGTGACGTCATAGTGTCCCGCGACGTCGTGTTGCGTGACGTCACAATTTAGCTTCGAAATGTATTGGCTAAATTTAGCGGGATAATATTTCTCCACTAAACTTAGAGGGAAAATTTTCCTCCGCTGAATTCAGCGGGAATTTCGGTTCACGTGACGTCATCGTTTGACGTGACGATGCAATGTCACGTAACGTCACGGCGTCACACGAGCAGCCTCCGCTAAACTTAAAAAAAAAACTGTACAAAAAACAAACAAAAACAAAACACATCAGTGTTACCTTGTACAGAAGTGTGCAGCGCCTCGGCTGTTGTCACACTTCGTTTAGAAAACACGGCGAGGAGCAGGATCTGTTTCTTTTCTTTTAATTTCTATTTCTTTCTTATTGCGTTTACGCGTATCGCCGAAAAAAAAAAAAAATAACAGATAACTAGAAGGAAACCAAGTTGAGACACTCCGAAACGAAACTATACATGCAGCTTAAAACAAACAGGACACGGAGGCGGAACACAGAAGCTGCAGCGTCTTTCATCAGCGGACGCTGGCGTCGTAAAAACCCACGTCGACGACCGCTGCTTGACGCAGCAGTGTTTTATCCTGACTCGTCGAGCAAGTAAGCGCGCTGTCAGATCGCCGTTGTCGCTGAGGAAATCGTACGTGCCATATCGAGCCATTGTTTTCCGGTTGTTTTTCAGTTTCGTTTAGGAAAGCCTTATGATTCTACAAAACCAAACTAAATAACAAAAAAACAACAAAAAAACAACAACAAAAAAACATGACGGTAAAGGCCGGTTTGTGCATACATCGCTGCGCTGAATCAACACTACAGGAGAAGCAATCTTGAAGTGCTGACTTGAACGTAACTTGACACTGATGCAGCTCTGAATCAGCAATGTCAGCGCTATTTCCAGAGCTGACTAATTGCGCTCAGGTGGCGCTGTGGTGTATACGGGAACAGGCCTTTAAATTGTCCTCGGTACAATTTCTCGAGCAAACCAAACAGACGCTCCATTTTAAATCGCTTTACTTTGTAGTGGGTCGAGTTCGTTTAAGTCATGGGTAAAGAACAGTCTTTTAGTTAAGTAGATCTGTGTTGAACTTAACATCTCTTCTCCATAGATAACTAACTTTTTGCATCTTTTTGCTTTACAGCTGTGACTAGAGAGGCCAAAACGCTACTTCGCAGGTTACTGAATCACTCCTTGGCCCGTTCAGGCAGACTAACCATAAGTATATTATATAGCGCGAACTAGATATACTAACCAATAAACGATACGAAAAGATTAAAATGAAAACACACACACACACACTTAGGTTTAACATAAGGTTAAAAGTTACTAAGATACCTGAGCCGCGTGAGGCTGACATCCTGGAGCGTCGGGAGTGGCACCGTACTAAGAGAACTAAGAGACCAGTAGTGAAATTAATATACGTAATGATGTTCATGCTCCAAATGCTAATTGAATCTACATGGGATTTAGTATATGCAGATGAATGAATCGTACTTGATCGAATGAATCAAAGTATACGAAGCTTTCGGCCTTCCAATATCCGAATGGATATTGCAAGACCCGGAGTTCAAATCCAGGCTCCGCCAAAAATCTTGTCTTTTGGCGGGTCTGTGGACTTTTGATTCATACGATCAAGTGCGGTTCATTCATTTGCGTATTTTCGATAATCTCCTCCTTGGAGACCATGATGATGAAAGTACCCGTGGTACATTGTAAAGAGCGGTCTCTAGAAGGGCGCTGGGAGATTTACTCAAATATAAAATGTTTAGGGGTGGATAGAGATGTCTAGACGTTGACATCTTCTTGTCTTCCTTGTTATTGCACCAGTCTTCGACATGGCCTCAGGGTGAAATCGTCATCGCATACCAATGTCACGGTAATCCTTGTGTGCTCAAGCAATGCGGAAACCATTTCTTTGCGAGAGCCCGTTTCCGTTCTCCCACCTCGATCCCTAGCACCCGATAACAGACGATAATTTTCCAGCGTCTTGGCGTACCATTTGTTCTCTCCGCTTATTGAGACAGAATTAACGATGAATTCAGAGTAGGTACAAGGAAGTCACTAATCAGTACAAATGTAAGTACTTTAGTGCAAATCTATATATGCGTCCTGAAATATTGGGATGAAATGAATTTAACTATACACTTTAGAGCTTATCTTCAAGATAAATAAAAAGGAAAAAATGAATAATACGTGTTTAACCGCACACTTTGCAGATTAATATTGGTCGACGTTATTTTTAGTTACAAAGTGACCTATTCTGTATTTGTTAACGATAATATTACATTTGTTTAAAACTAGCCACGACAAAACGACGACTCGTTCTACTGCACGTTAGTCCCAGGTTAGAGATCACAAAAAATGTTGGCAAGAAAGCTTTCTTGTCGGATATTGTCTAATATGCGCTGCACAAACCGATGCTTCTAGAAGCTTCTTACTACGTAGCTATACTGATTAAGTTTACATGTTCAGAAATGGTGATTACAAAACAAACCAATTGACGGGCTTTAGAGGCGGTAGTTGGTTCATGCTTGTCAGTATGTGGACAGAGGCGAAACACGAAGATAAGAAATTGACGAAGACAACGTGTCGGGAGTTGCTGAGTTTGACACTGGATACCGATGCTAGAGTCATTGCATGGTAAAGATTGGGACAAAAAGATGCTCCGCGTGAAGCCAGCCATATTGGTGAGGCGAAAAGAATGTTTGTCTTAAGTGAGACAGTTCGACAGTAGTATATCAATAAGTCCCAACGACTCTAACGTCATCAGTGGCAAAGTGACGTAAAAGCAGAACACTTCAAGATCGCAATTTTGAAGCATAGAAAGTACTCCATAACATAAATTCAATCTTTTAAGTTAACTTTCGGTTTGATTTCCTAAACCTAAAAAATATTTCCTACACAACAGGCGCCTCAAGAATAGTTAAAAACAGTCAGCCAGATATGATGAAGCGCTCGCGTCGTAAACCAGACAAGGATAATTCATTCCATAAAAGTTCGGCAGCGATCGAGCACCGGCGGAGGCGGTTGATCTGACATACCGCGTTCGGCTTTGGCTAGCAGACGGCGTTCGTAAAATGGCGTCAGCTGTTGCTGGCTTCACGCGGCGGTACCGTGCGTGCTTCCATTCATTCGGCGTTCGTTGCCATGGTGACGGCGAGGAAAGCAGACGTGCGGAAGAACGCTGCGGCGCAGCGATTCCAGGTGCGTTCTAAGTCCCTTCCCGCATGCTTTTCAATGGGCGGAAGGCGAACAAAAAAAGTTCGAAATAAGGACTTAACGCAGAAGGCTGAATTTTTCCAGCGCCTCATAATTTGACGAGCCTTACACGAAAAGCATGTTTTTTGGCCATCCCGCGTCCTGTTTTTTTTATCCGCAACATGGGTCTAAAGTATCAATCTGCCAAAAGTTCTTCCCCTGTCGCTTTGGTTTTCTTCCAATCTGATCACAGATAACAAAAGTAGGCTTAATACAAAAAGTGAGTTAATCTTACGTAACATTACCAAGGCGATATATTCTTAAAAGAACATTGCCAGATTTAAACTGATACAGGTTACACTTCACTTTCTCAGTCGATTAAACGCAGGCGTTTCCACGTCAGATCGTGCAATCGAATGCTTTTATACTTACGGTACTTTTTGAAGATAAAAAAAAAACGTTTCTACTCCTCTCCTTTGGTCTCTCTAAAAACGCTTTGCAACTGTATCTTCTGCACACTTGAAGAAGGGAAGTCTCTTCCCGAAACGTCGTGTATTAAAGCCTCTACTGCTGTTCAAACATTTTTCTACGTTTACGACTTTCTTGGTGAAGACTTGTTCATTAATACAGTTAATCTAAATATGATCTGAAAATCACATCTCTAGCGATGATGATGAACAAACACGGCGATTTGAAGGGGGAAAACGCAAGAGACTAAGTCGTGGCATTAGTTGCAACGTCGACGGCTGACTACAAGCTGCTCCGTGTAACGCCGGCCTTACGGCTTGGTGGTCGATAACCATTTTCGTTTTCAGCGAGACAGTCTGAGGGTAGTTTGATTAGTAAGTGGCATCTAATTTAACGTCCTCTGTGGCAATGTGACAGAAAGGAAAGCAGGAAGTATCACAATCGTACGGCCGCTGTCACGCCGCGCTAATACGTCATACAAAAGACAATCTGCAGACATTGTTTGAGGCTTGTTCCCTTCCTCCTTTTGCTCTCCGTATAGTTTCGGTTTTCGTTTGGGAAATTCTGAGCCCCGATCGAGTCCCACCTTCACTTCGTTGGAGCATCTCCAGAAACGCAGAGTCCCGCGGTACGCAGCAGTATGCCGCGTCTGCGTGTTTCCAACACATGCCGCCTTGAAGACAAAGTCTGCACCTTCCTCCCTCCCCCTCCCCTCCCGCCCCCCCGCCCACACACACACACACACACAAACACACACAAACGTCGTCATCACTAGGGAATCCACTGAGCGCTGCCTATGCGTATATTGTCACGAATGACAAGTGATGAGGCGATAATAACTGAGTAAACTGAACGTTTAATGGAGCGAACTTGTGCCCGAAAATAAAAATAAAACAGAAGATAACAAGAGAGCGTCGCGGGCGTCCAAGGCGGCGAAGCAGCAAGATCGAACGCTGAGGCGAAACTGACCGTGGCTCGCTACGCGAAGTCCCTTATGTACACGCGTGAGCTTCTGGAATAATCGGCGTAGACGGTTCGGCGTGTAGAACTTTCTGAACTCGAACAAGCAACACGGTCCTCGAATTTACCAGAACATTAGATTAGATGTCAACAAAAAGGCGTCCCCGCGGCCAGGAGTCGAACCCTGGCTTTTCGCGTGGGAGGCAGACGCTATAACCGTTAGGCCACGCGCGCGCTACCTACTTGGCAAGCTGCGCGCGCGGCATTACTCCCCCATTTAAAAAGTGCATCGCCCCGATGCAGCACAAAACAAACCAAACAACAAAAAAAAAAGGACGGTAAGCTAAAGAGTCATTTGGAACACATAAGGTCCACAGTCCTATCGAGCGTAGTACGGCTTCATGCGCACGACATGGACGACTTCTCGTCGTGGAGGGCGGCGTGATGAAGTCCGTGTTCCGTCGGGCATCACCTCGTAGTTCAGATCCCCGAGTCGACGAAGCACTCTGTAGGGTCCGAAGTAGCGCTTCAAGAGTTTTTCGCTGAGGCCACGGCGGCGGATGGGCGTCCACACCCACACCCTGTCTCCTGGCTGGAAGTGGACGTCCCTGCGATGAAGGTTGTAGCGGCCCGCGTCGACGCGTTGCTGGTCTTGAATCATGAGTCGGGCGAGCTGGCGGACTTCTTCGGCCCGTTGAGCAACCGCCTGGGCGTCGTCGCTCTAATTGTCAGATGGCTCATGGGGCAGCATGGCGTCCAGCATGGTCGCTACCTTCCGACCATGTACCAGCTGGAAAGGTGTGAATCCAGTGGTCTCTTGAACCGCCGTATTGTAGGCGAACGTGACGTAGGGCAACACCTCGTCCCACGTCTTGTGCTCTACGTCGACGTATATAGAGATCATGTCGGCGATTGTCTTGTTGAGTCGCTCTGTCAGCCCGTTGGTCTGCGGGTGGTACGCACTGGTACGACGATGGCTGGTGTGACTGAGCCGGAGGATTTCTTGGGTCATCTGTGCCATGAACGACGATCCGCGATCTGTAATCAGAACTTCGGGAGCGCCGTGCCGGAGAACGATGGACTCGATGAAAACTTGGCGACTTCCACAGCAGTCCCTGAAGGAAGGGCTTTCGTTTCTGCGTACCGCGTGAGATAATCTGTGGCAACGATTATCCACCGGTTTCCCAGGGTCGACGGCGGAAAAGGACCAAGTAGATCCATTCCGATCTGCTGGAACGGTGTAGTTGGCGGAGGAATCGGCTGCAGGAGACCTGCCGGCTTCGTCGGCGGTTTCTTGCGTCGCTGGCACTCGTGGCAGGATCGGGTGTAGAGGTGGACGGTCCGGCTGTAACCACAGGTGTCCGGACGTCAGGTCGTCATGACATGCTTGAAAAATCTCCTCTCGAAGGTCGGCCGGGATTACCAGCAGCCACGGCGAGTTCTTGTTTCCGAAGTTTTCTTTGTAGAGCACACCCTGTCGAATGGCGAAGGTCGGCAGGGTTCGTGAGAAAACACGGGGCACGGTACTCCCGCCCCCTTCCAGGTGCTCGATTAACGCGCGCAGCTCAGGATCGTCCCGTTGACGTCGTGCCTTGTCGTCGGTGTTGACTGCTCCTAGGAAGCACTCGTCGTCATTGTCGTCGCTGCAGCCGGAAGGGGTTTTGACGGGGGCTCTGGACAGGCAGTTGGCGTCGCTGTGCTTGCGGCCTGACTTGTAGACCAAAGTCATGTTGAACTCCTGTAATCGGAGACTCCATCGAGCGAGGCGTCTGACGGGTCCTTGAGGTTCGCAAGCCAGCAAAGCGAGTGGTGGTCCGTCACCACGCGGAACGGGCTTCCGTACAAGTACGGACGAAACTTCGTGATTGCCAGACGACCGCAAGGCATTCTTTCTCAGTCGTGGAGTAATTTTTCTCCGCCTTGGACAGTGTCCGACTTGCGTAGGCGATGACTCTCTCGAAGCCTTCTTGCACCTGGACCAGTACTGCGCCGAGTCCCGCGTTACTTGCGTCCGTGTGAATCTCGGTTTCCGCATCCTGATCGAAATGACCAAGCACAGGAGAGTCTGGAGTCGTCGTTTCAACTCGTCGAATGCCTGCTGCTGCTCCTCGCCCCATTCGAACTTCTCGGCGTCCTTCGTGAGGTTTGTGAGCGGTGCGGAAATTTTAGCGAAATCCCGAACGAAGCGTCGATAGTAGGCGGAAGTGGAAATGCCGCGACGCGACGGCGCGAGTCTTCTCGGGGTCTGGGCGGACGGCCTTTGTTACTAACCACGTGGCCTAGAAACTTCAGTTTCGTCACAGGCGAACCGGCACTTTGACGGCTTGAGTGTGAGTCCGGCGGTCTGAATGGCTTGGAGAACAGCTCGGAGTCGTCGCAGTGCTCGTCGAAGTCACTTGAAACACTACAAATCGTCAAGGTAGACGAGACAGCTCTGCCACTTCAGCCCTGCCAGTACTGTGTCCATGACACGCTGGAACGTTGCCGGCGCCGTGCATAGGCCGAAAGGCATGACCTTGAACTCGTACAGGCCATCTGGCGCAACGAAAGCTGTTTTCTCTCGGTCCCGTTCGTCGACTTCAATCTGCCAGTAGCCGCTCTTCAGGTCCATCGATGAAAAGTATCGAGAGTGGCGCAGGCGGTCTAGCGTGTCATCGATTCGGGGGAGTGGATAGACCTCTTTCTTCCTTACCGCGTTCAGTTGCCGGTAGTCCACGCAGAACCTAAGCGTTCCGTCCTTCTTCCTAACCAGCACGACTGGAGAGGCCCACGGACTGCTTGAAGGCTGGGTTATGTCGTCGTTCAGCATTTCTTCCACTTGCTGTTGGATGACCTCCCGTTCTTTTATGGAGACTCGGTACTGCGATCGGTGCACAGGGAGCGCGTCGTCGTCGGTGACGATGCGATGCTTCGCAACGGTGGTTTGGCGCACCTTCGACGACGTCGCGAAGCAGTTGCTGTATTCGGCGAGGAGGTCACTCAGCTGCCGTCGTTTCGGGCCTGGAAGCTTGGGGTCAATGTCAAGCTGCGCTGGCGGCGTAATGTCTTGCTAAGGTGGCGATGATTCTTCATCAATCGCGGCGATTTCGGCGGAGTTCCAAAGTTCCTCGACGTGGCCCACAGCGGCACCTTTTGTGAGGTGTTGCGTTTCTTGTCGGAAGTTTGTCACGAGCACCACGGTGCGCCCATCCTGAAGTTTAGTCACTCCTATTGCGATGCCTATTCCTCTTCCCAGGAGCAATTGAAGGCTGCCTTCAAGAACAACTTCGCCGCAGGTAGCTGCATCGGTCACGACGGGTACGACAACACTTGATCGCGGCGGCAGGTTCACGTGGGCGGCAGCGACTCGGATGGCGGCTGACGCTGTTTGGGGTTTCTCTGAAGGCGGAACAGGCTTGCGCAGCGTCAATCTGTTCTCACCAAGGTCGATGACGGCGCCGTATTCACACAGAAAGTCCATGCCGAGGATGACGTCTCTGGAACAGTCTTGTAGAACGACGAACTTCACAGGGCACGTCTCACCATGGATCTCGACTCGAGCAGTGCATCTCCCGACTGGTGTAATGAGGTGTCCTCCGGCGGTTCGTATTTGAGGTCCATCCCACGGCGTCATGACTTTTCAAAGGCGGCGGGAGAGCCTCCCACTCAAGACTGAGTAGTCTGCTCCGGTGTCTACGAGTGCTGATGCGTCGTGGCCGTCGATGGCGACGTTTAGGTTGTTTGACACCGTTGCAGGGGCATCGTTGGGGTGCGTGGCGTCGAGAGAGTGCGAGCGCTCCGGCGTTCTTGGAGGCTCTTTACTTGGGTCGTCTTCGGCAACGGCACCTCCGGGCGTTGCCGCACTTAGTTTTCCCGACGAGATAGGGGGGACAGGCTCTCACGGCGCGACCGACGGAAAGGCGATGCGGAACGTCGGGGGGATGGAGAACGGGAACCTCGTGGTGCTGTTGGCGCTGGTGACGGAGGGCGACGGAGGTATTCCTCGATGTCTCTTGGTCGTTCTCCAAAACGAGGTCGACGGTCGTTTGGCGCGAATCCTCGCAGGCCGAGCTGGCGGTAGGGGCACCTTCGGTAAACGTGGTCAGCCTCCCCGCAGTGAAAGCACACCGGACGTCCGTCATCCGTGCGCCACACGTCGGTCTTTCGAGGTCCACGCTGCTCTTGGCGCGGAGTGTACTGCGGCGAAGAGACTTCTCGTCGGGGTGCAGCTGGATACTGCCGGGTGACAGGAGGCTGCGGACGACGAACAACTGCGGCGTAGGTCACAGCTGGTGGTTCCGGTGTGGCGTCGGCGAGAACGTCTGGCTGGAGTGCTTGCTGGACCTCTTCTCGAACCATCTCGGCGATCGAGAGTGAAGCTGGACGTTCGGCGGCCGGTAGCAGCTTCTTCAGCTCTTCACGGACGATGTCCCGGATTATTTCGCGGATGTCCGTGTTGTTGCAGCCGGAAGACGAAAAGGCAGCGACGCCGGGACCTCGGTGATAGTGGGCGGCACGAGCTTGAAGGGCACGTTCGATGTTGGTGGCCTCCGTGATGAAGCCTTCGACGGTGGTAGGCGGGCTTCGAACAAGGCCTCCGAAGATGTTTTCCTTTACGCCGCGCATCAAGACCCGCAGCTTTTTTTCTTCGGGAGCGTTTGGGTCGGCGCGGTTCATCAGGTGGAGAACGTCTTCGACGAAGCTTGTGACGCTCTCGGTCTGCCCTTGGTTTCTCGCTCGCAGGAGTTCTTCGGCACGCTGTCGTCGCTGTTGGTTGGCAAAGGTGCGTCGCAGCTCGGCCTGGAATTCTTCCCACGACGAAATCGACGCTTCGTGGTTTTCAAACCAGGTGCGTGCCGTGCCTTCCAGAGCGAAGTACACATTCTGAAGGCACTGCTCCGGTGTCCATCGGTTATGGCGGGCCACTCGTTTGTAATGTTGTAGCCAGTCCTCGACGTCTTCATAGGGCTCACCATGGAAGGACACGGGCGTACGGGCGGCGACGGGTAGGACAACGACGGGTGGCGTGGTCATCGTCGCGGTCTTCTTCCTCGGTTTCGGTGGCAAGGGTCCAAATTCCGGGGATTGGCCTTTGGTACGGCGGCTTGATCGGGCTTTGGCGTCTTCTGCGAAGGGTAACCTCCCGGGGCTGAGCACGTCACTTGGCGGGCGTGTTTTCGGAGGGGGACGCTCCACGGGCATAGAATGCGATACCCCGCACCTCCACCAAAATGTCACGAATGACAAGTGATGAGGCGATAATAACTGAGTAAACTGAACGTTTAATGGGGCGAACTTGTGCCCGAAAACAAAAATGGAACAGAAGATAACAAGAGAGCGTCGCGGGCGTCGAAGGCGGCGAAGCAGCAAGATCGAACGCTGAGGCGAAACTGACCGTGGCTCGCTACGCGAAGTCCCTTATGTACACGCGTGAGCTTCTGGATTAATCGGCGTAGACGGTTCGGCGTGTAGAACTTTCTGAACTCGAACAAGCAACACGGTCCTCGAATTTACCAGAACATTAGATTAGATGTCAACAAAAAGGCGTCCTCGCGGCCAGGAGTCGAACCCTGGCTTTTCGCGTGGGAGGCAGGCGCTATAACCGTTAGGCCACGCGCGCGCTACCTACTCGGCAAGCTGCGCGCGCAGCAATATAGCGCAAGTTCGTCTGTTTTTTTGCACGGCGGTTGCGATGATGTCCGAACGCCAAAATCTTATTAACTAATTGAAAAAAAAGCGGGTAGACTTGAAGACATCTAGCTTTGAGGTCCACCCACTATCCTTCCAATCAAGGCCAATCAGAGCTCGGCGTCGTTCTGACGTCACCACAACTCCTTCCCAATAAGCAGACGACTTGCCCTCCGCATACCTCGTTTCAGATTAAGTCCAGACTCAGCCGACGTTACGAGCTAAGGGGACCGATCAAGCAGCGTCAAAAGCGCAAGTCATTGTGCCTCTTCGGTTTATGATTGGTTCAGCGATGATAGCACACGTACAGAAACAGGACAAACATCATCACGGTGCCCTTTTGACGCTGCCTGGTTGGTCCGATTAGCTCGTTGCATCGGCTGCGTCTGGACTTAAGGTAAAAGCAGGTAAGCATGCGGAGACGACAAGTCGGACACACATCTGCCGCTTTGCGGCGACTTGTCGAGCGTCTGGCGTGTTTGCGACTTTGGGGTGGGCCAGGGGTACACCAACAATGACGTCACGAGCAGGCCTTCTCTTCTGTACGTGAAATTCTTTCAACTCGGGGAGGTTGATTACACAAAAAAAAAAAAAGCTGCAAACGCTTTTTTTTTTTTTTTTTTAGGGCAAAGTTTGCGTTACTGACGAGGCCCGATAAATTTGGCGGGAAGCTTTCTTCCGCAAACCACAGCGGGGACGCACAGTGTTGTGCTACGAATGTGACGTCATAGTGTCCCGCGACGTCGTGTTGCGTGACGTCACAATTTAGCTTCGAAATGTATTGGCTAAATTTAGCGGGATAATATTTCTCCACTAAACTTAGAGGGAAAATTTTCCTCCGCTGAATTCAGCGGGAATTTCGGTTCACGTGACGTCATCGTTTGACGTGACGATGCAATGTCACGTAACGTCACGGCGTCACACGAGCAGCCTCCGCTAAACTTAAAAAAAAACTGTACAAACAACAAACAAAAACAAAACACATCAGTGTTATCTTGTACAGAAGTGTGCAGCGCCTCGGCTGTTGTCGCACTTCGTTTAGAAAACACGGCGAGGAGCAGGATCTGTTTTTTTCTTTTTATTTCTATTTCTTTCTTATTGCGTTTACGCGTATCGCCAAAAAAAAACAACAATAACAGATAACTAGAAGGAAACCATGTTGAGACACTCCGAAACGAAACTATACATGCAGCTTAAAACAAACAGGACACGGAGGCGGAACACAGAAGCTGCAGCGTCTTTCATCAGCGGACGCTGGCGTCGTAAAAACCCACGTCGACGACCGCTGCTTGACGCAGCAGTGTTTTATCCTGACTCGTCGAGCAAGTAAGCGCGCTGTCAGATCGCCGTTGTCGCTGAGGAAATTGTACGTGCCATATCGAGCCATTGTTTTCCGGTTGTTTTTCAGTTTCGTTTTGGAAAGCCTTATGATTCTACAAAACCAAACTAAATAAAAAAAAAAAAAAAAAACATGACGGTAAAGGCCGGTTTGTGCATACATCGCTGCGCTGAATCAACACTACAGGAGAAGCAATCTTGAAGTGCTGACTTGAACGTATCTTGACACTGATGCAGCGCTGAATCAGCAATGTCAGCGCTATTTCCAGAGCTGACTAATTGCGCTCAGGTGGCGCTGTCCTGTATACGGGAACAGCCCTTTAAATTGCCCTCGGTACAATTTCTCGAGCAAACCAAAGAGACGCTCCATTTTAAATCGCTTTACTTTGTAGTGGGTCGAGTTCGTTTAAGTCATGGGTAAACAACAGTCTTTTAGTTAAGTAGATCTGTGTTGAACTTAACACCTCTTCTCCATAGATAACTAACTTTTCGCATCTTTTTGCTTGACAGCTGTGACTAGAGAGGCCAAAACGCTACTTCGCAGGTTACTGAATCACTCCATGGCCCGTTCAGGCAGACTAACCATAAGTATATTATATAGCGCGAACTAGATATACTAACCAATAAACGATAAGAAAAGATTAAAATGAAAACACACACACACACACTTAGGTTTAACATAAGGTTAAAAGTTACTAAGATACCTGAGCCGCGTGAGGCTGACATCCTGGAGCGTCGGGAGTGGCACCGTACTAAGAGAACTAAGAGACCAGTAGTGAAATTAATATACGTAATGATGTTCATGCTCCAAATGCTAATTGAATCTACATGGGATTTAGTATATGCAGATGAATGAATCGTACTTGATCGAATGAATCAAATTATACGAAGCCGCCGAAAGACAATAGCTTTTAGCGGAGCCGGGATTTAAGCTTTCGGCCTTCCAATATCCGAATGAATATTGCAAGACCCGGAGTTCAAATCCAGGCTCCACCAAAAATCTTGTCTTTTGGCGGGTCTGTGGACTTTTGATTCATACGATCAAGTGCGGTTCATTCATTTGCGTATTTTCGATAATCTCCTCCTTGGAGACCATGATGATGAAAGTACCCGTGATACATTGTAAAGACCGGTCTCTAGAAGGGCGCTGAGAGATTTACTCAAATATAAAATGTTTAGGGGTGGATAGATATGTCTAGACGTTGACATCTTCTTGTCTTCCTTGTTATTGCACCAGTCTTCGACATGGCCTCAGGGTGAAATCGTCATCGCATACCAATGTCACGGTAATCCTTGTGTGCTCAAGCAATGCGGAAACCATTTCTTTGCGAGAGCCCGTTTCCGTTCTCCCACCTCGATCCCTAGCACCCGATAACAGACGATAATTTTCCAGCGTCTTGGCGTACCATTTTTTCTCTCCGCTTATCGAGACAGAATTAACGATGAATTCAGAGTAGGTATAAGGAAGTCACTAATCAGTACAAATGTAAGTACCTTAGTGCAAATCTATATATGCGTCCTGAAATATTGGGATGAAATGAATTTAACTATACACTTTAGAGCTTATCTTCCAGATAAATAAAAAGGAAAAAATGAATAATACGTGTTTAACCGCACACTTTGCAGATTAATATTGGTCGACATTATTTTTAGTTACAAAGTGACCTATTCTGTATTTGTTAACGATAATATTACATTTATTTAAAACTAGCCGCGACAAAACGACGACTCGTTCTACTGCACGTTAGTCCCAGGTTAGAGATCACAAAAAATGTTGGCAAGAAAGCTTTCTTGTCGGATATTGTCTAATATGCGCTGCACAAACCGATGCTTCTAGAAGCTTCTTACTACGTAGCTATACTGATTAAGTTTACATGTTCAGAAATGGTGATTACAAAACAAACCAATTGACGGGCTTTAGAGGCGGTAGTTGGTTCATGCTTGCCAGTATGTGGACAGAGGCGAAACACGAAGATAAGAAATTGACGAAGACAACGTGTCGGGAGTTGCTGAGTTTGACACTGGATACCGATGCTAGAGTCATTGCATGGTAAAGATGGGGACAAAAAGATGCTCCGCGTGAAGCCAGCCATATTGGTGAGGCGAAAAGAATGTTTTTCTTCAGTGAGACAGTTCGACAGTAGTTTATCAGTAAGTCCCAACGACTCTAACGTCATCAGTGGCAAAGTGACGTAAAAGCAGAACACTTCAAGATCGCAATTTTGAAGCATAGAAAGTACTCAATAATATAAGTCAATCTTTAAGTTAACTTTCGGTTTGATTTCCTAAACCCAAAAAAAATTTACTACACAACAGGCGCCTCAAAAATAGTTAAAAACAGTCAGCCAGATATGATGAAGCGCTCGCGTCGTAAACCAGACAAGGATAATTCATTCCTATAAAAGTTCTTCCCCTGTCGCTTTGGTTTTCTTCCAATCTGATCACAGATAACAAAAGTAGGCCTAACAAAAAAAGTGAGTTAATCTTACGTAACATTGCCAAGGCGATATATTCTTAAAAGAACATTGCCAGATTTAAACTGATACAGGTTACACTTCACTTTCTCAGTCGATCAAACGCAGGCGTTTCCACGTCAGATCGTGCAATCGAATGTTTTTATACTTACGGTACTTTTTGAAGATATAAAAAAAAAAGTTTCTACTAGGTAATGTATGTCTAAATATGATCTGAAAATCACATCTCTAGCGATGATGATGAACAAAAACGGCGATTTGAAGGGGGAAAACGCAAGAGACTAAGTCGTGGCATTAGTTGCAACGTCGACGGCTGACTACAAGCTGCTCCGCGTAACGCCGGCCTTACGGCTTGGTGGTCGATAACCATTTTCGTTTTCAGCGAGACAGTCTGAGGGTAGTTTGATTAGTAAGTGGCATCTAATTTAACGTTCTCTGTGGCAATGTGACAGAAAGGAAAGCAGGAAGTATCACAATCGTACGGCCGCTGTCACGCCGCGCTAATACGTCATACAAAAGACAATCTGCAGACATTGTTTGAGGTTTGTTCCCTTCCTCCTTTTGCTCTCCGTATAGTTTCGGTTTTCGTTTGGGAAATTCTGAGCCCCGATCGAGTCCCACCTTCACTTCGTTGGAGCATCTCCAGAAACGCAGAGTCCCGCGGTGCGCAGCAGTATGCCGCGTCTGCGTGTTTCCAACACATGCCGCCTTGAAGACAAAGTCTGCACCTTCCTCCCTCCCCCTCCCCTCCCTCCCCCCCGCCCACACACACACACACACAAACACACACAAACGTCGTCATCACTAGTGAATCCACTGAGCGCTGCCCATGCGTATATAGCGCAAGTTCGTCTGTTTTTTTTGCACGGCGGTTGCGATGATGTCCGAACGCCAAAATCTTATTAACTAATTGAAAAAAAAAGCGGGTAGACTTGAAGACATCTAGCTTTGAGGTCCACCCACTATCCTTCCAATCAAAGCCAATCAGAGCTCGGCATCGTTCTGACGTCACCACAACTCCTTCCCAAGAAGCAGACGACTTGCCCTCCGCATACCTCGTTTCAGATTAAGTCCAGACTCAGCCGACGCTACGAGCTAAGGGGACCGATCAAGCAGCGTCAAAAGCGCAAGTCATTTAGCCTCTTCGGTTTATGATTGGTTCAGCGATGATAGCACACGTACAGAAACAGGACAAACATCATCACGGTGCCCTTTTGACGCTGCCTGGTTGGTCCGATCAGCTCGTTGCATCGGCTGCGTCTGGACTTAAGGTAAAAACAGGTAAGCATGTGGAGACGACAAGTCGGACACACATCTGCCGCTTTGCGGCGACTTGTCGAGCGTCTGGCGTGTTTGCGACTTTGGGGTGGGCCAGGGGTACACCAACAATGACGTCACGAGCAGGCCTTCTCTTCTGTAGGTGAAATTCTTTCAACTCGGGGAGGTTGGTTACACACACACAAAACAAAAAAAATGCAAACGCTTTTTTTATTATTTTTTTAGGGCAACGTTTGCGTTATTGACGAGGCCCGATAAATTTGGCGGGAAGCTTTCTCCGCAAACCACAGCGGGGACGCACAGTGTTGTGCTACGAATGTGACGTCATAGTGTCCCGCGACGTCGTGTTGCGTGACGTCACAATTTAGCTTCGAAATGTATTGGCTAAATTTAGCGGGATAATATTTCTCCACTAAACTTAGAGGGAAAATTTTCCTCCGCTGAATTCAGCGGGAATTTCGGTTCACGTGACGTCATCGTTTGACGTGACGATGCAATGTCACGTAACGTCACGGCGTCACACGAGCAGCCTCCGCTAAACTTTAAAAAAAAACTGTACAAAAAACAAACAAAAACAAAACACATCAGTGTTACCTTGTACAGAAGTGTGCAGCGCCTCGGCTGTTGTCACACTTCGTTTAGAAAACACGGCGAGGAGCAGGATCTGTTTTTTTCTTTTAATTTCTATTTCTTTCTTATTGCGTTTACGCGTATCGCCGAAAAAAAACACAACAACAACAGATAACTAGAAGGAAACCAAGTTGAGACACTCCGAAACGAAACTATACATGCAGCTTAAAAACAAACAGAACACGGAGGCGGAACACAGAAGCTGCAGCGTCTTTCATCAGCGGACACTGGCGTCGTAAAAACCCACGTCGACGACCGCTGCTTGACGCAGCAGTGTTTTATCCTGACTCGTCGAGCAAGTAAGCGCGCTGTCAGATTGCCGTTGTCGCTGAGGAAATTGTACTTGCCATATCGAGCCATTGTTTTCCGGTTGTTTTTCAGTTTCGTTTTGGAAAGCCTTATGATTCTACAAAATCAAACTAAATAACAAAAAAAAAACAACATGACGGTAAAGGCCGGTTTGTGCATACATCGCTGCGCTGAATCAACACTACAGGAGAAGCAATCTTGAAGTGCTGACTTGAACGTATCTTCACACTGATGCAGCGCTGAATCAGCAATGTCAGCGCTATTTCCAGCGCTGACTACTTGCGCTCAGGTGGCGCTGTGGTGTACACGGGAACAGGCCTTTAAATTGTCCTCGCTCCATTTTACGCTCCATTTTAAATCACTTTACTTTGTAGTGGGTCGAGTTCCTTTAAGTCATGGGTAAACGACAGTCTTTTAGTTAAGTAGATCTGTGTTGAACTTGTACCGACATCTCTTCTCCAAAGATAACTAACTTTTCGCATCTTTTTGCTTCGCAGCTGTGACCAGAGAGGCCAAAACGCTACTTCACAGGTTACTGAAACGCTCCTTGGCCCGTTCAGGCAGACTAACTACAATTATATTATATAGCTCGAACTAGATATATTAACCAATCAACGACACGAAAAGATTAAAATGAAAACACACACACACACACTTGGGTTTAACATAAGGTTAAAAGTTACTAAGATACCTGAGCCGCGTGAGGCTGACATCCTGGAGCGTCGGGAGCGGCACCGTATACTAAGAGATCAGTAGTGAAATTAATATACGTAATGATGTTCATGCTCCAAATACTAATTGAATCTACATGGGATTTAATATATGCAGATGAATGAATCGTACTTGATCGAACGAATCAAAGTCTACGAAGCCGCCGAAAGACAATAGCTTTTAGCGGAGCCGGGATTTGAGCTCCCGGTCTTCCAATACTGTAAAACCCTTAATGTTCGCGAGCCCTTAATTTTCGCGAATTTCGCGAATTGAAGAATTCGCGAAATTTAAGGGCACGCGAAAAATTCGAACCTTAAGAGTTTCAATGCAGGCGCCTGGATTTCGCGAAATTTAGTGGCCGCGATTATGTCCTCTGTGACCGATTCGCGAAAAATAGGGGCCGCGAAAATAAAGGGTTCTACAGTATCCGAATGGATATTGCAAGACCCGGAGTTCAAATCCAGGCTTCGCCAAAAGTCTTGTCTTTTGGCGGGTTTGTGGACTTTTGATTCATACGATCAGGTGCGGTTCATTCGTCTGCGTATTTTCGATAATCTCCTCCCTGGAGACCTCGTACAAGGATGAAAGTAGCCGTGATACATCAGAGTGATATAGATATAAAGAGCGGTCTCTAGAAGGGCGCTGGGAGATTTACTTAAATATAAAATGTTTAGGAGTGGATATAGATGTGTAGACGTTGAAATGTTCTTGTCATTCCTGTTATTGCACCAGTCTTCGACGTGATCTCAGGGTGAAAGCGTCATCGCATACCAACGTGCCGGTTATCCTTGTGTGCTCGAGCAATGCGGAAACCATTTCTTTGTAAGAGCCCGTTTCCGTTCTCCCACCCCGATCCCTAGCACACGATAAGAGACGATAATTTTCTAGCGTCTTGCGTATACCATTTGTTCTCTCCGCTTATCGAGACAGAAGTAGCGATAAATTCAGAGTAGGTAAGGAAGTCTCTAATCAGTACAAATGTGAGTACTTTAGTTCAAATCTATATATGCGTCCAGAAATATTGGGATGAAAGGAATTTAACTATGCACTTTAGAGCTTATTTTCTAGATAAATAACTCCTAGAAAATGAAACAAAATGGATAATACGTGTTTAACCGCACACTTTACAGACTGCTATAGGTCGACATTATTTCTTAGATACAAAGTGACCTATTCTGTTTTCGTTTACAATAATACTAAATGTATTTAAAACTAGCCACGACAAAACGACAACTCGTTCTACTGCACGTTTGTCTCAGGTAAGAGATCACGAAAAATGTTGGCAAGAAAGCTTTGTTGTCGGATATTGTCTAATGTGCGCTGCACAAACCGATGCTTCTAAAAGCTTCTTACTACGTAGCTACTGCTGAAGTTTACATGTTCAGAAATGATGATTACGAAACAAACCAATTGACGGGCTTTAGAGGCGCTAGTTGGTTCATGCTTGTCAGTATGTGGACATAGGCGAACACGAAGATACGAAATTGACGAAGACAGCGTGTCGGGAGTTGCTGAGTTTGACACTGGATACCGATGCTATAGAACAGTTGCAAGGTAAAGATGGGGACAAAAAGATGCTCCGCGTGAAGCCAGCCAAATTGGGGAGTCGAAAACAATGTTTGTCTTCAGTTTGACAGTAGTTTATCAGTAAGTCCCAACGACTCTAACGTCATCGGTGGCAAAGTGACGTAAAAGCAGAATGCGTCCAAACCGCAATTTCGCAGCATAGAAAGCACCAGACTTGTGCCTATTTCAAATATTCTACTCAAGATACTGCAATTTAAATACTCTTTAAAGTATCTTGCTAACTTGCAAATACTTTTCGTTACTTGATCCAATCAGGCTTTGGACTCTGAAGTAGCGGCGCAACCGCCGGCTGGCTGACACAAAACACCGTGAGACTCGAAGCGTCCGCATTAGCACAATTACACCATAAACACCTACTCTTATATTACGAAAGTCACCTTCTCGACACTCCATTGGCTGCGAAACACTTTCTTTGCTTTCCCTTCTACAATACTCTCACTCACTCAAGCTGTCACACTCATCATGACGGGAGATGAAGGTTCTGTCCTACCGTGGCCGTATCTAAAACCTTATTTTGCATGTGTGTCCGAGAAAGGCAGCAATCTGCAAGTGAAATGCAAGCTATGCCTCTACCCAAGCCGAAGGTGCTCTTCGTTGGTATAGAGTTCGAATTACAATATCTGGAAGCACCTAAAGTTACGTCTGTACTCTTATTCTTGCTTTCAGGCATCATCCCAAAATGTACAATTCTTTAATGTTACCTCAAAGCATTTGCATTTCAGACAACCCTGCGTATTTATTTCACTCTAACTGCAATGAAGATAAAGAACCTAATGTGTTTAGTATTGCATTTTGCGATTGTACTTCTTTTCGTCAGGGTAAACCGAAATTATGCGGTGATGTCTTCCAGCGTAAACGAGGATGGATGTCCGACGAGAAGTTCGAGAATCTGCATCCGTTGCGTGCTAATAAACCATTCTGGTAAACCAGATTTGCGCAACTGTATAATTGTGTTTGGCACTGACGTCGATACAAATTACGCAATGCGGAAGTATCTTCAAAAGTAATTGAATTACATTTCTCTGTATTTGTACTCTACTCAAGATACTTTACAGTGAAAGGAACTTAAGTACTATTTAAATCCTTCATGAAGCAGGTATTAAGTAGTTTAACTTAAATACTTTTATCCAGTATTTTGTCCAACACTGGAAAGCTCACAATACACGAGGTTGCACGAAATGAAGACCTACGGGCATCCACCGTGAGGAAGGTATAACACAGAGAAGGGGACCGGCAACATTGGCTTGCACCCTGACGGATTAGCAGCTTCACTTTCGCAACATCCTCCAAAACGCAGAGCCGCTGCACGCAGTCCCGCGTCTCGGTGTCTCACACTCCGAAGTCATACTACACAAAAAAGAAAACTGCGCGCCCTTTTTGTTTATTAAAGCGACAGCCTTTTTAGGGACCCCTCCACGGACCTTTCCTGCTCGTGTTGGTCTGACCGCATGACGTCGCAGTTGCCACGTGATTCTATGGTGTCACGTGGCGTGACGTCACAAATATCTCCGCTGAATTCCGATAGAAAGTGCCGCTCGTTCAAGACCCCTTCAAGTGCTAACGCACACTCGATGCATTTGACAGAACGCCTTTGCCAGGTGATTCTTTTTTTTTTTTTTTCGTGCTTACGTGCGTCCTTGCAAAGAGCTGATAACTCGAAGGAAACCAAACTGAGCCGCTTCAATACGAAACTATGTGACTCAAAACAAACAGGACACAGATGCGAAACGCGGGAGCATCTTTTCCGAGCTTACGACGTCAACTTCCGCCCGCCGCCTGACGCCGAGGTTTTTTATTCTGACTCGCTCGGGAAGGAAGCGTCCCATCAGATTATCGTTGTCGTTGAGGAAATTTTGCATGCCATATTGGCGCGTCGTTTTCTAGTATTTTTTTTTTCTTTTTCTTTCGGAAAAAATGTAAGGTTAATCAACTATGTTAAACTTACGCGCAAGAAAAAAAATAATTCAAGTAAACGCCCGTTCACACGATGCATTTTTCTCGCGCATCTAGTGTCGCGAAATGTAGTTTCGCGAAATGGTTGCGCCGTCTGAACGAGTACGAAAAGGACGCGCGCATCTAAAAAAAGTTGCGCGCACACCTCGCTTTTGGAGCGAGCTTTTGCTGAAACTTTGCCGAGTCCTGTCAATCACTCTGAGGGCGCCGCCAATGACCGCTCAGAAACGCTCTCACGTGGCCTTTGAGGGGGGAGCGAGCTGTTTGAGAAGACCACTTCACTGCCGGTGTTATAGCCAAGCCAAATCCGAAAAAACCGAAACCACGAACGATGGATACTGCCGGCGCTTCCGCAAGTGAGTAGCATATTGGAAAAAAATCCAGCGATGGACGAAGACAATTAGCGGAAGTTGGCGAGATTAGAATAGTGCTCATAGCGTTGTTGTCGCGACGATACCGCTGGATAAGAGACCATCGAGTAAACTGAAACCAAGCTTGCTTTGTTTACAAGCGAACGTGAAACCATGTGCGCTCTCTGAAACAGTTGGCACAGTAAAATCGGGGCAGACATGGGCGCCGAGAAGTAACCAGATTGGGCACGTAGCGTTTCTATGAATACCATGTGCATTGATAGGCGCTTTGGCAATGAATTGGCTGCGTACGGGCTCGGCGCCGGCACATGTCCTGCACGTACAGGTTGCCGCCTCAATCGGCTTTGCGCACATGCGAGATCGCTCCAAGTATTGAATTGAATTGACTGCATAAAATGCGCAAAGCAGGTCCCCAGATAAATAGCGATCTGATTCGGAGCGCCACATTATGGTCAACACCGAAACTATTTTCGCGAGTCTAAACGTCATCGTTGTTGCACGTGAAGCGGTACGTGTGAACGAGCACATTTCGCGAAACTGTAGCGAGCCTAAAAGATGCATCGTGTGAACAGACCTTAAATGTTGTTCCTGCTATAGTCTCTTAAACAAACAAAATAAGAGCTATATTTAAAAACGCATTTCTGGGATCGAGTTTCGTTACATAACGTCAATCAATGCTTTTTTAGTTGGGCAGAAAAGTGCTGAACTCGTACCGCGTCATCTCTCTACAGAAAAGTGCTCAACGTGTATGTCAAAGTCTCACTTCTTTGCTTGACAGCTGTGACCAGTGGGGGCTATGTTTGACAAATGTTTCGTTTCTCCTAAAAAGAAACGGAAGTGACGGAACTGACGATACCGCGTCTGATTGGTTAGAGGCTCAAATGACGAAAGTTTCCTCTTTCGTCATTTGAGCCTCTAGCCAATCAGACGCGATATCGTCAGATCCGTCACTTCCGTTTCTTTTTAGGAGAAACGAAACATTTGTCCAACGTAGCCCCCCAGATGTTGATCCTCTACGCAGAGGTTCCAGCCTTTTATGGGTATATTGCTAATTTTGTGCTAACTTATTTACTTCAACTATTTTTAACAACCCAAGACTTACATCACCAAGATAAACACATGGAGTTTACATGGGATCAGAGTTTACTAACATATACCTGTAGGCGCTAAAACTTAGCTGAGAACCACCGGTTGGTTTTGTTGTTTGTACTTGCAGTAACTTTGAAATGTACGCCGCTCTTTAAGGATACAATAAATGAATGAATACTGAATTAATCTGCATTTTTGTATTTTCACCAGAAAGACGGGTTTTCTTTTTGCGCCTGGAGATTTCAATTTAAAGTCTCCAGGGGTAGACAGCGATGCTCTAGCTCAGGGGTGGCCAAGTTGCGGCTCGCGAGCCGCATGCGGCTCTTCGCGTGTTAAATTGCTGCTCGCGGCTCCCCCCCCCCCTCCCCCCTAGCCACTCCCCCCCCCCCCCCCCCGCCCACACACACACACAAAAAAGAGAAATGGAACGCGTTTTAAATTGAAAGACAGATTGCGGTTTCGTAATCTTTGTGCTACTGCTACCTTGCGTACAGTTGGACTGCTTTTGACTCGGATAGATTGAAAGTAGTTCGGGTTTCGCTTATTGCTCTGGAAAAAAGTTTGCCCCCCCCCCCCCCCCCCCCCCCCCCCCCCGCGGCTCTTGGACGTTTCGTGGTTTTGTTTGCGGCTCTTAGGCCGGGCCAGCCTGGCCACCCCTGCTCTAGTTGTTGGCGCATTCTTGAAACTATTTTCAGTATACCACCAGGCTTTGTTTGATATGATCTCACCATACACGCGACATTGTGTACCGAACCGATGCCTCAAACGTCTCCATTATCGTTTATGCGCTCAGGTAATGCTGAAGTCATCTTCGCGTCAGCGCTAGTTTCCGCTCTCTGACTTCGCCACCTTCAACACGATAAGACACGGACATTTTCTTGCGTCCTGTTGTACAACCTGCTCTTCCGCCTATCAAGACAGAATGAGCGATGTATCCAAAGAAGGTGACGAAATGCACTAACCTTTCTTTACGATTATAAATATTTTAGTACAACTATTAATTTCTTTGTCTTTTCATCATCCCTATTATTCTCTCACTCGTTCAAGTATTAACATCTCAACTAACAATTTTGTATATATTTTATTTACGCATATTTTCAACATTTTTTTTTTATAGACATTCCCTGAAAATTAGGAACGCAAACAATTTTCGCCGCTCATTTTTAAAATAAACATGACTAATAATAATTGATATCAACTTTCAGAGTTATACTTTTTAAAAATGTCGTGCATTTAATTAACAATTAATTCTACCGTACTTTAGACTCAGGCTGGAGGTCACACAACATGTTCACAAGAAAGGGTTGTTGGTGGTGCGGATATTGTCTAATGGGCGGCGAAGAAAAAAAATTTGTGATGTGTTTGAATTTATTTGTAATTATTTAAAGCGTTTCTGCCTGTTTGGACAGATTTTGTGTAAATATTATATCTTAATATTCCCTACAGTACTTGATATTTATAAAGAAAAGTACTTTCTACTACTACTTTATGAATCTAGGGAAGTGTAGGAAATAACTCAGTTCAAGGTCTGCCACAATTTTAAGAAAGTAATGGATGGAGAAGAGGTATTCAAGAAACTTGTTATTTTTATTCGAATTTAAGACAAAATTAACATATGATACAGCTGAACATGTGCAGATTAGAATTATAATCTCCATCTGAGCAGCACATAATGAACGCATGTTTGTAAATACACCCATTCACGCAGTACTCATAGGGTAGATATTTTTGTAAAAAAAAGCTCGTATTCACTATACTATGTAACTGGTTTTTTGCTGAAAAAATAAACCAAAACATATGCACCCAAACCTCACCATACCATACGACAGACCCTATGCATTCTAAAAGTGCGTAGTTTTATCAGCTCACTTTACAACTTGAACGGGTTCAAGGATCTCCCTTATCTTACACACACATTGTACACATAAAATACGCACAAGACATTGTCCACTGCTGTGAACCACATTATGTAATTAAAATGACACTAAATAAAAAAATAGTAAAATCACATGGAAGGAAACAATGCCATTGATGTTCTATCTGACAGGAAAAAGTGTATGTCAGACATCAATGGCCAAACATTAAATTAACCTCTGCGTTCTTTCCTGAGAAAGCATGCATATATACAACGCGTCATGGTTCTTTCCTATGGTATTAGGGGATGTGGGTCGCATGGGTGCATAGGTTTTTCTCTCTCAACAGGGGTGCATATTAAATAGAACGCATTACAAAAAAAAAAACATCTTTGTAACCGTAAGCATTTAATTAATCTACGACGTATTTATTACTAAGGCGTCGAATCCACACTCCAATCACAACGTCTACAAAAGTCTAGAAGCCTCCATTACCAAATGCAGACAAACCAAATCAGTCTTGGCGGATTCGCATGCCGCGTATAGGGCAAGATCTGCAGTATCCTCTTGCAAACCTCCACGTAGAGTCACATAGCGCTCGGCTATTAGGCAGACGGGACGCGGGGACAATTAAAATTCTGCGCGTTAATTAACCCCAATGTACAATTTAATTGCTGGTCCCGGCTCCGCGCCAGCAGCCCCTAATGAGGATTCAGCGGCACGCCCCTCCCGTAGCCTTTCACGGTCTCGTCTCCAGGCACGACCCTTTTCAGCGGCACGCACAACCCTTTCGCGGCGCTACGTCAAAGCACTTACAACACTTCATTAGTCGACTTCATAAATCACCGAGGAGGCTGGTATGCAAGAAGAGACAAAAAAGAAAAATGGCGGGAGGTCCGCGTCTGCGAAGACTTCAAGCCCACAAGGAACTTTCGCTTTTGCTACTCACCAATCCGCCCACGGTCCTTCCTCTCCACAATCTCCCGCAAGCGTCATCCACGTCAAAAACAAATAAGAAAAAAACAAAACAAAAAAAGAAACCTGAAAACAGACAAAGAGAAACAAAGCGAAAGCCTCGCGATAACATCACGGGGTTCAAGAATCCGCTTTCACCCTCTCCCTGGAGGGGCGCAACCCAGACCGACATATCCTAAACGGAACATCGCTAACCTCCGTTCACCCCTAAGCTGGCGGCGCATGGAAGCTACGTGCTCCTCGGACCAATCATACGTCTGTCTTTCGCTACGTCATCACGATGCTTCCGCTCATATCCACGCGCAGAGAGTGGAGTCAGGTGACGAAAGGGAGGCGGCTGATTGGCCCTGCAAACGCGTAGCTCCAGCCGCACTCTTATCTCAGGGGTGAACGGAGCATAACAAAGGGAGTCCTCCTCCGGGCGCCGAAGTACACAAGATGTCAGCGCAGCGCGCAGCGCGCCCGCTTTCGTGACGTCGGGCGTGACGTCACGCGGCGTTTTGGAGGGATGACGATGCTCCTCGCGCTCGCCCGGAGTGGAGGAGCCTCGGGGAGAGGAGACGGGCCTTTCGCCCTTTCCGTCAGCGCGCGCGCAGGACGGGCCAGAAAAACAGGAGCCAAGCGTGCAGTCGCGTATAAATGCACTTGGAGAGCAAATGGATCACTAGGGCGTTGGTGCGAAGCCCACACACAAACCCGTGAAACGAAATCTCAGCTGGGACTTGCCAGCAGATTGTCTCTCTTCTCCGGAGAGAGCCGAGGAGCCAGCTTCGGCGCGAGCGTCGTCTGCCGCGAGTCGAGCGTGTTCGTCTGCTAAATCTTGTTGTGGTTCTCCGTGGAACGGCGATGATGGGAGCATCTTTCCTTCTTCGAGTCGTTTGGATGTTGCTGCCGCTTCTGTGCGTGCTTGGTCGAGGTAAGTGTGGTTTCGGTTTCAGTTGGCCGTACGCGTGTTGGGTTGTTTCGCCTGCAATGAAGATGCCGTCTCTGACGATTTGCTTTCTGAATGTCTGAATGTGTTTGTGGATTAGTAAGAATATTTCAGGCTCCAGAATTTTAAGCGGAATAAATGGGGTAGTCCAAGAACATAATTTCCAGGAACGGGGTGTAAAGAAGCTGTTACGTGGATCTTCTGAAAAAAAGTAGGTGTTACTTCTCTCGTTATCAGAGAAGTATCACTCATCTTCATGTTAAGGCTGTAACAAGTTTTATAATGAAATTCCATTGCAAAAAAAGCGTCTTTTCAAGAAAAAGAAAAACTGGTTCACTTTTAAATTAATTGGTGTCTCCTGGGGTGATAAAAAATTAATTTACGCGTGTAACATCTTACTTTCTTATTTGTACTTTAATGGGAAGCGCACTTAGAGTCTAAGTTTGCCGAACCTAACAAAAATAAATTGACGCCGACACCGCGGCTTTTAGAAAGTATTATAAAAGGGTCATACTGTGTAATCCACCTTAACGATAATGAGAAAACCATAAAATTCAATCGTTATAGCCAATTATCGTTGTATCAGGACTGGATAGACCCAACGCAAAAACGCATGGTTCTCTAGAAACTGATCGTTATAAGCGGTACATTGCTATATCTTGTATCGTTTTAAGTGTATTGCACTGTAAAATCTTTTACTTTCATGTACATATAGTGTATGCGCTGGTGTTTTTTGGGCAAGCGGCAAATACAGATTAAAAAAACACATTAAAATTAAAACGTAACCTTATGTAAGTCTCAAAGGGTCAGCCGATGTATAACTGAGAAATTTTGCCTTAAAGGTGGATTTATCCCGAAGAAGCTGGGCTTCTAAGGTGTTTCTATCATGTAGAAAAATGTTTGAACAGCAGTAGAGGCTTTATTACACGACGTTTCGGGAAGAGACTTCCCTTCTTCAAGTGTGCAGAAAATACAGTTGCAAAGCGTTTTTAGAGAGACCAGAGGAGAGGAGGAACATTGAAAAAAGAAAGAAAAAAGTTAGATATATAATAGTACAAGTAAGCTTCCAAGCTTTGCAATCAGGCTGGGCTTTAAAGTGTTTGCTACCAACTTGTACAATCAGGTTCTCGTTATGAGCTTGTGCTTTCAAGATCTTGCTATTAGTTTTGGCTTTCAAGGTGTTTCTATCAGCTTGTGCTTAAATATGTTGCTATCGACTTGCGCATTCAAGTTCTTGCTATCCGCTTGCACTTTCAAGGTGTTGCTATCAGCTTGTGCTTTCAAGGTCTCGCTACCAGATTGTGTTGGCAAGTCCATGCTGTCAGTTCGTGGTTTAAGGTACTCGCTATCGGCTTGTGCTTTCAAGTTCTTGCGACCATCTTGAAATTTGAAGTTCTTGCTATCAGCTCGCTCATTCAAGTTCTTGCAATTAGTTTGTGCTTTCAAGTTTTCAATTGCTATCAGCTGCGATTTTATGGAATCTTGTTTTGTCCAAACCACCGAAGAAAGGCTTTTAGCACAAGTCTTTCAAACTATCAAAAAGCCTTACTAAACAATTGAGTTTGGGTCACTTTCGAACTGGTCGGGAACACAGAGCAAAAAGAGACTAACCAATCACAAAACACACACATAGACGAGCTAAGTTGTGCGTACTGTGTCTCGTTTGTTCTAGGGAGTGGGTCGAACGCCGATTACGAAATTCCCGCTCGTACCCGCATCCGCGTGAGGACCCGCGTAAACTGTGTCGTAAATACACACACAGAGAGAAGAGCGTGCATATCAAAATTCGTGTCCGAGTATTATGTACAACCGGGAGAGGAGCGCACCCTTATCGCGGAAACTGTCTCGCCTGGCAACCAGGAAGTTGTCGGGAGGGGTTTTAAATGCGGGGAATTTACGCTCGCTGGGCTCCAGAGCAATACATTCCGGCCGAATATCCCAAACTGGTTTACAAATCCGGAGCAGGGAGATACAACACTCGAGAGTAGAGTGTAGCACGACTAAAAATAAAGGCGGGGAAGAAGCGGCAATGAAACGGACACACACACACACACATACAAAATTCTCACAGTGCATACGCTCGGGTCGGAAAGAGCTTTAGGAAGAAGATGCCAACTTCTCTCTGAGCTTCACTCGTCCGTCACTGTCCGGATATTTGGCTTTTTCCTTCTTTTTATTTTTGGGCCTCGGAGTTATTAACGGCTGAGGTCGTAAGCAGAATGTATGAAAACAGTTGGTGGGGGGTATTATTTTTAACAGCCCAACAGAGATAGCAAGTTGTGGCTTAAATAAAAGTTGAAAGGAAAGATAGAGAAAAAAAAAAGAAGAGAGTATTGCGGTTTTTGGATCACGATATTTAGAAATATTAGAACTCATGGTATCCAATCTGTTGGCTTCATTCTAGATGGAATTTGACGATGATAAGGCGGCGCTTATTTCTCTAATCGTGGCGTTCGTCGGAATTTATTATGTACAGCGCTACGCTATTACGAACGTAAAGGTAAAATGGATAAAATACATACCACAAAAAGCTAATAAAGATGCATACGAAGAAAAGAAAAAAAAAGAAGTGCCATTTTCTTTATTTCTTACATTTTGAAAAGCAAAGCAACACGACCAAGGTTCTCACTAAACACCATAACGTATAAACCTAAAATATAAATTTTTGATGTACTCGTCTTCGTTGAAAAATATAATTTTGCGACAACATTCTTTTTTTAAAGAACCTGTTTCGAACAAGTCCCTTAACTAAAGATGTTGCCAACTTTGTCGAACTCAGCGTCCGACTGGTTTCTCGAATGTTTGGTAAGATTCTACTAAGTTTTGAGCAGCGTTGCCCAACTTCTATAAATATTTAAAATAAACAAAAGTTATTGATAAAATTGCCTGTTAGAATTTAAAAATTTAAAGTATAATTATCAATGTTTACGCAATATAAAAGCAGACATACAAGCTTTTGTAAATCTGGTTGGTTCGTTAAAACACCGTACCCCTTCTTCGCCAAACGGTGCCAATTAACTCCTATTTAATTTACGCGCACGCGCGTAATAGTTGAACTTTGTCCAACTCGAACCTTTCTAGGTTCGCGACATTCCTAACTCGGACCCTGACGCAACCAGGCGTTCGGCACATTTCGACTCGATGATCTCTTCAAGCTGGAATGCCGATTTTTGCCAGGCCGGATCAATAAATACCGGACAAAAACGAACGCGCACCAACAAAACCAATAAAGAATGCCTTAGTCATAAACATCCATTACTCGTGGATCGTGTCATACAGGAAAAATTTACACCACGCGACAGCAGAGTGTATGAGATGCTAACGAGGGTCGGGCTATCTGTGCCAAGAAGAGTGTCGAAGACGCTTGTGTAAGCGTCTGTGAGCGCTTGGCATGGCGTCAACGGGAGAAAGATAGTGGGCCTGCTTACCGTATACCTGATAAAAGGTAGAAAAAAACAAACAACCACGTAAAACAGAGACGTTTTTGATATCAGATGTCGTGAAAACCGTAGATAGAGTTTCTGTTCGCCACTACTCGCACACTACAGTAGGTACTACGCTGCTCTTTCATAGCAAAGTTTTTGCAAGGGTCTCTGTTTTGGCGTGGTTTAGTATATCGCCGTTTCGCATATAGCTTTTAGATTGGAGTTGCACATACTTTCGTATAAGAGTGTGTGTGTGCTATAATTTTATAATAGACTGTAAGCAAGTCTGTGAGTTTATTTTTCCGTGAGAACACAGAAATGGTCAATCAAGGCGAACAATAGAAAGATCCCTGATAATGACGGAAGTCAGAATACGCGATTAGATGTTACAAAAGTATATATATATATATATATATATATATATATATATGCAGAAATATTGAGCAAATGAAACGGCATATGCCCATAGTATCTGCGCACAGGACGTTTTTTTATTTGTTTATCTAATCGTATCCTAGGCGTTGTCATTCGCTGGTCACCTTTTATTCTTCCTTGCGATTCGATGTTTCATGTTGTGGGTAAAAGCGAACTCGCATATTTATTTTTAGTTTATGGTTGATATATGTGCTAGATTTTGCGGTTGACGTTCGCGTTGCAGTATGGTAAAACGCCCATTTATCAAATATTTGTAGCCCTCACGTTTATCGTATAGTTTTCATGAAAATATATTTTTCTTTTTATTATAGCATCTAAGTGAATATGCATATACGAAACTGTTACCATATCTGGTAGCAGGTGTTTCTGGAATCGTAAAATGCCTCTGCTGAACCATTTCGTTTGGGCGACCAAATACCTGTTGCGTTTTTGTAGTACACACTTTCGTTATACCGTTGTATAGTATACTATATATATCCTGGCGCACCCTCTAATTGTGGATGATTTTAGTTATGCGTGAAAATCGATTAATTTCTCTTGGCGGATAGTATGCAAAGTACATTGACAATGCTTTGCGCAGAGTAAAGGGAGATTAAACACGATGACAGACCGCGCACACATAGACAGAACAGACGAGGTAAAGAGAGAACGGAAGAGAAGCGCGTTCTCTTCTTACGTCGAACGGACCAGACGAGGTAAGAATAAAACGCGCATCTCTTCCGTTCTATTCTATACCTCGTCTGCTATGTCTATTTGTGCTCTGTCTATCATCGTTTTTAATGCATACCAACTAGCCCAGCTTTCTACCTTTCTAAAGGGAGATTTTGTGCTACTTTCATCAAAACAAGAGTTTTCTTTTTATGGTTTTCAAAAAGTGCACGAGAAATAGAACGACTTACAAATCAGATGTAAAGAAACTTTCAATACGCCGAAAATTGCCGGTTTTAGAAAGCAGAAAAAAAAATACCCTGTGTTGTAAAAAATAGTTGTTCTTCCCACTTGAAGATCTGTTTCCTTGGTATAGCTTGGTAATATACTTTCGCCGAAGGATATTCTGATCTTAAGCGACTGATTGATGAAAATAAGATTAACTCACTGAAACAATTAACGAATAAATAAATACAGATCGCAGGAATGATATAAGATGCACTTCTCGAAAGGGTCGCAATATCAATGTTACGTGTACTTCCCCAAATTGCAATACAAAATGATCGTAGGCCAAATATACGGATGCCCGCGTGGCTGTGCGCAACCGTGGGGTCATGTTTTCGATGGAGTGCCTGTACCGAGGTCAGATGGCCTCGTAGACGGCAAAGAAAATCCCTCTCATATTTACAACCCAAGTCTCTATTCCGTAGAACTGCCTTCTAATGTAACGGGCGCAATATAGAGGTCTTGGAAATAGTTGAGTCCTTCCCCTTGCATGGAAGGCTATCGTATCCACCTCGGCCTGGGTCAGGCGACGTCTATTTTTAGGACCGGCTCTCAAGTAATCAAACACTGGGTATTTTGAGGTTAGACGAAACATGCCAGCAGATATTTAATGCAGGCGAGCACATTCCAGGATGGTGACGCGTACACGTGGCGTTGAGTCTGCGCAGCATCCGGACTAGACTAACATAGACTAACAAAGGCGGCGTTGATGGAACGTGCGCTTCGGTAAATCTTGTCGTATTCCAAAACCAAGCTTGTTTGTCTTTTTTTTTTGTGGGTTTTGCGGAGAAGAGAAACGGGGTAGTGTTAAAAGAAACATACAGTTAGGTAAAGAGCGAGAGAAACGAAGATGGCCGCCCCAGTCCCAGGAGCAGACACGGGTTACAAGGGCAGCTCCGGTGAAATTTCGATAGTCACCGATTCGCCCCGAAATTGGAAAAATGCATATGTAGCATGCCGGAAAGAGTAAAGCCTGAATATTCCAAAAATGTGTTTAATTTAAATAATACTAAAAAAGACCGCCGGAGGTTCCAAAGAAGATAAGGGCGTGCTTCTTCAGCGCCAAATGACATTACTTGTTGTACTGAGGAAGCTAAATGGAGGTTACAAAGAAGGTACAAAGCGAGAGAAGGTGAATGATTGTTCCCATGGTTTCGGAAGAAAAAAAAAAAAAAAGAGGAAATGAAGAATGAGCCGTCATCCATCATTGGTGCGTAACGAAGCGCAAACCCCGACTGCAGACGACACAAGTCTCGACAATAGAACGTCCCCGTCGCTTTCCATATTCCTTTTTTCCGTTTCCTTTGTTGTTTTAGGAAACCGTTGCGCCGTGTTACGGGCATAAGTGAAATTTTTGCGACAAGATTGGAATAGTGCTGGGCGCTACAAGAAACCTAACGAACTTGGATGGGCGGTTGGGTAGCTGGATGATGGATGGATCAAAGCGTGTTTCGGCCTTCCAGCTGGGTGGTACCTCGCGCCACCTGGTTAGCTTAGCATTGAAGTTCCACCGCTGTCGGGAGCTTCCAATCGAAAGCAAACACGACGTAGTACATCGTTGGTTGATGCCAGTGTCATTTTAAACTTTCTTTGGGGAGCCCTTACAAACTTTTCTTGCTCGTGTTGCTCTCACCGCTTGACATCGCAGTGTCACGTGACATCAATTTCCCCGCTAAATTTACTGGAAAAATCATGTCACGTGACGTGACGTCATGATTCCCTGTGACGTCAGAGTTTCACGTGTCGCGAAGTCACAATTTCCTCGCTCAATTAAGCTACTAAATCTATCCGCTAAAATCCAATAAAAAGTGCCACTCGTTAGTTAAAAAAAAATCTTTATCAGTTGCTATTGCACCTTCAATGCATTCGAGAGAATCTCCAAGTCAGGCCATCTTTTTCTTTGTGGATCTTTTCGAGAAAAGTGCACGTCAGGTCGCATCCTGCTTCTTGAGGTCTTAAGTAAGCGCATGCGGAGATGGTGTGAACGCAACGGGTTTCTAGTGCATGACGTTGTGTTTTGAAGAGTTATCAAGTGCAGAGAGCGGAAACTTAACCCCTTTCACGAAAGCCTGCCCAGACGTCAAGGCGAGCGAGATTCTGATCGTACGCCGGTTTGAATGGAAGCGGAAGGGAATCGGAGCTATCGCCTCCGAGCACTGGCGTCCTGCAGATGAAACAGATACGGCGTAAGAGCAAAGACAACAAACAGAGTGGGGTCAGAGGTGGGCTTGCAATCTTGTGCCCGCGCACACCTACATCTTCGGGTAGAACCTGACACAATGGTATATTGGACAACCGAATGCTCCGCGCGTGAGGAGACCTCTATGAAAGAGCGTTCACGTTTTTGTCAAATCGTTCGTAGCGACGCTACGGGTACCGTGGCGCATGTAGTTGCGAAGATAACTGTATAGTACACATTGGCGGAGGCACATATTCGACGCGTTAGAATGAAATTGTGCCCTGGGTTCACCGCGACGCTTGCAAAGACGAGGGTTTCTACTTATGTTCCCCTTGTTATTTACAGTTCGGGGGATAGCTCCTTAATTGTTCTTAGAAAATACTTGTAAAAGGACAACTGTATTTCCCTAGAACTTTGCAAATTGCAAAGAATTCTTAGTTTTGGTTTGATTCGGATATCAGACTCTTTGGAGTTACGTCATATGAAAAAAAAAACAAAAAAAAAAGAAAAGTGAATTGTCTAAGAAGATTACCCCGATTATGAGGAAAAAATGATAATAAAACAAATACGCGCAAATAAACTAAAAGAGCGGAGTCATTATGACGAGCTGTTAAGTGATGAGCAGGTTTCAAACTCTAGGAACGTTAGATTATTTGTCTAATGAGAGCTCATTTGCTGCGAGCATCTGTACTTCCTAATACAGGGTGTTTTTCTTTTTAAGCTTAACAAATTTGTAAAAAAAAAAAAGGTAACCGTGAAAGCTACATTTTCGCGGTTTATGCAGGTGCGTCGTACGGCCTGGAAGACATAGTATGGGGTGCTAGTAGCAACGACCAGTCGGTTAATTGAGTGAAATTTGTTGATTAAGCTTTTCATTTTGAAAATACACATGGTTTCAATAATAAACTTGCTGAGCGTCATCGGAAACCACTAAATCAGTAATTTTTAGAAAAACTTTGAGCGCGTGAGGAGCGCAGGAACGTGTTGAAGGTACCATCTCGTGCAACAGGTACAAGGCTGAGCTATGAAATCAGACGGAAAAATCGCCCGTGCGCCTTATCGCACTCGTAGCCTTGCTCCTGCTGCATGAGTGGTAACTTTAGCGCACGACTGCGCTTCTCACGCGTTGAAGGTATTTCTAAAAAAATTCATATAGTCGTCTTTGATGACGCTCAGCAAGTTTCTAATTGACACCATATGTATATTTTCTATAATTAAAGAAAGTGAATGAACAAATTTTACTTAATTTAGCCGGCTGATAGTCACGATTAGCCCTACTATGTCTCCCTGGCCGCATAACTCACCTGCGCAAACCGCATGAGTGTAACTATCACAAAATTTTTAAAACAAATCTGTTCAGCTTTAAAACAAAACAAAACAAAAACTACTATACAGAAAAAGTATACATTAATTGAAACCCTTGACCCCGTGAATCGATTATAAATAAATAAATAAAAAAACAAGAAAAAATCCTATCATGAACGTAACGCTTAAATACATATTGGTATGTTTTTTGTTAAGCTGTATTAGTTCGGCTAATTTAATTCCAAGAAAGTTTGACGTTAAGTTGTCGGCCATGCAAACGTACCACGTGACTAAACGCGCTCCCCGCGTTGGTGCTGCGCTCGCTCCGGAGGTCACGGGACGGACACACGGCACTGAACTGGCTTTGACGACTCGAATGGCATCCCCCGTGGTCCACTGTAAAATAAAACAAAGTATAAATAGCTAGTCTCGTTCAAAATGACTCAACCAAATTGAATGCAGTTGAACAAGGACAGGCGCAATGACCCATCTTGAGAGTCCCGCTTTGGCCTACGAAGCGTTAACCATACACACACGTGCTCAAACATGCTCGCTGAATACATATGTAGTCACTCGCGGGCTCGGTTTACGTTAGGACGTAACGGCTCTGAGAGCGACGTTTGCTTCCGCGTCGCCTAAAGGTCGCCCCCTTTTTGGCGACACCCCATCGTGAGCTCCTTCATGGTCGGCCATTGAGCGTCAATCTACGAGACCGCTTGTCCCAACAGCCCTCAAAAGACGTGACCTAGAAGACGTTCAAGAGACATATCCTCTCAAACCGAGAGGGTGCATATTGAAACCCACAAAGAAAGACGTTGGAAAGAAAGCAGTCCCAAGCAAACGAAACATAGTTTAGAGGTGTATTAGGAATCAATACGCCAACTGAATTGATTCGTCTCGCCGAAGTTCCTGTCAGTTCTCTCTCCATGAGATGAATCGAGATTAATCGAGATTAGGAGAGGTATCTAATTGGGCAATGCGTACGAAGCGCAAACTTTAAGACACACTCTTCATATGTCATAAATCTCTGGTACCTCACCTCTCTTAACCTTGCTCACAGCGTCACTTGTGTTTCGTGATTTCTGGAACCAGAACTTACGTTAACTATGAAATCCTTGGTTAGCACGCCAACGACTGATCATACCCATTACATAGTTTCAGACCCACGTTTTTTTTTTGTTTCTTTTTTACACCACTATGTCTGGCTCTGTTGCGCTTTCCAAAGCCAAATGCATCGCTCCTTGCTTTGTCAACCAAATCTTGTAAGAACTACTTCGCGCGGCGTATAAACAATGCGGAACACTTTTCTTCTTTGTTTTTTTTTTTTTTTTTCTTGGGGTGCAAACACGAGTAGCATTAACATCTCCAATGGCTGTGAAGAGTGCAAGAAGCAGCCAGATGTCAGATACTCTCCTTCGTGCGAACGCGTTCCAGACGCGCTGCACACGGCGGTTGTTGTTCTTCTCTGGGCGGTGGCTGTTTTTGGTTCTTTTTCTCAATCTCGGCGGGCCAGGAAGGCGGGTCCCGCGGTCGTAGCCGCCGTGGGTGGATATCCGGTCCCCTCCTTGCCCCTTTCGCGCCGGCGGGAGCAAGAACCGACGTCCCAGGCACGCTCCGTTTGTTTGTTCGTACCATTGTTTTATTTGGGAATGCCGCTCATGCTCCCCGAGAAGGCGAGGACTAATCCTAAACGAAAAAAACAAAACAACGAAAAGCGAACTTAAGTTGTTATTTTTTTTAAGTTTAGCACGCGCATGCTACGGCACATCAATGTGAGCACACGAGAAAGCAGAATAAAGAGAGCCGAATATAAACGTCTGAACTCGTTCGCTCGTTTATTAATTTTATTAGCACGTGACAGGATGTTTCTGGCGTGTCAAAAGAGCTTTCGACAAAAAATATATATAAAAGCCGCAAGGAGAAGGCTGGGTACGTAGGCATACGCGCACTCCGCGTTCTCCTTCTCTGTACGAAGGACTCGAAGGGAAGGGTCGTTTAAGGTTGAGAGGGACTCTGATTTACACAAAAATAATGAAAAATAAAAACACAAAAAAGAACAGGAAACACCAGCGAAGCTATGCCAGTTTTTCAGAGTATTATCCGTGCGCGTCCAGGCACCGGGGCCATCGTTTTGGGCAGCTCCCCGATTTCCTTGGCGTAGAAAGGACTGGGCCGCGTGACTGCCGTCGGACGAACGTGTCATTGCGGTTCATTTGTCACCGCAGCGGCCGCCGTCCTTCGCAAAAACCTATAGGCACCATTCGTACACTTCCTTGCGTGACATCTTTTGTAATACTCAAACTGTGCTCGCAACTTTCTCAAAGTTTAGGCTGGTTTAATTTTTTTGTTTGTTTCATTTGCCAGAACTTTGGTTATGCGCCGCTGTTCCACAGCTACAGACAGATTATTCGCCGCCATAATATCAGGGGCTACCGCGCATGCGTCAAATACGTCATTCCGGGTGCGGCATATTCGAGAAGGATTACGTGGACGGTCTTCCGCAAGTTTTATTAAACCGCGGGGTCGCACTGCTCATGCATCATACAAACACTTGGGGGACGCTTAAGCTTCGCCTTTAAGAGTGGAACGCGGTAGCGTTATCGCCCCCCCCCCCCCCCCCCCCGTTCACAAAGCCTTCTCAGATAAACCCGCGCTTGTTCGCAAGCCGTGCAAGCGTGTGTCCGTGGCCTAGTCGGTAGTGTCACGTGTCACCCGACGTCACATGACGTCACGTGTGACGTCGCGTCTCGTGACGCTACACGTGGCTCTGACATCATGACCCTATCGACCCGCTAAATTTATCGGAAAAATGTACGCTAAAATTGGCAATAAAGTTGTTCGCAAACTTTGACGGGAAATTGACGTGACGTCACGTGTGACGTCACACGTGGCTACGCGGGTTGCATTATGGGATTTTTTCGGTCGCACCGACGCTGACGCCGGATTTTTTGCGACACCAGCTGCTAAACGCTGTCGCGTTGAAAGGCAATGTACAGACACTGTCTGAGGCGATACTTCTTCAGTGTATGACGTCATTAAAAAAACTGGCTGCAGACATCTTAGAAGCATTCAAATGTACAGAAAGTAAACGTGCTTCAATCAGAGCCACGCTGCTCGTACATGATACAAAAGACGCGGAGTTTCTCTGCAGTACACGATGACAAAATTATCTGCGGACACGCCTAAATTAAGCGTATGTTCGAATTAAGCGGGTTTGCTTCGTACTTCGAATTAAGCGGGTTTGCTTCTTACATATATGTATATACTTCGAACATGTCTGTAACATAGTTTGTACGACCAATGTGACAGTTTCATCATGCCGGGAAGAAGTACGCTTCAGATTGCGTCCGCAGATTGTATTTTGGATGATGTATACTAGCAGCGTGAGCGCGGCTTTATATGCTACACTTGTACGGCGATTTCGTACGGACAAAAGTTCCGGTTCAACCCTTGAACGACCCAAATGAACAAAATAAAGTGGCCGATGAACGATCCGGCCATCTTCGCGGCTTCGAACGTCGTCGGCGAAAGCGAAAAGATTGCACTGGGACGCAGCTGGGGTCTCCGCGGGCTTCTATACTCCGAGTTCCGCTGAGTGATTTAAAAACAAACAGGCCGACGTGACCCCGTATACAGCCCCCGACAAAGCGCTCAGACTCCGACGTCGAGAAGAGTGCGCTCCTCTTGACCTCTTTTCCACCGACAAAACAACGGCAAGGACCCGACAGCACAATGGCTAGCTTTGTGCGCCGGCACATGTTATGCATTAAGACACTCTCGCAATTCCTAGACCTACTGTACAAAAACGCTCCGCCAGCTGGCGCCACTGGCAACCGCCATGTTGTGTACCACGCGCTTCATCTCCTGATCAAGTATGTATGCACGCAACGAAAAAGAAAAAAAGAAGAAGAATTGTAAGACAAAATAACCGTTCGGCTTCATTTCCATAATGTAACGAGATCAACATATATTCATTGGTTAAGATCGGCTCGATGCTGTGCCCACAGTTCGAGAAATGCAGGGCATATGTTTAGTGTGTTTACGCTCTAATGTCTCGTGAACAGTTCTTCGGCGTCCTGATCGGATAGTGCCTCAAGCACACTAAGCCGCAGAGTTTTAACAAGCTGCTCCAGGGAGACCACGCCCACGCAATTCTTAAGCTGTTACCGACCCTAGCAACCATAGAAATTGGCTCCCCGATTGTACTTGTCAGCCGACGTACGATCCTCATTGGCCGGATGGTAATAACGAGATTACCAAGCACCGCTCACGCTCCCATTTATTTCATAGTTGTCAGGGCTTCTCGCTGTCGCCCAGCAAGGCGTATGTTTTTATTGGCCCACGCCGCAAAGCCTCACTGGCCCGCCGAGCCCTGTGTGTTTTCAAGCTGTCCGCGTCACTAGCCGCGCTGGTCACGGACCTTCACTTCCAAGTTTCCGGAGGCTATGAAGCGTAAGCTGAGAACAAGGTTAAGGCTGTTGTCACACGGCCTGTACATCATACGCAAGACCCGGTCGTTCTGTCACATTGCACGACCAATGTAAAACGACGCCCAACAACAAAAAAAAAAAACGCGCCTCGGACAATGTCTGGCGACTGTCTTTTGCTTGATGTATGGCAGCACTGGGGTCTTCATTCTGGTCACTCGGTGAAAAAGTCGGCGAGAAATTGGACCGCCCTGATTGGCCGGCGCCCAAGTCAAGCGCGGCGTCTGCCAATCACGACCGCCAAATTCCTCGTCGACCTCCTCCCCAAGTGTCCAAATCAGAGCCCCCCCCCCCCCGGTCGCGGTACTTCATTTTCACGTTGTGCCCCCCCCCCCCCCCCCAGAGGCTACGAAAAACCCAAAACAGAGAAGAAGGTTAGCTGTGTCGCCATCAACGCGCGTGCAGAACGAAATCTATGCAGTCGGCGTCGCCTCGCGCGTCGCCTTTCCGCCAGCATCGTGTGTGGCACGAGCAAACAGGCGGTCGCGATTTGTTGCCCGTCTCGTTATCTGCTCGCACCATCAGTCACGCGGCGCGCGGGCAGAGACCGCGGAGTAAAAGAGCTGCCCTTAACCTTTTGGCGGTAAGGGAACCCGACGTGTGTCGTGTCCGGAAGTGTCAAGGTCTGGGATGGTGATGAGTCGGTTCGTTTGCGGCTGTTGGCTTCGTCCGCCGCGGACGCATCCGTCCAAGGTCCGGATGGGATGATTTACGGAGCTCGAGAGAAAGGGTTCAGAAAGCGGCAATTCGACTCAATTGAATTTCGAGATCCTCCATTTGTGGTGATAATTACTCTTTCTACGGGCTCTAAGCATCCTAAAAGAAACCCGCAATTAAGCTCGTGGGTGGCCGATATCGCTATTAAACAATTAAGCTCGTGGGCGGCCGATATCGCTATTAAACATCAAACGAAACACCGTGACACGTCCCTCTTTCCGCGACTTGGAGCAGACATCAGGGGGCGCCGTCGGACGGCGTTTTCAAACAATAGTTGCTGTGTTACGTCTCCTACTCTCAAACGTGTGACTTGTTTTGTCAAAATATAATCCGCAACGCGCGTAAAAAGAGCAATAATAGCAACGTTCGGAATCTCCACACCATTTAACTATTTTGTTTGGTCAAATTTTATAGAGGTAGCGATGTCTCGAAAATGCCCCCCCCCCTCCCCTTTCCCCCCAAAAGAAAATTGTGCCCGTGTATTTCATTGGCCGTGACTTTATTAGGACGTCTTGCCATCTAAAACTGGTAATATTTATGAACTAAAGCCGAAACAAACAATATGCCATCAATAAACAAGCTTCTAGACAAAAGGACTTGAGTTGGGTATCGCGCTTTCCGAAAATACACAATACTAGTAATAGGATTTACACACCAGTTGGGTAATAGCGCAGTTATAGCTTATTCGACTTGGTGACACGAGGTTTCCATTACGAGGAGTCACTATGGTAACTAACAACTTGAGAAACGCAGGTCGAGCCTCGTGCATCTCCTTATCGCGTCGCAGCCAATCAGGTGGAGGCATTAGCTGATAACATCGCCGAAAGGTTGATCCCGAAGCAAGAAAAGTGAACATCATACGCCACGGCATGTGACGTCAGATTCTGATCTTCCCACGCCTCCTTTCTCCCATCAACTCTGATTGGGTATCGTTATGGAAGCGCGAAAGCAAACCACCAAAACTGCGCGAATTCGGGCTGGTTAGCAAGCATTATAATCTAAACCCGATGGGGTTGGAGTTTAATAAGTGGTAAACCTCATACTGTGATCAAATCGAAACCAGACATTACACTCAAGTTGCCGCTACAAAAATGTGTACGTTTTCTTTCTTTAGACTTAATCTTTATTTTTAATTCGCTCGAGGACCCTATCCGGTTCCTCAAGCGTGTAGTTTGTTTATTAAAAAAGAAAACAAAATAGCACTGAGCTATTTTCGCATGGTTTTATTTCTGCCCTACATTCGGCCCGTCGTTTTCTTTGTTGTGGTTTGTTTCTTTTTTACAGCGGAACAAATCAACAGCGGTCGCACGCACATCTAGTAATTATACTCGATGTCAGCATCAATAAAGTTCAGTTCTAAGCCAGCGCTGTTGTCTGTCAGGCTTCCTTCACTCTGTTCGTGTCGTTGCGCTGTCCGTATTTAAAAGGATGTAACAACAAAACCCATCGCGGCGCAAAAACGGGTGGACACCTCGTCCTCGCAAAAAGGAACCATCAATTAAAACCAACCTGCTGAATCACCCGTGCTTAAGAAACCTCCCAAGTTCGCACCGCACCCAGCGCCGCAAGTGGGCAGACTTTCTCGCGTCAAGTGCAGCGTCAAAAAGGAGGCTGTCGTTTGGCGGCAAGTTGCTCAATTAGACGTGGCCCTGGGCGAAGGCACGGCCACGCGACGGCTGCACAGCCCACGCCGCACGCGCTCGCTCGCGCGAAAGAGTCGCGGACACAAGGATGGCTGCGCCGCGGGGACCGTGTCGACATTGATTACCATAAGGAAGCTTTGTTCCCAACGCACGCGGAAGGCGTCGGTACTGCCTGCCAGGCGTTGATACGGGAGACCGGTCGCAAAGAGGCTGTTATCGGACACCGGAGAGGAAGGACTGCGCTGGGATGTGAAGGTCGCTCCTCAAGGATGCCTCCTGCTGAGATTAGGCGTGGCCAAAGCAATCCGGCATTCCCCGACGCCTGCCCGAGAGCTGCTTCTTTTTTGGGGGGGGGTTTGTTTGGTCGCTGCGTTTCGAATCATCGATTCACTTGGTATTTGGCGAGCACGGTCGGGAACGTGTCGTTAACGAAACAGGAACGAAAATGGAGGCGGATGGTCCAACATCCGGGAAACAGAGCCGCCAAGAAACTTCGAGACACGCTTGTCAATACATCCCTCTTCCCCCTCTTGTCTTGCAGTCATCAGAATTTTAACAAAATGGGCTTTCACCGCCGAATTCTGCGAGAACATTTTCACGAAGGACCGACACGAAGAACCGTTACCAAGGGGTCCCTATCGTTTCGTGGAATTACGTTTCGTTGACAACTTTTCATGGACATACGTTACGTTACGTTGCATGACGTCACACACACATAGCTTGTGTCTACCACATTTACAACCTATTATGTTCTTCCTGGTCTATCAGCATGACCAGGCCAGTTTTTTTTTGTTCATACTTGAAATATAAATAACGCGGTCGGTTCGTGGCATGCCGTGAACGAGCATGCCAACTACGCAGCGCGGGAGTAGCAGTGGCGAACAAGTTCCATATAAACAAGACGAGAGTGCGGAGCCTAACCACAGACAGACCCGAAAGTAGAAACCGCTCACGAGGCTAGAGCCGCTCTTTTCGCGCCTTTTCGCCAGGATAAACAAAACCTTGTTTCCCCCCTCTTCATTTTATACACAGCCAACTCCGCGCACAGTCACACTGCCTGGGACTATACGTGGACTGTTCGTTTAAGCGAAGCCTCGCCGAGCTCGTCCTCAAGTGAACGCAAATCCTCCCTTAAGCTAAGCGTCGTCCGGTAACAACGAAAGCGCCGGACGAAACCCCTCCGTGACACAATTATGCGTCCATCAAACGATCCTTGAACTTACGCGCAGCAGTAATTACGAAAAGGGTTCAATTATGCCTTCCAACGAACAATGGCTCCTAGTTCTTTCACTAAATTTCGCGGCAGGCGGTCGCCATGCCCTAGCCCAGCAAGAAGCTCCCCAACCGACCCCGCCGTTTTGTATATACCCCGTTTCACGTTACGTTGGACCGCGCTGCTAACGGCTAGAGCCAATCCAGCCAGTCCAGAGCCGTGAACGTGACACATGACTCTGCGAGTCGCAGTCACGTGGTACTCACGCAGCACTGGATTGGATTGGCTTAGATGGCTCGTAGTGTCGCTACGCTCCATCCTATGATGAAACGGCGCCTATTGTGGTGTCTGTCCCAGCGCCTACCGATCGTCTGCATCTTACATCCGTGCTTTTTTTTTGTTGTTTTTCAGGGTTGTCAACTTTCATCTGCAGCTGGGCTAACTTTAGCTGCTTGGCGGTTTGCTTTCAGCGGTGTCGTTGAGCCCCCGACCGACGCGTGAAGGCACATGCGAGCACGTGCGAAGCGTTTGTTTGACGAGGCGACTGCTAAAGGCGTGCTCTGCTGCCCGGCTGGTTACCTAGAGGGCGGGTGAGACTGTCTGGTTCGGCCGCGGAGTCACTTTTGTGGTCGAGGGGACAGACGACGTCTGGCGGATGGGCGGGCCTTGGAGTTCCCCGCGAATTTAGCAGTTGTGGCGGCGTTTAGGATATGTCATCCGTATTGTCTTGTGTGTTACGGCTTTGGGTCGTGATTATTCCCGTAGCTCTAGGACGAATGAAAATGAGAGACATCATGCGTGTGGAGAGTGCTCTAATTGGTGAGGACGTATACACTTTAACTGTACTGGAAAAGAATGCCATTTTCATTCGAATTGACGATGTGATAATAGGAATGCCAGAGAGAGAGAGAGATAGAGAGAGAGAAGGAAAGAAAAAGGAATAGAAGTATTGCACAGGAAAATTAAATAAAAGAAGGATTCGTGGATATATCCGATCTTGCGAAGCGTGAGTCCTCGTTGGGTGTTATGTCTGGATCGTGATGGACTTTGCTCTAATGTCTGCTTTACAAAATAAAGTAAGCAAATGGCGGTCGGCAGTGTTACACAGATACTCGGTAAAGAGAAATAACCGATGTTAACATTTTCATCGGTCGTGTCGTGTCCGGACTCTGGAATCTATATAGGCACAGCTCGAAAGCCGACAGAATGCGAATTTGTTGTTATTTTACAAAACTCTTTCAGTCTATGGAACAAAAACGGGTTTGGGACAATTCTCTGACACTTGAAGGGCTAAATTTCAGCGGTAAACATAAATAACACAGGACGGGCATTATAGTGTTCATTGCTTCTTGTTCCCTTTTTGTTTCTTTCTCGGTGCTCTTATTAGTTAAAGCCGAAATTTCATGGGCCGCGAAGCGACAATTGGTGCTCAGGACTCGGCACTGGCTACGCCCGATGTTTCGTGCGCTGACAGTGACCAATAATACTTTGTACGTGATTGGGGCGGGAGCAGGCACGTATCCAGGAAGGAGGCCCCCCCCCCCCGAAATCTTCCATGTCGCTGGGACCTCCTCTCCCCCCTCCCCCTAATACAGCATTTTGTCATGGGCGGCCCCCCCCCCCCCCCCCCCCCCCCGAAACAAAACCCTGGCTACGTGCCTGGGCGGGAGGAGGGGGGGGGGGGGGTAATGTTGATCTGATTTTCGGAACTGAAATTGCTCGCCATATAGTGCTTCGGTGTTCGCGATCTCTTCAAAGCAAACCCATGTTTCGACTTAGACGCTCGCACACAATAACGCGCGTCTTTCCTTTTTGCCACACAGCGATACGTAGAGTCGCTTTTGTTCTTGCGTTGCGCACAACGGTGAAGCGTCTACGATGTCTAAAAGCATCATCACCATCATCCCAAACCGACGCTTTTACCCTCGTGGTGATCTAAACCACGAGGCAAACCTAATAGTCATTTCTTGGATGTCAGCCAGGCCTAAACGGATTGATTGCAAAATGAACCGAACACGTTGGCGCTTCCACTGGGGGCTGACTAACGTTCCGCCGTCGAAACATACACGCAACGTAATTTCTTTGACATCCGAGAAGCACGCGTACACAATACACGTTTTACACGTGGCGTCCCACCTGTCATCACGATCGTGGCGTCAGAAATGTTTGCTTAGCGTAGGCTTGATTGCTCGCGTCGAACGACAAGTTCTCCGGGTTGAGGTGCGCGTAACGCTATCGTGACGTCACTCTATGTGACAGGCCGGCACCTTCTAGAAACTAAAGCCTGCGCGCACCCCCGCTCCGTGTCGTCACTGTAGCTAAGGCCTGCGAGCGGAACAGCGGCAGTCGGCTGGGCGCTGGGTTTCGGCTCTGCCGACGCGCTGACGGGTCGGCCTGTACCTTTAATGGGAGGTATTGCGCGTATGTCACTTACGCGTGTGTAACTGACGACGTACCTAATCAAATTAGTTTTTTTTTTTTAAATTAGAAGATAGTATAACAGCTCTAACTTCTACAGTTCGTCTATTAGGTTACAACGATTGAAATCACTCCTGATAAATATTAGCGACTGCACCCTTTCCACAATTATTTAATCTCCTCTGTAATCACAAATATTTTAATTTGAAACATACCTTTGGCCACCCAACTAGAGATTGTGTGAAATAGTATTTTACGCCTAGCGTCTTCCAGGTAGTTTTTCAAATAAAATAAAAGTAACGGCACGCTCTTGACCTCCCATCGCAAGTTGGACGGCCGCTTTTGTATTTAAAGTGTACGAAAATAAGTGACGGCTCATTAATTAAAAAAGTAAATTGTTTCACTAAGAAATAAAAGGTAGTTCTAATAGAGCGAAACAAGCAAATGCGACATACAATGTTACTGATTGACTACGTCTCAGTAGGCCATCATGTAATAAATGAACGGGACAAAGTGTATAGTTCGCCTCATGAGACAATTTCCTTTTTTCCCCCGTTTCAGGTTTTAGTCTAAAGAGATGTCGTGGTTCCTTGACGCTTTATTTTTAAAACAACGCTAACTTTTGGGGAAAACTGACAGTGGCTTTTCGGCTGCAGCAGACCTTGCATCCTGCCTACGGCGTCATTTTTCTATTTGCAGAAATTGCTGGAAGAATATTTGTTGCACAAGTGTTGAACTCTTCGAATTCTGGCAGAGTAACTAGTGTCAGGTCCCTGACAACGTTTCGTTGATCACGTAACCGCAAGAACTGAGCGATGTTCTCGGACGTCATAATCTTGTTCACAGCAACTTCAGAATGCATTACCACACTGACGACCAGTTGTGTTGAAACGTGATGTCCCCCTCAATTTAAAGCATCTGTCAGATGATGAATCACCGCATTCATTGGAAGGAAGTGTCTTCTCCAAAACCAAATGTTATCTGCGGTATTCGCGCTTGAATGTTTTCACAGTCACAGTGGCGAAGTATCCAGCTACGTCGATCAAAATGGAAGTCTTGAACGACAGCGCTGCTAAATCATTGTCGGTGATGTCAAATGCAAAATCTAGAACAAATTGCAAAATACTCTGCGCAGAAGACTTGCATACTAAAACCAACAAAATATTTCAAAACACTTTGGAAGTGGTAACTCGTTCTAAAAATAAACTCCTTAAAAAAAAGAAAAAAAAGAGAAAAAGAAACGGCGTTGTTGACTGTACTATTGTCCTTCTTAGCACATTGACAATTCGGAAGTATAAGAGTGAAAGGATAAAACAAAAATCTGCCAAACCAACATACCTTCGAAGAGCTCGCAACTCGAACTACTTTCTCCGGAATTGCCTTAATCCACCGAGTACGCCGTTCGTCGTCGGTTGGGAAGGAAAATATGTGAACCTTCGATTCTCCGGTATAATTTTCCCGACGTCCCGGCACACAACACACATAAAGCATTGATTCTCACATTCGCGCACACAAAAACACAAGAGATTCTGGTCGACGGAGCTAGTGAATACGCCAGGCCTCTTGTCTCCGCATTTCCAACGCTTTCTGCGTTGTCCGTTCGCGCACCCAATGTCTGGCATTTCTTCGCTTGCGAAGCCGCCTGCCGTTTATAAAATTGCATCGTCACGTCGCATTATCTTCTTTTTTATTATTATATTGTTTTAATTAAATTTAGTCGGTACAAGTACAACATATTAAACATTATACAATTCCATGTTTGACGCTTAGACCGAAGGCAACGGAGATAACGAAGCATTAGAAAAGAAAAACAAAAAAAGTGGTTTCCAGGGTCATCCAGAGTGCTTCGCTATAGCATCGTCGCCGCAGATGCTCGGCGGTGAACAACCCTCTGCTGGCTCTCCTCGCTTGGCCTAGGAGCAGTGACTTAGCTGACCTAACAAAACGAAGCGCGCAGGCTTTAGTTTCGAGGAGGCGTTGGACAGGCTCTGCCGCTAATCAAGTTTGATACCGATTAGGGGTTCCGCGGCGTAAGCTCACCATAGGCCACGCGGAACTAATCAAGCTTATGCCAACCTTCAACTCTTTTGTAGTCGGAAACAGTGACGCCTTTGGTCAAGATTGTGCCACTAAAAATCCCAGTGTTGGGAGTTTCAAACTGTACTTCAAGTACATCTAAAAGTACTTGAAGTAAAGTACAAAGTAAGTGAGATGTTATGTACTTCAGGTAAAGTAGGACGTACACCGGGCACAATGTAATTTAAATGAAGTACTCTAAATACAATGTACTTTCAAAGTAAAGTACAAGTACTTTTTAACACAGTCTATCATGATGGCCTTTCATACCCCTGTACAGCGTTTGTTTTTTTGAACTGGCATGCAGTTTTTTAGGGGTAATCGGGGGTGCGTCTGTTATTTTCGGAAATGGCGTCGAATATTGAATATATAAGGTCCAAGTGACCACAAAGTAGTTGTTTTACTCTCGCTGGCGAACTATTTAATACAATTAACTTGTAAGGCACTTATTTCTTGACGAAGCATTTCTTTATGATACAAATTTATCAAGAGCAATTGTTGGAAGAATGTACTTCACAAACTGAGAGTTTAGTTTCCTCGGAAAGTATCAGAAAAATACTTTAAGTAAGGTACAAGTACATACTCAGAGATTGTACTTCAACTAAAGGGGAAGATTTCTAAACCTACTTAAAGTAGTACTTTAAGTACAATGTACTTAAAGTACTTCCCAACACTGAAAACTCCTAACAGTTTTTGGGTGCTTTTCGTTCTTGAAACTTAGTTTCAAAGGAAGGTGTAAGCATAGATGCAAACGATAAAAAAAAAAAAAATCCAGGTTTCGTGTCCTGCAATTGAAGTGAGACGACGGCCGAGTCGTTTTATTATAGCTCATCGCTACACGCCGTTACACTGTCGCGTTTAAATTTAACTGACTTATATCCGGCTAAATTTAGCAGATGGTGTTCTCGTGACACCGTGGCATCACGTGACACAAACTTCCTGCTAGATTTCGCAGATAAATTAGGGAGTTTTCGTAGATCATAGGCTGCGGATTCCGGGCCCCAGCGGACGCGCGCCCAATCCATGTTCAACCTGACGGCACGAGGTCCTCGCCAGCAACGCGAGACTCTTCCGAAACGATTTACGAAAAGTCCGTATTCTCCGCAAATTTAGCGGAGGGATTTACCCCCCTAAATGTGAAGCAGAAATTTCTCCGTTACACTTCGCACGAAAATTATAACGCCGTGTGACATGACGTCAGGTGACACTGCGACGTCACACTCTCAGGACACTGTGATTTTCCGCTAAATTTAGCGGAGGAATGCTCCCTCTATAGTATTAGCAAGCTACGACGTATGCACGTACACGAAGCGCACACGCGGGATAGGCTACGTGACATCGCCTATAACGGCTACCAGCGTAAAAAAAAAAAAGTTTAATACACAAAAGCAAAAACACCAACAGAAACGAGACAAAAATGCTCGATACGGCGAAGACGGAGTCACCGGCTGGATTTCGCTTGCAGTCCACGCAATGTCAGGGCCACGGACGGGGTTGTCGCAAGCGTGCGGGGGCTCGCGTGGCATTGAGGAGTCCCAAAACGGGGGGAGACAATGAAGAAGCCAGTCAGCCACTATACACGCCGCTGAGGACGCGTAAACACTCGGAAGCGAACGCGCAGAGAGACCTAAACAAAAGGAGGCGTAGAAAAAAAAAAAAAATCGTAAACACATCGTGGAGTACTGTTTCTCGTTGCATCATGGACACGAGCGTGGGTTTAGGTTTGGTCTGTGCGTCATCGGCTCCGCGTATCTGTCTCGTCGCGATAGTCTGCACGGACTACGAGAGTGAACGCGGATGTGGTCTTTAAAAAAGAATAATACTAGAAAACTCCTAGTCGCATAAATAGAAGGCTTTCTACTTTGTTTCACCTTACGTCTAGACGGCGCCGACGCTACGAGCTGATGGGATCAATTGAGCGGTGCCAAAAAACCGCACCATCCTGGTGTTCGTCATGTTTCTGTTGTGTTCTGTCATTGCGGAACCAATCATAGACGGAAGAGCCTCAGTGACTTGCGTTTTCGACGCTGATTGAGTGGTCCCTTAAGGTCGTACCGTCGGCTGCGTCTAGATTGAAGCTGAAACGGAATATAGTTGGTGGTCTAATATTAAAACGAACATTTTCCGGCATATAAGCCATAGGACGGAACTTTAATTAAGATGCTTCCCAAAGTTAGAGATATTCGAGGGGTTTCATACAAGTATAAATAAAGCACACTCGCCCGTCCTTCGTTTTATCTTAACAACGAGCGAAGTCAAAGCTATACTTGCACGAGCGCCGTTCTTTGATCATATCTGCCAAGCAGGCGAGTTCTTGCAATGCAGCCGCGGTTCAAAACGACAGCATCGCGCTTGTAGCTTCCCCTTCACTCGGGTGTAATTTGAAAGAAAGTACAGTTCTTACCACGTAAAGCTTTGTAGTGTCATACCACTCTACATATTGTTATTACATGAGTGCCTTCCACGCGGAATAAAAGAATACCAAAGTTAATTTCTTTGACACGCATAGTATGGCAATATTCTTTGTACGACCGGTCCTTGCATGAGGACACTCAATTACTCGAGAGCGTCGCACAAATACGCGTGCCAAGATTCAACGGGAGTGTTGAAAAGCAGCCTTGGGTTCTTGGGAAGTTCAACATCTATTGTCTTCTCTTTTTTTTTTTTTTCAGAGCTAAGTTCGCGGGAGTTCCTCGGCTGTCCAGCGCCGCGATCGCCGGACAACGGATTGAGCTTCATCTACAACGAGGGCCGGATCGTCCGGTACCGCTGTCATCCAGGCTACAAGCTCCGAGGACATCCTCACGCCGTCTGCACAAACAGCCACTGGAACAGACCGGCGCCTTTGTGCCTGGCCAAGAACGGTACGTTGCTGAAGACCTCGCCCTTGTATAGTTGGGCACTGTATGCGAGGTGCGTGCTGAGCTACGATCGGACGCGAGTTCCTGCCGAGCGCTGACCTAGCATTCGTGACCCAATCCGTGCCCGTATACTCGGTCAGAATCTGGTATCGCTTCACTGAGAGTGGACAGGCCTTGTCTAGCCTAGATTGGGTTAGGGGAAGGGGAAGGGGGGGGGGGGGGGGGTTGGCGCCCAATAAACGTGCTTTATTCTCTCGTCTAGGATCGTGATGTCACAATTCAAATGGTGGTCTCGGAGGCTCTTGACCCATTGCAGTGCGTATTGTAAAAATGTCTTCGGGATTATTGAAACCCTTAACTTTCCACAGCAATCGACAGATTAGGAAACGCAGCATGCGTTTCGGGAAGTCTTATTATTGTCCCAGAGCCAATCAGATTTAGGCGTCATTCGATAACGCCCAAAAACTAATTACGATGAAGGAAGCTTTAACAGCAGCCACGACCTGCGGTTTTGAAGTTGTCCGCGGTTCGAGAGGAAAGGCGAAAAGAAATGGGCCTCCTATAACGTGGAAGTTGCACGGGATAAGCGAGGAGCCTCAGTTACCAGCCTTACTGCTGAAAACGCATAAAGATTCAACAATTCAAATGATTCAGAAAATTCAGAAGGGGATCGATGTTCAATTTGTCTTTTTCTCAGGCTGGGCAGCAAACGCACACAACACTGTAGTTTCTGTAAGATTTGCCAAAGTACATATTTCTATCAACGAGTTTTGGGATTCCTTTTGATAGCTGGTGACGTCAAATTGCAAAACAAAAACACGGGGCAGATAACGAAGCATCGACAAAAGTAATAAAAGTAAGGTGCTTAATAAGAACTAAAACAACAACAACAGCAACAACACAGCATTACGAACAAGGCCAGATCCCGGGACTTTCTAGGTGTGAAGTAAGACAAATGTCAGCACTGCAAAAAATAACTAGATACCTAAAAAAAAAAGTGCAAGGAAAGATGTTTGCAAGTGTTTAGGCGGGCTGATAACCGGATGGCCCTACTCAGCGCGTGGTCCGGCCCTCTTAGCCAGTCTAGACAGTGCCTGGAATGTCGTTAATCAGAAGCTCGCAGCCGGGACTGATATGTTTAGTCGCACCCCGTAAGCGTAGTTCGCAGGTGCAAGAAGCACGCGGCGGCATCAGCGAGGGTTTGCCGTAGTAGTTCCATCCGGTGGAACCGGTTATAAATAGAGTAACCGTTCTGGTTTGCTCGCGTTGAGGTTTTCGAGGTTCTGGAGAAACATCTTGGGGCGTTAAAAGTGGCTGTTCTATCTTTAGCAGAGCGGTGGAAACTTGGAGTTTGCAAGAGTTAAAAGTGAAAGTTGAGTCAATTTGCACATTCGGGTGCGACAAAGTTCATCGTGTAGTAATGCTGAATTAGAAGTGGCAGTATGTTAGCGTTGTAGCTTTTTGCTTCAATGTGATTGCGGTATTTTGTGCATAATCAATAAAATCATTGATGATTTTGAACATCGCAGGCTACACAGCCTTTTCAATTCAATTTAGTTCAATTCATCTTATTTACCCCTATGTTAACAATGGGCGATGGAGGCAGGGAAAAAACGCTGAAGAAGTGCAGCTTGACAAAGCTCCTTGGCCCCTACTAACAAATCAACCTATATATAAAAAAAAACACAAAAAACACACTTATGTTACAGAAACAACAATCGGTGGTACGTTGATAAAACACCTATTGGCAAGGGGAGATTATTTTGCGTATTGCTTTCTCATTGATCGGATAAATACGAACATTTGAATTTTTAAAGAATTTAGTACAGTTGGAAGCGTGTGCTGAGTTGTCTGAGGCCCGTAACTAATTCGAGGACGTGGCACTCTGAATGATCCGGCGTTGCACTGATCCGCGGCGCTGGGGTTCTTACACTCAGTTAAGAAATTCGTGGTAATGGTGGATGGGAAATTTTAAGCGATACCGCTGTACATTGTCGCAAGCGTATACTTGAAATATTTTTTTTATTTTCATTACTTATGGTTTAAAAAACGGTTCAGCATGTGCGCAATATGACGCATTTGCTACGACTCGAATTGTTTCCTTCTGCAACACAAACAGTTTATTCAGTTTGCTTCTTGTCCTAGTTCTCCAAACTAGGTGACAGGTAGATAAACGAGAATTGAATAATGCGTTAAAATGAGAAGTGTTACACTAGTTGGCAGGATATGGCGATGCTTGTACAGAACACCTATAGACCCCTTTCGAAATTCACGTGGCGATTATTAGAAGTCCAGAACCACTGCACAATGGCGGAACAACTGACGTCGTGAAACGTGCAAGTCATTCCATATGATAGCGAACGTCGGAGCGCGGCCAACGCTAATACCCGACCACCCAATCAAACAACGTCGAAAGTGCAACGTCACTGCGCTCATCACCTTGTTCTGTGGGTTTCTTTTTTCTTCTGCTCCAACCAAACGCATAAAGTGTGCCGTGACGTTGCGGATTTAGTCCGCCATTGTGCAGGGATTCCACAGCTGCCAAAAGAGGGCAGTATTTCGAAAGGGGTCTTATTCGCTCGTTTAAGAGTAATGTTTTGAATAAAGAGGCCCATAAGGTAGGTTCGTGAAAAATCACGCCTAACGTTTGAACAGTACTTACAAATTCAACCTCGGAGGAGTTGAATATTAACTTTGCGGTGGCATGACACACTGTATCTTTTGGTTTAAAAACAACTGCCTTGATCTATTTTCTTTTATTTTTAAAAAAATTAAAAAAACCTGGCATGTTTTTCTAGGCAAATGGCATTAGAAACTAGTTTATCAATATTATTTACTAAAAAAAGACTAGTATCATCAATATATCGTTAATATACTGGTTAAAAAGTAATGCCCCTAAATCACTGCCTTGAGGTACCCCTGCCCGAACTGGTTTTTACACTGAAGAATACCCGTTAATTTTAACAGTTGGCTGCCGACAGCTCTAGAGTGCTTCGACGTCAGATTGTGAAATCATGGTTCAGGTCATATTTTTGATATTTATGTAGTTTTATCTATGTTCGTGGGAGCATCATTTTGCTATATGCTAACGCCGTAGCTATATTTCTTCTGAAGATATAAAATTGGGAAGCCCGAAGCGTTCAGATTGCTAAGGTTTTATATGATATTTTGCACAGCCGTTAATTTCACATCCAAGCATTCACGTAGTAATATTTTTTCTACTTACTTTATAAAAGGTCTACAACATGTACACTGGATATTAAAAATTAAAATAGAAGATTTCAATGCATAAAATAACGAAACACGTAAGGTAAACACGTAAGGTAAACGATCTACTTCATATGACGCAAAATATACCCAAATTATCATTTTTAAATGCCTTTTATTTGCGTAGTCATGCTTGTAGTTATGCTATTAATGCAGAAATGTAACTAATTTCTCTAAATTTGGCAAGGTTGCACGTCAATATTAAAAAATAACTCCACTTTTAAACTTTTTTTAACCGTTTACAGAGACTTGAACTAACTTGTGATGGCAAAACATTGAAATCACAAGTGCACCTTCTTAAGATAAAAACGACAAAACACCTTCACTCAAATTGACCAAGGTTGTCTTAGTTATAGGGGCTTTGCCGCAGGACATCGGCTCCAAGGAGACGTTTTCTACAATCGACAAATTCTGTACAGCGGTGCTGCTCTTTCGTAGTTTATAGAAAGTCCTGCTGTCCCTAGCTTAGTTAGTTGTATATTTGTGCGTTTTTTTGCGTTTGCCTCTTAATGTACTTCACGCTGAAGTTGTGAAGGAAGTTGTGAAAGTTGCGAAGGTCTGAAATTGTGAAGGTAATATTTTAGGACGAGTTATGACGTTAAGGGGCAGAGTTCTTTAAGCTACTATGAAGGTGAATCACGCCACTTTTAAGGGAAATAACACGTTAACAAGATTGTTATTTAAGGTTAGCACTTTGGAGTCGGGAACGAAATTATTCCCACACAGAAGAAGTTGAACATACAAGTTGTATTTGTGTCCCATATGAATACACAGACGAGTTGTATTTGTGTCCAATATGTCCACACAGAAAAGTTGTATGTATGTCTGGTATGAACACACATTCAACTTGTACTTGTGTCCAATACAAACACACATACAAGTTGTCTTTGTGTTCAATATGAATACACATACAAGTTGATATGTGTATAAAACAGCTTATTCTAACAAACATCACTCAACCTTAACAGACATGCAAGGGGAATTGTTTTTGTTAGAAGACATAAGCCGTATTTTAGTAATGCTATTTTTCTAAGATTCTCGTCACGAACGCTGCTGCCGGTAAATGATTCATGATTCATTATTAATATCCATGACATTAAGTTAATAAACATATTTGTATTTTTGCGCAGGAACACGTCGTGACACAGCTCACGCTGGTCACGACAAGACGAAGCCAGAGCAGAACACTGCGTCTCGACAGCCTTTCGACTGGAGTCCCCTGTATGGCAGTGAGGACGCCAAGCTCCCGCTGATAAATGGTCAGTGGCGCCGGCCGCACCATCGGGGAAGCCGGGTGTTCTCGCTCGGCCCGCGCTCCAGTAGCGAGGAAGACACGCCTCAAAAGTCTATGCTCGAGCAGCAACTCATCGAGGAGGAAGTCAAAATTGCCGAGATGCGACATGACCAGGAACAGCATGTTCTCAGCAGCAGGAATCAGGCCAAAGAAATCACGGAAGGAGGCGTGGATGACGCAGCGGCTGACGTGGCCGGTGACGAAGACGAGGAAGTCAATGACGTGCGTCCTTCATCGTCTACATCGGAACCTCACCATGCAAAACACTCTGCACACAGTGCTTCTCATACGGTGGGCACGTCACATTCGGATGACGGCAGTAACGAGCAGCGCACTAGAAGGTACTACAGATGGAAAGAAGACGAGCCTAAGCCCCATGCTGCAAGATACTATTCTTCTCGACTAGCCCATACCCGGAAGTCATCCGGTGAAGCTTCGGCGAAGTCGGACTCGATCCAACTGGCTCAGAGTAAGGAAGATGATGACATACCGACGTCCACGGAATCTCCGGTTCTCCACACGTCTTCCTGGCTGAAGGAGTCTGGCCCGCGGGAGGTTTTGAGGAGTCCCTCTGACATCTCAGACTACTGGAAAAGCAACTCTGGCGGCTACAGCTCTGAGAGGCACGATCCCTTGGACAGCGAAAACAGGAAGTCCCACGGGGATCTAGTCACCGGACACACTACGCAGAAGCCCAAGAGCCGCGCAATCAAGAGGAGCTACCTGCACACCGACGCCGACTACGAAGATGACGACGACGACGATGACGTTGACGACGACGATGAACCTCCAAGGTTTGGCCGTGGCGACACTCCCGCGAGGCCTATCAGGGACGACCGCAAACCATACGGCGACGAGAAACCTACGGTGAGGTTCGACGTTCGTGGTGACACTCCTGCGAGGCCTATCAAGGGTGACCGCGATCCATACGACTCTGCGGGCCGCTCGCTTTCGACGTCTTCTCCGGTTGACTTTTACGGAAGGCCGGTTCAGGTCCTAACCGGGGAAAAAGCTCATCAGCAAGAGGAACTGCTCCGGCGACAGTACGAGAGGGCACAGAGGCGTAAGGCTTTCGAACAAGACATCTTAGAAGAGGAAGCCAGGGGACGTCCCGAAGAAAAGGCCCCAATCAGGTTCGACCCCCCTCCCAGGGGCGACAACGAGCCAATCACGTCCAGACCATTTGACTACTTCGGAAGGCCAGTACAGGTGCACACTGGAGAGAAGGCTGCTCAGGCGGAGGCACTGCTCAGGGAGCAGTACGAAAGGGTTCAGAGCAGGATGAGGGAAAACACGCGATTACAAGAGGCTAGAAGACCCCCTGAGGAGCAGACGTTCCACAGGCAGCCCCAACTTCCACAGAGAGGCGACATACCGCTGAGGGAGAGGGGAGACAGGGAGGAGGTGACACGTGAATCACCGCGCCAGCTTGTCACTTCCCGCCCCTACGATTACTTCGGCCGTCCGGTTCAGGTGCTGACTGGCGAAAAAGCGGCGCAGGCTGAAGAGATGCTTCGAAGACAGTACGAGCAGTACCAGCAGCAGTTGAACGGCAGGAGAGACAGGAACCAGGAGGAAGCCGTTGGACGCCCCGTCGAGTTTGAAAGGCGGCCCGTTCAGCCACCTTCGGGAGAGGTTACTTCGTCGCCTTTTGATCATTTTGGAAGACCAGTTCAGGTGCTTTCTGGAGAGAAAGCCGGCCAACAGACGGAGTTATTGCGACGGATGTACGAGAGGGCTGAATCAAGTAGGAACATTCAGGAGTCGAGAAGAAGGCCCGTCGAAGAAGTGCACAGGTCTCCCCGCGAGCACAGACACCGACATAACCATGGGCAAGAACAGGCCACGGACTACGAGTACTCGAGGGAGTCGAGGGGACCAGCCGCGGAAGGAACGAGTGGAAGTTTGCGCTTGAGTAAGGAGGACATGGAGTTGATGAGCAAGCTTACGCCAGATGTCAGAGAGAGCTACTTGAAGGATCTGCGCAAGGCCCGAATGAAGGAAGAGACCGATCCCGTGAGAGCAAACGAATTCTTGAGCCGGTACCAAAACACCTGGAAGAGTAGAGCGTCCCAGCACACAAAATGTAAGATATTTGTATTGCTTTTGTATTTAGCTGTGTCTGTACCGAACGCAGGTTTATTACACGAGTTCCGCTGCAGAGCGTATGTATCGGGGCGAACTGCGCTTGATTACCGATAACGTATACTATAAGATAAAAGTTTGAGGCTTAGGTCCTCCAAAAAATAAATCAGCGAACGTAACTCATCGGATCAACAGAATACTTTTAATCTTTATCGAAATATCAGTTACACCGCACGCCTTACACCATGATGAACTTTGATAGCATTGGGATAGCCTTTTTGAAATTTTAAACTGCCAACTGGTGAATTCGTTGGATAATGCATTGCCTAAAAAAATATAGACCACGTATTGAAACTATTTTATATTCGTTTTCACCTCAAGACCGTAGTAAAAAAATGCGGCTCCTCGCGGAGCATTACAGCTTTTCCCCTTTATGTAGAAAATTAATAAATATGTAGGTGCATTTTAGATTTGATATATTTTATCTTATCAACACGTACACACTTCAAACGCCGTAACCATCGCTTCTTACTCTGACAACCAAGTTTTGTCATTTTCTACTTCGCGCGGGGTATGAACAATGCGTAAAACATACTTTTTGCTTGATGTGAAAATGAGTATAGTAGTTTTTTTTTATTAATATATTTGTTATATAAAATATAGCCTCGAGTGTTTATCAGTCTTCAAAGTTCACCAGCTCGCTCGTAACACTATCCTTGCTCCCTTGCTAACTACAGTGGTCATCTTTTTCAGCCCTTGACAAGGAACCGGCAAATGATCCCTTGAACGAAGACAACGTCGACGACAAGGAGGACTACGATGACGAGCTCCAGAACGACCAGCCGGAAGAAGACATCCCGCTGACCACAGCAAGCACGGAGGACACGTCATCCGAATCGAGCGAAGACAACTCGACGAGGGACGCCACGGCTACCTTTACATCCAGCAAGGCGTCCTACGACCAGACGTGCCTACGCGACCGAAAACAAGGAACTTCCTTCCTGAATGCCCCTAAGGTCAAGCACGCCTACGTTTACAAGTACGAACGCAAAGTGCTCACGAAGCCGCCGTACTCACATTATGTCCTGGCGCGGTATAAATGCCTTTTCGGTTACCGGTTCAAGTACGAGAAAGCGGACGCGCTGTACTGCAAGCAGAGAGAGTGGATAGGTGAACATCCTCACTGCGTCAGGGAGGAGAGTTAGACAAGACGCGTTCTTGTGAAAGTGCTGTAGTTGCTGTCCCTGCTGTCAGCTCTCTAGGATGATGCGCGCTCTCGATCTAGAGTTTTTCGGACCCAGTATTTGTCGAGTCTTGAGGGCCCCCTCACCGCATGCTACGACGTTGATCCTTTTGTAAACTAACACCTGACTGAAAGAACAATCAAGTGTAGATGACTTTGAAGTCCAACGTGTTGTGTGCGCATTTGTCATTACACTACAGTGATTCAAAGATCAATGCACTTAGGATGTGTATATGATGATGATACTCGCTGGGAGTCCAAATCGCGGATGACCAAAGACGTCACTGCTCTAGGTTCGAGCTTGGATCTATACTGGAGCCTTTGCCTTCGCAGTACCTGTTTGTTGATAAACACGACTGTTCAATGTTAATATTTCTGGGTCTAATAGTCGTTCAAATTAAAGATGCGCAATAACTTGCCTAGCATAACAATGCGCGACTAGTAAGCCGACAACAGGGACAAGGGCCGTTATAGAAAGACGCCACGGATGACAGACGTTAGAATAGTGAAGAGATTCTAAAGAAGGTCTACCGTCATCCGGACCAAACGATTGATGAGAATGTAGATATCTAGGGAACTGAAAAAGGAACACAGAACGTAGACACTGAAAAGGTACAAAGATTATGCAAAGCGTTGCGGACAGTTTACTTTCAAGCTAGTGCACTATTTTTTTAGGTGCTATTTGTTTCATTACTCATTTTATGCCACTGTGCCTCGTTTGCCTTCTGATGTGAGACGTTTTTGTCGTGTGGTTTCGTCTCTTGTATGTTCATCAGCCGAGCTGTTTTCATAGTGAATTAATGTCCAGTTTAGGCAAAATGCGTCCTTTTCTATGTACATAAAGAATGAGCTTTTTTGTTTTTTCTTCTTGGGAACGAGATGTCCTTTAACAAGCTGCCATTTTTATGAACCGCCAGCGCTCGCGCCTTTCATACCGGAGCGCACGGACGTGCCGTCGAGCGCGAGATGTCGTATTTATTTACAAGCTTGAAGTGTATAAAAGATATATGTTTTGTTGTAAGCGATTTTCGTGACAATAAATGCTTCAAACTACTATACAACCAGACATTGGGTTCGTCAAACCACAGAAAAATGTGATCAGAAATGTGCTGCATGCAACGGTTTCAAACCAGCCAATTTATTGCCGTATGGGGACGAAGAGCTACCTCAGGATAATTCAGTGCCGTAAGTAACTTCATCGAGGGCATCGAACAAACGTGTAACGCAGAGAGTTACACACATTATAGTGGGTAACAATTAAAAAAAAAAAAAACGCAAGGCATGGCAAATCTCGAGCCCCTTGTCACCCTGAAGCGACACCACCTGGACAGAAGGCCTCCACATGGTCTCCTCTCGCTCTATGAAACGTCATCAGAGTCGGATCGCGCTAACTCGGCTGCTAGGCCCGAGCCCGACCTTGGACGCGCTGATTGGACACGAACCCCAGACGAACACACTGACACAGCACTCGTGCCCAATATCACGCCTCAATCGATCTGACTGTGATGACGCGTGCGGAGGCCTTTTGTCTAGGTGGTGTTGCCTGAAGTCAATGCGATTGCGACATTAATTGATAAGATCGAACCAGGGGCCCTAATCTGGACACTTGGCGAAAAAGTCGACGAGAAATCCGGCGGCTCTGATTGGCCGGCGCCAACGTCAAGTGCGGAGTTGGCCAATCACGGCCGCCAGATTTCTCGCCGACGTTTTCGCCTAGTGTCCAGATTAGGGCCCCAGGACGCAAAACGCGCAAGCGTAATAACTTAAGCCACGTGCTCCACGCGCTGACTTTCTGAAGCTGCCAGTTACTGTCCAATCAAGCAGCGATAAAAGTGCGAGTCACTAGGACTTTCCTGTTTATGATTAGGTCAGCGATGATAGAGAACGCGTACAGGCACGTACAGAAGCATGACAAACACCATGACGGTGCGATTTTGACGCTGTCCGATTGGTCCCGTTTGCTCGTAGCGTCAGCTGCGTCTGAACTTAAGGGAGCTGTGCAACGATTTTAACGTTGAAAGAATTGGCATCTTCTACTTTTGACATTCTTCACCTCGTCACAAAGGACAGAAAACACACCTCATTCTTTCGAAATGTCGCGATTCCGCCGAGTGATTGCGAGGCAAATATTAGAATATTCCCCGACCTGCAGCTGCGAGCGGCGGCCATGAGAAACACGCGCGTGACGTCAATGGGGGTCTCGTAGAAAGATAGCAAGTTGTGCGAATACCTGTTTGATAAAAGGTAACTTTTCTATAAATCTTGTCGTTCTAACATAAATATACATGCGTCAATAACCTGGGATCATCGACAAAACTTTTATTATACGGAGTTTTAGTGGCGCCATCTATCCTAGGTCCACAAAACTGTCAGCTCTATCTACTACCGCGAACAGCGGAACAGCCGCCAGAAGCCGGAGGGGGAGGGGAACTGGGCCAGACGGGTATGGCCGGACCCGGATGAGTCTTTACCTCCTTTCACCACATTGTTCGCGCTGCGCCCGCCAGCACGTGGTCACGCGGTCGCGAGCGGATGAGTTCTCGCTGCTCACTGATGGCTCTAGAGAGAGAGAGCTTCACCGGAACCCCGCGCAACCCCCATTGACGTCACAGCGCACGTGACTCAGAAGATGATGAAGGAGTTGAGAGGTGCCGAAAACCTTAATCTTTGTCCATTTTTAAAATAAAAACTAGGACATGCAGGCAAAAGCGGTTTTTTGTTCTTTACTTCAGAAAGGTCGAGGCACCAACTCCCAAATTATTTAAGCAAAGCAGTGAAACTGTTGCACAGCTCCTTTAAGCTGAGAGAAAGGAGTAAAGACCAAGTCAACTCGCTGACGTCACGCCACTGCGGTGGTGCTGCTGTCGGTACTGCGCATGCGCAGACGCTTCACTCCTCTCGATTTTGGTTTCTGCGCAAGCGTAGTGCCCACACCTGGTGTGGGCAAAGCGGGCTTGTATTGCAAACACCGTGTTGGTGTATAGCATTTATTCCTACCTGAGACAGCCGCGACGCCGCAGACAGGTTCATGACGGAGAGCTCCAGTGCACCGCGGAACAATTTGTTGAAGATGGTGGGGATACAGACGGATGAATAAACTGTGGTGACGAAGGTCGAAAAATAGAGTTTCGATTGAAGAGAAGAGCACGAGATCGAAAGGCGCAAAGAAATATATCTACCCTTTTACCAGCGCATATGCTTAGAGAACTGTCGACAAAGTGACCCGATATCATCAGGGTCGTCGGGAATGCTTGGATTGAGCTCGGGTGGTAGTAACTTCCATCACTACCACCAGAGCTGCGCGTATCAGGCAGGTTGGCTGTAATCTGCTTTTTAACTTGATATGTTCCATGTAAAAAATGTAAGACGTTTGCAATTATCTGTAACACCGAATTAGAGCGCAGCTCTTGAGGAGGAGGAGGAGAGGCGGGTACGGAGGGGAGGTATATTTCCCTCTTCCGCCCCCTCTAAATTTAGCGGGAATATTGACAATGTTAGATGCGTGTAACGTCACGTGACGTCACGTATTTCCTATACTGACGTCACGCGTGACGTCATGTGTGACGTTGCGAGGGTAACGTCGTGACATTACCCTCGGGACCCTTGTGAGTGTAACCCTCGTAACACTCACGAAAGTAAAGGTGACGTCACATGTGACGTCATTATGGGAAACGTCCCATAATGCAAAGCGCGGTTACGCCGACACGACGACGCCGCTCAGGTCGGAAATGGGAGCTTAAGAGCTGCGCTCTAAAAAAAATTGATTGCAGTAGTACGAATAATGATATAGGTTATTTGTCACTGGACGGTTTGTATTAGATGCCGCCATATTTTCTGCCCAGTGTCGTGTTCGTAAAACCGCAAAAAAACTCTCACATTGCCGTATCGCAAAAAAAAAAAAAGTTTACAAAGATTTATTGAATTTGAAACCGAACGCATAGTCACACATGGGCAAACATAAATTCCAATATATATTTTTTTCATCGAAATGTACCCAAAGCGAGAACAAGTGTAATTACACCACGAACGAGACGAGGAGAAAAAAAACACAGGAAAAAAACAAAACTGGTTAACGTACAAGGACATAGAGATACGAAGCATATGCCACGAGGTAAAAGAAGACAAGTTGAGATAAGCTTCTCCAAAGGTTTCCGATTCTGTTTTTAAAAGCATCTGTTGTCATTCAATCTCCTTCTCAACTTACCTTTCATCCCAGCCCGTTGGTTCGGATATTACCATGCACACACGCTGCAAAATTCAAGCAAACCGCTACTGAACAGCTTATTACACAAAAGGTAAGTCACACAGCCGAGCACTGTCTTTGAAGAGTCGGCGGAGTCGAAAGACTCACGCCTTCGGTGTCGACAGCTTTCAATTCCACACACCATGGGATACTTTTTATTATCCCTACTTCGTTTAACCTCGAGTCTGGGGGCTGTCAAAACTGGTCAAAACCAAGAAAAACGCTCAAACGCACGCACAGAATATAGCCCGAAAGTCAAGGCGTGTGCTTGATTGGATGAGCCGCGGAGGATAACCACAAACAGGAAAAGGGCGAACGGGCACGGACCGGCATGACGGTGCAATTTCGGAGTTAAATCATTGGTCTCTCGGCTCGTAAAGCCGGCTGCGCTCGGGTTCCACTGTGGCTCCGGCGTAAGGAGAAAGAGAGGAGGAGGATTGGCCACACTTGTGCCTTCTTGGCGGTCGTAATCTTTGTCACGCGGTGAGGCAGCAATTTCGCTTTTATATAGCTACAAAATTTTCAAAGCTATATTTTTTTTTTTTTTTAGTTTTTGGCAGCCGGTTAGGAACGCGACCGCGTGGTAGCTATACGTGACGAAGCGAAAAGTGACGAAGGAAACCGCTTCTCTGCGCTGCGTCTGGTGGATCGAATTTTTTTTTTTGTGGATTTGTTTTTGTAAGCGTGCTCAGGGCAACGTTTCCACGTCAGACACTGTACGGTTTTTTACATGGTATATTACGCAGGACGGTCGAGTTTCGCGCACTGTTGACCTGGAGGTCACTCAAGTGTTGCTCGGTCTCATTTCCCAGAAGAGCAGTTCTGGAGTAGGCAGTGAACGCATTTAAAATATACCGTGCGGAATTTCAAGAGCGAACGTTAAAAGTACGAGCATTTTTTTTTCCCGCAGAACCAAGCCCATCATTGTCAAAATCAGAGCTTAAACGCATATAAAGCAAAATGATCTTTTTTGAGGGGTACAATAGTGATTACTTTCGAAAACAAAACAAAACCAAATCACTTGATGTGGAGTGAAAGGGTGATTGGCTGTTTCTGTTGTTTGTTTACTTTGCCGAAATATTGACTCGAAATGTTGTTTATTAAGTTATCAACAAATCGATTTAAAAAAAAATATGTGGTTTTAAAGTTTCCAACATATAGATATTACCTGCTATCTAACGTTTTTTGTTTCTGTAGTAACCTTATTTTTATAAATCTCTCCAAGTGGAAACAGAAAAAAAAAAAATTGACGAGCATGGGAAACAATTGACCAGATATCTTATTAAGCAACAAAATAAGCTTTATTATTACTAAGAACTTGACCGTCTTGCAGGGTTTTCTTGCGAACAATTTACTCAAAGATGTCGTGGCAGGAATGTCCTCTTTAAACGGCAACAATGAATTGCACACAGAGCTTTCCGCACTTCAGCTCTCGTCTACCTTTCCAGCTCAAAAATCACTACTTAACTGTGCCCTCCACGGCAGAATGTTACAGTATCCACCAATATAAAAGACCCACTCAGAGAAGGGCATGGCCGAGACAGTGGCCGGGGAGGACGCTGCTCGCGCTTTGGGAAATTCCACGCTGCTTCGAGGGAAGAGAAGGCGCTTCGTCACAGTGCACGCCAACTCAGTTTGGCTGCGTTATCGGGTTTTTACCCAGACGACGTGGAAGACACGGCTAGCCCATGACGTCACGACGCATGACGTAATGACGCCTGCAGTGGCAAAGACGCTGTAGCTCGACCAGAGTCGCCGCGAAGCAGGTTCGTCTCGGTAACGATGCGCGCTAGCGTCGCGCTTGTTGTGAGACGCTGCAAGACGAGTTGGCAACAATTCTGAGGTTAAGTGGCGCAAACTACAGCCCGTTGCAAAGTGTACAGCCATTACCATCCATCCATCCAGCGACGCTGCGTGGATCCACTAGTGATGACGTGTGGGGAGGACAGGCTCAGGCCGTGTCTTCTAGGGAGTATTGAGTGAGCTCTTCTCAGAACGATACGGAATTGTCCGCAGCGCGCCCCGCGACCCCACCAGCCACCGCCTGGGCAGCGCCCGCTACGAGTGGGTCTTTTGCATTGGTGGAAACTGTAGATGGTGAACCTTAGACGCTACGACCCCGGTTCATGTTCGCTGCGAGGAGAACCCGATAACTAGGAATCAGGCTCGTGGCAGAGAGCCGTGGTTAGGAGAAGCACTGCTGGTCCAGAAGCGCCGGTTGTGCTGGAACCTCGGTCCGGTTGGTTGGGCATGGCTTGCAGGCGGGCTGACCAGGTTGGTCCTGGTAGTAGCCTCGCTCGCAGAGGAGACACTGTGCCATCTCCGCCGACCGGTACATCCCTGCCGGGCACTCCACTGAGCAAAAACACCCGAGTAGATGTAATGCTTATCAAAAGAGCCATTTTCAGCCGAAGCACAAGTAGATCCTTGCCTGAAAGCTCGTGAAAAGTACGCATAGGATGTTATGAATATAGATCCTTTTCGTGACAAACGCCAACTGGCGATGCTCCAGTCTTTGACGTCCCGGCGAAATTCCGTTTTAAATGAACGAACAAAGCCCACCGTAACACCGCTGCTTGACATGTCAATAAAACGCTTAACCTCCAATTCTTCAAGTGAAAGCCAAAATAACGAAGAAGCGGGAGATCTGTTCAAATGCTTCTAATATTCTTGTAAACCAACTTGCCTCCTACGAGACCTTACATTGTACAGCCGAAGGCACTAGTTAAACCTCCAACTTCGCCGTCCGTGCAGCATTTATGCTTTCTAGTACTGGTGACATAAGCAAGCTCGGCAGGCTTGCAAGGACGGAAGACCGGAAGTCGCTTGGGATGAAATCTGTAGTTCATGTTAGTAAACAGCAAAAGAATCCGTAAGGACTCTATCTAGTGCCCCCTCCGATAAATCCACATCTGCACTTAGTGATCTCAAACGTTTAGCAAAGGTTTATAGTGGCGCATTTTACCATGTCAAATTTAAAGGCGTAGCTTAATTTCTTTTAAGCCGCACTCTTGACATTTTCAATGACGGACGCCGAAGCAGACGACCGAGTTAACCGGGGGTGGCGTTTGTGGCACCAATTCTCGATAGGCGCAGTAAGCAGACGACGGCGTCGTCTGGTTTCAATCGAATGCCCTTGTCTGACTGCTGCGCCTCTTGGGAGGTAGCGCCACAAACAACCCACGGTTAACTCAGTCGTCTGCTTCGGGGTCCACCGTTTAAAATTTATTTATTGATTTACCCTAAGGGCCCTTTCGGGCATTACATAGGGGGGAATTGTTAACTCCAATATTAGAAATAATACAAACAATGAACAGATAGCCGTAACACACCGCGAGCAAGGAAAATAAAAAGAAAACAGCCACGAAGAAACAATTCAAAGTTGTCATAGCGAAGCAAAGCATACAAAGTGACAATGACTTAGGATGTTTCTGAGATAAAAGAAATCAAGAAGTCTAGGAATGTTTGGTAATCCTGTATGACTGCAATGTTACTTGGTAAGGCGTTCCATTCAGTAATTGCGAGGTTCAGCGGGGAGTATTTGTATAAGTTAGTACGTGCAAATACCGAATTTACTTTGTTAGGATGATCAAAGGAGGGGGGGGGGGGGGTATGCGGGTACCAGACACGATGTGCGTTGACATTACTGTTGTTCTAATTTTTTATAGAAAGGGAACTAGCCCTGATATTTTTTTTGTAAGGTACAATGCACCCCTAAACGACAGCTTAAGTGAAAGTATGAGATTGCTACGTGCAGGCGCCCGTTTTTCTAGTTGGTATTAGTGCGAGCCCTTCTATTCATAACACCATATACGTACTTTCGTAGTTTTAAAAACAACAAAGGAAAACATGTTTAAATCCCCAAGATAAAATAAGCTGATCGGGGTCGATGAGAGGAAGGGACTTACGGCATACGTTGGACTCTCCATCGAGTTCGTCAAAGAACTCCGACCCCGGCAGACAGTCCTGCGTCGTGGTCGGGGAGTATTCTGCAGAAACGTCGAGTAGGTCGCGATCAGTTGGCCACATTCGAACCGATATAATACGAAATATGGCAGCGTTGTCGATACAAAAACATCGCCAAACTTCTTAAAAAAATATGGAGTGCGATCTTTTTGGAAGAGAAAAACGCGCCACTACAGAGAATAAAAGAATAACGATTGAAAACATATTTCAAAAGTGAAACTACGCAGCCCCTGTGGGAGGTGGGGGGAGGGGGGGGGGGGGTTACGTAGAAACACAACGCACAAACGCATCTCTCAACTGCAAGTGATAAAAAAAAAAAAAAAACGTTAACCATCAATACAAGCTAAAGTGTAGCAAGGCCTAATGTATACGGACCTACTTCACTTCGCTTGAGTATTAGAACATTTCTGATGGGAAACCGTAAGAGCAGAGTAGCGTGACAGGTGTCTTTGTTCACACATGACGTACGCAGAGTCCCTACAAACAAGATACCAGAGAATAGAAGTAAGTCATGAACAGAACACTCGATTTTCTGTGTCTACTTCGGCGTGAATTTATTGCAGTTTTTTTTTTTCTTCAGAAGACAGGCGATAACCGAAATGGTTTATAGGGGGCGCCACCTTTAACCTGAAATGCGACATCGTCGTCGTTCGATTATACTGCTGCTGGTATAGACGTTTGCAAGTACGCGTCCTCTGTGCGCTGCCATCTTGCTGCTTGCCTGCGCAGATCGTCTGACAGTTAAGTAAAGCCCCGATAAGCATAGAATTTATAAAATAATCTAAAGCAGGGGTCTCCAAACCCCGGCCCGCGGAGGCATTTGGGGGGGGGGGGGGGGTTCGCGGTCGGCCGCGGTCATTCCAGTGACGCCCGGCCCGCTGAACCAACGCAAAAAAAAAATAAGCGCTCTTAAAAAAAAAAAAAAAAAAAAAGATATCGGCAACGTAAACGCATCAAAAACACAAACGAAGATATCAGCAAGAATGAGAGGAAACTGTATAATAAGTTACAGCTCAAGGTAGGAAGAGAAAAAGGAAGGCCGCGGTTGTGGAGGCACACAGAACGCTGGAGAGAGGAGAAAAGAGAAGCAGACGGAATGCTGGAGAGGAGAGCGGGAAACCTCCTCCTCTGTCCAGCGTTCCGTCTACTTTCTCCTCCCCGGCCTTCCTTTCCCTCGCCCTACCACCTTGAGTTGCAACGAACTATAGTGTGGCGTGAATATTTGAACTTTCGAATAATACGCTATTCAATATTGGCTTCGGGATGAGCTCTGACATTTGTATTTAAGAAGTGCTGACCGCGGCGGGTTAGAGCCGTTGTGCGCGCGTCTTCCTGCCAGTCCACTGCGGAAAAGCAACACCCACGGAGCTCGCTTCCGCGGGTGTTGCTTCTCCGCAGTGCACCGGTGCTCGGTAAGAACCGCTCCCAACGGGGCTAACCCGCCGCGATCAACATTTCAAAAAGAACAAATATAGAAGTTCGAGAGCAAAGCCCATTTTGAAAAGCGGGGTGGTGCACGCGCGCGCGTGGTGTGTGTCAATAGAAACGTAATCTTTGTGAATGTTGATTTCTGCACTACAGTAAAACTTTTCAAAATTAAACGGTGGCTATTATGCGAGAGTATGTGTTAGAGATAGCCTGACAACCTACGTTCATCATTCATGACTGTCTTTTTTAGACCACAGCTCTTAGGCGCCCGTTTCCGGCTTGAGCTGTGTCGGCGTAACCGCGCGTTGCATTATGGCACGTTTCGCATAATGACGTCACACGTGACGTCACCCCCGTAGCGCCTAAATTTGGCAAAATATTTCAACGCTAAATTTAGCAGGAAACTTTTCGCGCCAAATATAGCGAGGAAATTCTTCCGCCAAATTTAACAGGGAAACTTCCGCGCTAAATTTAACGGGAAGACGTTCCCGCCAAAATTAGCAGGGAAATTTTTCTGCAAAATTTAGCGTGCAATTTTTGCGCTAAGATTAGGGGGGAAATTTTACCACAAAATTTAGCGGGGAAATTTTCCCGCTAAACGTAGCGGGGAGATTTTCCGCCAAATTTAGCAGATAAATTTCCCTGCTAAATTTAGTGAGGTAATTTACCGGGAAATTGTCCCTAAATTTCCAGGTAAATTCCCCTTCGTACCCTTCCCTCTGTATTCTTCCCTCCTCCTCGTCAAGAGCTGGGCTCTAATTCGACATTACAGAGAATTGCAAACGTCTTTCTTTTTATTTTCTCAAATTCTAGATTTAATAAAAGAAATTTCCATAGCAAAGCACGTTTATAAATATCCTCGATTGAGTATAGCTGGACATCTCTATAGGTTTAATTTTATGTCGAATGCATCGTTTACTTGTCTATGCCATTTAAGCAATGCACTTTCTGAGGTCACACTCCATAAATACAGTTATAATTAGCTTAGATATGAACAAGGGGAAGCTTGGGAACAACCTTTACGAGTTCAGGTGAAGTTTCGTTTAAGCATGGCAGCAGTGAAAAGCTTGGAGAAACTATTTGATATTCGATTCAAAAATTTTCGGCCAAAACCACTAGTCCCTTCGAATTCACTTATAACTCAAAATCCACTATTCGCACATGCCTATAAACCTGTGTCAAAACACCGGTTTTCTCGGCATATTATGTATTGTACATTGTCATCACCAGAATTACTATTCGTAGTTTCCTGCTTCACATCTGCGCAACTGAAAAAAAACTACTTTGCGTTCTTGTGTGTATCCCGTAAGTGACCTTATCTGATCTACAATTTTTATTAATCTTCCACCCTGTGTGAATATTCTAAAGTTCCTCTGCGCTTTGATTTATGTCTGGTGAGTTCTCGAGGTCACGATTATTTAGTGATGTAATAAATAGTAAAATATTGCGCTTAAAGATAAAGCTATATTTTTTACATTTCTTTTTGAGTTTTTGCTCTAGTTTAAAGCTTTGTATTTATCTAATAATTTATTTAGTATTTCATCGTTTATATTGTCTATCGAATTTCCGACCCTCCAGACTGCAAGAGGTCTCCAATCCGGCCCCCTAGCCAAAACGTTTGGAGACCCCTGACCTAGAGGGAGAGGTCCCACGCATCTGGGCCACTTGCGGACGGCAGGGTACAGACGCAGACAATGGAGATCCCAGTCGGCGGTGCCGATAGGCCCATATCGCTGGCGATGCCTTAATATGCTCAAAGAAGCAGCAAAACATCATCTCTAAGGTCTGAACCTTGTTCCTTTCTTGCTAACTTTACAGGAAACCACCGGAATTGCGCATTGTATAAAAAAAGATATTGACGAGCGATTGATAATTTTTAACAAGTGTTGAGACAAATAATCTACAAAAGTATTTAAAATAAGGTACTAAATACCCATTTAAAAATGTATTGAGAGCAGTTTTTAAGTTACTGCTATTACGAACTATCCTGAGTAAGGTACAAATATTCTGAATAAGTAATTGAATTACATTAGAAGATACTCGGAAAGTAGGTTGCAAGTTGGTAATATAAAAAAAAAAAGATGTCAAAAGGGAGTGCTCTACTTGAAATGAAATCGCTCAAAATCGCATGGTGCTGTGATCTTTATGATTTTCAAGAAGCGACTTAGCTGCTGCAATCGAATTTTACTTTGGAATAGTTCGGAACATGGAACATAATGAGTACCGAAATATCTTAATAGGAACGAGGGGGACTCACGTATTGTAGGCATGGGAACTGGCGTTCTTTAGTTCGGCAGTGGGCTCGGCTCATGAGGCATTCCGCAATAAGTTCGTAATATGCCTTGACGCGATTCGGGGGACTAGACGGATAGTCCGGGATTGCATATCCCTTACAGCCAAAATAGGAGTTGATCAGGCAGTCAGACTTGATGATAAGTACGCGAGTGAACGAGAAATCTGCCACCTCTGTAGAAACATCGTCTAGAGAACAGCAGCCTCTGTCGCTGATCAACAACCAAGATCGAGTATTTTGTCTCCCCAGCCATGGGCGAGGAGGAATGCCTGTACCTTCAAACAGACAAAACATATTAGAAAGATAGAGAGAGAAACGTAAGTAACACATGAGAGTGTCCAATAAACCGCTTTAAATCCCTGTCTCCACCTGGCGAAAAACTGGGTTGGAGGATTCTAAGAATGAAACAATTTGCGCATTCGGAAGTAAATAAATGAAACGCTTTTGAACGAGGTTGGGAGCCAAAGTTAAGCCACAACAGTCACATAAGAGGATTTGGGGGAGCCCAGTCTAGGCCGCTGCAGGTCACTAAAGCGAGCAGGATCTAGCTTCCTTGGCCGAAGAAGTGTTCGCGCTGACTTGAAAACGTGTTTGCGCATTTTGATACCAGAACCCTCTGAGCCGGCAATTTCCGAAAATGGTTCATTGTGGTCTTACCGAGCGTTGGCTTCACAATCTTCCCGCTGACAGGACCACTCTAGCTTCAGACAAGGGGTGTGAAATCCGGATGATGTCACCATCACTTGGCATTCTGAGACTGCGTTTTGCTCATGCTTTGTTTCCTGTCTTGTGTTTGGTCGTTTGCCGCCAAGTGTGGAATCGGTTCAGCTTCGCCATGGAGTCTGACGATCCCTAGTTCCGTAGATTGTTCCGACGACCAATATTTTCGAAGGTTGAAAAATGTATTTGAGATACTGAGTACAAGATAGTGAAATATGTAATTAAGATAGAGTAGGAAATACTCTAGACGGAATGTAACAGCAATATACCAAAATACTACCAAAAGCATATAAAATACAGTATCTTAAGTAGAGTATTTAAGGTAGGCACAAGTCTGATTTCAACTCGTCGCGGCAGAACGTGTGCTTTCTTTCTCCGCTCTTCTGTTGATCTTTCTGTCGTTCTTTCTCTCGGGATCGCCGATGTCAGGGCCCAGGAATTGCCGCGTTCTGCTCCCGTCTTCACCCCCCCCCCCCCCTTCTTGCCGATAAGGCGTACCCATGGTGGTCAGATTGGCGCCCAAACAATGCATTCTCGCGTAAGTTGGAACGTGGTGGAGCCAATATGCAGATAGCCCTTAAACACTTCCTGCAAGATTAAATGTACGCGCTATCTTTGGGAACTGATCGCTGCTGGTCCTGTCAGATGTAATTTACTCTTATGGTGGAAGAATGATACGTACAAAGATCGTAAATATATGCGTACCGGGAGTGTGCCAGGGCCACCCGATAGATAACGCCACCAAGCTTGCTCCCCCCCCCCCCCCCAAAAAAAAAAAAAAGGAAAAAAAAAAATGAAGTGGCGATCAGCGTTACAAGCGCCACAAAAAGTGGAGTGTGGAGACTGTGGATGACTCACCTTGGCAGTCCGGAATCCAGCTTCTGGGCTCCCAGACGCCGTCCAGGTCGCACGAGTAAAAGACAGACACGTTACTGGGGAAGGCGTAGCCTTCGTTGCAGACGGGCTCGCACACCGCACCGTGAAGCACGGGGTAACATTCCGTGCTGCCGTGCTCGATGTCCGCGGGGAACTTGCATTCCTTGCCTGGCGGGCCGTGCAGGCGACAGCGCATGCGCGGCACAGGGTTGCCAGAGCGGGGACGCAGCATCGCGTCATGCATGAAGGTAGTCCTTGTTAGTTTTATTATTGCGAGAAGAACATGTCTGAAAGGGCTGGGGATGAGTAAAGCTATGGTTACTGACGGGCTATGATATGCGGGGGCGTTGCTTATTATGTTAATTCACGGTTCTCAGAAGGCTGTAGGTAACTCTTGGTTTTATTCGGATCAAAGCTTTTGCGTAATTGTCAAAGGCTACTTCTGCATTCGGGGTTACACATGGGGAAGAAAGGTAGAAATGGATAAACATGTTAGCCTCAAGGGTTATTCATGCCTTGGCTACTATATTTAACTCCGGTTACGTACGAACTAATGCAGTTGTTCAGAAATATAATGATAATTGATTTCGAGAACAAATTGTTTATTGGTTTGTTTGTATTCAGACACAAAGTCTAGAGTAGCAAGGCAAAAGGCAGACTGGCTCTGCCTGGCGAGGTTTCACTACCCTGCTGAAAAGAGCAAAGTAGCACACTAAAAAAAAAAAAAAAAAAGATTTGAGAGGTTTTTGACGCGCCAAGAACTCTTTCAGCTCGTGAAGAACGGTTTCACCCCAAGCGCTATCGCCCGCTGGAGCACTAGAAAGGCAACTGGGCGACGAAGAACTCATTCCTATAAACAAAGGAGCTTAAAAGAACACCATATAGGCTTTTCACGAAGAGCTCTTTAAGGGGTGCTTAAAAGAACTTTTTAGGGTGTAGAATATGGACAAGCCGAGGAAGCCCTCGGAGTTCTTTTACGACCAGGTTTGTTTTAGAGTGTAGGGTCCTCAGGAATTGTCTTCCGGAGTTCGCAGTTGAGGCTATTTATTTATTTTATAATCCCTCTCGTATGGTTAGAAACGTTAAGCTTGCTAGGGCAGACTGTAATGTAAAATAATTTTGTATTTTTATATTTTGAACATTGGATATTTTGTGAACTGTACCACACATTGTAGATAATATAGTATATGTTGGATAGTTGGTATGTGGTAACTGGAAAAAGAGCACCTTCAAGTGACAAAAGACCAACAAGAAAGACGAACAGTGCTTGATGTGCTCACGTCTGATACATTTTCCATTTGTTGTACGCATCTGCATAACTATTAAAGTTTTGTTAACCATATCAACGTTTCTTGGACGCTGCATTGGCTGAACCAATTAAGTTGGGAATGCAAGACATAAAATTGCTTAAAAAGATGACAGAAAAACATTTCAAATACTCGTTGCTATACCAAATGTACGACTAACAACAATTTTAAAGTTGAGAACGTTAAAACTCACGTGTCACGTTAACCTGGAACTTGCAAGTAGCTTCGTTGCCGGATAGATCCCTTGCAGTGTAATGAACGGTGTGCACCCCAATTGTGAACATTGTTCCCGAATCCTAAGAAGACAATGCAGGAACCAAACAAAAATAATATTTTTTTTTTCACTTGTCGTTTAAGACAAAAATTTTCATGCTGCGCAAGACGGAAAGACATGATCCCTTATAAGTTAAGTTAATGGGTAGTTGAACACAATACTTCAAATACTTCAGCAAAAATGGAAACATTTAACTGCAAAAATAATAATTTTTATGATATTTTTTTTTTTTTTTATTTTCCAGCAACAAAAACGACGCTAGTGGAGACAAGGGTAAGGAGCTGTTCGAAACGAATTGACTGAAATCCATGCCCCCAAGATAGAGCAGCGGTAAAGTACATCTGAATTCGTAGATTTATGAATTTTGTAGCCATTAGAGTAACAAATGTCCTTTAAAGCGCCGTTCACACTCTTGCGACCGAGTAAGACCGAGAGAGACCAGACCGGTCTTTAAAGGGACACTGACACCCCCCCAAATTTTTTTTTTTCTTTTTTGTCAGGCGATTCATTATGGTGTCGGAATACCACCCAATGGACCTTTTTCGAGAAGCGTTCTGCGCACGCGCGAGCACTCGATGCCAAGCGGCGGAAGTCGGCACTAGAAATCGAGGAAATTCGGGAGGAGGTGTGGATCAGCGAGTAGAACACGTAATTGCAACATATATATAATCGTGTTACACAAAAAAAAAAAAAAGAAAATGGACGGAAAGAAAAACATGACGTTTGGGTGGACGCCACAAATCCCCCTCTTTAGAGTCGCGTTGGGCACGCGCCGCTGCTCGGAGAGCGAAGAAACTGGTAGCGTAGCTCCACTTATCGATTGGTAGCGCAGGTAGGTCACTTCCTCGGTTTTTAGTTCGTGCAGCCACCGCCTGGTGCCGTCGGTATGTGAAAAAGGTCCATTAATATTTTGCTACAGAGTCACGTATTTTTTAAATAAAGCCAAAAAACGCAACTGCTCGAAAGCGAAACCGAAACTCCCGACCGTGCGTTTTTTTTTTCTTTTTTTTTTCTCCGCATGTAGCAGACGAAATGCGTTTGTTCGCCGTGGGCTTCCTTTGCAGTTATGTTTGTCCCGCTCGCTGGTGCCGCTGACCCTCGTGACGCCACTGCTTCAAGGTGAGTTGTTTTGTACATTTAAGTGTTGGCAATTAGTAGTGAGTGCCCGAGTGCCGTAGTGTGGTGAATTCCCGTGATCGGCTCCGAAAAGAATACTCCGAAGATGTTGCGTGAAGAGTTGCCTCACATGTAATGCATCTGAAGGTGGCATTGTGCGGCAGAGTGCACAAGTTTTCGAAAGATCAACGGGTCGGGATCAATGGCTGGCTGCAATTCCTGTAGAACAGTTACGCGAAGCTCGGAAAGCGGACGCTGCCAGATTCATATGCTCCTTGCATTTTGTGAAAAGTGACTACATTGAGTTCGCAGGTGTCAAAAATGAAATCCCATACCATTTAGTTCAGCGACGTATCGTTCACAACAATTGTTTTTTTTTTTTTTCAGTGATAATAGTTAAAAAAAAGAACTGTAAACATCGCAAAATGGTTGACCAGAAAAAAAGAAACGGTACACCCACACCTTGAATCGAACCCGTGCCCGCTGCGTGTGAATCGGATGTCTTTCCACTGAGCTACTGAAGGAACTCTTCCGTGCATACTAATGAAGCCCGTAGACCGTATGTCGGAAGTTTGTTGCCGATTTCCCTTTATTACATGCACTCCCGGCTTGAAGTCGGGCAGCACCACGTAGAGGCCAAATTCGCACATCGTAAAGAAACCGTACTCGTTCGTATTCAACTCGAAGTACGCACTTCGTGCTTGACGTTTGAGCGAGCGATGTCTTCAGTAACGAGAAGGGACGACGGCTCGGCGACGTCTTCGTGCAATCGGCTTGCTGGTCGGGCGTGTCGTACGGGATGAATATCTGTTCTTTTGATCGGTCCAAAATTTCTCTTTCGAAGGAAGACATAATTCGCTGGTACCGTGAACGACAGTTCTGAGGTAGAGGTCCAACGCCCGACGTCCGCTGCCATCCGCTAGTCCCACGATACGCGAAACGACGCCATGTTGAGAATTTACAGTGAACGCACAGAACGCTTCCGGTTGTCTGTGCTATATTTTTTTTTTCAATCAACGTATTTGCAGCTTTTTGGAAGCCACAAAAAATGGGTTTCATATTTTTTTCTATTTTTAATATTGAGTGTGTGCCTTCAGTGACCAACGACTTTGATTAAATTTGGTGGTCGCTTCGAAACCTTAGAAAACGGAGCCGTGACCACGGAAAAGAGAGGGAGCACGACTCAAACCGGCCAGTTCTCGATCGGCGGTTTTAGGGCGGAATGAAACCGAATTTCGAGCCGCAAATTCTGTTCTGGGTAGTTGGGCTCTCATATGTCACGTACAACTAAAAACCTCGGCGAGCATAAATACCCTGTCAGTGTCCCTTTAAGCCTTTTGCGACTTCTTAGTACCGGATGCGCTGCGGCGGAGCTGGTCTTAAGAGATCGCAAGAGGCTTAAAACCGGTCTGGTCTCTCTCGGTCTTACTCGGTCGCAAGAGTGTGAAGGGCGCTTAACAAGTAACCATTGGATAACTTAGATGAACTTACACAGTTGATATTATTGACTGCTTTCTCATTATGTGTCTATGTTGTTTTGTTTGCCATAAAATGACACAAGACAGACCGAAACATATTTTGCAGAAACATAAGCGGTGAAGCTATGCTGAGGCCATGTATACACACACACACACACAAAAACATACGCAAAAAATACACAGTTACAAATAGTTATCGTAATTAAAACATTACCGACATCAACTATGCAAATTAATTTCCACTAAAAACAACAACGACAATTTAGTGCATTACTGGTAGACCGCCATATGTAACTTGAACAAACCATAAAAACATTGCACTGCGAATGAAAAATTATTTATGGAGTTTTTGTTGGTATTAGCCTAGTTAGGAGCTATACTGCTTACATTCATACACTCGATGTTCACTCGTATACTGTATGTATTTGACTTACATTGTTGTGCTTTTGGTGTGTATATGCTTGTATGGAAAAAAAAAAAGAGAAGATTACGATAAGTTTGTTTTGGGCACGTAGTTTTTTGCCATTTCTGTGAACGGTAAGATATCACATATCGATAGACTTTCGCATTGGCACTTCTATTAGACTGTGTTAAAAAAAGAAAAAAAAAAGAAGAAAAAACATTATACACACTCGCACCTGAAACTTTGAATAAGTCTACAGAAGTCAAACCTGTTTTATTAACTTTGGCTGACATAAAAAAAGCAAATAGAATATATACAAAGCTGCTGAAAAGATGAGGTATGTAAGCTGCGTATTATCTCCATGCTGAGGCCTCTATTCGCGTGAACATTTAGTTAACGACCTACAAAATGTTAAATATGGTTTAATATTTCACTTCTGCTCGGGGTTTCAATTGTGCTCGCAACTTTAGCTCGGATTAAGTTGTCAGTCTAACCAAAGATGCTTGTTTCGCTGAATGTATCAAAGCTAGAACGTGTCGCCAAGATGGCGTAGCTAAATGTTGTTCGTTGGGATTCTGCGCCCGTCACTACTTCCCAAATAATCAGAATTCGATTACGCCACTCAGTTTACCTAGACTCATTTTACGTCAAAGTGTGTCGAGTAATTTTTATTTGATGAATTCATTATTTTATCCCGACAGGTGTCTCAGAGAACCTATGTTGTTGTATGTCTGACGCGTTATATTTTGCCTTATAGACCCTTTCCGAAATTCCGAAATGATGCATAGATTATGTGCGGCAGCCATTAGTTGGTCATGCACTATGAGCACGCATTAGACACGAGCGCTTCTTCAGCATTCGGAGTGTACTTAGATCGAAACGCATTCCACGTGAGTGCTGCGCCAGTGCTCGGTGCAAACTCCGAGCCAATCACGGGCTTCACACCGGAAGCGATGAGACCAACTAATGAAGGCAGCGTATAATCTATGCATCATTTCACAATTTCGGAAAGGACCTATTGTTTTTTCGATTGGTTTGTTAATTTTTTTTATATTTATTTAAATTTACTTATTGGATTTAAATATACCTTTCAATGCAATAGACCCTTCTCAGAAACTCCCTCAAGCAACATTAACGTTCGCCATTTGTTGGGCGCGAAGCGTGCGATTGGACCCGAGTTCACGCCGAATGATGACGCAACACTCGCGTCCAATACGCGCCGAGAGTGCGTGCCGATACAATGGCCGACTCGGATAGTTGGCGCAGCAGCCGCTAGATGGCGCACAAAGAAAGAAACGAAAAACACTGGCTAGGTGGCGCAAGTCGCCGCCTGATTCAAAGGGTTCAGCCACATCCATCCATCCATCGGGTCTATTGCACCACAGAATAGGACTGCTATACCTTTTTCTAGCGCTCCTTATCTGAACAAAAAAAAAAATGCCGAGTCACACTGGGCTGTGAATGCATGCGCCGCGTCTGACTCGCGGAAGAGAGCTACTGCGCGTGCTCAGAACGCGTCCCAAAGTCCAGCAGACAAGGATGGCGGCACGCAGAAGGCCATTTTCTGAGTTGTCCTGCGTAGGTACCGACAGCTTAACAAAATGGAGGGAGTGGTGCGTCCCGAGCATATCATTATCGCTCCTCATCCAGTGAGAGTTCAGCATTGCTCGATAAGCACGCCAAAGAGCCAATCACGATTCGAAAAGCGTGATCCTGACAACCCACGCACCTGCATTTCTGCCCCTGCATATAAATTTAACGAAGAAAATTCCTACGCGGCGTCAACCGCTTCTTGGCCAGGTTAACGTTCGCTACAATACGTGGCTTGCACGCGACGTCATAGCCTAGTGCTGGTTATAATTATCGGTCATTTCTACATGTCTTTGCCAAGAGAAACGGATTCGGGGATGTGTAATGTACGCTGCGGAGCGTACTCGCTCAGTAGCAAGGCCATCACAATGGACGCGGATGTCGCGTCAACGCAAGTCGTGTAAAGAGAGTATTTACTGGCGGGTGACCATAGCTGTGTGGTCGACTGCTGAGCGCGTACTCACGGCGGGCTTCTACAGCTCTTTTGCGACGTGCATTCCGCGCCATGAAGATTGCCGGTCTTAGCAGCCTGTTAATGGGAGCTTCTTCTAAGCATGCGCTCTAAGCATCACCCTCAAATATGGCGAAAGGCGAATACCTCCTGCAGGCTTAGTCCAAGTGCCGAAGCCCGATAAATTTTTGAAGTTTTTGCATGGCGTGGAGTAACACATACCAAGGTGTTTCTGACTTCGATCACTTCCACGTTGTCCGAGAACTCCGGCTCGTCCCAGGTCACGAACACTCCGTCCAGCGTCGTGGCCAAAGCGGACACTGTGTCCGGACATTTTTCGACTTTGGGAGGCTCCTTGTCTGAATAGAAAGAGACAGATGTTAATCGTTTAGGTACGGCGCTTCGAACGCATCTTCGACGGGTGCTCAGCGCACTATCCCGCCCATGCATCGAAGGTGGTCCCAAACTGGCAACAAATGACGTCACAGAAGCCGTCGTGCGACGCTGTCCGATGTTGCAATCCTGGCGGCTGACGCTACAAGTTCCGGCAAAACGTACGATGCGAACGCCGAGTGCCGCTGTCATTGCGGCTTCCCAATTCCTCTCCGATGAGGCTTTCGTGGACTGCCAAATCGAAGAGCGACCTGCAGCAGAACAGGCTTCTGTCACGTCCACCACCACAACTGTTACACCACCAGGGTCGCGGGCGGCGACTGCGTTACGCTTCTATGACGTCATCAGGCGAAAATCGAGGAACCGATTTTAAGACGCGGTAGACACCAATCGGAGACGCGTTCCTGGCGTTTAGAGGAATTTTCAAAGGTGAATAAGACACCCGCAAAAATAGAAGTGGGCTTCCTCCAGAGATGGAGCGCAACTCGTGCTTTTCTGGGCGACTGGTGTGCCATTGAGAAAATCCGCCAGGTACGGGCATCAATCTTGGGAGCTTACCAAGGCTACTGGAGCGTTTTGCCAACTCAGCTAACATAGAACTAGCCGTCAATAAAAAGATAATAATAAAAAAGCTTAGATGTCAACAGATTTACCACTACTCTTAATCGTACCCAAGGTTGGTCTTTGAACGTTTCATAGTTGGATGTTAATGATTCAGAGTAATTTTGTAAAGGACATCAGTAGTCTCAGTGGAGGTTTGGCAAACCGGTGATCGACGAATCAACTCGCGAATGTGACCTCGTGCGTTGGCGAGCGGCATGGGCCAGTTCACCGATTCTGAAAATACTTTGGATCTCAAGGAACCCTACCGTCCTCTGCGAAGGTTATTCTTCCAGAACAGCTGGCGCGCATAACGGTCTAAATATGCCTTGGACGTCTACTCGTGCAAGCGGCGAACAACTGTGGTCTACAGAATTCATTCAGCTAATAACAATATGTTTCTGCTCTAAACCATAATTTGCACTTCGATAATGACCATGGTAATTAACGCCATCGTCCTTATCTCTGGCCGGTTGAACAGTTCAAATGACCCAGCAATACATTCCTTTTTAGTCGTAACTTCGATTAGTGCGTTCAGTAGGTCGCAATAAACGACCCATCGCGTTCACTATGAGAATGTACACGGGAAATCCTTGTTGGAATCTTAGCAACACCGTTTTCCCATATAGTCTTTGGCTACATAAAAACTGCAAGAAAAGCACCACAAAAAAAAAAGTTCCTTGTTTAATGCGTTATTGGGCGAGCCAGACTGGACATCAGGTGACGCTGCATTTCTAGGGGTAGCAATCGTGAAAAACAGGGCGTTCACGTAAGGCCCTTCCTTCCCGTGACGTCAGAAAAAGCGATGCGTTCTTACAGGTTGCCGTAATGACACTATCTCTGTCGTAACTCTGAGGCGGAGTTTCTCATTTCGTTTTTTTTTTTAAGGTCTGTTCCCAGATTTGCGTTTGAGTGCGCTCTAGTGCGTTGCGTTGCTTTGTGAATCGTGTAGCCTTGGACCACAATTTAGAGCTGCGTATACTTTTTTATAACGCTTTTTCTATCACTCATTTAACATGGGTTTGAAATACTTATGAACAGTGTTATAAACGCCCATTTATCGTTGATGGTGATTAAATTTGATCTCGAAAATACCGCAAAACCTTGAGTTTAGGTGCACGCAAGTCGGAATCGTTCCAGGGCTACCCAAAAGATGGCGCCAGTGTGCCAGTAGATGTTCTGAATTGTCAAGGACTCGGCTGACTTTCTCAGGGCCCTGGATTTCGATAAGAACGATGAAACGAAATGTTTTCAAGAAATTGAGCTCGCTAACAAAAGATCAGAGGAACGCTGGCTAAAATCGAGGGATGGATAGAGGATAAATCTGACCAAGTAGGCCTAAACACAATTTAATCTGGAGATAAACATACTACTTGGCTCTAGGTAGGCGCAAGTCACGGTCCGATTCAAAGGAAACTTCTGCCATGCATGCATGCATCCATTCATCCATCCATCAGCCCATCCGTTAAGCAGTTACGAGGGAAGGTAACACACTTAAGCCCACCCAAACGCAAATTTGTGAACCAGCCTTTGTCCTTCGATAGATCAGCCATCACGACAATCACGAAAGCTAGAAAGTACTTGTTACCTCTGACGTCAACTTTGAACGTGCAGCTCATGCTGTAGCCGCCCTCTGTGTCATTGACAGAGTACGTTACGTCCGTCTCTCCATACGAAAAACTTCCTCCGTGCTTCTGTAGCCAAAATGGCGACACCCTGATCAAGCTGGGGTCTAGGTTCGTGTTCGGAGGCGGAAGCGTCACCCATGTTTCACTCGCTCCTGGAGGCAGGGTCTTGACCACGTCTTGAGGACACGTCATGATTGGTGCAATTTTGACTGAAAAGAAGGGGGAGACGAAAAAATGTAAATACTAAACTGACAAAAAAAAACAACATCAACAACGATGCAGGGCCATGAGTTTCCAGTCCTTACATTATAATATACCGTTTCTGTTAAACAAGTGTATCACAAATAACATAAATAACACATAAACAACAACATAAACAACATAATAAAAACAACAATAAGTAAAAGAGCCCCTCGTTTGTACTTTTTTTTAGCATTGCATAACTTTAGTCTGTTCTTGATTTGTTGCTGCTGCCAATGTAAATGGATCCCGTACCTAGTCAAGCTGTTTCAAGAGCTTTTTGCGTGGACCTTCCCGACAGAGTTTCTAGAAAATAAACTGGATCTGATGTCAAAACCCCAATTCAAAATATCCCGCGCTCTTCGGTGGGTGGACGTCACATCTTGCTTAACTTGCAAGTAGCGCAGACAGCCTAAAAAACAACAGCAACACTATTTTGCGGATGTGTTTTTGTTTTGCTGGCGCGACCTTAACCAGCACTCAATTCACACCATCAAACGTCTTGTAACTCGTCGGGAATAAGCTATACTGACCCCAGATTGTCTTATTTTACAGCATCTGACGTCACGTTTACAGCGTGCCAGTACAGCCTCTTAATCTCTTGGAGTAAATTTGAGCCTATATACCAATCTAGGCCTAGCTTCAAGCAGGCCATGGGAATCGCGGCGGCTACCCGGATACGAGGAACCGAGGCCGTATTCCCCGAAGGGGACTGCTCTGCCCTCGTCCACGTGGGGAAAATGTGCCACCGGCGCACCCTTGAGAGTGATTATGGACGCGACCCGTTTTCGGGCTGACCTACTACCGGCCTCTCCGGGCGCGTCCATTTCCCGCATGCTACAGAAGCCGGCCACAACCAGTGGCCGGGGCTCTTGGCGGGGGGGGGGGGGGGAGCTTAGCTCGACGGAGCATCCACACGCCGAAGCTTCCATTCTGATCATTCATCGTTGTTTTCTGCTCCCCTTTTCCGTGATCCTGCCAGTTACGGCAGCGCGGCCTTTTTTCCTCCAGGCGATACTGTCAATTAAGGCAGCGCCGACCTTTTTTCTTTCTTTTTGTACAGACTATGGGCAAAGCGTGTGTGCGCGAGCCAATAAACACGCTGTTACGGTATTCCTGTGTTTGGTGTGGTCTCCCGTCCACCGTAGCCTAACTCTGTAGTCCGCCGCCAGAGCAGCGGACTACAGAGTGGGTGTTGCCTCACAGCAATCAGCAAGGTAAGTTGAAATCCACGTTTTGCAACCGGCGAGTTACGTAATCGATATTTGCCTCACTGAGGACTTTCGGGTAAACTAGAAGCCCACAATATTTACCCAATTTTGAGGTTAATCAGTCACCATCAAAATTTCACCGGAGTTTCCCCGTATCAGAGACATTAACGGCACAGTCGCTCTTAGGACAGAAGTACCTGGACTCTGCCGTAACTGACCCTCGCTCTCGGTTCTGTTTGATTTTGGTTGCTTCCCTTTATCACTATGGTAACTGACAGGATCACGTTACGCTACTTTAGACGTGATTCGTTCTTCGGCGTCCGTCCTTTTATTGGCTGCGGATTGGTAATAAGATAGTAGAAACTCGCCACGCCATGCGTTTCTCAAGTTGCTGGTGGCAGTAGACAAACTCAACTCTTCGTTCACGCTTATTTAGGCGTGATTCGTTCATTGACGTGTGTGCTTTTATTGGCTGAGAACTGATAATAAGATATTACGAACTAGCCACGCCTTGCGTTTCATAAGTTGACGGTGACAGTAGACCAACTCAACTCTCTGTTCACGCTTATTTAGGCGTGATTCGTTCTTTGGCGTTGCTTTTATTGGTTGCGGACTGATAATACGATATTACGAACTCGTCACGCCTTGCGTTTCTTAAATTGTCGGTGACAGTAGACCAACTCAACTCTCTGTTCACGCTTATTTAAGCGTGGTTCGTTCCTTGGCGTCTGTGATTTTATTGGTTGCGGATTGATAATAATATCTTAGGAACTCGCCACGTCTTGCGTTTCAGTTATCGGTGGCAATACACCAACTCAACTCTCTGTTCACGCTTATTTAGGCGTGATTCGTTCTTTGGCGTCTGCACTCTTATTGGCTGCGGATGGATAACACAAATGTTAGGTACTCGCCATACCTTGGCGTTCCTTAAGCTGACAATGACCGTAGACGAACTCAACCCTCTGACGTCACGCCACTGCGGTGGAGCTGCTGTCGGCACTGCGCATGCGCAGACGCCTCAAGCGTATCTGTATTCTGCGCGCGCGCGCAGTGCCCACGCCCCGTGCGGACTAAGTGCGGGCTTGTCTGTAACGAGTGTGACGGTGTATATGCTAGGTTTCACGTGAAGTCCGATTCGCAGCTGCTGCGCTATCGATCCGGTGGAGACAATCGAGCAACGCTAAAAAGTACGTCCACACGGCGCTCGTCGTCACTGTGCGCGCAGACTTTTTTATTTATTTTATTTATACATATGCTCAAGGCATAAGCATTAGAGGCTCATGCCTTGAGGGCATTAATACCCTCAAGGCATAAGCCTGATCGCGGCGCAATTATTGCGCCATGATCAGGCACTTTTTTCCCATGATATAGCTGGTAATAGCAGACGTAAAAAAAAGAGAAACGATTGCCGTGATGAGGAACTTTAGGCGCCACTTGATTGCCTCCACCGGATTATAACGTCAGCTGAGGACGGACCTAGAGTCCCTTGATGCTTCTTTTTACGAGTAACGACAACCAAACAAATAACGAAGCAAATTCCGTAGAAATAAGATGGCGTCTTTCAGCTCACTCTTCTGCCGTGCGCCGCCATTCGCTTCCTAATATCTGCACCGTCACACAGTCGGCGCTTCAAAGAATGTCGCGACTTGTAGGAACCTCATATCTAGGAACTTAGTCGGACCAAGTGTGAAATGGAGATGCGCGTGTCTGTGTGCATGGGAAGGGCAGTTCTTAATGCTGTTTGGTCACACTTCGAGCAAGGTAACGACGAGGTACGACATAACAAAACCCCGTTCCTAAAGGTAAGCAAAATACGACACACTGCTCCAGTTCCTGGCTTTCTAATGTATATGTTGGTAGGCATTTGGCAACAACGTACCTTTCTGGCAGTGCACTGGACCATGCCTCCATGCGAGTTCGTTGCGTTTGTCTACCTTCATGCAAGTGTTCACTAAAGTGCCGTTTCTTTGGAACCCGCTGTTGCACTGGAAGTAGCACTTTGCTCCGATGTGGTTCGCGCTGGGAATCAGACAGCGCTCGGGCATGACACGTCCGTTTTCGGGGCTGGAGAGAGCTTCGCAAAACATGGCTGTAAAGATACCGTTGCTATTGGGGACAGAATTGCGTATGCTGCGTTCGCCATGCAGTGTGTTCTCATATATCTATATATATATATATCACAAGGTGAATGATGCTGACCGATACAGTATAAAATAATTCTTAGAACAAATAAAGTTTATACTATCCAGCCGAATAGAACGAAAGAATTTCCGATCAGTTCTGAACTGAAGGTGCTAAACTACACGAAAAATGGTCTACACGTATAGTCTGTCGCAGGGGATTAGAATGGCAGGAGAAGTCCCTCCCAGAAATCCCTCTGCTCGCCCTGATCGGTGGCTCCATCCTCTCGACTGACTCCATCCTCTCCAGCATTCGTTCTACTAAAGTGGAAGGAGTGGAGGGCTTTGTGGGAGGAGCTTGTCTTGCTTTTCTTATTCTGAAACAGACTATGGTAACAGTTTGTAAGAAAAGCCAAATAGTAATAAATATACTACCACATCTAGTAATTCATGTCTAGGATTTCACAAAAAAAAAAAAAATAAACCAGTCGTGATACATAAAAAAAAAAATGTGTGGCAAGTATTTAATAATACATTCAAAAGCCGTATTTTCTAAAAAAGACAGTCTGTGAATTGTTTATCGCTACCGTTATCCCCGCAGTAAAAAATATATGAAGGTATTTAAGTTAAAATTAACGTTTGAATCAGTGTGCTCTTAAAAAATATAAACAAACATTTCTGCCAGAATCCTCACGTTTGCAAGATGGCGGCTCGTTTGTCCAGGTTCCATTCTCGGTGCACTGGGTGGTCTTAGGACCCTCCAGCTGGAAGCCGTTCATGCACTTGAAGGCGCACGTCGTGTGCGCTTTGGCGAAACCGCTGGACGCGTCGTGGCTGCAGCTCACGTTGGCGTCCGGGACACCCAGAAACATGGGGCAGGTAACCTCTGTAATACATTGAGACGAACCGAGGAAAACTTATTGTAGTCACACGTGCAATGTGGTAGGCCATGACGCCCTTTGAAAAAAAAAAAGCCTTAGTCACTGATAACTTAAAAGGCCCAGCAGAGCGTGGCGTGCCCTGGACATCTTATCATCGCTCCGGAGTCAATGAGAATAGGGTATTAGCCAATCAAAACATCAAAGAACGAGTCACAAAAAATGCAGTATGACCATATAAAGTCAAAAGTCACGCCCTCTGTTTTCTTACCTGTCAGTGGCTAAAGTGTACTACATAGCCTGGGAGAAACGAGTCGACAGGAAAACTCGGGGACAGTCTCAGATTGGCAGCCAAGGCATCGGAAAGACAAAGTCTATACGCTACGCTCCCAGGATACAAACGTTTTGTCGTAGATGCGTCATTCCTCGAAGGAGATAGATTCTTAACGAAACGTCGTATGTCAATCTGAGGTTTCCCGAAAGGTATGCTACTGCGATTACAATGTGAGGGTGCCCTAGCTAATTACTAACACGAGAACCGATTTATCATATAAACTTAAGTGAAACTAATAAAACCACGTGTCCGTGTTTTTTTCCTAAATTGTTGTTTTTTTTTTTGCTTTTGGGAATTGCGATGCGGTATCCTTAATAGCCGCCACCATCGTTTGTCTCCTAGACTCCTTATTTCTGTGCATGATCCAAAATTACGGCCTTTTTCTTGCTCGGTTCGTTTATACGCGCAGATCGAAATAAGAAGTCGACTCTTGCTTTCATAATAACGAAGAAGCACTGAAGGTCATAGCCGAAATAGCACCGTACTTTGGTCCGAAATTTCGGCTTTTGTCTGACAATTTGTGAATTTGCGAATCCGAGAATTTGCCCGAAGAAGAAACAGTAGAGCCAAACGTGACTTTCTTTAGCCAGGGTCTGAATGTCTTGGCCCAAATTCGCCAAATAAGTGCCAAAGTTAGGCTTCCCTTTGTTGTTGTTCGGTTTTCCATGTGGCAACATTGTGCCTTAGATTTCCAAACAAGTGCCAGATTTAGGCCTCACTGCTGGTTCTTCGATTTATACGTGTCATTCTTGGCTCAAGTCTGGCACTTTGGTAATTATGTGGCGAGCCAAAGAAAAACAATAAAAATGCAGAAGAAAAGTACTTGGGCACTAATTAACACCTTGGAGCAAAGCCGCATTCGGCTCACGTTAGGTCCCTAGGATTGCCAAGCTTGTGACACGTTAGATGTATATCCGACGTACTACATGGACCACAATTGCTCTTTGTTTTACTGACGATGCCTCCCGCATGACAAGCAAAACGTTTGATTAAACAGTGTCTCTTCTAACGTCAAGCCGTATTTCTTACTACATTTGTTATGACAGCACCCGAATTTCGGAGTATTCTTTCACACAATTAATCCGCTGTAAACCCCAGCGGTAACACCCGAAAAAGAATGTTTGAACGATACATGTCCTTTGTGCTCCGATTTCTGAACGATGTGGTTGTTCAGAATCGTGAACGTCAGGAGACGTCTATCTGCTCGACCGAGCTTGCGTGTTTCGCTTCACGTACCTGCGCAGGTTCTCAGGTCCCCTGTCATTTCGTATCCGCGTGGACATTCGCAGTAATAACCACCATCAAAGTTGGTGCAGATATGACTGCAATTGTGGGTACCTTGAGTGCACTCATTCACATCTGAAAAGAAACGATCCATTTGGGCATAAATCCAATTTCATAGGTATTGAGCCTGTTACAGCAAATGACGAAAATAGGTACCCAATATTATCAAATGTAGCGCTAAAACCACACAAATAATAGACACAAGAAATGAGAACAAGTAAAATAAAAACGTCACCCATGTGCATCCCACAATTGGAGAAAGTTTAAAACAAAAGTTAATCACAAATTCACCAAACAATATAGGCGAGAGCACTGATTCGCATTTGCAAGGATACGTCAAGGGTACTCCGGAATAGAATACACTTTATGAATTATGGTCTGCATCTTTTTTAATTGATAGTACACCATAACGCGCAAAGCGACGAAGTGTGGCAGCCGAGGTAAGGAACATCGTATATTTATTATAAGAAAATACTCAAGCTCGCGACTATTTCGATTGAACGAGTTCTTCGTTTAAGGGAGTTATGAAGCGTCAGATCACGTGACTGTGGCACGTGACGTCAACCGTGACGTCACGTGGTGGGAGGTTCAAAGCCAAGAGTGTTGTTCAATTTTTTTAAATTCTTTTTTAAAATTACAATTCGAGTAAAAAATAAAACAACGCACCCATAAATGTTTCGTTAAAATACTTAAATTTTTTTTTGTTTTTGTTTTTACCTTTGCAAGTGAAGTTGTCATAGTCGGAGAGAATGTACCCGGCCTTGCAGAAACAATCGTAACTTCCGAGCGTATTCAAGCAGATCTGGTTGCATACATGCGGCGTCTCGGTGCATTCGTCGACGTCTGCAGTCAGCAAAGGGGGTTTGAGTGATGAATTCACAAACGAGCATATGGTAGATAAACCTTTTCCAAAAGTCCATCAAGCAACATTGGTGGCCGCCGTGTTTTGGGGTCTTTTTAGAATTAGGCTAGGTGGCGCGAGCTATTTTTCTTTCAGACCAAGTACAGACAGTCAGGGATCATAAGAAATTGCTAGCGAAAAAGGTGTGCTAGCAAGGCTAGTGACTGACCTAATTTTGTACTGTACTTTCTACAGTATTGCTAAAAAGCGAAAGTAAAATTATAAAAACGTTTGGATTTTGCGCTGTCCTTAGAATGCAGTGCGGAGGGCGCACTTCGTAAGACACCGCAATAAAGACATACATAGATAAGAAAGAAAGAGGTTGTCACATAGAGAAGACCGATAATTTCGTAATAATTCACAGTACAGTAGATTCACCATGTGTGAATGGACATTAAAGCGTTAACAAAAAAAGATATTTTTATGTTATTCACTTGCATTCAGGGTCTACATAATCCGACACATCATAAAATATCCCGCGCATTTCTTTTTCGTACTTACCTTCGCATGTGAGGCCATCAGGTGACAACTTGAGGCCAACGGGACAACCACAGTACGCACTTCCTTTTGTGTTCACGCACTCGTGGGAACATTTTAAAATTGTTTCATCACACTCGTTTATATCTGTGGGCGAATTAGGTTTTAGAATGTGTCAATTCCGAACAAGAAAACTGCAACTGCAAAAAGAAAAAAAAAAAAAGAAAAGAAGTTTACAGACAAAAAAGAAAAGAAAAAACTTCGAGACGAACAAGGCACCACACTGCAGCACTTGTGCTTAAGAATGAATGAATGAATACGACTGAAGCTTTTGATTAGGGCGCCGGCTTGCGCCATCTAGCGAGTAGTTTAAACTTTCTGTATATGCCACCTAGCAATTATAATATAAACTACTTTTGTAGCTGTACTAATGCACGACAAGGTGAACAAAGACAGCTGATCACAAAAGTCAGAATCGTACACTAAATGACGAGGTAGTAAATGAGTACTCCCTGAAGAATGCCCTGGCGAGTTAGGCATATGCCTAGCGTTTACTATTGATAATTATGACTATAATCCGCCTCACCGTACGTAGCATGGCATATGGCGAAGGTCACGGTCCCAGTCAGCCAATCAGCGCGTCAAAGGAAGACACACGACTCTACTCTATCTTACTATAGTCGGTTACAAGTCAAGAAGGTAGGAGAAGCTCCTCCAACAAGCGTGATGCGCCCGTTTCAAATCTCTCCGCAGTCGAAAGAAGAGTTCACTGGAAACGCTCCTTGTTCCGCTTCAATGAATAAATATTGGCTACAGAGTGATGCCAACTTGTCTCCGACCCCACTTTTTAAGAAAGCGGCCTTTGTATTGTAGGAATTCGCGTACCGCCGCCGGTTCGCCATTTCCCCCGTGGTCCGTCAACAACCCGAGTCCAGCCTGGTTCTTTCACGGGAGCGGGATTCCGCTCCCCGTTTATTGGTACATAAAAACACAACGCTACAAGACACTCAATCTATACTACAAATACACGCGACATTACACAAATATTTACAAACGTACGTTAAGCCCAAAGCTAAACACAAAGAGAGCCCCTAGGCATCGTGTCCCGCTATTGCCCGAGAGCAGTTGCTTGCACTTGCCTATCTTGAGCCCGGCCGGAATCCTAAGAAACTTTTTGCCTCCCGGTTACCCGACTATATCGATCGATGGGAGAGGAGGTTTCTCCTCGCCCGCCAAGGGGCGCCTGCAGCGCCATCCAGTGGCTAGGAGAGAAAGCGGCACGTCGGGAGCCGAATTCGAGATCCCGATCGACCCCGCGGCGACACGACCATGTGATCGTGTCTGAGGCGAGGCAACTGCATAGCTGCCCCGCGGCACCTATGCCAGGTTGGTTTGATAAGCGCCCTCGTGAATGCACGGTGCGCCATAGTATTCATCGGAGGGGAACCGAGCCCTGAAAGCAGCCTTTGTATCCATCGGAGGGGGAACCTAGTCCCGAAAGTCGTATTTGTTTCCATCGGAGGGGGAAAACTCTAATCTCCCTCTCGTGGCTTCCACAGTGCTAAGTCAAAGTCGAAAGATAAGGCAAACATGTACAGGAAGGCAAGACCCTCCTCGCGCTTTGGCCGCGACGTCACGGAAACGATGGGACGCTATTGGATGTGGAGGTGGTGGAGGGATATATGAACCCCTTTGAGGGGCATTTGCCGATACCTTCTTGACCTGTAACTTACTATAGATGCGCGCAGTAATATCGAAGCCACTGGCGGGACAACGAGAAAGGTCGATGTTGTACGATATTGTGAGTGCCAGGTTAATCTTCTAGGGCGGGGGTCTCAAACGTTTTCGAGTGTGTGGGCAAGATTCCCCACAGCAGTGGTGTTTCACGTTGGAAAGCAGCCGACTGCCCAGAGACATCCCAAAGAATTTCTAGTGAAGGAACTTTGTGCTTTCTGCTTTTCGTAAGCTCAACATTTTGACACCTTCAGCTTTCATTTACAGACCTGATGTTATGAGAAGATTTAACATACCACAAACTTACAGTACTGGCAGTTTTCAATAGGAGGAGAGCAAGCACACCGTCCTTTGCCTGTCGTGCAATTTTACAGGGCTTAAGAAAAAAATCTTCCTACGGCAGTTTTTGCTTTCCTGACAATTTCTTGAGTAATATTATAAGAAAACAATTGAATTTTAAAGGTATTCTCTTAGAGCAAGAAGCCCGAGCGCAAAGCTTTACCTTTAGCAGATGCTGCTGCTGAGCGAGAGTTCGTGCAGCCGAGGTGCCTTCTTGAGCAAAAAGCTCGCACTTGTAGCTTAGTATTGGGTCCGTTGTTGTTCCTCATATGTACAAATTAAGTTTGAAATTGTGTAAAATTTGTTAAGGTGCTCCTATTTTGCTGATGAGATAAAGTTCTTTTCTCGTGTTTGTTCCGATACAGACTGCAAAGCGCTGCACTCTCGCATTTTGAGTAATTCGAAGTGGTGCTCGCAGAACCGATTGCCTCTGAACGCGAACAACACAAACGTTATCTCACTTTCAAGGCGTAGATATTCCTTACATTTTAAGTACAGCTTGGAAAACAGTAATGGTGCTCGAGCTGATGTGATCAGGGACCTTGGTGAGTTAGTCGATTGCCAACTCACGTTCAAATCTCATTACACACACATTTGTAGTACCGGTTTTAAATTGCTTCACACGATTTCGCGTATGACTCGGAACTTTCAAGCACCCGATGCTATGTTACGTTTATTTTGGGCGTTGGTTGGGGCCCGTCTTGAATTGGCTTCTGCCGTGTGGAACAACTTATCGGAAAGTGAATGTAAGCGTATTGAAGCGGTACAAATGCGTTTGATTTGCATAGTCTATGATAGGCATTTTCCGAGGAGACTAAAACTTCGAATACCATTCTCTTGTTATAGGCTTTTGAACCCCAGCACTTTTAGTGAAATTGTGTTTGTACATAAACGCACCCAAGGTCATACTGATGTGCCGGATATTTTGAGCAGCATGCAACTACGTATCCCAGCTAAATTCACGCGACATTGCGTAACGTTCTATCCCGAGAAGCCATCATTGCGTCGAATTCAGGTCTTTTGCAACAGTCATGTTCAGCACGATCTTCATTCCATGACCTATTTTACCTATAAACTGCGTAATGTACTTGTAATATGATTTATTACGACTTAGGCCCTCCGATGGGTTTTTACGTGTTTCATATCTTTGCATGTACTTTTTTAGCTTTTATGCGTGGAAGTGACTTTTGTTCTGCACCTAAGTCAAAACCTTCATGGGGTTTTTGGGCGCGCAATAAACGCCAAGATCAACGTCAAGAAGTTGTATCGCCGCGTCGGTTGGTTTACATGAAAAAGGGCTGATAATGAAATATTTAGACTAAGCACTGGTGCTCGGTTAGAAAGAAAACACAATAATGCAAAATGTCTGAACACGTCGTATGAACAGAACTCCATTTCATGCGAAAATGAACTTTGGCACATGTAGCGCTCGAGTCATAGGAAAGGGGCTCGCAGCCCCGGGATGCACGCGGGCCGCGTGTTTTGAGACGCCTCTTCTAGGGGGACAAATACGACACCTGGGACACACCAAAAAGGGTCCGGGTAGGAGGGGAGTTCCCACTTCCCTTATTATCTGACTGCACGGGTTACGCTCTCCCCCTATACATTTGGGAAGGGCTGTCACGTGCTTTGCTTCCATTGCCCTGATTGACTTGAGAGGGCCGTAGTTTTCGCTCTTTTCCAAGTTACGGGGAACCTGGTTATAGTAAAGTGCACTGCTGAACAGAGAACGAGGCGAAGCAGATTACCTTCGCAGCCTTGTCCACTGTTCGATGATTTCCGGAAGCCGCCGTCGCACACGCAGTCGTCGACAGACGTGGCTCTTGAAGCAATCGTGTGGGTATTGGGTGGGCATCTTACGCAAGCCTCTCCCTTTGGATCCTTGAACGTATTTTTTTGACAGTCTTCAAAAAAAGAGGAAGAATTGGACATCGAGATGCATTTAGCACGCCGTTTTTAGCTCCGAATATGACTGAAGCCAGAAACCATGAGCGATTTATTCATTTCAATACCCGCAGGGCCCGAGGGCATTACAGAGGGGAGTCGGTTACTAAGAAATTTCTGCTGCATTAGAGTTTAATAGCACGAACATTATTAAGTCTAGGTAGGCACTAGTTGAGTTGGTACTCTGTAGTATGTGCAGTAATATATGCAGGCCTGTAAGCCCCTATGTAGGGGCTTTCAGGCCTGCATATATTAATATGCTTACAGACCTTGCGGTAGACCTTGTGACCACGGATAGGAAAGATTTCGTATCTACTTAATCTCAAATTATGTTTTTTTCAAAACGGGACAGATATCTTAGAAACATATCTGAGCCTCCAATTAACACAAACCGTCGAAATGTTATTGCGCATGAAATGGGTGACACGTGTACCGCGGTTCAAGGTTTTACCTTGACAACGTCCTCCACCGATCAGGATCCGTCCCGGATGGCACTTGCACCTGTAACTTCCGGCAAAGTTTTCGCATACATCACCGCAACCATGCCGGCCCATCAAGCATTCGTCAATATCTGTGCATTACGGGAGACAAGAACAAGTTTTTCGTTATCACTTTCTCGATGTATTTTCTTTGGTGCAGGTTTGACTGTGCCTAATGTTTCGTGATCTCGCGTAACCGCCGAGATCAACTTTACGCACACTCTGCGAGAAATAGTCGCTTATAACATTATAAGAATTATTTCAAGCCCACGATAAAATAATCACACGCAAAAAAAGAGAAAAAAATACTCAAGACGGAAGTGTTCCAGGGCCACTCGATAGATGGCGCCACTGTGCTGGTGTGTTACAGTCAAACGCAAATGTATGTACCGGCTTTTAGCGAGAGCACGACGTTGGCGGATTGCTGTCGTAGTTTAAGCTGACAGTTTATTGCGAAAGACCTGATTGTATACTCAAAATAAAGTACCGACTGTGACATGGGCGTCTAAATACGCCCCAACAACTGTAAGTTTCCCAAACCCTCCCCCCCCCCAAAAAAAAAAAAAAAACGCATACTGCTGCTACTACTACTACTACTACTACTACTACTACTACTACTACTACTACTACTACTACTACTACTACTACTACTACTACCTCCCCCTTCCCCCTTGATGGTATTTTATTCCAATGAGTTTCGATAGCAATATTTCAGTCCAGCTGGAAAATTCAGACATATTTGTGATCGCACGTTTGGGATAACTGTGGCGTTTTCTAGAACTTCGGAGAAAATTCAACTCACCTACGCACTTTCTTTTAGTTCCGTCCAGTTTGTATCCCTTGGAGCATGTGCAGTAATAGCTTCCTGGGGTATTTTTGCAGATGTGTGAGCAGGCATGAGTCGAAGGCGAGGCGCACTCGTCGATGTCTTACATAAAGGCAAAGGAAGAAAAAACAACTTATAATTAGAAATGAAACAAAGAGCGGCTCTCACAATCCGAGTCTCATTTTCAATAAGCTTACTTGATATTAGGAAAGTAGAGGCAAGCGAATATGGTTAGAATGACGGCGATACCGAGTTCCATTGGTTACGGCAGTATATTTTGAGAAAGCCTTCTAACAAATAATTTGTGTTCAGGTTCACAATAGGTACCGAGAACACATTATACATGTTCCCTTGCAATGGTCCTAACCGGTCAAAGAGAGTCGATCGCAGAATATGTGGATGCTAGGTTTCATGGAAACTGGCCATGTGCAGACCACGAAGGCGCAATGCTTTACGAATAGCGTCAAAAACTTCAAAACATAGACTGGGATACTGCAATATGTAAAACATAAAACCTTTAATATTTCTATATTTCGTACCAGTGCTTTGTTATAAGGTATACTGAATGGTTAAACTAGCTTGAATAAGGAACTGATGTCCAAAGACAGCAGAAGGTCGTCGTGATGCCACCATTTTCAGGTGGCCAGAGGGAGTCCTAGAAATGATTTGGAACTTGTAAACTTTCCAAAATGATGAACAACCGTACAATTTACTTGCCTACACAGCCGGTCCCAGTCTCGCTCAACCTGTATCCTTCCCTGCAGCTACAGCGAAAACTTCCATGGGTATTGTTGCAGATGTGGGCACACAAGTTGGTGATCCGGGAGGAGCATTCGTCGATATCTGTGATGTCCGCAACGCAAGAAGGTAGAAGCTTTAAACACGTATGTTCGACACTGGTGGATATCTGAAGGTGAAACGCTGTAGTATGCTTGTGCTGTCGTCTTAATCTTAATTTTTTAAGGTACTGATATGAAAATAGCTTTATATTCACTTTATCATAAACGTTAAGAATTGTGGAGTTGTTACGAAGTCAATCATAAAGCGGCATCAGTTATTTCACACTAATGATGAAAAGAGGAGCAGCGGCTTTCAATAATTATTGCTAGAAGGAACCCAAACTTCTGGCTAAAACAATTTTTGGCCAAATATAGGCTGGTGCTTCTCTTTTTAAAAACGAAAGTATATTCAGAGCAAGGGCTTCGTAGCATATAAGATTAGATTTCACATACCCAACTGGCATGTAGACACAACCTAAGGATACGTCCTGCCTAAATAGATTTGAATATTCTTGCTTTGCATCAAATACCACCATTTAATTTTGATGACTTAAGTGATTGGAGTGCTGTGCATGCTGCGTTGTTTTCCCACACCAAATAAACGTTTTCTTGCACAGTAAGACCTACTTTAATAGGGAAGGACATATTGGCTTATTTAAAAGGAAACTTAAATTAAATGTAATGTAAATGCCTTTACAATAAACTAAATTATAACTAGAGTGTGTGAATAGTGCTTTGAATTGAATAGCACTGCATCACCATAGTCTTAGCTGTGCTTAAGACAGCACTACATACTGTCTTTCTTTAGAGCGTTGAAGCTAGTAATGGCGCGGCGCTATTCCATTCAAAGCAATCCTCGCACACCCCTGAATAAAAGTAATATAATTACCTAAATGCACTGTTAATTATACGAACGTTTATCTGGCTAAATTCTATTAAAATTGCCTATTTGAGGATGCGTAATAGTTTGATTCTAATACCTTCGCATGTGCCGTTGACTGGAGCAAATCCTATTGTACATTTCACCGTGACGCGATCCGCGTCCTTCTTTCCGGACGGTGACTCCTCCTCCATTCCAGAACCTTCGATGTCATCGAACCCGTCGCTGCTATTTGAAAAGCCAGTTGAGTTTGACGGCCAAATATACTCATACGCGTCCTCGTCTACCACAGGCAGCTCTGGAAAAGAAATAAAAAAAAAAAAATAGCCAGAAATCAAGGCAACTGTTTATCCAATGATAGGACAATTTTCCCTCTCTCTCTTAAATAGAGCGTTGCACTCATGAGACATGGCACAACCAGTAATTTTCCGTTGTCTGCTGTGAAGGGGCGGTAGCAAAAAGGAATAAAAAGATAGGAATCTATATTGAGCAGCCTACATTTCCAAGTGCCAGTTGGCCAGCTATATATTTCTAATGATTCCGAACACCTGCTACACTTCGCTTCACCTTAAAGAGAAACTCTGGTCAATTTTTTCCGAATTCGGAATTACAACTGTTTTCAGCTCAATCAGTGTCCCTGAATTACAAGGTATCATTTTTTTTCTTTCGATATAGTATATAGTTTTATTAATATCGCGGCAGAAAGTTTGATTTCGGGCGTCTAAGGCCGAACCAAAACTACATGCTCGAGAGGGATGGCAACACTCATCATCAGCGTTACGGCCACGACGCGACGTCACTGTGGCGTTCCGGCACGCGGTACAACGTGCGGAATCAACTGCAGCACCACCGCGCCGTGACGTCACGGGGTGATGCGTTACGCGTCGCTCAGTGTTGCTCGACTCTGCTAACCCGCTTGCCGCCCGGTAAAGAGCAGCAGGTCGCATCTTTAAAATCAGTTTTGGTGGAGTACGCGGCTTGACTTTGACGTAATATTTCGGCAGTGATCGTATTCGGTGCCACTAAAGCAATACCGGTCATTTATTTTGTTTCGTTTTCGACCGGAGTTGCCCTTAAATCCATACGCAGCCGACGCTACGAGCTGATGGGACCAGTCAAAAAGCATGAAAAGCGCACCATCATGGCGTTCGCTGTGTTCTTGTACGTGTTCTATAATTGCTGGATCAATCATAAACACAACAAAAAAAAGGCCTAGTCCACTTGCGCTTTTGACGCTACTGGATTGGTACCATTACGTCGTAATATCGGCTGCATCTCGAGTTCTAAGATGAAACAAAGAATAAAACCGAGCATTCGCTTTGCACAGATTGTACAACCAAACTTTGGCTATGCGGAGCGCAAGTTTGTCTGCCTCTTGCACAGCGGTCGCAATGATGTCGGAACGCCGAGTTCTTATTGGCTGATTGAAAAAAAAAAAAAAAAAAAAAACCGAAATAGTGGGTAGATATCAAGACTTCTAGCATAGAGGTCTACCCAATATCCTCTCAAATCAAAGCCGATCAGAACTCAGCGTCGTTCTGACGTCACAGCGGCTTCTGCGCAAGACGCAGACGACTTGCTCTCCTCACCGACCGCCTAAGAAACGCAGCCAATGAGCGTTTTATTATCGTTCAGCAGCCAATGAGAATGCGGCACTACCAATTGTAGTCAAAAACGACCAACCACGAAGCAAGAGCCACGCCTTGCGTTCCTAAAGAGGTCAGTGAAAATAGGGTGGTCCACAAATAGTTCCCCCGAACTATCGATGTTCGGCAACATTCGAGAACAAATTCTCAGACTGTGCTATATCGTCGCCGAGAGAATGAAAACGGCCGGGCGTTTCTTTCAAATGTCCGGTCTGTAGCGCGCGCGCGCTCGTTGCCTTCCGTCGTGCTCTGGCTGCGCGCGTAAGCTCGAAAATCACGAGACGTCAACGCATCGTCCCTGACGTCACGCAGCTGCTGTGGCGCTTTGCTATGCGGAGAGCAAGTCGTCTGCTTCTGGCGCAGGGGTTGCGGTGACTTTAGATCGACACCGAGCCCTTACTGGGTGATAGCAAAACATTGTGGGTAGACCTCAATGCTAGATGCCTTGAAGTCTACCCACTATTTCTTTTTTTTTTTGTTTTTCAATGAGCCAATAAGAGCTTGGCGTTCTGACATCATCGCAACCTCTGCGCTAGAAGCAGACGACTTGCTATCCGCATTGGCAGGGCGCATTCGCAGACGCTCTACTTTACGTGGATCTGGCTTCTGCGCACGCGCAGTGCACACACCTCGTGGGGGAACTGCGCGTTCCCGCACTATCTTGCGGACGATTGCAAGCAAGGGGGCTGACCGCCGCCATGCCTCTGCTTGTGCGGACAAGACCGTGCAATTGCGAGCTTTCCAAAGCTATGTTCGTGCGCAAGCTGCACGTGCTTGCGCGCGTGGGGCACCGGTCGGGGAGCCATGCTTGCCATTATCTATATAAAGATCTCTCTGGAGGTGTGAAAACTGAAACTGCTCCCTGCCCCTCTTTTCTTATCAGTGACTAAGTCGGCTGCAGGCGCAGTAAAACCCGACGTTCCGTAATCGACCATCTGTCTTACTTCCCTTTGTCTTCAAAATAACTCGTGAAACTAAAGCAATTGTGCAGGCAGGCTGATTCAATACTGACGTGGTAACCCAGAAGCGGGGGAAAAGCAAAACGAACTATCCAAAATAAAAAAAAAAGCTGAAGTATTATTAGGCCTAGTCACCCTCAAAAGGCGCCTTTGTTTCCCAGATGGCTTTGTTCCTTCTTCTTGTATTTAGAAATGTTTTATCGTTTTTATTTTTGTTTTGTTTTATTTGGTGCGTATTCATGGGCCCATTTAGGAACGATTCGGCTTAATAAAACTTCAGCTGTGTCTGGAGCTTTGTGTTGTTCGTCCCGTTTTTACTTCGCTCCTGGGTTACCATGTTCAAATAACATTCATTGCTGCAGAAATCCGACTTTGAGGAGAAGGATCTGGGAGCATGCTTCACTCACTGACGCACGAAATCCCGTCGGCCGAGAGCTCCGTACCAGGACTTATGCAAGAACAGCTGTATCCATTGTTCGGTGAAGGAGTGCAACGCTCCTGACATGGGCCTTTGCCATCGTTGCTCGAGCATCCATTTAAAGATGTAAGGAATCCATAGTCCCTAAGAGTTACTGCAGAATACACATTGAACACTTATTCAGCGGCTCCGTTCTCAAACTTACGCAACCGAAATATTTCGTTAAGGCTTTGCATTAAAATTATGTTATTTGAACCCCTTCCGCATTTCAGTGACATAATTAGGACGTCTCGACAGGCGCGGTAATATATTCTCTTTTTTATTTTCTACATCTGAAAAAAAAACGCGTTTACGGCGTTGATGATTAATGCTAACTAATTATTGGTGTTTACCCTATTATTATCATACAAGCATTCTACGGCATAAATTAGTTGGTTAAGGCAGACGGCAAAACAATATTTACGTCGTTGATGATGAATGTTAAATTAAAACTGGGATTTTCGCTATCACGATCACGCAGGCATTGTCTGCTATGATCAGGTCTGTTAATGTAAGAGGTAAAACCAACTTTACGAAGCTGATCATTAATGCTAAAAAAAATCATGCTTTACACTATCATGATTCAGCAAGCATTGCCTGTTATCAATGACTTTGCTCAGGCAGATTGTATTCTAAAACATGCATAGCTCCATCAATCTTTATTAGTTCAGTGAACTTGGATACTACGAGAACACTTTGCATTTAGCTGACCAATGGTTCGGTATACAGATCAGCGTCATTTAAACAATGTGTAAAACACCTTACAGATAAGAACATCGACCTGAAACGTAAATGTGTAATACTAACCAACACAGGTCTTGTTATCATCAGCTAAGTTCAGTCCTGACGGGCATAGGCAGTGCGCAGAACCATGAACGTTTTGACAAAGATGGGAACATCCGAAGTTGTCATCATTGCATTCGTTGATATCTAAAGTTTGAAGCGTACAAAAAACAAAAAACGGTTCGTTACGCTATGAAATTATGCCAGGGCATATTTTCAGACATCCACATAATGATTCTAAAACGAGCACTGCTGTATCTATTAGAGCTCACCGACACACGATGCCCCGTTCTCGGCGAGCTTGAGTCCGGGGCTTGAACAAGAACACTTTTGCTTTTTGCCAGGCAGAGGAGTACACAGTTCCTGACACGGACCCTTGCCGTTGTTGTAGGAGCATCCTCTGACGTCTAGAACAAATTATGTATATTGCATTTGGAAGGCACTGGGATTGTCACCACGGTGTTGTGTAAAGAACGGTCGCATACAGCCAATAAAACAAATCTTAAAGAAATGCTTTATAAACGACCATTGGTTGATTCGCAGGGCGGAACATTGTGAAGTGAGGGGAAGGGTGAAAGCAAAAAAAAGCCAGTGCAATCAAGATTAATGTCTACGTAGAATGACATCTTGAGAACAAGCGGGGTGTTCTTCACGCTTCAAGTTCCATGCACTCTAATTGAGGAACAGGGTTTTGTCATTGGATAAAGTTAGACGTTCGTAAAATGACAAATTCATTCGAAAACAAACAAACAAAACAGAATTATGATAATTGCGCTACTCTTTACCTCTGCACTTCTTTTTGTTTGCGGGATCAACCTGATATCCTTCGGAACATTTGCACACGTACGATCCTCGCGTGTTGACACATTGATGCTGACAGCCTCCATTTTTGTTTCTGCACTCATTGATGTCTGAAACAGAGTAAATCAAGCAATGACGTATTGTAGGTACTTTAATAGGGAGTTTACTCATGAAGATGTCTGTAATACTCCGATACGTCACGGCCCCTCTACCTCTTTGGGACTGAACCAGAGTTCAGCAGCCTATAGTAGGTTACAAGTCAAGAAGGTAGCGGCAAATGCCCCTCAAAGGGAATCAAATATCCTTCCGCCACCTCCGCATCCAATAGCGTCCCATCGTTTCCGTGACGTTGCGGCCAACGCGTGAGGAGGGTCGGGCCTTTCTGTACATATTTGCTTTATCTCTCGACTTTGACTTAGCATTGTGGAAGCCACGAGAGGGAGATTAAGTCTACCCCCTTCCGATGGAAACAAAGACGACTTTCGGGGATTAGCTTCCCCCTCCGATTGATACAAAGGCTGCTTTCAGGGGCTCGGTTCCTTCTCCGATGAATACAAAGGTTGCTTTCTTAAAAAGTGGGGGTCGGAGATAAGTTGGCACCACTCTGTGGCCATTATCTATCCATTGAAGCGTAACAAGGAGCGTTTCTAGTGAACTCTTCTTTTGTTTGCGGAGGGATTTGAAACCGGCGCATCACACTTGTGGGAGGAGCTTCTCCTACCTTCTTAACTTGTAACCGACTATAGGTGGCTGCATTGTGAAATCTTTAGAGCTTTAGGAGAGCAGCCGGCGAAAAATCTCCCCTCTCCCCCACTGTCGTGGCAAAGGCAGCGGTAACATAGAATCTGATGCAGCGTCGAGCTAGATGCGACCGCAGCGCCGGCTTCCGGCCATTTCGGGACTATTGGCGCCGAGATGCTTGGGTTCGCTCTCGTACGGTTCCTGTTTATGACTTCACGATTAGGATTCGCTTAACGTTACTAGATTACCACAGTTACGCAACTGCCCATAGACGCTGCTGCCACGAGCAGTATCCCCCTCTCTCCCCTCCCTCCCCGAGGTCCGCCTCCCGTCGTTCGACGCGCCACCGTTTCTTTGGGGGACGGCGGCTACGGGAAGTGCAGTTGTACAGGTTTTGAAGCGCAGCTTCTAGAGGACGCTTCACCGTAGCTTCTCCGAAGATTACAGTTTTGAAACGCAACCTCTAGATGTGAGCGGAGTATTGCGACGTCGCCAGTTGGGATCCTGGCTACTTATCAGCAGTCGCGCAGGTAAGGTTGATGGTGTGCGCGTGCAAAAATTCACGGTGCGAGCTTGGACTTATCACGTTCGCAACCGCCGTCAAAGACGACAGTATGACATCGCTCTCATTTCCGTGGATGAAGGCAAAGTTAATTCCGCTAGAGACGTCATATGTTGCGTTTGACCAATTCCGGAAAGCCAATCACAGCTACGCGCTAAAGAGAGCGCGCGCTTAGCAAAGTCCCGGAGCTCGCTCGTTTAGCCAGTGCTAGGAGTAGAGCCCGTTGCTGGCGCTGCTCTATGTTTGATCACGTGATGCGAGCCGCGGGAGTAACTCGGATACACTCGAGCAAGACGTTCGGCTGGCATTCGTGTAGATCCAGTGAGGAGACAAGAGCTGCATCAGCGTACGATTGGCACTCGCGTTATTCTTTTCCGTCACTGGAGTGAGGACAGAAAACGGTTAGATGCCAATCATATCACACAGTCTGTGTTAAAATGCTGCCTTATCTTTTTTATTCTAGTTTACTCTGTTTACCTATGCATCTTTTGTTGTAGTGATAGAATCCTGCAGGACAAGAACATATAACTCTGCGACCAATCCTTCTGCACTTGGGGGAACAGCCTCCGTTGTTAACGTTGCAGGGATTTGAGGGTTTCTGTGTCACCTTCGCATCTGAGAAAACGCGAACACACAACTACTATCAACAGGATGCTCTTAGTAAGGTAGAGTTATAAACAACGTTAACTGTAATTTGGAGGGTCTCGTCGTTACATGTAATCGCAAAACTAATAAATATTTGAAATAAAGGCTGTCTTTTCGAACGATCTATGGCTATCATGATATAGATCAGGGGTGGTCAGACGGACATATTCAAAGCGTCATACAAGGAACCATCTTAAATTAAGAGCACTAATAAAAAAGGGGGAGTGGCACTTCTTAAAATTGCTTTTCTTCTCAATTGGTGGCCACGGCGAATACCACTCATAAAGCCACGTGCCCATGTACGTATGATGGCACAAAGCTGACAAACCACAAGCTGCCTTTTTTTTTTCTTTATATACTTCATTTTTTTTTTTTCCGGTGGAAAGGGGGAAGGGGAAGAGGGGGAGGTTATCAGCGAGCCGCGAGCCAGACATGGGTCCCCAAAGAGCCCCATGACTCTCGCAAGCCGCGGTTTAGCCACCCCTGCTACAAAATATCCATGATGCGTTTTCCGTACATAGCATCTGCTCCTAACTGGCAGTCAAAATCCAGCAAATATTGTCGAAGGGTACTGACGAGACCAAGAAAGATATTTTCCGGCCAATTATAAGAATATCATGGGTTAAACAATAAGCCAACTAATTTTAAAGTTCGATATGATTAAGAGGAAAAGAAATGGACCGCAGAAGGCCGGGAATTTCATCCGAACCTATCTCTGATATCAGTGAAAAATGTGGGAGTACTTTGCATTATTGCTTTCCTTCGCAGCCGTTCCAAGACCAACTTAAGGCACCTCTGCAGACGAAGAGTAGTGCAAAGTATGGTCACCATAGTCTGCACTATTCCTCGTAACTCAAAGCATGGGACGCACGGGAGTATGTTTTTTAAACGTACAGTACGTGCCTGCCATATTCCTTTAAACTGTTTTGGTTCAAAAATCAGTGAAAGCTATACGAACGCGTTTAATTCAGGTGAGTCATACGGTCACTGGGACATGTAATCCACGATGAGTCGAATAATGAACTAAAATCTTTAAATTGACTTTTCAATTGGTTAAAAGAAGCATCTGATTTCAATTAAAAACCTGCTGAGCGTTATTTAAAACCGCTAAATCAAATTCCTGAACGACTTGAATCACGAAGAGAGGGTGGGGGTTCACCAAAGTGCCACACGTGGAACAGGAGCAAAGCTAGGGGTGGGACAACGCCGATGATTATCTAATCATCCGTTTTTTTCTACCGCTAGCTTTGCGCCTGTTGTACGGGTGGTAACTTTGGTGCACCCCCGCCCTCCCTACTTGCTTCAAGCCATTCTGCAATTGACTGATTTTGTTGTTTTTGATGACGCTCTCATTGGGACCATATGTTTATTTGCACAAATTGAAAAGTCACTTAAAGAATACTAGTCAGGTATACGATTTATCGTGAGCATTATTCCCCTATACAATGTCCCCGTGGCCGTATAACTCACCTGAGCAAACCGCGTTATTGTACCTTTCACGGATTTCTTTTTGTAATAAATCTGTTGGAATTAAAATCACACACCCTGAATAACTTAGTGCCAGAAGGGCTGAAAGCTAGAGCGGTATTCTCTGCGAGTAACTGCCCATGAGGCGCTGCCATTGCCATTCTCTGACTGAAAGAGCGTTGGGTGTAATATCACCATCTGAGGCACCTTTGTGCCCCGACTAAAAGTTATTAGCAACAATACTGTATTCTCTAAAGAGGTGTGATAAAAAATTGCCTGGCCTAGAAACTGTCGAGTGCAATAAAGGTGCACTTGATGTTTTTTTTTTGTTTTTTTTTGAACGAGGATAACTTTTTATTGGAATTTAGCGGAGATAATTTACCGCCAAGTTTAGCTGGGAAATCGAGACTTAACGTCACATGACGATGTGACGTGATATTAGCACGCTACGTCACCTCGCGTGCTGACCGTGACGTCACGCAACACCATGACATCCAGTGACAATGTGACACCACATGCTGCCATCATGTCACGTGAGGCTGACATCACAGGACGCCATTACGTCACTTAAGACCGGAACGTCAGGTGATACCATGAGGTCACGTGACATTGTGACATCGAATGGCGAGACCACCACGAGCAGGAAAGATTCGTGGAGGGTTCCCGCGTAGAGTTGTAGCTTTAAAACTTCTGAGACACTACACGAACATAACCCTCATGTACTTTAACTCGTTCTTGTATAAAAACGAAAATAGCGGAGTTCTACTATACTTGGGGACAACGTTTTTCTCCTTATGAACGCCCTTTTCCCTTCTGAACGCCGATTAAAGCTATGCGCGTTCTCTTCTTTTCTCCTCGGTAATGGCAAGAAAAGTTGCCCCCGAATAGTGCGTCGTTGCGTTCTGAAGGGAGCATAATTAGCTCCTGAGATGATACTTTTACATTCCCATACTTACATACACAACTTTTCCGGTCGGCAGCCAATGAAGAGCCCGCTGTCGTGCAGTTACATCTGAACGAACCAATCAGATTGACGCAGCCCTCCTGGCATCCGCCGTTAGTGGCGTGACATTCGTTGATATCTAAGCAGTGAACAGAAATAATATACTATACAATGTCGATTGGCCATACAAGCGAGTAAAAATGTTTCTAAGTCCCTCCCGATTGATTTGATGAACTTCTAATTTTCAGGCCGGGTTTCACAAAAGTTATGTACTTGAGAATTGTTGATTCTCTCCCGTATGCAAGACTTGCCACCATAGCCCGGCTTGAACCCTACCGAACATCGGCAGTGGTACCCTCCTTTGGTATTGATACATAAACTTTGGCAGGCGCATGTGGTTTCCTTCTTTGTACTTGTTGATTTCTCCGACAAACAAAACAATTGGCTATTACAACTTAAAAAAAGCGTATTTACTATGTTATTAAAAGAAACAATGAATCCAGGGTGACAATAATTTATGTTGCGGATATTCCTGCAATTGTGACAAGTAGAAAGTCTGGCGAGGGAAACAATTGCTGTTATCCCACGGGTAAAAACTTGGCTTAGCGTATTTACCTGTGCATGTGTTAAACTGATTAAGCCGGTATCCTGGGGGACAGGAGCACGTGACTTTGATACCGTTCCACGAGCAGTTGTACTGACAGCCTCCGTTTCTTTCGTCACAAGGATTCAGGGGTTGTCGTTTTGCCAAAGTATCTGTAACAAACCATAAAAATGGGTTTTATAAGCTAGGTTAAGTGATCAATGTTAGCCTAAATTTCAGAGTGGCTGTCTGTGTGGTCTGTTAGTGCCATAGCAGTGAAAAATGACAAACAAACCGCAGTAGACAATGGGCACCGCAAGGACCTAAATTCAGAAAAAATTTTAGAATGGCTGAACGATGTCCACTCGGTAACTGGCACAAATAGAAAGTTGAAACAGAAGAAATGCTTGTAATAAAAAAAAAAAAACGGAAAAAAAAAACGGAGCGTGTAAGATTTCCGAACGCCAGATGAGGAAGACGGCATCAGTGCTGATTTTATAAAATCAAACTTGATTCACTCACGAACGAAACAGTTATAATCAATATTGCGTTCCCTGACAAATGTGAGATAAAACGCTTTGTGATCTTACAAGAACACAACGATAACACTCCAAGATTTTGGTTTGCATAAAGACCGTGGACAGTCTCGAAACGTAGAGCGTGGCTGATCCAGCTTGGAAGCGAAGCGTTTACTTGCACATTGTGGGAGCCACTGGTTTCCTTCCCCCAAGAAGGCGTAAGCCCTGGACGTTCTAGGCGAAGTCGTCTGGCTCCGAGCCTGGTTGCTCCATATCGTGTCGGGGAAAGTAAACCACCATGTTGGCCTACCCTCTCGCACTCCTCCGCGTGTCTCCCGTTTTCGGGGGACCAGCGAGATCGCGCGTGACAGTCGTACCTGCCCTACTCCGAGTGAACGGCCGTCTGGTCGAGGTGTCCTGGATTGGACTCCGGGCGACGGGTAGAGTCGCGGCTTACAAGCTCGTCCGACCGGCGATGACTCAACGCTACTGTTTCCCCTGGCTCTGACAGTTTGCGTGCCCCCCTCCAAGTGGACGTCCGTCTGCCGAGAGCCCTGGCCCAAAACTCCTGCGACGACGGGTAACGGCGAGAGCTCGTCCCACCGGCGATGACTCCGCTCGCAATTACCCCTTTGGCTCTCAGGTCGGCGGGCGCTGCGGGCACTCTGTGCCCACAGCTTGCTTGACCGCAGTGTCCTTTTGGGGACCCCTGTTTCTCAATAAACGGTGTTGGATACCGGGATCATCGTTCTTGGCATGGCGTTGGCGAACCCGGCGCGGCGACCGCCCTCGCTGGTAGCCGTCGCCCGCGCGGTGGGACGGGCATCGGGTTCCCTCTTTGAGCATCGGTCCCCGGACGTAAAAATACGTAATCCTCCCCACAAACTTATTGGGGACCCCTGATTTCCTCTAGACGCTGTTTAATATCGGGATCATCGTTGTTGGCGTGGCGTTGGCGAACCCGGTGCGGCGACCGCCCTCGCTGGTAGCCGTCGGCCGCGCGGTGAGACGGGCATCGGGTTCCCCTTTGAGCGCCGGTCCCCGGACGTAAATATACGTAACTGGGAATCCTTCCTCACAACATATACTTACACACGCAGTTCTTCCCGTCGGCAGCCAAGTAGGAAAGGGGTGACGTGCAGCGACAAAAAAATGAACCAAGTGTATTGACGCAGCTCTCCTGGCATCCACCGTTGTTCGTCCGACATTCGTCAACATCTAAACGATGAACAGAACGCGTACATATCAAAGTCAATTGACTGTACAGGCGAATGAAGAACATTCTTGAGCCCCTCATGATTTGCTCGATGAACATGTCATTTATTTTCAGACCGGGTTGCCCTAAAACCTAAAGGGTGTTATCGAGGGATATCCGGTCGTAAAACAAACTTGCTTAAATAAACAAATAAACTGAGTCCAATTAAAACTTTTTCTAAAACATGCCTTTAGGTAGTGCATTTATTATATAAACCCAACGTTTGCCCGTGTAGGTTTGAAAAAAAAGTATAAGCCTAACAAAAAAAAGTTTCTTCTTTTTGCACAAGGAGGAAAACGGCAACAATCATTCGGTTTACGCTGGTAACCACAGATGGCACAACATAACCCCCCCCCCCCCCCGGAGAAAAAAAAAAAAAGAAAAAAGGTGACAGCTTGTTTTAGATGAATGCCCGAAAGCAGATCCAGCAAATCCCAGCGTGTATGGCGCCATCTGTACATAGCAGCGTCAACCAGAAGGTCTTTGCCGTTTTCCTACATGTGCATAGGGGAAAAGGTTACTCAGGTTTAAATTCCTAAAATCTACACACGTCAAAGTGGAAAATAATGAATGCTCGACCGAATGACACCTTTATGAAAGTTACACAAATACACTCTCTTAATTGCTTTATTTATACGTTTCTTTTTATGCCCAAATGGAGCTCGGAAACATACCCTGCATATTTGAGAATCGCTGATTTTCTTGCCTATACCTACGCAAGTTGTGTTGTCACGGCCTAGCATGAACCCTACGGGACGTAGAGAGCGGTACCCTCCTCGGGTATTATTGGTGCGTGAACCTCGGAAGGAATCTGATTTTTGGTCACCGCAAGAACGAGAGCGATATCTAATTTGCCTTTCACGGGGTGAATTCGGATGGCAGTTCTCAAAGGATGCGCTTGCTAACGCGAGCGAAGAACGGGGTTTGTCTGCTACGAAGCGTCGTTTGTAGACGTGAATAAAACAAGAAAACACCGTACGTCGTTTTGCTAACAGGCAGAAAAATAAAAGTTTGACGTCTGCTAAGAATCGAGTGCGGCGGCAAAGTGAGATCGGACGCAGGCCGAAATTGTAATCGTCTGCAATTTCACGTTCAAAGCGATCGACGACCCCCGCTACTTTGCAAATCTTAGGTTGTTCTGGTGCCACGGAAGGAGATATTTACCGGAAGATAAACAAAATGCTCTGGACAAGCCAAAAAACTTCCAGCTGTCGAATCGCGAACGGTGAAAACTTTATGATAGTCGATTACGCGTGCAGAGCAGAAAACTCAAATTTGCAGCCGAGAACACCCTTGCTCTCACCTTCATCAAACTCGGAACCCTGTTGTGCTTTCTATTTGTGCACTCGCCAAGAGGGAGCTTTAGTAGATCGACTCGATAACTCCGATAACGACACCGGATACCCCGTCGGCGCCTTTACGCATGTACCGTGTCATTATCGGATCAAAAACAAATTCTACTAAATTTTTCGCATAGGTACTCGAAGGTATATTTAATAAATAAATGTATGAAAATGCCAGCTCATCTGCTAAAAAAGTGAAAAAGTGAAAAGTGAAAAAAAAAATAAACATTTTTTTTTTGGTCAAGCGCTCAGCCAGGCACGTAGCCATGGGGGGGGGGGGGGAGGGGGGGGGGAGGTCCCATGGGACTCGCCCCCCCCCCTTCGAAATTTTTCATTTTGCTGGGGCCAACTCTCCCCCCTCACCCTTATACAGCATTTTGTCATGGGCGCCCCCCCCCCCCCCCCTCCCCTCCCGAATCAAAATCCTGGCTACCTGCCTGCGCTCAGCTAAGCCTTTGCTTCTTTCTCGGAGGTGTTTCAGAAAACCTACAATTCTATTTGTCAATGAATTCTGTTCTCACCGACGCATGACTTGTTGTCCTGGTCAAGCTTGAAGCCATCTGAACATCGACAGAGGTACCCTCCTTGTGTATTGATACATAACGACTGACAGTCGTCTTTTCTTTCCGAGCACTCGTCGATATCTCGGGTGGGATAGAAAAATACGCATTGTGAGAACAAAAATATCGACAAAGAAAACATCACGCCGCAAATAAAAAAAGAGCAAAACCAAAACCAAAGGCAAAGGCGTTTTACGATCCGCCTCCATCAAATAGCATTGCAATATCATCAATGCAAAAAAAGCAGAAAGCAAAAAAAAAAAAAAAAGAATGCACTTAAATATACGGTTTTTGAACGGTTATCGCCTCTGAAATCCCTGAAGAGACCGAGTAGGCGTCGAAACGACGGGTCCCTAATTAGGGCCTAGTTGGACGTCCCCGCTTTTATTAATCTTGCCCCAACCAGGCAGACTTGTGTGAAATGGTCAAGTTAAAAGGCAAGTTCATTAAGAATGGAAGACATATTAGCGGCATACACCTTCTGCTTTTAGAACTTAATAACAAAATAGTCATGTGGCACTGACGGTATCCCTAACGCATTTTTGAAGCGTTGCGCGGATTTGATTTCGCAATATTTACAAGTTTTGTTTAAAGCTTTCTATGCATCAGGGATGTTTGCCTTCTGATTGACTTTGTGGGAAAGTTGTGCAAGTGCACAGAGACGGCAGCAAATTGCTTTCTGAAAATTATATACCGATATCGTTAATCAGCACTTGCAGTAAATTGCTTGAAGATGCCACCGCCAGTCACATAACTTCGTTTTAATGCGAAAGCATTAACTGTCCGATGGAGCGAAGCCGGCGTTATCTGATGTCTGAAGCAGCGAAAAACGGCCCCTAAATACCCACTGGCTGAGCGAAACGGCACATAAATTCCCGGTGGCTGCAAAGCGGACGCGCCCCAGAAAAAACAAAACACAAAGAAAAGCACAGCGACGGAGATGCCTAGTCACGCAAGTCGGCGGGGCGCTCAAGGTCAAAGCAACGCGTCTCAGAAATAAAATACAAAAAAAGCACAGCAACGCAGATGCATCGTCACGGAATCCGTGGAGTCGGCGGAAGTGCCGCACCTGCGCAGTGGGGCAGCGTGATGTCACCGCCGGAGTGCCGTGTGAAAAACAAAGATGTGGCGCGCTGCTTCTAGGAATGCTTTCGCATTCCTACACGTAAGCAGTCTTAAATGTCTTCTGGAATTTTCGGAACGGCATAACGTATTCGGGAGAAAGCTATTGTCTATTAGAGAGCTATTGTCTACTAAAACCCAATTATTTTCAGTCGTGCACGACCTCGCCCTTCCGATGAACAAGAAAGAGCAGATCGATGCAATATTTCGAGATCTATCATGAGCTTTTGATTCATATCATTTACTACGAAGAAAGTTGCAGCGTGTTGTAACTGCTCCTCGTCTACTGGTATGCATTTCTGCATATTTGAAAATAAAACGGACTTTGCAGAAATGAACGGTTATTAGTAAAAAGATCTTGACGTATTTTCGTGAGTGCTCTAAGGTACGGTCTCCAAACCGCTTTTGTTTTTAGTATATGTTAATGATATCGCGGGGAACATTGATTTGAGTGTGACTGTAAAGATGCTTGCCGATGATTGTGTTGATTTCGAAGTTACTAACTCGATGTGTCGAATGTCGCTGAATGAAAACGTTTTGTAAATTTGCCGATTGGTGCGAGATGTGGCAAACGGTTATCAATTACTCCAAAACTTCCGCCCTCAAGATAACACAGAAAATACACCCTTCTTTAGATATCGCGTACGAAACGCACTCAATATGTAAAAGGTCAAATATTTGGGCCTAAACGTTTTCCAAGCTGACCTGGAACTCTCATTTAGACAATATTACATTTAAGGCCCGCAAAAGGTAATATTTCTTAGAAAGAAGGTGGGTGCTTTTGACAGATCGGTGAAACGTTCAGCTCATAAAAGTTTAATTCTCCGAGTTTTATAGAATATGCGTCAATCGTGTGGAAACGTACCTCAAAGAAGATATAAAAAAGTGTAGAAAAATCAACAACTAAGTGAACGATGTTTTTTTTTTTTTTTTTTTTTTACATTTTAAGTTGCGTTTTTTAATATCTTGATTTACTGCTCTCCGACCGCGTGCGTGCTTCGAGCGTTGACTGTTTTGAATCAAGTGTTCGAAACTTCGTAATTAACTCCTGTTTGGATGGTGAAAAACCATCTGCAATATTTTGCAAATAAAGAAATGATAATAGAAAAACTTAAATATATGTTTACAATTAGGAACTTGCTGAGCGTCATCGCAAATCCCAAAATCTGTCGATTTGAGCAATACTTAAAGTGCATGGGTGTGCGACAAAATTTCCACTCGTGACGCAAAAAGAAAAAGGAACAACAACAAAGAGGATGGTATTCTTTTCATCCGGAATTTAAGTAAATTTTTATTATTTATTTAGCTATTTAGTATGTTTTTGTTTAATCCCTGACGTCCACTGTGGCTGACAGTTTATTCTTGGATGGAGTTTTTTTTTTTTTTTCTGTCACTTTGTTGGTAGGAATTTTCGAAAGTCTGGGATGAAGCATCCGATTTGAGGCGTTGAAAAAGGCAATGGTAATCATTGGCATAAGAAACGAATAACACTTTTTGCGTTATTCTATACAATGTGACCGCGTGTAGTGTACAGTACGACGCGCCAAACCATTATTGCCGTCTAATGAGACATGCTTTGGTACAGTTCCCTTTCCAAAATCAATTTCACAGGCATTCTATACACTTACGTTTTAACGACTCTTTTAACTTCCTATCCAGTCGCCTCGTATCGACAATTTTCAATTGATTTCCTAGATACTTTCTATCATCCGATGTCTATGGAGTACAAACAATAGAAATGCTATTGAATTTCTATCCCCACGTCTCAACAAACATTCTGTTACCATATTTATATAGAATGTCTGAAGACTAGACTCGATAGAATAATAAGAGGCAGTGCGGAGAAGCGAAATAACACACACTTGGAACCTCCTTGCAGAGGCAGCTTTTTTCGACTGTGTCAAATACGTATCCCTCCTTGCAATGCTTTATGGTTGGAGATGCAGTTCACCAAACCTTAGAAAAGACATTTCGAATAAATTCTTGGTGAGAAAGAAGCAACATACTTGCTATCTTTTTATCATCTGGGGTGGTCCTCGCTCAAATGATAGACTTTCAAGTGTAGGATATATGTTGCCGTGGAGCAGTCTGCTCAGCACTACTAAATTAAGGCATCTCAAAAAAAAAAAAAAAAGGGGAAGCGGGAAGCGCGCACTTTTAGAGGGAAGCGAACACGCTTCCTTGACTTTTTTGGTTTGGATATCGTTTTTGTCGGAGCATCACGGAGATTTCGGGGAGAGAGGGTGCGCGTGACATCGAGTCAGTCGTCAGAAAGACGTCACTCAGTACCGACCAATGAGAATGTCCCTGTCCGTGACCTCCTTTCCACTTCTCTCGTCCCTTTGATTGGTTGCGCCCAGTTGTTTTGTCTCGCACGCATTCCAAGGCCCAGACATGTACATGTTACCAAGTAAGTAAATACAGTTATTCGTTACTCGCTCAAAAAGTAACTAAATACGTTACTCGTTTTACCGATTCTCAAAAGGAACGCGTTGCTTTAACTGAAAAGTAGCGAGTTACTTTTCTTTTCTTGGACGATCAAATACACAACTGCTTTTGTTTCATTGTTTATTGTTTTCTTTTCAGTAGACGTTGCACTAAAGCAGTAGCTGCCTCTCGACGTTTTTATCAGTTATGTTTCGTCGCTTCATTGAAAATACATCTCCGGCAACGCTGAAGAGTCGTTCTACTGACGCGCTCAAAGGAACGGCCATGTTGTGCTTTAGGAGGAGCTGTTGAATATGGGATTCCACTCTCTATTTTGTTCTCTCTGCTTATAAAGTTTAAAGTTGACAATGGGTTCTGTGCCTTCCCTCGTGGGCAACGTCCGGGTTTACATTCGGTCTCTACGCGATTCTAAAATGCCAAACCAACGATCCTTGTTGTGTTCTATGGATGAAGGGCATTGCCAGCTGAAGAGTTTGACTGACGTGTTCGGCGATAAACGTTGCCATAGTGTCTACGGTGGAAAAGCGCCGAAAATAACACGGACAAACAGAAAGACAACAAGTCTTGCTGTCTTTCTGCCAATTCATTTATATTTGAATTGGCTGTAAGTCTGCAGTGCCTTTTGGCGGGAGCGGACAGGGGACTATTGGTTTACATTCTTTTTATCGAGCCCCGACCTCAAAATCTGTCTGTGCGTGTAATTTTCGGCGCTTTACCACCGTAGATATGAACCAACTGGCCCAAATAAGTACGTTGTTGCTATACTGTCCTACTGTTTAGCTGTTTTTCGGGTCGCCCCCAACCTTTGTCGCGATAGACGCATACTCAGGTTGGAATTAAAACGAGGCTGTTTAAACGGTGTTGTACACCTTACTCCTCAAAAGTAACGAAATACCGTCACTCGTTACCTGGCCTTAAAAGTAACCAAGTACGTTACTCGTTCTTTTTCTAAAATAAGTAACTAAATAGTTACTTGTTACCCAAAATATAATTAGGTAGAAGTAACTCATTACTAGTAACGCGTACACATACACATCTGCCAAGGCCCCACGCGGGTGCCCCCGGTGAAAGAAAAGAAACGTGATGAAGCGGAACGCGACAAGAAAACCCTCCGCTAGAAGTGCACACTTCCCGCTCTCCGTTTTTGGTTGGAGACCCTTTTACTAGTGCTACGAGTGTTCCGTGGCGCGTGTATATGGGATGTCTATGAGGTTCACAAGGGAAAATGGCGAGTGCCCCACGGATGCGTTGTGTCAAACCTAAAGTTAATGTTCAAGATTTATTCTTTTTTATGGAGAAAAACTGCCCTAGTGTTTATTGAAAGGAGATAGGATCGTTGTTCGAATTTGTATTTGTTTTCTACACAATTTCCAGAAAATGGTAAAAAAGCAATAGACAGTGGATGAAAAGTGCATACTTTTTTTTTTTGGAATATCGATAGCCTCTATACACTATATGCTACAGAAATTCTTTAGAAGCTGGATGCATATTTTTGTAAAGGTTGCTTACCCACGCATCCGTAGTTGCGGTCAAAACGGTATCCCACGGGACAAGAGCACGTGGCTGTGCGACCATCCCATAAGCACTTGTCCGGACAACCTCCTTTGTTTACAGCACAAGGGTTCCGGGGTTGTTGTCTTGCCCTGGTATCTATAAAACACGCAAACGTCACAGGGGCTATTAACCGAATGGCAAATTTCAAGTGGAGTTTCGATCGATGTTAAAGTCGCCGACAATTTAAGAACAGCGGGGTGTGGCGAACTCCCAGCATCTCATCAACTCTCAGCCGCGAACGAGACGACAACAGCAGCCGATAACACCAGCGAGGAACGAATTGCGAAGCAAGCATGTGAACATGACAAGCGACGCCCAGCGATTCTTAACCTGTCAGTCACTATCCTAGCGCAAAACAAAAATGTTTGAATGTGTCTAGTAAACGTAGGACGCCATATTAGATCACATCAAAACTTACATACGCCTGAAACGTACCTTCTATAGTTTACATAAGTTCTGATCTATTATTAAAGAAATCCCATATAAAATTTTGTCGCTTTATGGAGTATAGCTCGAATGGTCAAGTGGTGGCAAGTAAAAGGCAAGTGTATGTGCAAATTGGAGACGCTGCGATGTATGGAGCGTCGACTTTCCCGTCAAAATACGGGAGAGGGTCAATGACTGCAGTATACAGCACCCCCCCCCCCTCTCTCCTTCCTTTCCACCAAAATAATTTTTTTTTTTTTAGCGGAAGAATAACCTATGTATTGCCGGACACTCATTCTCCGCCCAAATGTAGCGCTAGTGGTCCAAACAACACGCCAAAGTTTCAGAACTAAAGGTCCGTTGACACACTTGCAACTGAGTACGAAAGAGAGAGGGAAGACCTGTTAAAACCTCTTAAAATTTCTTTGGACAAGAGACCACACTGGTACTCTGGCGCCATCTATGCGGTGACCCTGGAACTGCATTTCACTAGAGCGAAGGTTTCGCGGGATTTCCGAGGTCTAATGTGCGTAACACCTATGAAAAAAGCTCGTTTAAAACGTTGAGAAAAGCTTTTCGAGCCGAGAATGAAAGGATAATGCGCGGTAGAAATATAAAATATGCCGGACCGCCAAGTTTACACTGCCACCCAATAGATGGCGCCAGTGTGTCCTCTCGTCGTCAGAGATATGAAGGTGTTCCAAGACACTCGATTCTAAGAGCTCGCAAGTGTGTGAACGGGCCTTAACCGTTGCTTAAGTTAAACGTTACAAGTGATTCTCTGAAAATATTTAATGGGAAAATGGAGCCTTGTTTTCGCCCGTTTTGGGTAACTGGCTCCATTCGACTCCCTATGTATTCGAAGAGGCCCGTCGGCCGCCATTGTCCCATGAATTATTTCTGAAAATTATTCGTTACTCTTGAATAAGATAATTGTAAGATACGAAACTTCTGTAATCTATTTCGAACCGCAATAGGGTTACATTTCGGTGAAGAATGAGCGCTTGGCGACGCGTAGTTTATTTTTGGCGAAACAAAACAAAAACAAAAGAAAATCTTTGGAGGGGACACTCTGTACAATGGGAGCTTGACGGATGGCGAGGCTCAAAAGATGTTTTGACCCCAAAGGAAACGTGTGACCATGACTTTTCATCATGCCCACTGTCACATCGCACTTTTCTTTTTTAGGCCTAAACATTTTTACAGCTCCGTGACTGGTCGAGCTCCCTCTGTAGAGTGCAGCGATTGGCTGACCCCAAGTGCTCTGCGGGAAAGCAGACGAGTCAGATTTCTTTGAGCTTAAGGTAAGAAGGGCGCCGACAGGTTCTGTTGTTGCCATAATACAGGGCGCTTAGTGATATACTTCACGATTTCCTATCGCCGCCTTATATCCGTCCGTAAGATAAAATATGGAAGCAGCTCTAGAAGAGTTGAAATGAAGTTTCATTCCACAACACAAATAAATAGAGAAGCTCTGTCCCTCTTTGCTTCTTGCTTCAAAGACGGCCTCTTTGCCTGACATGAGGACAAAGTGACAGAACATTACATCGAAAAGCTACTTTCGGAACATACAGTTAAAGAGCAGAAAATACTCGTCCTGAAGCGAAAAAGTGCCACTTAGTTAAGAGTAAACTGTTTATCTAATCCGTCGGAACACTTTACCTTCGGGCACCTTTTACCTCAGCCATGTTTGGGTCACGCGACATGGTTAAATAGTACAAACTCTTCTTTTATATCTGCGCACTTACAAACGCATGTCTTTCCGTCCGCAGCGAGTGAAAAACCGGTTGACGTGCAGCGACAGCTGAAGGAACCATCGTGATTGATGCATTCTCCCTGGCACCCACCGTTATTGGCCTGACATTCGTCAATATCTGAACGACGAAGAAAATTCGAGCAAATGATAGGCGTCATTCTTTTTATATATTAAATTTTGTAAATTTCAATGACCTTTGGGGTAAAAAAAAAAGCTTCGAAGAAAAGATGGCGTTCTCACCTAAGCACGACTTGTTGTCCACGTCCAGCTTGTAACCATCCGGGCACTGGCAGCGGTAACTTCCAGGAGTATTGACGCAACCCTTTTCACAATAGTGCCTTCCTTCAGCACACTCGTCTCTGTCTTAAAAGTATTAAAAACAAAAACAAAAAACGTTCACAATTACGTACTGTAAACGGCTTTAATTTCACGGGAACCTGATTTTCGCGACTCCAATAAAATCACGAAGCATAGAACTCGCGAGTATGTTTTACTGCGCTAACAAATACACAGCATACCACCCCTCATCCGCGAAATTTCATACTCGCGCAAGTATTAAAGGAAATCACAGTTTTCCAAATTCGGGAAACATTGAGTTGGCGAAAATAAAGTGGTTTACAGTATATTAAGTGTTATTATATTATGAGTGTCATGAATTTTTAATTTAACAAAAATTAGAAGAAAAAACGTGTAATAAGAATTCAGAACTTTTTTGTTTTTAAGTAACGAGTCATTTACCTTATTAGACCGTTTAGTGATTTTATTTCAAGTTATACATATAGTCACTGGTCTTTTAAGAAATGAAGGGTGCGGCGACCCCAGTGCATCTCATTAGCGGACCACAGCCAATCAGTTTGCGGCATTCGCCGCTCAGAACGCTGAAGGACCAATCACGAAGCAAGAAAGCTGAGCGTAATGTGCCACTCCCTGCCTTTCCTACGTTGACAAGGGCTTTATGGTAGGGAGGGTTCCGCTCCATGCTCGTCGCCTTAAAGGTATACTTCAACGAAATTTGAAATATGCCCGTCGTGTTCGAAAATAGGTTGAATGTGATCCACAATATTCTTAAATGGCAATCGCACGTTTGTATTTTGAGCCTGGTGGCTGTATTTTTCGTTATAACGGCCCACTCTGGCAAGCGCTCGGAGAGCCGCCAGCGGAGAGCACGTGACATCCCCCGCAATCGTGACGTAGTTCGTCTCGGGACAAGCAAAGCCGCGGCGAGGCTGACGTCGAGAGGAAGCCCTAGTCGTTCCCGCCATCGAAGCGGCTGCTTTTGCACGAATTTTGAGTGACGGATTAATCTTCTATAATCTTGTAGAGGGACAATAGCAACTTCTGGGACACACAAAAGAGATTCTCGGGGAGCGGGGAGTTCCTCCTTCCCCTCTTCTCTCGGGGTGGCCAGAGGCGAGACAGTTATCGTCACTACCTGTCAAGGTTCCTAGACGGGCATTACAAACAAGACGTTAGCGACACCCACCAGGTGCTCTTTGCTAATCGTTTAATTCGTTTTAAAATTGCTTTTCGTGTCTCTTTCAACGTGAAATTGGTGTGTCTGATCTGATGTGATACTGCTCCTTCGAACACGTATAGACGAAAAAACAAGCGCCGAAATTTCGTTGTAGTATCCCTTCAAGGCATCACCCGGAGTGCAAGCTAAAGGGATCATGAAACGATATCGGCTTCGAGTGTTTATGACTTTGCAGATGTGTGCTGGCCCTAGTTTGGCCCAAGTATATACTCGCACAGACCGCCACTGATTCAGAATCTTTTTCGTCGCGGTGAATTTGCGAGGATCAAAGGAGATGATTTCTTCCAGCCATGTCTTGGCGAAGCTTGGTGACGTAATTGTGGGATCGAAACGACCTGCCTGACGACAGTCAAGCGCGACTCATGTATTGAACACGAGAACTTCGTGAGTACTCAACTTCGGCTCGTAACAACCAGTGAATGCCTCGGCCTACAATAGGGTAATGGCTTGTGTCCAACCACTGCGGTGATGAGTATAGACGAACTCTAACAATGCCTAGAGCTCAGCACGCGTTTTCTGCTTTGCCGACCCCATCCGTGGTATATGATTAACGTTGGCAGCATAGGATAGGCATAAGGCCGCGTGGCCGCGTGACCTGGCTCCGAGTTGTGGGGATGAACAATGCTCATATTTCTTAAATGTTTTTTTTTTTTTTTTTTTAGATTGCCATTGCTTTGAAATAAAAACTAAGACAAGTTTATTCAGTTATTAACGTTCGGGAGCGATTCGAAGTTGTATTTAGTGAAAGTTGAAAAACCGTTTCATGACCACTTTAAGAATCGTTGCGTCGTAAATTTAACTGGAGTCGAGTACCGCGTCAGCTGACGCGCGGGGGTGTGTAAGGCACGATGTGCGTTACACTTTAAAAAGATGTCCGAGCCTGTTTCTTTTCCAGCGTAGTACGCGGTGGGCAATCAAACATTGTCATACCGAAAGCAAGAGGAAAACGGCGGGGACGCCAATACGGGTCTGACTTGAAAACGCGACTTGCAAAGGTACCGCTATTGTACGCGGACCATACACATTTAAAAGGTGAAATTTAACGCGGTTCCGGGTCTCTAGAAGTACTGACTAAACGAAATTTTTTTTTTCAAGATGATTCATAATAACGAGACGTAATGGGTATTCCGAAAGACGGTTTATGCTTATTGTGATATCTGTAGATACGTGCTTCTTTGTGCGTTAATAAAGCGGACATGTGTTTTCTTCCCAAGGTGGACTACGTATGGTAATATTTTACGTGCGGAATATGCAGGTTGAGGCCGGAAAGACTAACAGATTTGGCGTGCTTGTCCGAATTCGTATTACAAACATGCATAAAATGTGGCAAGCGAACATACTTTCGCAAGGAGTTTCATGTCTATTTGGTTCAGAGCTCAAGTCGAAGGTGGTAAAATATTTAAAAATGTAGTGGAAGCGTGGGCCTCGCATTTCGTATGCCTTATACCGGATTATTGTCGTCTACACGAACACTGATTTTTGAGCTTGCTCCAGGGTGATCGTTGTTCATATATTTCGTTAAGTATTAATCACCGCGATTATCTCGCTCGTAGCCAGCCTTTGCTATTATTTTTAGCGTTTTTGCGTTCAGCAAGCCACCCGGGAGCCAGCTTGTATACCAGCGTGCAGACGACAACCAGGCTTGTATAGGACATAAAAAAATACAAGGCCTACGATTTTGCTTAATTTTTAATATTTTACTGCCTCAGAATTGAGCTCTAAAAATATACAAAACTTCAAGTGAAACTACGCTCGCATGCCCAGTTTCCTGTGGCTCCCCAGTGGCTGAGATGCGCAACACACGTGCGCCCAACTTCCCTCTATTCTACGAGGGAGGCGAGGGAGTGGCTTAGCGACGCGACCACCGAGGGGCAGGACCGCGGGCGCAATGATGCGCTCCAATGAGAAATCGAAACCTAGAAAGGCGTCTAAATTCAGAGCTTTTTTAGAACGCCGTAAAATGCTGCCCCTGCTTTATGTCCTTTTAAAAAATGTTGACTTGGTGGTTTATGATGATGCACAGCAATTGAGTTTCCAATTGGAACCATATGTCAATTTTCATTAATTAAAAGTTAATTAACGAATTTTAATTAATTAGCCGATTGATCGTTACGATTATTCCCCTATGCTATGTCCCCCTGGCCGTATAACACACCTGCACAAACCACATAAGTATATGTTTCACGGTTTTAAAACAAATCTGTTAAGTTAAAAAAAAAAACCTGTATCGATATAGTATATATTGTAAGGATGCAAACGCAATCCCGTTGATCACTTCATCGTCGTCACCAAAAATCCCGCATATCAAACGAGGCCGATCGTCATCGCGCTGGGGCAGCAAACAATATAGGACGCTCTCTCGTGCTCTAATGCGATGGAAGACGGCGAAATAACAACGTCGTGAGCATCTTATAATTTCTTGTTAGGATGACCAATATCGTCTGAAATAGGGTTTTCATCTATGTGTAACTCAGAAGTACTGCAGTCAATCACAGGACACCCGGAACAAATAAAATCGACACCGAGAATAACCTCGTGAGTACGAACAGGCAAAACAATAAATTGGATGCTGTGAAACATCCCTCCGATAACGGCGCGCGTGGTGCACATTGCTGATTGAAGAATTAAATTTGTCCCTGCGTTTCGCATTAAGGGGGATTCAACCGCTATTTATTTGTACCCTTTTCCTCATAGATGGCGCAGAATTTTTCCGGAACAAACGAGTTGCATGTTCGCAGCTGCGCATGCAGGTCGGGCGCTCGGGGTGGGCTCGGGCCACGGGCTGTTCGCCGCCGATCTCGAGCTATATCTTCTTCGCTCTGCGTCCGCCGCTGGAGGAAGCGGCCAACAGGCGGCGCGAGATACGAGCCAGTACATGCGTAGATTGCAGTGGCTTACAAAACGTAGAATAAGCTCTGATTTCCGAATTAATTCGAAGTTCCATCCACGTTTGAAATTATCGAAACCACAAGGTGCGGCGTTGCGGCCGTTTGGACAACCACAATTACCACGCAAACGTTGTTTTGCAAAAAAAAAAAAAAAAGAGCTTAATTTAAAGCTAGAAAACAAAAAAGAAATAAAGTGGCAGTTTTGCACTTCCTATGTCGTATATCGGCCTGCTCTTCGTCTCAATACTGGTTTGCAAACCCGCTTTCAGGTTGTTTGGAGTAAAGCCCATTTATCATGGGAAAAGTAGCGCCAATCACTTTTGTGGAAATACTTGAGACACGTGCCGTGCGCCACTTCTGACAAGAACTAGAGCCACTAAATGAGCTGCGCTTAGAGTATCGGCACTCTGTTCGCCAACATTGTTGTGGGCGCCGGCATTTTGGTGCTTATGCAGAGTAGACGCAACTGCCGATCGTCATGATTCGAAAGTGCGACTTCCTCAGCATTAGATTTGGTGTTAGGAAGCTCATATAAAATTGCTTTGCTCTCTCGCGAACTGTTTAAACATTTGTGGAGGACGGAAAAGCGTTTCCTGCAATTTCGGTAAATTCTTCAGATAACTGGGAACCATGATTTTAAGCTACAATATGAACAAGTGTAGTTACTCTGAAGCGTAGCTTATTTAGTGGCACTATATATAGAAGAATATGGCGTCTGAAATCTAGCTCAGTGCGGCGCTGTTGCGCCATGATCTTCCCTAGTGCCACTAAATAAGCTACGCTTCAGGGTAACAACACTTGTCCATATTGTGGCTTAAAATCATGGCTGCCAGTTATCTGAAAAGTTATCTGAAATCACAGGAAACGCTTTTACGTCCTCCACAAATGTTTAAACGCTCAGCGACAGAGCAAAGCAATATTACATGAGCTTCCTAACACCGAATCAAATGCCGAGGAAGTTGCACTTTTGAATCATGACGATCGGCAGTTGCGTCTGCTCTGTACAAGCACCAAGATGGCGGCGGCCACAGCAATATTGGGGAACAGAGTGCCAACCCTAGGCATCGCTCATTTAGTGGCGAGGTCCACACTTCTGCACGTCCAGAGGTGTGGGCCTCGTCGAAGAGGTCCACATTTCTGCGCGTCGAGTCAAAAGCAACAAGAAGCACACAAGAAGCAACCGTTTCCCACCCGTAAACTGTACCAAGGAGTTCTGTCCAAGCAAGTGGCGCGGCTCTACTACTCGTCCACAATCGCGCGCCAAGTGCACAGCAGCTGACAAGATTGGCAACGGGTATGGCAAGAAAGGACTCTTTCCGTCTATCTGCCTGTCAGCGAAAAAGAACCACCCAAATACACAAAGCCATGTTGCACTTGAGTTATCCTCGTAAATTCCATGAGCTGAAGGCGCTGCCGGCAAGTGCAGTCTAAATTCATTTGATAAAAATCACGCTTTCAAGTACCGCGAACCATTGTTGTGGAAACGCGCAAGACACGTGCGAGGAGCGGGTGCTCCGCTGCCATTCGCTTCCAAGGGCCGCTCATTTCAGTACTGCGCCGACAACTGCAGACTAAAGGCCTGTTCACACATGCAGCGGAGCGCTACGAGCGTAGCGCTTACCTCGCGCTAAGCGCGTGCTGACGGGAGCGTTCACCAGCTTTGTATCGCACCGTCAAAACTGTTGCTCATGGCAGACGATAAGTAGCTGACGGCACGTGAGGAGCGCTACATCAGCGCTTCGCTGCATGTGAGAACCGACCTTGAATGGACCTTTTGTAGAAATACGCGGTGCGCATGCGCGGAGTATTTCATGCGCCTGGGTTTGAGAGTATCTAGTTCCAAACAATCCACCATCTTGCATTTCTCGCCTTTGAGCGGTTTCGTTGTGTCGACCTCGGGGCGGAAGATTACGCACGATGGGGACAAAGGTGAGCTTGGGGGAGCCGTATCTAGGTCACATCGCCTCAATGGGTGAACAGGATGTAGCTGACGTTTTGGGTGTGGAACGGGTGGGAGAGGCCTTGGGCGCGCGTTGTTTTCCAGTCACCTAGTCTCGAACCGATTCGCGTGACTAGGTGGCAGTACATATTCGCCAAGAGGTCCATTCATTTGATAAAATTCACGCTTTCAAGTACCGCCAACCATTGTTGCAGAAACGCGCAAGACACGTGCGAGGAGCGGGTGCTCCTCTGCCATTCGCTTCCAAGGGCCGCTCATTTCAGTACTGCACCGACTAGGGTGCCTTCATGTGCGCTTTGCTTGGGGTGATGACATCTGGCCATTTTGTTTCGAACGGTTATTTTTATTTTTTGTTCTAAAGCGCGTGAAAGAGCGTGTCCCTGCATGCGCTCGTGGCGCTGACTGTGCTACGGCGACATTTTGTTTCCTGCGATTTCTTTGTATTTTCTCTGTGAGCGCGTGCTGTCGGCATCGGGTACTACAAACGATGGCATCACACTGAGCTGAAGGACAATAGAGAGTTTTAGTAGATCGTTCCGATACCTCCGATACCCCCGATAACGATACTATATATGTAAGCGCAAAGGCGGAGGCAGAGTATCGGGTATCGTTATCGGAGTCATCGGGACGATCTAGTAAAACTCTCTATACATAGCTTGCACTGACGTCACCCAGTACCCAGCAATGGCGTCCTTTGCACGTGCGGCCAGCCTTCTACAGAATAAAGAGCACGATGTGAGACGCTCGTGGAGGCGCGTGCAAACCTACCTTCCACTGCATTAATGGGACGCTTAGTACCTGGGAATGGCGACTAGAATGACGTCACGTGAGAACTATGTATTGAGGCACACTAGATATAGAGGGATCGGTGGCCAAGTGCAATAAAGAAAAAAAAAAAGGATCGGTGGCCGAGTGGGCTAGAGCCAACGTTACTAAAACACTCAGTTGGGAAACTCGCCGTCGAAACCTGGGCCGCTGGGGTCCACCGAGACCGAGCTAAATACGACAACAGCGCCACTCTTTATCATTTGTTTGTACTGTGGTCACCTTGAGCTTTTAGAAAGCATGTTTTTGCGTAAAAACAAAGGGAAATGGCCCTTTTTGTATGAAATTTATTGGAGTTTAGTACAAAATGGGGGGCGCGTGATGTTTTTAAAATCTTTAGTTTGCAAGGTTTTGCGGCACAATTAATATTGTTTTTATACAACCATGCCTCAGCGGTGCTTTCAGGTAGCGCGTCCCGACCTAGGTGCATTTTAACTTCGGTAGTAAGACGCGGCCCGCCCACTGGGGAGACGGGGGTGGCACCCCTGTAACCTCTTCTACTGTATATGTTTCGGCGCCGAAATGGCTGATTAAAGCCAAAATAGAAGTGACGTGCGGTTCCTCGAACGGCCGCTGCGGGAGAAATGGTGGCGTTGTGTTCGTCATTAGCTCGGTGCTCGAGGACAAATCGGGGACACTTTTTCAGAGCAGTCTCTATGGCAGTTTCCCAACTGAGTGTTTTAATAACGATGGCTAGAGCACACCAGCTCGGAGCACGTGGAGCGAAAGCTCGCGCTGTATAACCCCGGAATCCTGGGTTCAATTCCCACCCCTGCCCGTTTCGATCTAGATGAACATCGTACCGGCGTGCGGTCGTGTATTATTACTATTGCGTGATGCACGTAAAAGAACCCAGGCTACCGATTGTACTGCACTGGCTAAATTGATCACCTACAGCTGGGAGACAAGTCGCCCGTTGAGGCAGACTATGTTCTAGGCTGTATAAACAAACACACACCCCAATTTGTTTCCAGACAGGTAAGGTAGCACGTCTTCGTTCCACCGTGACATAGTAAGATCACTGTTGAAAGAGGTGTTCGTAACAAACAATAGCATAGTGAACTCCCGAGGTTACTTATGAAGGCACTCAAGTTATTTAGAGGTTCATTTAATTTTGCCTAAAAATTAGAAAGGTGAAGAGAAAAAAAAAGAAAAGAAACGTACGCCTCACTTTAGGTAGAAACGAATTTTCTACCTATTGATGGCCCGTTTGGTTTTCTTAGTAATCCGCAAAATGAGAAGAGTTAAATTTACAACAAAAAAAATTGTTTTGGGCGCCAAAACGCTAACGTCAAAATTCAATTTGCATCTCAGAGTAAGCAACTGTTTGTTGGTTAAGAAAATATATTGTAATTGTTCAAAATAATAGAATTCATGCTTTTTTTTGTTTTTCATATCCACTAGCCACCAAACAAGGTCTTCAGAGAATGAGAATATCTGAAATAATGTTTCATAAAATGAATGTTGTTCGGAATAAGTATTTTAGCCTTCTTTGCAACTCATTCAACTATTTTTTTTTATTTCCAAATACATATTAGTAGGGTGCCTTCATATGCGCTTTGCTTAGGGTGGTGGCATCTCGCCATTTTGTCCCACACGTTTATTTTTATTTTTTGTTCAGAAGCGCGTGAAAGAGCGTGTCCCTGCATGCGTTTGTGGCGCTGACTGTGCTATGGCGACATTTTGTTTTTGTCGATTTCTTTGTATTTTCCCCATGAGCGCGTTCTGTCGGTAACGGGTACTACAAACGGTGGCATCACCCTAAAAAAAAAGGACATTGACCATCCTAGGATATCTCTGCTCAACCCTGCACAATCTTAGGGTGCTTACGAGCCACGCTTGTAGCGTATGCAAGCGTTTGACCACGCGCGCTAACATAGCACACACAAAAAAATAGAATCAACAAAAGTACCGCCTTCACAGCCTTATCAGGCCTTCGCTAGAAGTCTGTTTATGACTATACTTTGTTTCAACTTGTGTTGTACCGCAGGAAAGGCTACAAGCGCGAGCTCCTTGCTCTAGGGCACATCTCGGCGGCACAAGCTCTCGTGCACCAAGGGCAGCAGCCAACGCTATAAGCTCGCGCTTCTAGCCTTCGCTGCAGTACAACATAAGGTGAAACGGAGTATAGTTACACTTTTTTTTGCAACTTTCAAAAAGTGCGGACCAACGGAGCCATCATTTGTAATTCTGTTGTGTCTATGTCTATACAGCGGGAAGTTAGTCAGCTCTGAGGGCATCTGGTGTCTTCGTTGGAGATGAAAGACAGTGCAGTATACCACTGCTTGTCTGACATCTTAAACGTGCCTCACGCAATAGTGATACATGCAGACTTGTACCGTAGGCATTACAAGTAATCAAATTACTTGTAATCGAATACTTTTTGAATTAATTTTGTAATCAGTTGATTACTTTGATTAGGCAGTAATCACAAGAGTAATCTGATTACTTTTTGAAGTAATAAAAATCACTTCTAACCCCCTGCACACACCTTCTTTTCCTGAAACGAAAAAAAAAAAGATTTGCTTCTTTTTTCGAACAGAAAAAATAATGATTTTTGCGGAGCTGTAGGAAGCGAGGTCAACCCCTTTGTATGTACAATTTCTGTGGAATGTTCGTTTTTTTTTTTTTTTTTCGCGCTGGAACAAGGACTGGGAAGACCCAGGGAAGCCCCAGTGCGTGACAAAGGCCATTCAGGGCGAAGTTTGAGGGAGCAGAATGTAGCTTTGTAAGTCCTTCGTTCAAACTAGCCCCCTCACGCACACACACACAGAAATAAAATAAAACAATCCTGCTTACGGTACCTATCGCAGCCCGTAGGAGAACCTGAACCGAAGAATGTCTAAAGCGGATGCAAAATATAACAAAGCCTGTTCAAATATTTCCCTATTTCCCCTACGTAGTCTCTGTGACAAGCAAGGTTTCGAGCTGAGAACTGGTCGGGGCGATCTCTTCCGCTAATGGATACTACACATGATCCGTTTCAAATCCCGGAGCTGCTGCTCTTTTGTATAACATGGCGAGTTCATTCACATGTGAATAGTAAAATGAGCAACAATCAAGATCTATACTTCGTTTCAATTTATCTGCGAGCGAAGCCAAAGCTAGAAGCGCGAGACCAGCGCTTTGTGCGTTTCTCCCCAGCTTGCGCGCTCGAGCAAAGCCTGAACGCACGGAGCTTCCGTGCTCGCGCTTCCAGCTTTGCCTTCGCTCGCACGTAAGGTGAAACGAAGTATAGAACCCCCTCCGCTTCCCCCCCCCCCCCCACCCCAAACTGGCGAACGCCCAAATCATTAAACTTCTTCAAACGAATTCTATGCTTGTGTCCGCATTGTGATGGTGCAACGACCACGAAGAGGGAACCCGTTTTTTCTTCTTAAATACTTGCGAAAATGTGAAATATAGGTTCGAAGTAGTTCATTGTTATGAGCGCTAAACATGTAAGTCTTCACACAATAAAGTAATCAGAAAAGTAACGGTTACTTCTTGTCCAATTACTTTTGCTGTCGAGTAATCAAGTAATCTAATCGAATACTTTTTAGCCAAGAGTGATAGTAATTGTAATCGATTACGTTTTTTTTAGTAACGTGTACAAGGCTGGATACATGACAGCACGCCGGTACGATGCTCATAAAGATTGAAACGGGCAGAGGCGGTGGATTGAATCCACGATCAGTGAGCTTTACAGCGTGAGCTTTCGCTACACGTGCTACCGATCCACGAGCAACGAGACATCGCGGTAGAATTGGAGCTCGAGAGAAAAACAACAACAGCAACAGCAAGAAAATCTCCGGTTTGAGGCATTTAGTAGTTGTGTCGCCATCTCGTTTATTATGTTGGAAATAAAATTAACAGGGTGATTTTATTTACACAAATACGCAAATACAACAATATTTTGCTTTCTCTTCATGGTCTTAAAATTAAGATTATAGGCACCCCTAGTACGTACGGCCAAGCGTTTTGTCACGTTTGTCTTCTAAATACTTGTATTTTCAAAAATGCCTCAAAACGCGCTAAAAACAGTCAAAACGGTCATATTTCTGGATTTTATTAAAAATCTCCAGCGCTCTAAACGAAAAATCTAAGGGCCGCACAACCTTCATTACGTTATCATAAGAAACCCCCAAAAGAATGAATACTATCGTGCATTCCTGAAACTCAGGTTTGTGTAGCGCAATTTGCCCATTGAGTGACGAGCGGTTGAATCCCCCTTAAGGGTCCTCTGAAAGGTGTTTGTCCTTTCCGAAGTCTTGAACAAAGGTCTATACCACATCACAGATATAGCAGTCTCTGTGTTGACTAGCGCATTCACCTTTAAGCCTTCAATAAATACTGCGATGAAGTCGGTTATCGGATATGATTTATGACATTTTGTGACTGCGCAGTTCTCTCCCCATGAACTGCGAGAGTTAGTTTTTCGTGCGAGCTTTTGGGTGCGTCTGCGTGTTCGGCATCATGGGGGGACAGAGAGCGGCGGTAACGTGACGGAGAGCGTCGTTGAGGAGGTGTTGGTTGCGCTCTCTGGATGCGTCCTGTATCACGATAGGTGTTGCCCTGTCGCCCTCGCGTATAGCATGAGAAGCTATAGTATGCCCCATCGTTGTTATAGCGAGCTAAATACGTCGTCGTCCCGTCTTCAAGGCGCGTGCGGCAATAGCGTGCAACGTGACCTCGGTATTCGCAATAGTAACGTATACCGGTCTCAAATCAGTGTAGCGGCGTTCTGCGCATGTGGGCGTAAAGTTGTTACCTGGCGATAACGCAGCTAGAACTGGTGTCTGATGCAGAGGTGATGGGAGCAGCGCCGTGGGTTGCTCTGTAGGCTGGGCAACCTGTGCCGAGGCGGGTTGCGACACTCGTTGAAAAGATTGAAGAGGTACCACCACGGTTTGTGTTGAAGGCGGGGTCAAATCCCGGCATTGGCGGGTGCTGGTATATTTACGCTTCGTATACGGGCAGTGCCGAACACTGGTTAATTCTTGTCGGACGAGAGTCCGGAGCCGGGAGGATTGGTCCGCTTGTTAAATGTTTGATGTGTTTCCCAAAAAAGGTTTTGTAGTTCCTCGCTTTGGACGATCTCGATAATGGCGCGCAGCTCGGTGTCTGAAGAGGCAGGAAAATGGGATGTCATCCGCGGGTCGCGAAGGCGGATGTTTTGCATCTCGTTGAGATTCTGGCATGTATCCGCAATTTCAGTGACCGTTGCAGGTATTTTTGAAAGAAAAACGGTGAAAGCCGTGTCAGAAATATCTTTGAAAACGTGACGAGTGTGCGTCTCATCCGAACGTTGGACTCACTCGAGTTTTCGTCTAGCGGTCTCACGGCGGTTTAGGGATGTTCCAAAAATGTCCTTGAGTTCTGTGACGAACGTTGGCCAGTCGGCTCTTTCTTGTTCGTGGTTCAAGAACCAGGTTCTGGAGACTTCGCTCAAATAAAAGGTCACGTTTGCGAGTTTAGTCGCATCGTCCCATCAGTTGAGTGTGCTCACCCGATGAAAGGAGTCTAACCGAATTTCGACGTCTTCGTCGCGGAGTCCTTAGAAGACCTTGGGATCGCGTTGTCAGGGGAGAAATCTCCAGCCCGGGATGGTCAGTGTACGGTCGGTCATGGTACTGGTCGTTGCTGCCGTTCCCATTGCGGAAAGTGGGCTTGTTAGCGTTCTGGCTTGAGTGACGGTTTGTAGGGTGCGGCTTCACAACTCCAGGTTTCTGAAGGTTCCCCTGAAGGCGAGATGGTATGGGAAACATCACCTCCACCAAGTTGCAAGGAAGACCGGACCTCAGAGCGCCAGAAAGCGTCCTAGTGTTCGCTACCCCAGCGCGATGATTTTTGCACGACTTGTTGCAAGTTCCGCCAGGAAACGGTGACACGATAGCTCGGTAAGACAAGAGGTTTGGCGATCGGCTCAGATGCACGAGTTCATGCGCGAGTCAATGCACGTGTTCATGCGCACGAGCCACGGAACTCTATCCAACAATGATGATGGGCCTCGTTTGATGAGCGGGATCTTTGGTGACGAGAAGGAAATGATGAATGTGGTTGTATTTGCATCCTTACAATATATATATATAGTTTTACTTGAAATTCGCTCCTGCAAATTTATACAATAATCCGGTAAATGAGGTACATTGCGTAGGTGAAATGTTTAGCTCATTGTGCATACGGAAATAATGAACTTTCAAACCAAACCGTTTGTACACTATGGTTTCAAAACATGTTGGCAACATGACATCTGGCTTCCCGTTTGCTTTAGGAATAAAGTACGTGCACAGAGATTTTTTTTTTTTATCGTAAAGTAAGTTTTGTATTTGGTCGCAAGCTGTCGAGAAACTTGGCTTGCACATATACAAAAAAAAAAGGAAATGAACCCTACTAATATTTCGGTTAAAAAGGTTTCGGGGAAAAAAGAAAGATCTATACTCACCGATACATTCTGTTCCGTTAAGAAAATAACCGCTCTGGCATGTGCAAGAATGACGTTGGAGACCGTAGATGCACATCTGTGCGCAACCGCCGTAGTCGTTTCCGCAGGGGTTAGGGTGCATTGGTGTCTCCAGTGAAACGTCATCTTGAGGAGAGTCTTTCAAATTAGAAAGAAGACACAAGTCAACGGACTTAAGTGAAAAAAAGTTAAAGAACTGTACTTCGTCGAACATACAGCATACGACATTCGGAAATGTGAAGCCGCGAGAACACGTACATTCATACTGCCTTGTTTTTGCATCCAAGAATTTCGGGTAATTTTTTTTTTTTCACTAAACATCATGTCACTCTCCCGTCCTTACTTTGGCCGCGACCGATAAAGTAAACCCAGAGAAGAATATCTGTTTTAGTGTAAAGTTGTTTTTCTTTTTTAAAGAATTCTTTTAAGTCTGGAGTAAAGATCCTTAAGCCGCAGTTCCATTGCTAATACATCATACAAAAGGCACGGTCTTTTTAGACTTAGGCTAGGTGGCGCAAGCTACCGCCCGTTACAAAGGGTATAGCCATGAACATCCATCCATCCATCCACGGTGTTCGTCGCAGACATGATGACCGAAATATTTGCGGACATGACTCAAGCACATTCGAAGCATGCTTGCTTCACATATATAAAGGATACATGGTATATGTTTGTTGATAGTTTTAGTATCACCAACGTGCCAGGGCCGACATACAAGCAACAAACGCGCCTCGGACAGTGTTTACAGACTGTCCTTTGCATGATGTATGAGGAGTGTGACCTCGGCTTGTATCGAGAGTGCATCGTCTATTTTTTTTATTTTCTTTTTATTTGTTTATCTGAAATAACCCCAAGGTATTTCTATTCAAGTGGGGCAGTCTGATTAGAGAACCATTACGAAGAACACATTAATAAGAGCATTCTTAAACAAGACAACATCGGTAATGCTAACACTCAAAGTGGGAAGGTGGTTCCGAGAAATCGACGTTCGGAGTATAAAAGAACACCAAATAGAGTACGATTTAAACTTGGGAATTCAGGTCTTATGACAACGATCGATGCGGAAAGAGATGTAAATGACGGCTTTATTATTTCAGGGCAAAGCAAGTAGGTTAAACATTTTACGAAAAAAAAAAAAGACACAAACGAAAGGATTTTGTTTTTTTCGGCTGTGCAGTAGAACCGGCGTACCTAAGGAGTTTTTTCATGGTATGTCCTAGCCAACCATACATGGTTGGTTCGGAAAAAGCGTGCCGAGCGGTTTCGAAAGGATTCATTCGAAGCCTTTTTAATGATGAAAGGCCGGAGATACACGTGGCTGCGAATAATTTTAAAGGCTCGTTCGCGTACTTGCGACTGCTTACGACGGAGTGCGTCACGACCCATTGTGATCTCTATTTCGAGAGGACACATTGGCGGCGACTATCGGGTAGCCCTGGAACACTCGCGATTTTTGTATACTTTCTGTTGTTTTACGCATCATTCTTTCACCACTAGGCTGGAACAATTTTGATGACGCTATACACGACCATTTCCCATGGTAGTTCGTACGTTTGATCTGGCAAATACTGCGAAACATACGCTCTGGTGAAATACAGTTCCAAAGTCAGCTCACACTTGGCGCCAGCGTGGCGGCGTGTTCTCTCGTGGTAAGATATCGCAAGGGGTCGTTACACGCTGGGCCGTTAGCAGTCGCAAGTGTGTGAGTTATCCACAAGTCTGAACGGGTCGATGTTTCCTACAAAATGACTTTTAGCAAAAACGGAGCGAGGGAGAATTTTCCTTTGAAAAAAAAAGTATATCTCACCTGAGACTTTGAGACATCTAGGCGGCGACCCGTCCCATACCCTTCTGTGGCAGGTAATGGGTGTGGTAGAAGTGGGCCTGAAGCCGGGTTGGCAGTAAAACGCGAGTCGATTCTTATTTCTCCACACAACCGCAAAACCATTACGGGGAGCGGGCGGAAGCCGGCAGCCGAAGAAGCTGCCGACCCGGCTGTGCCTGTCTTCGGCCGAGCGACGTCGTACGTCCAACGTTAAGCTCTTCTTCTCGCTGTAAGGACAGGGTGTTGTCCTCGGTACCACCGGGGCTCGAACCTCCTCCGTGGCAGTCGTCCCTTCGGTGCCACCTAGATATGAAGAAAGTAAACAAAGAGAGCCCAAGGGTTTCAATCACGAAAAGCTCAAGGCCGCAGTTTCACTGCTCATTCAGCACAAAGATTACATGATGTTCACAGCAGACATGACGAAAGAATTACCTGCGGGCACGCCTCTGGCTTGTTTGAACCAATGTTTGCTACGTAGATGTGCACGCACCGAACATGTTTCGCAGACAGTTTTTTTTTTTTTCATAACCAATGCGGAGCACAAGTTCGTCTGCTTCCTTTGCGAGGGGTTGTGATGACGTCAGAACGCCGAGCTCTGATTGGTTCTGAATGAAGGATAGTGGGCAGACCTCAAGACAGCTTGTTTTGATGTCTACCCATTATCCTTCAATCAGAGCCAATCAGAGCTAGGCGTTGTTCTGACGTCACCGCAACTCCTGTGCAAGAAGCAGGCTTCTTGCTCTCCGCATATGACAAGACCGTCATACAAGAAAGAACTACGCTCCAGACAGTTTCTGCAGGCTGTTCTTTTTTATGATGTATTAGCGGTGTGATCGCGGCTTAAAGAGACACTCAATTGGATGATAATGCAACTAAATGCAAAGTTGCAAGCGAGCTGGACAAGAATGACGAAAATAATCCCTGGAGAAGGGGAGCAGGACCAGGCAGATTTGTTTCGGTCGCGCACCAGTCACCTAGTTGTGAATGGAGATTTGTGTTTGTCCTTTGCCCTCCTTGTTTCCAGTCTCCAGGGGTTATTTTCATCACTCAAATGAATAACAAGATATGTTGTGATATGGTGGTATGGTGATAGCTGAATTTACGAGCTCTAAGTGTCCTAAAAAAAGGAAACCCCGAAATTACACTCATGGGCGTACGATTTCCCTATTAAAAATCTAATAAAAGATCACGACGCTCCCCTCTTTTTGCGCCTTGGACAAGACACCAAGGGGGCGCCGTCAAACGGTGTTTTCGTGGAATATTTGCTGTAATTACGTCTCTCACACCCCAAATATTTGACGTTTTTTGTCGAAGTATAATGCAGAGCGCACCCAAATAGAGCAATATTAGTAACGTCCGGAACTTCCACGCAACAATGAACTATCTTCATTAGTAAAATTTTATTTAGGGGGTGAGGAACCCAAGGACACCCCCCCCCCTCCTCCTCCAAGAAAAAAGGGGTCGTCTTTATTTTCATTGCTGTGGGTTTACTATGACGTCTTGCCATTTAGAGCTGGTCATTCGTATTGACTAAATCCCAACAAACAATATGCCATCCAAGACAAGCTTCTACAAAAAATCCCTTCAGTACCCCTCTAAGGCCTGTTCACACTGTCTATACTTTGTTTCACCGTATGTTGTACCACAGACAAGGCTAGAATCGCGAGCTCATAGCGTTGGGAGCTACTCTTAACGCACGAGAGCTTGTGCCGCCGAGATGTGCCCTAGAGCAAGCAGCTCGCGCTTGTAGCCTTTCCTGCGGTACATCATAAGGTGAAACAGAGTATAGTTCTAAATAAAAAATCAAGATTTTCTGACAATGAGCAGTTCAAATTAGCGTGTTGAGTTATTTTCTTCTTTCGTCTTGTCCGTGTCTATACACGCGTCTTACACGCGATGTCATCGCATCCTGCTGGTGGTAATTTGTAGTTGTTCTTGCCGAGAAAAACAAGTTTGATTGTGCAAAATCTATGCTGTAGAAGGCACTCGCTCAGCAGCAAGGCCTCCACAATGGCCGCTGATGCGATGTCAGTGCAAGCCATGTATAAGGACTGACAAGTTTTCAAAGATTCAGCACGGACTCGCCCAACAGTCAGCATTGGTACATTAAGAGGATATCGCAGCTACCGAGCCCTATGCAATTCCAATGGCAACTTTTTGGTATTTTTTCTTGAGAACCACCGAACGGATTGACTTGGGAATGGTTTTATTAGAAAGATAATAAAAAACTGAGTAATATTGCGGCGCTACATTTCCCGATTTTCAAGCTTAAACGTTTTTACGGGAACTTAAAGATGCTTGAAAAAGCCTTTTTTTTTCGTTTCGTTCTTCATAAACGTTTAAAAATAAACCGGGGCCAAAATACAACTTTAGGCTCGACAATATTCAAGGCCAGGACTTTTAGGATATATCTCTTACAAGATATTTTTTCCAGAGATTCTCATTGTAACAAAATTTAACCAAGTTTGTAGCCTATCAAAGCGTCAATAAATTCAGCTGTCACCTGGCGCCATCTATGAGTCTGTCCGCAAAACTTGCTCTTGAAATTGCGCAATGTGTTATTGCGCCCCGGACTACTTGCATCTTCAAGGTCGTCGGGTTGACAGTCGGGATTTTGAGGAAGGGTGCCTCTCGAAACAGATCGTTTTTTTTTTTTTTTTTTTGATTGGGGCGGAGATATTTTGCGGGTTATCGCGTTAGTGAGTAATAGGTTGTACATCGCCCGAGCGCGTCCTTGGGAGGATGTTCGGTTCTTTGTTGGTGTTTTGGGGTCGCACAAATGACAGTTGGAAGTTCATTTTCTTTTTTTTTGGTGGCGGAGATGTTTAGCGGGTGGGTGAGAGTCATTAGTTTTCAATCGCCGGAGCGCGTCATTGGGAGGATTTTCCATTTTTTGTTGGCATTTTGGGTGAAGAAATTTTGAGTGAAAGATTTCACGCTTCAAGCGGTCCTTGCGCGAGGCCTGAAGTTAGCAAATGCAGGTAGACAAAAGCAACCGAAGCTTCAAAGAGTAGATACTGTCTTACAGACATGTACAAATTACTCAAAAAAGGTAGTTAAGTTAAGTTACTGAGTATCGACGCCAAAAGTAATTAGAGTAGAGTAGAAATTACGCATTTGTAATAGTAATTGAGTAAACTACTAACTACTGTAAAAAGTAGCGAGTTACTTTGAAGTTACTTTTGAAGTTACTCTTTTATATTTTTGTGGTAGCAAAATGAACAGCAGTTTTGATCAATGAAAACCCTGCGAGTCTAAAATAAATGCAGTCTATTGATGGCTTGCGTTTTCACCAAAATAGTTTATTCGCTCGCAGAAGCAATTAACTTTCAAAGTTCTTGATAGGAGGGTTTTCCCCTTTTCCTTCTAAAGACGTCCCCAGCCAAGCTAATAGACGTTCCACCGACGTGCTGGATGGAAAGGCAGCGTTGAATTTGAGAAACAGGCTGTGCAGGGTCGGGTAAGCGAGTGTCGGCATCTTAGGTGTCCATGACGAAACATGTGAGGTTTGCCTCGGGTAGAGGGTCTTTTATAACACACGTTCCTCCTTTTTTCTTTTTTCTTTGGCAAGTTGAGATTGTTATGACTGGCCCCTCCTTATTCCGACGACGCTCTGAGAGTACGCTGAGCGAGTGCACCAGACCGTCAAGGGTTCGTCTCGCGCAACGACGATGAGATCATCCGGACGACTGCGCGTCTCGTTGTAATGCTAGTGCTACGCTACCGAAAAAAAAATTGTTTCGGTTTAACAGAAGATGAGCCGAAGAATACTTCGCCGCTGACGCTGGGTCCAACAAAAGGATCTCCCAAGGGTAACTCGGAATCATCGCCGGCGACTACAATATTGTGATGCGCCTGACACGCAAATCGTTTTTAACAAAGCGGAGGTCTCCCAGGCATGTAAGGTCGCAAGAACGCGAAGGATTACGTGAACAAGCATCGTCGCTCGTACAGTTGCAGCTGGAAGTGGGAACGTGCTCCCATGAACGGATTATCCGTGCCAGGGTTAGTGCGCGGGGGAGTCCGGCTTTGCAAAGGCGTATGCGCTGACGACGAGGCGACCATTGAAACAGGCGCCCAGTTGCGAGGTCATTCCAGTGGCACCTCCCATGAATTAAGTCAGAACTCACTAAAGACAGACAACACGAAAACAACAACAGCCCTCGGAGTGCCCCCGTCTTTCACGGTTGCAGGTGGAAACGCGGCGCCTGCGTGCATTACCGGATTAGGTCAATACCCGACCAAGGCTTGTTAAGCATCTCTTCCTGCGTTCGTGCGCGCCGGTGTTATGTTTTGGGCCACCTTGGCCCAAGGACGCCTTCCCGAACAAGGGGGCCCCTTGTTCGGGAATGCTACTTCATCTGCCGGCGTCTGATTCATTTCTGCGCCCAAACTTTCGTGATGAGCAAAATTAGCACTAGATTTCAAAAGTAGTTAGTAATTTGAGTAGAAGTTACCTGAAAAAAGTAGTTAAATTAAACTACTAATTACCCAAATCAAGTGGTAATTGAAAGTTACCAAGTTACTCGAAAAAGTAGTTAAACTACAGTAGTTTGAGTAGAGTAGTTGAACTACGTCCAAGTCTGCTGTCTTACCACTTCTTTATGTTCGAAGTTGGATAGGTGATTTGATCTGGCGATTTCAAATGTACTGCAGAGATGCATTTAAAATGTTTACTTATTTTAAATGTGGAAGAACCATACGTGAGTTCGTCGATTTTGTTTTAAGTTCGACATTCGCTTTGCATATAAAATTGTGGAGGCGGATTTCTACCGAAATAAAACAAACATTACGAAAAAAAGTTCAGTGAAGCTAAAAACAGAACAAGCTTTTTGGTAGTAGGTGTGACACGTTGCTATTTGGAAGTTGAGAAAGTTGCGCTGAAGATTCTTTGTTTGACCCGAACCAACACACTCTTGATACAGTATTTTATGAAATAGAGGCGAATGTATTAGACAAGAACCCGCACATCTTTTATTATGATGTTCGTCGATTGTACTGTCTTGGCTGCGATAAGCCCTTAGGCGGCTGTTACTGTTGGGCGGCGGACAAAATATCTCACCGAAGAACGGGCGGCGAAGAAAAGCTGACTAGTGAAATGCTCACTGCAAAACCAACAAATGCGGAGAAAAGCTCAGTTACGAAATATTTTATTCTTGTTTGCACTGCGGTCTTTATATTTAAAACTCACGTCCGCACTTTGCTCAGCGCTCATGCTGCGCTTTTGCGTGTTCGTATATTTGTAAAACAAAGTGTTCTCGTTCAGCCCCAGGAGAATAGCTTACCTTCTAAGAAAAATGGGGAAGAGGAAGACGAATCCACAGTTTTGCGGAATGTGAACATGTCAAAAAGTGGGAAACGCTTTTTTTTTCTGTTCTTTTACACGGAGACAGGACATTGCCTCGATGTTGAGTACTAGGAAAAGCAACAATGTGACCTCCGTCTTGGCACCCGACGACTCCTGACCTCCCAAAAAGTATCAAGTTCATCTTAGGCCACATAATCGAAACAGGTCATTGTTTACTACAAAGCAAAAGAAAAACGGAACATAATATTGCCGCGTGAGCAGCTAGCCAAGTAGGCAGCGCGCCCGTGGCCTAAAGGGCTGTTTATACTCCGACGTCGAGCGCAGTGAACGCAGCGTAGCGCAGAACGCGCACCTTTCATTGGCCGGCAACCAGGAACTCGATATCTGCGACCAATCAGTATCTGTGCGCGCTGCGCTAGGCCGCGCCCGTCGACGTTACGTTGGAGTATAAATGTACCTTAACGGTTACCGTGCTTCTTCGATGCCTGGCCGCGGATTCACCTTCTTATTGTTTCTGTAATGTCGCGTTCTGGTAATTTCGAGAACCCTGTTGCTTATTCGAGGTTAGAATTTTCTAGGCGCCGAACCTTCTACGCCAATTCCAGAAGCCCACGCGTGTACATAAGGAGCTCCGCGTGGAGAGCCGGAGTCAGTTTCGATCCTGCTGTTTCGTCGACATCGACGCCTGCGACGCCAACCTTCTATTTTGTTCGCCGCATTAAACGTTCAGTTTCTTCAGTTATTCACCGCCTCATCATTTGTCATTCGTGACATTATCTTTATCCTTTGGATGCAAAGGAAAAAACTCTTTACAAAAACTAGAAGCGATCTGGCCAGAATTCCCATCATGATGTTCGATGAAACGGTGTTCTACGAAACGGCTTCGATGAAATTGGATTCAATTACATGGCGTTCATTTAAATGACTTTGATAGAACAGAGTTCGATAAAATATCGAGAGCTGCGAAGAAATAATGTTAAAACGGTTTGTAAATGTGAGCTTTTCTCCGCATCTATCCAAAGTCTGGCGAGCTCTTCTCCGCATCCGCCGAATTTCCGGTGTGCTTTTCTCCGCCGGAGAACAGCGCAACACCGGAGAACAGCACAACATCACGAGAGAAAAGCTCACCAAAAAAAAGGTTCAACGAAAATCTGACAAATGCTGAGATAAACCCACTCAAGAATTATACGATCAAGCTTTTGAATTTAGTATTTGCGGAGAGGTATAAACGGAGAGATATTTACAAGATTCGTATATTGCAGACACCAATAGGAATAAAGAAGCAGAAGTCCACAGTTTTGCAGAATGGGAACAATTAATAAAGGGATAGACACGTCTTTTTTTTTTTTTTCTATAAAGCGATTGCCTCAACGTTGAGTTCTGTGAACAATAACGAAGTGACCTCTTCATTGCACCCGACGACCACAGAGAGCCCCCAAATTGTGGCAGGACCCATCACATCAAAAGTCATAAGTTACAACAAATAAAAAAAAAATGCGGAAAATAATGTTTTTATTATCCATATACCAAAATAATGCCATTTCCGAAAACGAACATCGTAGGTGAGGTTCCACCGCATTCATCAAGATTCCAATGAGCTTTTCTCCACGTCGGTCGGTCTTGCGGTGAGATTTTCTTCTATTAGCTATTTGCCGAGATTTGTGACTTCGGCATAGATCTGAACCTTTTTTATATCGGAACCGCAGAAGATCGCACGGGCCTGAAAGGCGATGCTGGTTTTCAGCCATCACATTTTCACAAAGTGAGACACCTAAGGTTCTGTTGTGCACTAGAAGGTCACACGCACCTACCTACACCGGACATTTCATCGAACGCCGTTTCATTGAATGCGTCATAAGTTTCTGCAATAAAATTTGATAATTGCTCAGTGTCCTCTCGTACGGCAGACGCCTGGATGGCACGACGGAGGACATGCCTGCATGGGGTGTACCCAAGCGGATAGATTCGGGTTCTGCCGCCTCCCCCTCCACTAGCCCCGAATTTTTCGTTTTGTTTTGTTAGCAACGTTTTTTGGCCGGCTATTAGGATTTCTTGTTTAAAAATACCGGCCAATTGTTGTAAATGAACGTTTCGGTACGGGACGACCACTTTTTCGATGAAACGGCGTTCGCTGAAATGTCCTGGAACCTACGCGTTTGCCGTTTTTTTTTTTTTTCCTTCGGGGTTATTTTTTCGATTATTGCTTCGCTCGACGACAACTCGGGCACAGGTTTGTGAACCTCTCCCTTTATTTTTCCCCCTAAAGAGCAATTGGCACTAAACACAAAGAAGGTCCAGATTCTCGATATGCCATATAACGATGCCTACCCTAGCCACAAACCAGTGGACCCCCTCTAATAAACCGACCTTACCAAGCGTTCGCGCATGCGTGAAGCCGCCAAAAGTTTTGTTCGCAAGAAGCAGGTGGCAGTGTCCGAGACGGCTCGTGCCGTTACGTGCTTTTCACACGCAGAGTTCGAGCGTGGTTCGGGCACGTGCTGAAATACTAAAGTTCCCTCGATGCATTGCGGCAGCGGTGGCGTAGTCAAACTGCCTGGTGAGATGGGTCTGTTCTCTTCGAGAGTTGCGTTATCCCCAGCGCAAAGTGGGAGCATACAATGTTCGTCGTTTTGTCACCCTTTCTTTGTAACAAGTCGCAGGTTTGTGGAAACTTCAACTCCGACTGAGAGCGAAGTTAGAAGCCGTCCGCGCCAATATGGTGCCTCTATTAGCCGCGAGAACGAGCTTGAAATCAGTGTAATGATTGGTTGCTCTATCCCCGCCGTGACGTCACGGGTAGAGTGGTTTTGTCCCCGGGAGATTAGGATCGCACGAATAAAAATATAGGCACTCTGGCACTGTAGGCACGATAATGTTTGCCTTGCAAGAATAAGGCAAAAAGTATCGTGTAATATAATATCAGCCAATACTAAACCGTTTCCAAAACGGCTAGGCAAAGAAATGATCTCGTCAGGTCACTATCGCAACTAATTGGAACACGTAATTATGGAAGGTATTGTTTTAATAACTTTTTTAAGGCATAGCTTTGTGACACTAGAACTACGCTTTGAACAGTATGTATATAAGACGCAACACTGTCTAAACTTGTGGTTATTGATTTTTGGCACTTCGGAAGTAAAACATAAAGTTCTGATTCCGTGCCATTTAGACATCGCACACCGATTTAGAAATTGGGGTGACCGTTGAAATCCGGTGCTCTAGAAAAAAAAAGATGTGGTTGTGTTGTCTTAGTGTTAATTGTTTATTCTTTTTTTATCCATCACTTAACCAACACGCTCTTCTCCCAAGTATAAAAAAAAGTTGTGAATCTAATGGCTGCTGACAGTATCGTAAACTGGTTCATTTTGTTTCTTTTTGCGCACAAGGAGATCAGACACTTTTTAGAGTGAGTAGCTTTATTTTTCAAAGCACTGCTTTATGAAAAGTAATCTCTTAGGGCCGCTATTTAGTACGCAACGCCATTCTGAATTGTGGTAGATTATTTTCTCAGCATTACGACACGACACATGGCATATTTCGCTTTGTAATGATGATATGGCATATTTCGTTTTTTGTAATGACGATATAAACAGTCTACATGCTGTTTGGAAATCGTATCATACGAAAAATCTCGGAACGCAAAATAGCCGAAGAACCGAGCCAAATGGATCCAAAGTATCAGGCAGTGAAATGAGGCTGTTTCAGAATCGAAGAGGTCGTGTGGGCGCCTTATTTTAAATCAGGCGATTAACGCAAAAACAAAACACAAACTGTATTTACACTAATAAATCAATTGAATATACATCATTACACAGAAGTGTCTCGAACGGCTTCTGTCTGCCGTTTGCCTCGTTCCGCTCGTGTAGTTCCAATCTTCTAGTTTCTCAACGTAAATTTTCTGGTGAGCGTCAAATTCTTTCCAATCTGCAACAGAGGCGTTCTCTAACTGCGTTTTTTTTCTTCCTAATCCGGTAAGAATGGGACAAAGGGCCCCCTTCGCGATGGCCTGGGAGGCCCACAAAGCCATTCTCGCAGCTCGCAGGGCGGAGGGACGGGATGGCTTTCAGGGTCAAGCCGTCCGCTGATAACCGGAACAAAAAGAGAAGCTTTTTCTTTATTTTTGTTTTGAAAGGCACTATATCGCGTAAGCAGGTGAGTACAAAGGCTTCCTCCCCAGAGCCATCTGGATTCCGGAAACGTTCCTATCGGAGATGAAATTCTACTGAGATATCCTTTTAAGGAGTTCTAGTACATCGTTCCGATACCTCGATCCGATAGTGATAGCTGATAGCAGTATACAACACATGAGCAAAGGTGTCGGCGGAATATCGGGTATTGTTAGTGAAGTTACACTCTAAAAAAATCGAAAAGAAAAGAAAAGGTAGCAACGGCGCGTTTTTGTCCCATCTGCTGACGCGCCCCAAGCGGACGCGAGAAAGGAGGAACGAGATGTTTTTCTCCTTTTCCAGGCAGACGGCAGGAAAATTCTTTCCTCCGGTCTCACCTTCTTTTTGTTTCGTTTTTTAAGCCCATCGTTCACGTTTTCTTTTTTTTTTTTTTTTTTTTTTTTTTTTTAATAAACGTCATTGAGCTGACTGAGCGTCAGCGGCAACGCAGGCTTCAAGTAATTCAGTCGCCCAGTTCAAACACACAGAGCACTTCGGTTGCATCGACGCTTTTACCGCTAATTTTGCGAAACGAGAAAACGAAGCCGTTAGAACCCGCAAAATTCCTAAGCAGTGGCAGCGGTGCTACACATACACAAGGCTCAAATGGCCGTCTCCGCAATTTTGCGTCCAAGTGAGACAGGTTTTCCTGCCGGGTGCCTGCGAATCTCCTGCGTATACGTTTGTATCTGTTTCCTGTTACCGAGTGCCATCAGACGATAAACGCGGTTTTGTATTTCCGTGAGTCACCAACATCGCCACGGCAGTGTTGAGCGTTCCGAACGAAGTCTAGAATATCGTCGTCGATGTCTCTATGTGTGTTCGCGTACCAGTGGTGTAGCAGCGAGGCGAGATCATGGCCGTGTTCCAAATTTACTGGATCTCACTCAGGGTTAGGGCTGGGCGTCGATTAAAAATTTTAACCCGATTAATCGCCACCCTTTAATTGATTAATTAATCGATTAATCAGTTGCGTTGATTTTTATAAATAATATATTAAAAATAATGCAACAACTCGTCTTGCCTTTTAAGACTTATTATACTCTCTGTTACACGGCGCAAAGGACATTTAGAATTGAGGATACAAATAGGAGGTATTCACTGGCCGCCATATTTGAGGTCACTGTTTAGAGCGCATGCTCAGAACGAGCTCGCATTAATAGGCTGCCAAGACCGGTAATCTTGGTGGTGCGGAATGCACGTGGCGGAAGAACTGTGGAAGCTCGCGTTCAGCACGCGCTCCGCAGCCGAGCACACAGCTATGGCCGCCAGTGAATACTTCCTATACACGAACTCATCTCTGTGACGTCACGGCGCGGTGGTGGCGCGTCGGTCGCACTTCCGGTCTGGGGCTGTGGGCAGAAGTCCCCATGCCAGACGTGTATTCCTGCGTTGTTTTGAAAGAAACCAGACGAAAACCTGCCTTCTCGTCAAAACGCCGCGACTGGGGCCGTACCAAAAGTGTCGAGAAAGGTTTGAAGGTCAGTTTTCACGTGCTCGGATCGTCCGAGAATTTGGATATGTGCCGTGAAAAGGGAAAAGCAGACGCCGTCGGACAACGATTGCTTGGGCGGGAAGCACTTTGGGTTGAATTCACGGATACTTGTGGTCATCAGATTTATTTGTTTTGTTCCAACATGAACGCCAGAAAACCGCCAAGTTGTGCGGACCACCTGCGGACTACGTTCAGTGCGTCTTCAAGTTTGAACGGCCGCCTGATTGTTCGAACTGTCGTCTGCTCTTTCAAACGTTCCTGCTTGTCGTCTGCTCTCTTAGACGACGCCGGTCCGTAGACCAAAGTTTGGCCCGGTACTCGCGATAAGAAGTAAGTGCAGGCCTCAGAAGACTTAAATTTGAAGGTTGGTAAGCAGGCTCGATGTAAACAGTAGATACAAGGAGATGTTGATCATTGTTACCAGTGACCATCACCGACTTGTTATGCCTAATTCAGTTGGTCCGATTCAGCTTGCGATTGTCAGTATCGACGTCGACCATCTCAGCTACGGTTCACGCTTTTGCAGCACGAGCGGCATCGCGACTGAAAATTCCGAGCGAAATCTCATCATGCGAATCAGGCTTTAGCGTACATTCTGCGGCGTCCGCGCGGAATGAATCGCCACATGTCACATATTTTACGCGAAGTTTTGCGGTGTAACGAGCCTCGGTAGTTTCGCTGACACCGCTCAAGATAGTCAGACATCGCCAGGAAGACGTAGAACCAACAATTTGAACGCGAAAAAGGGCAGGGGGACTCACACTGACGCCGACAACATCGCATTTCAATGGTGTGTTTATGGGCGACGGCGAGCTTCTTGCCCACACCCCTATCGCGCATGCGCGGCGCCGGTGGCGTCCGCTAGGGGCGCACCGGGCGCTCCGGTTTGTTTGTAAACATGAGTTGGTGTATAGTTCAACGATTCAAAGACTCACATATTATTGCTCCAGCTCCAAAGACAAAGAAGTTTGTCTACATTCTCCGACAGGAAGACGAGAAGTCAGGGCTTGGGCGATACTTTCTCTTTTTTTCAGATGAAGGGGCCTCGATGAGAAGGCGTTGATTGTTGTCAGCGTTTTGGCGGATGGTCCTTGCTGCACCGGTGTGCATGGGTGCTTCGCTCGTAGGTAATACTGAAGCGAACTTACGCTTCCACTGTACGAAAACGGCTTTTTGCAGATGATGCAGTGGACTTCCTTCGAGTTAGAAACGTCACCGCTGGAGTTTACTTTAAACCCAAACTTTCCAACGCTATTGCCTTTCATACTCGCGAACTCCTCCATTTCTACGGGCCGAATACTGGAACAAGTAACCATGGCGTTGTTAGCTTCCCAGCTTGTTTTTCTGCATGTTTGTCTTGCCTGGCCAGGATGTGCAATAGATCCTCAACACGTGAAGTTTCGCAGTCGTGCGGGGATCCATTGCGGGCCCGTCTTGTTCGTCTGGCCTCGGCAGAACTGTAATGTATATCCTCGAACACGTGACGCTTCGCGAGCTCGAGAACTGAACCTTGCTCATAGCACCTGGCTGGGAACAGAAAACCAGAATAGAGCCACGCGTGCGTCCAGTTGACTTCTTTTTGAGTACCTATTAAAAAACTGATTAACCGGTTAAAACATTTTATCGCGATTAAAGCCTTAATCGTTTAATCGGAAGGTTAATCGATCAATTGCCCAGCCCTACTCAGGGTCAAGATAATATATACCTTGGCGTTCTAAAACCTATCTGCTTCCAGCGTTGCTCCTCTGTCTTGTCAGGTGACATGATCCGCGGGAGTACCTCGGATCCGTTCTTTTGAATACAGACATATCTGTACGGTTGCAGGTTGACATTCTGCTTTTAAAGAGTTTAGTGAGCCCGCTTCAGCAATTATGATGCAATCGATCGATCTGCGGATAGTCATGTAAGAATGCTGAAGAGTGGCTCCTATCGTATGCTGTGACCAATGAAAGTGTCGTCTGCAATGCCCTGTCGTCTGCAATGTCCTCTCCCCGAGAGCAATTGGGGGGCTCTCTATGAAGGGCTGAACATGCTTGAAATATGACGGAAACAAAGCACGCCTGTGTATTTACAGTTGGAATATTAGCATTGAAGAAAATCAGACAGAACGACATATTTGGGGATAGGTAAATTTTCTTTCTGTTATAGCCGAATAGTTTTTATTCGACTGTCGGCTTGTAGCCGAGCCCACAAAACCTACCTGCCACTGTTCTCGCTTTTTGTTTTTGATTTTCGTACTTAACTGATCCTGAATCTACACGTCACTGACGAAGGACTCATATTTTTAGCCACCTTAGGCTGTTCAGTCCCTTTCTTGGAGCAAAACCACGTTCGTGCTATTTATTTCAAATAAATTGAATCCGAGATGATTAGATCGAGCTCAAAACGCACTTTCATTTCGAATGTGAATTTTATAGTCTTCTAGTCGATGACAAATTCATGAGCTTTTAACGTATGAGAGTAACCGTAAAAATAATGGACTCACCATCGGTCAGAAAGCGATGAATTCTGAACACACAGTGCTCTACGTCATCGATGTCGCTCTGCGGATTCGCCAGACTTACTCGGCACAACATATTTTCTTTCTTCCGCTGACGATGTATAACCGGGTACGACAAATTTACTTATTAACGCAAGTTATTTCCACCATTTGTGCACTGTCGCTCCTTGCCAGTGCACACCGACTTTTGGTGAAACAACTGTCCTTGGGAGATTTCAAGACCGGACTACTTGAGAGATCTACGAGGCCTTTCAAATTCAGAAAATAGGACAGCAATGCGTCAGCCATCCGTCCCTGTCGCTGAATGCTAAGGAGGTGTGTTTTTTTGGTCAACGCCTATGCACAGTAACTTTGGCCGGCCAGGGGTGAAAGCGTGTTTTTTTATTGACTGTCGCAAAAACAATAATTACAGCGTGATCGTTCACTTTTACCCTTGTGCCGTTCAAAATATCTTCCTATCAATGACATTACTGAGAAAAAATCGACATACTTAGAACACTATTTATTGCTTAGATGATCATCGAGAAAACCCACACCTTCAAAACGACGAATATAAAAGGCGGAAGCGCAGTGTGCGGTGTCAGTGAGGGGTGTTGTGTGCGATCATGTTGATGTTTGTCTGTGTTATGTGCATGTTCTCGGTGTTTGTCTACTGTTTTGTATATAGTGGCACGCGAAGTGTATATGTGTGTATAATAAAGATGTCTAAATCGCAAAAGTACAAGAAAAAAACATCTTTTTAAGTCCGATGAATTGGACTGGAGGGTACCTAGCGCCACCTAGCCTAGACATTTGCAATTACTCTACCTGTGCCTGCCATCTGGTGGCTAGCGATTTAACCTTCTTTCGCGCTTCGGGATATTTTTTGAACCGTGCAATGAGCCAAGTAGGCTGCTTTGAACGAGCCCTTTCGGGAACGACGTTTGGTTCCGCGAATGGTTTACCGCTCCTCTCTGACGTGCGGTGCTAACGAAGGAAATGTGTCGCGGGGAATCGCAAAAGTCAGACGTGACGTGCGTTCAGTGGCCGGGTTTCGATTGTCTCTGTTTAACAGCGCAGTGTCGAATATGAGAAGACTGAGTGACTGCGTTCGAAACGCATTTTCTTACCCGCGCAGAAAGTCGGTTTCGGCTATAAATACAGTTCGTTAAAAAATCTCTTGTTATGCTTTCATTTGTCACAGCTCTCTTTCCGAAAGCAGACTTCTTTGGCTGTGTGGAGCGGGGGGCTGCCTTTCTTCCGATTGCTGCTTAGCAGGCCTGGGAGGTCGCCAGTGGTGCGAGGTATTCGCCTGTCCGAAAGCTATACTAGCTCTTTTCGGTTGAATCTCCGTCATATTGCTACGCAGACGAAGGAGGAACTTTGCTCCCCCCTCTGCAGGGACGAACGTTGCTCCGTTTCTAGAGGAACCCAGGGGACAAGATCATTCCTCCCTTTATGAAGGAATATATAGAGCTTTTTGGTTTTAAGAGTGTACCGAAACAATCCCCTAAAACTCCCTAATACCGTGGTTACGAAGAGTGAACAGCGCCGAAAAAAAGAAAGGACAAGAAGCGTTGCCTTTCAACAGTGAATAAAACCACAGAATGTTATGTGAATATATCCAGATCACTGGAACTTTTTTGCGTACGTTTGCAATGTGCGTTTAAAATGTTCTTCTGTGCGCGTGCTACCGTCATCCTAATGACTCGACAAGTTGTTTCTCTGATGCTTTCAACCCCATTCGTACAAGGCTTCCTTTTGCGGCTATGTTTTTACTATGTGATTATAATCTTCCTCTTATAAATTGGTCCGAAAAATTTTCTGTTTACACTTGTACTTCTACTGAATGCTCTAATTTCCGCAGTCTTTGGACTGATTTTTTTTTTTTCACAATGTATCACTGAACCTGTTTGAATTACTGACGGAACAGCCAATGTGTTAGACCTCATTCTTACAACCGACTTCAGTCTTGTTTCTTCCATAACTTATTTACATGGTATACGCGACCATCAGAGTTTGAACTTCAACTTGCACACTTCACTGTGTATTTCAAGTAGATCTACGAAAAAATTTGACGCAAACTTTGATGCAATAAATTCCGAGTTCGCTCGCTTTCTTGATCAATTTTTACCAGCGTTTTCTGAACGCTCGGTTGAAACTAACTGGGACATGTTTAAAAACAGAGTAAACGGTCTAATTACATCCTTTATTCCGTATAGAAATATTACATCTAACCATTGTCCTCCCGGTTCCATGTAACACTAAAACACCTGTATAATAAGAAGAAACGTATTTTCCGTGCTGCAAAGTCATCTGGCTTCACGGAGCGTTGGGAGCTTTATAAATCAGACGTAAACGATTATAATACAGCGATCAAAAAGGCAAAGCTAACTTTTTTTTTTTAACGTTACCCTTTCTTCTATGTTATCAAATAGTACGAAACATTTTTGGAGTGTTGTGAAAGGCCCAAAAAGCTGTTGTATCTCTCAATGGGCTTGATGCGATCTCTATTCCGAAGGATCAGTGTGCAAATGTCATGAACGACGTATTTGTTAAAGCGTTTACTAATACTGTTTGGTCTGTTTATCCTATATATCCTGATTACGCATTCTTTCCAACGAACCCGCTTTTTTTTATTACGACAAGATTGCAAAGTGAATCGATAATTTGAAAATTTCTTCCCGGTGTGGTGTTGACCATATTACCTCTAAATTCCTTAAGAACACTAAAAGTTACATGTCAATCTTTGTTTCCAATATTTTTGAACAATCACTAAACCTTAGTGTCTTATCGAATGATTCGAAGACAGGAAAGGTGGTTCCGCTTCCCATATCAGGTGTCAAACATATTCGTCTTAATTAGACCCATTTTGATAACCAGTTCACCCTGTAAAATCTTAGAACACGGTATTATTTCATTTAGTTAATTTCTTAGATTCTAATTTTTTCCTTTCACCTTCACAACATGGTTTTCGCAAATCTCTGTCCTGCGAGACTCAGCTTCTGTCGCGGAGTGGGGGTCGAAATTAAATAAACCCGATAAAAGAAACACTCCGAGATTAAACGAGAAATTACTTAAGAATAAAGGAAAACTAGGGTCGACCGGTGAAAAGCGATAGGTCCACGCAAGGTGTAAAAATCAACAGAAAGCTGACGGAACGCAGGGTTGAAATAATAACAAGACATTTAATAAGAAGCGACAAAAAGCCGCGCACGGCAAAAGCCACAAATTGACACGCTAAACAGCGAAGAACTAAAAAGGGCCATCCACGAAACTTCGGGCCACTGAGGCCACGAAGAAACCAAACTCAAAATAATCAAAATACAGCCAAGACAAAGCTTAACATTCCCCAACTCGCAACAATCCGTCCGCAAAAAAAAAAAAAAGAAAAAAAAGAAGATGCCGCCGGGAAGTTGAATTTATTAGAGCACAGAAATTAAGGCAAGAAAACCAATGTCTCTGGAGTTCGGGGACAAGCCCATACGAAAAGTTAAAACGAAAAGTTCCGATAAACAAACGTCTTAACGGCTGGACCCAAAGTCCAGGTGGAAAGTTCAAGAGCCTGCGATGACGGGCCCCGAGGATCGTCGACGTCTCGTTGCTCGGCGCACCGACGCAACACCGCACTCCCGAAACGAAAAAAAATAAAAAAATAAAAAAAATAAACAAGTTCGCAGGTTACAGCACGCCACCAAAGGCAAAAGCACGGCCGAGGCCAAAAACACACCCGAACGTAAAAACACGCCCGCAGGCAAAACACTAAGGGCCAACGCCGAAAAGGCAAAACTGGGACAACCTGTCCAAAAGATTTCAAGAACTTCAACTCGCGGGAACAAACGACGGGAGGAACGACAAGCCGACCTGCCCGCGGACCCTCCGGGAGGTAAGCTCCGTCTCCCGAAAAATTGTGTGTTGTTTGTATGTCTATATACTGCTTTGATGTTAGTACGCCTCAACGGGTGACCTGTCTCTTAGCTGTAGACGAGAAATTTAGCCAGTGCAGTACAACCGCTAACCTGGGGTATTTAACGTGCATCATGCAGTAGTGATTACACGAACGCGTGCCGGTACGAAACTCATCCAGATCGAAACGTGCAGGGGTGGGGATCGAACCCAGGAGGTTCTGCAGCGCAAGGTTTCGCTCCTCGCTCTCTTGTTTTATATTTGCCGAGTTTGACGCAGAATTTATGTTCGCTCTCGCTCTCGTTTGCAGTCTATGGTTAAATCGCCATTGTGCCCGTGCACGTGGTTACAAACACTCGTGTAGCGCAGCTCCAAATGTTCTCAGAGCGACGTCCTTTGGTACAACGAGACACGAAGGTCCCTTCCTTCGACTGCTGTGGGCGCATCACTGTGCTGCCCTCCGTTTTTACGCTATTAAAGGGGGGGTGCAACGATTTTATGATTAAAAGAATTTGCATCTCATCATTTTTACGTTGTTTATCGTGTCCCGGAGGCTAGAGAAAACATCTCTTTTATTAAAAAAATGTCGCGATTCCGCTGCATAATCGCAAAGCAAAAGTCGAGCTTTTTCCCCCACCTGCAACCGCAAGTGGCAGCCGAAGGAACTACGGCGAGAAGATAACGTGACCTCGCTCGGCTCTAAGCTGCAGCATAACGCCCGCTAATGTCAGCAGCGAGAGGGAGAGGAAGCGTCCTCCGAGAGAGCACACGAGAACCTACATGGCACTCCGAATGACGTCACTAGGAGTGCGACCAGGTGTGACCCTGAAGACTGGGAGTGAGTTGAGGGGTGCCAGAAATGCCAATAGACAGTTTTAGTGGATCGTACGCTAAAGCCTTGCGTACGCAATAAAATTGCGGGTCGGGAGTGCGCGTGCGCAGAACGCAATAAAAGAGCTAGCGTATTGCGTACGCACGCAACGCTGGGGATTTTGCGTGGCGGGCTAGCGGGCTTTGCGGGACGCTCTCGAGAGATCTCGGACCCAACGAGAGCGCCAGTTTCAAGATGGCGGTTACCTCGACTGGCGAAGCAAGGGCGACGTGGTGTTTTCGAAGTTCTGTGTTACGTAAAATTGCGTGGTGTTCAGCTGGGCAATTCTCTCTGGGAGCTACCGCGGTCGAATCAGATCGCCGTGCAGCTGAAGGAGTGCACAGTGAAAATGTTCGCCGCTCGGAATGTGCGTCAACACTGCGATCTGCTCAACGCTAAGCCTATTCGCACAGTTCATCGCCGACGGACGAACGACTCTAAAAGAAATCGCCGAAGTTCTCGCCGCTATGCACTGGACATCAGTAGGTCATGAATTTCATTCCGCGATAGCATTGATAAACGTTGCCGTTTCCACGGGACGACTGACGGAGGCTCCGTGATCGAATTTGGCTACGCACTCGTACTCGTAGCCTCTGTACCCCGCAGAAAAGCGCGCTTGACGAGGCAGCTGCGGCTTGGTTTAATTTGAAATAAAATGATTGGACACGTTTTCATTTTAAATATTTCTTTCCAGGAGCATGGTTGCGCGATAAGCACGCGGAATTTTACGGCTCTAGCAAATTTAACCAAGATCATGCGCGGTGTTACGTTGCGTTACGAAAACGTAACGCACAACTAAATTCGGTCCGAGCAGGTCATTTTTAGCGTACGCTATACTATTGCCTATTGCGTACGTAAGAGCCAGCAACGCTATACTAAAACTGTCTAATATTTAACTTATTTTTTACGCAACAACTAGGACACGCAGGCGAAAACGGGTTTCTGTTCTTTACTTCAGAAGTGTCAGAGGGGAACTTCCACAAATCTTTGACCCAAGTCCGGAAATCTGCACCCCCCCCCCCCCCTTTTAAAGGAAAAGTAAACCAAAATTTGGATTTCAAAAAAAAAAAAAAAATGCAGGAGATGCAGGCGGGACGCTACAATCCCTACAACACTACTCGTAAGGCGATATCTCGAATGGACGACCATAGTTTTGGAAAAAAGAGGTCGAGATTGAACCAGGCTGACGAGGCGCGTGACGTGAGATATCTTGTTTCCTCCTCTCTTCGCTTTGCCCCCTCAAGGCGGCGAGGCGGAGTAGACGCGAGGCCGTTCTCTCTCCTTCTCGGAGAAACATGACGTGAACATTTCTGTCAAATGCGCCTCCTTTCTTTGAAAAATACGGTCATCCGTTCGAGATATCTTTGTATACGAGTGATGTTTTGATGTTTGTAGCATCCCGTTGCACGCTTTTGCCGCCGGGCTTTGTGGAATCCAGATTTCGTTCAGCATCCCTTTAAATCAGTCCGGGAACCGTTTGATCAGACCTCGTATTATCGCTAAGGCTAACTCTATGCTTGGATATCTAAAAGGAGATTTTACTTCAGCCCCAGTATCATTACAATTTGCTTCTGTACAGAACACTACTTCGATCAAAACTGGAGTATATGCCGCATCAAGCTGGAACCCCGGACATTCTCAATGCTTGTGACTAACCATGAATCGTTACAAAATCGCGGAGTACGTTTCATTTTCTGCAACGATCATACCACAGCCGGTGTGTCATCTATGAAAACCAAATTATCACTACCTTTTCTTTCCTTACGTCGAAAAATATTTCGTTTATGCCTTTTCTAAAAAATCCATCACATTTACTCACATCGTCTTTTGTTCCTACATTGTTTCGGCGCTTATCACTCTCCATAATCTTGTTCATCCAACTCGCCCAACTCTCCACGGTAGGGCCTAATGGCGTGCTCTCAAGAGGAGCGATGGCTGTACTTACGCCGGGCGTATTCCCGTGAAACGCACTTGGGCGGCGGGGGACTCCACCTCCCGAACATGCAGAGCGCAGACCGCGAACCTTGCAGCTCGTACTCGGGGTCGCATCTGAACATGACGTAGCTGGACCTCTCGTTGTGGTACACCACGTGACCATTCGGAGGCGGAACAGGCTGGGGGCAGTTGCGAACAGAGGTCAAACAACCTGCAAAGGTCAAAGTATATTCGCCCCTTTTTTCTCGCAGCAAGCCTCGGAACAAAAGTGAAGACGTGCACTTTAAAGCAGCGGTCACACTTCAAAACGAACTGCGCATGTGCGAATCTTCTGTGGTAGCGCATGCGCAGTTCGTATACCGGAGGGCCAATCGTACCGTATCGGATGTGCAAAAACGGTTCCCTAAAACTCTCTACTGTCTCAGGTGTGTTTTAAAGCATGAAATGCTTATTAAAGCCACCCCCCCCCCCCATCCCCAAAAGCTGACCGTCCGTCCGTGCGTTCCCCGCTAAATTTAGCGGGGAAATTGATCTTCCGCGACATATACACAAATTTTGTTTCCCCGCTAAATTTAGCGGCAAATTCGGTGTCACATGACCTAACGTCACAGGACGTACAGGCCAATTCAGTTTCCCCGCTGAATTTAGCAGGATAATTGACGTCACGGGACCTATATATCAATTCAGTTTCCCCGATAAATTTGGCAGCGAAGCTGATGTCACGTGATCTGACGTCACGCAATCTACAGACCGATTCAGTATCCCTGCTAGATTTGGCGGGAAAATTGATGCCGCCTAACCCGACGTCACGTGAGCTCTATACCATTGTAGTTTCCCCGCTAACTTTAGAGGGAAAATTGACGCCACGTGACAGCAAGTGAAGTAGCCTACACTATGCACGACTGCGTAATAGTCTTCTAAACAAATAAAAAAAGATTAGTTCTTCAATGAGGGGCATTTCATGATGCGTCGCACGACTTTGAGGCTAAAGATCGCTGTCAATTTCATCCTCGCATAACGGTCAATGTGACGCTGGTCATGCAAAATATTTGTTTGTTGCATGCGGACGAATCAGGGTTGAGCAGAAATACTCAATAATGTATTTGGAAATACAAATACTGGGATACATGAAAATAGTAGCTAAAATACTGATACTCAAATATATCTGTAAAAGTGTATCGCGATACGTATCGGAAATACATTTTAAATAGAGGTAAAAAAAGTCTTTGGAAATACAAATACAGGAATACATTTTAGGGAGGGCAGAAATACAAATGCAGAAATACTGATACTGCAATACATTTTCCAAATTTGTTTGAGACGCCAAATGAGATGAAGCCTGAAGTTAGAAATGAAAAGTTTTGATCCCGAAATTCTTTTCCCATAGGCTTGGCACGTTGTCTTGAAGGTAGTGGTTTCGGACGACGAGAAGTCTTCGATGGGCTCAAAAAAACGTTCCATCAAGGACTGACCGCGGTTCCTTCCCTGACATCCTCTCTGTCTGACGAGGGATGCGAAAAGACTTCGACATCTTAATAAATTCTATGTCATCCTAAATCCCATCAAAACGTCAACACGCCCGTGTCCAATAAGGACGCCCCTGTCAACATTGATCGCATGACGTCACGGTGGAAGGAACTGGTATTTTTGATCTGTAGGTGTGGCCTTGAACATGAAACTTTACCACGCTGCTTTATGAAAGGACAATACGTACTTTCGTTGTAGGTTACCTCGTTGAAGATTGTGCAGACAGTGTCATTTGGAATTTTTGAGAATAGTGGAGCACCTGAAGCATCCTGGAACACATGTCTTATCTGCTGTTACGGTTGAAAAAACGATACGGTGGCATCCTTGTTGTAAAGGCCCTTCCTGCCGACCCTTTGCCACCGACGCATGGATTGTAGTCCTCAAATTTCGCTTAGCATCATCCAAACCGAGACTTCGTGGATTGCGACCTGATATTGCCGGCACAGGTGCGAGCTCTCCGAGAAACAGCGCGCTCGCTCGAAACCAGTCGCAGGTGTACGAAGTCTGGGTCGGCACCGCGATGCCAAGTCTGGCCTCCTTCCTGGGTTTCGGATCACCAGAGCAGCGGGTCACGTTCACGTCGGCTGGTGACGTACCCTTGAGCCGTGCAATATCACGGGCGCAGCCGCAGACGCATTCGAATATGTGTTGAACTTCAGTGCGTGTGTCATCCATACTATTTCAAGTCAACCACCGCCAGGCTCGTGCTGCAACGGACTGACTCAGCTTTGCCGGCTGGGTGTACTCTGTACGCTAAGGCAAGAGAGACGGTTAGCAGCGGGCATTGAATGCCAGCAAACAATGACTCAAGAAATCCCTACCTAAGGACCTGTGGCAGAAGATGCTCTGACTCCACTCCTGGCACGCCACCTGGTTCGAGTCCCCGACTACGCAATACTTCTCAGAAGAGAGAAGAGGACGCATAGAAAATTAGTTGGAGAATCGGAAGGAACCTTGGTCAGCATAGTAACAATGCCCCAGCATCTCTTGACCCTAGTGCCCTCAGAAGTAAAAAAAAAAAAAAAAGAATTGCGCTCGGACCTGTATTTTTTTTATCAGGGGGGGGGGGGGGAAGAGTATTTCTCAAGGAATGTAACGAAATACATTTCACCCTGATTGTATCGCGATACGAAGAAACATCCAAAATGTATTTCAATACAGGAATACAGATACTGGTGAAAAAAATGTCTCGCGATACAGAAATACGAATACGAAATGTATTTCTGAAATACTATCGCGATACATTTGTATCGCGATACTGCCCAAGCCTGGTACGAATGTATATGAAGCAAACATGCTCAAGGAGTCTTTTTTTCTTTCTTCTATACATATTTCCAGCATACTGCAGTGATTGGCTCTAGCTCCCACGTGCTTTGCGGGATCTTGATTCGCGCTTCGGTAATGTGATCGGCTAATACTACGGTCTCATTGGCTGAAGAATCTAATGAGACGCCCGCAGTTTTTGACGCGTTCTGCGTTTCTTATGCCGATGTATGCGGACGGATGGGGGTAGAGAAAACGTTGATAGAGGTTGGGCATTAATGAATAGGAAGGAAAAGCCGAGGGAGGGAAGTTAAGCTCAGAGGGTGCCAGCTTAATTTTTTTTTTTTCGATTCCGACAAAAGACAGGTTTTGAGAAAACAGATATACTAAGATGTATTCAGTAGCCGCGCAACCAAACCCGATGAGAATTTTTATTAGAGGACGGTACCAACCTACACAATGCGTAACTGCTGAGTTGCAGGGCAATGACCATCGCAGTGTATAGATGGAAAGAGTAGACTGGTTTCAAGCTCCGTATGGTTAGAGCGCATTATTTTTAAATATTGTATAGGTTATGCAAGTTTTATTAAAATAAAGATAGGAATCGCTCATGGAGAGTCCTGATTATATCGCTCCAGTTTTTCATTCGTGGCATGGTCCTGAACAAGTTGTTGCACGTTGAGTCACAAAAGCAATATCAGAGTTTTGCATTCGACAAATTAAATATAAAAAAAAGGTAACACTTATTTCCTGAATTCGAGAAACAAACACTTCATTAGCCTTTGAATTGGTGTTAGTTATGATTAAGTAAATAAATGTTTCGCGTATAACATGCATAAAAAAGTTAAATTTCGTGAGTGTTTTCAGGTTTCGGGGGTACTTACAAGACCTCTTTTTAGTCGCAACGCGCAACGCAGCGGTGCTACTACATATCGCTTTTTATAGTTCACAGCCTCGACTAAAAATTTTAACTTTATAAGCTAAAATAAAAGCTGTTGCTGGGAGTGAAAATGTTAAATATGTCTTAAATAGGACAAATGTTTTAAAAAACAGTTGCATGACAATATTTTAGAGCAAGTAGTGCACGCAACTATGTAAGTACTATTAGACCTAAAAGAAAGGAAGTCACATATCGGAAGGCATAATAATTGAAGACTCGATGTTCATACCTGCAAAAAGTGGTTGAAGAAAAGCGACGATCTTGACCAGTTTCCTCAAGCCGCACATCGAATCCATCTTGACGTTGCCGTGACGCAGTCCCCAAACGCCAAACTCGCGTTAAGAATTGAACAAAACGTCTATCATAAGAGCTTTACCATTTGCCCCCAAGCAATTCTCAAGATAAGACGGCGTTTTCTAGCGCAACGTGCAAAGCCGACGTAGGGATAATTTCTCACTACTCAAGCGAAGTTTTCTTCAGGACAGCTGTAATGTGGCGGCGCTTCGGGCCCGCACTGAGAGCGCGGCGCTGTATCTTTAGGCGGAGCGCCTCAGCGCGGACGTTGCCATCTGACACCCATTATCAAGCGAACGCGTCTGCAATCCGACTTTCGGCTTGTGTTTGCATGGTTTCAGTTCCGTCTCCGCGCCCAGACTCCTCGGATTTGGGTCTGGTTTTCTAAACGACCCTTCGAGGAACCCTTGCTGATAGAACACGGCACCGCCTCGTTGGCGACATTCCATTTGCGAAACAACGGGCATAGAGATTTTTTTTTTTTTAAATCTTGAGGCGAAGTTTCACGGTGTCATTTGATCAGAAAGGCTTGCCGAGCTCTTCCTGTAGGGAATATGACCAAACTTTTACGTAAACGTTTCTTGCTTTTTGACTGGTTCTTCTTCCGCGTTCTCATCGGTCTGATGCCGCATTCTGATTGGCTGCGGAGCTGTAATAAGCTGCTCAAGGCTCAACGCCCTGGATTTCCTGGATTTCTTAAGCTCCGACTATAGTTCTCTTCCTCGCAGGCAGACTATAGGTCACTTTGAACTCCAGTTGTCCGGAAGATTGAGATTAAAGTGGGCCACTCTGACGTCCGCGTGTTTTCACTGAAGCTCTACCAGCTTTAGCACGCAAGTGTGAACGCTGCTAAAGCGGACAGATATTGCTCGAGGCAGGACAGTGATTTTTCACACTGCGGTCACGGACACGTTGGGAACGGCTGGGAGGAGTTTCGGTTGTCCTGACTCCAGGGCGTCCACCCTGTGTTCGATGATGCTTCGGAGACTCGGGAACCTCGAACTTGCGCGCCCAGTCAATGCTCGGCAGAGGGGTATCGAACGCGTGGTGGAGGCTGGGCGTTCGAAAGGGACGCCCCGCCGTTCCCATGAAGCTTTTACGAAGCACGGGCCGCTCATCGACACAAATAATGAGTCTTTCGAAAACAATAGTCTAAGTTCAAGACTTAACGTTCTGGTGCCTCGTCGTGGGGAAAGAGAAAAAAGCTCCCAACTTCTCGGAAATAATTGGAAATGAAAGCTCAAATCCCGTCGAAAAGCAGCTGGGGAAGTTTTACTGCTAAATGCTTGACTCCAGCAAAAAGCAGATATTCACTAAAGTTATCGGATCAGGTTGAAGGTTTTAATCATCGAATGTGTAGATATAAATTACGTTTTGTACGTTGAAAAATATAAAAATAGACTGAGTAATTCATGTCACAATCCCGCAAATTTTCCGGCATGAATTCCCTTTTTCTTTTACTAAATTTGTGGGATATCATTAACTATGGTCGTTACAGAGTTTTCTACGGAAAAAGCTAGTACACTAAAGTCCAAGTGTAACGAAAAAGTCTAAAATGAACAAGAACAACGGGGAATTGAAGTCATGCGCGGAGCTCATGTTTCCCCAACAAAAAATAAATAAAATGACGTGAAAGATTAGCGGCCGCTTGCACTTCTCAACTTGACGCATATGTTAGTAACGCAATTCGTCGAGGAGGAACCGTCTCGCCCCGATTGCACCCTAAAGAGTAACACGTCCGCCGACCTCCCCGCCGCCTAATCTCAAACCACTCCAACGAGGAACGTCTCAAGTTAAAGAAGCTTACCCCACGTATCACCGAACGTCGAGCCAGAGCTCTTCCAGCGTCCCCAAGATGCGGTCGGTGGCCCTAGCCGTCGCGCTCTTGCTGAGTCTGACAACGAGTCCCGCAAGATGCCTGGTGCTCGATGCCGACCTGCAACTGTTCGTGAGCACGATCGAGCGCTATTCGACCACGAAGAACGACATCGTCTTCGTGCTGGACGAGTCCGGTAGCATCGGTGCGGACGTCTTCCCGGCAGAGCTAGCCTTTACCGAGATGGTGGCTCGGCTGTTGGTAGTATCGCCCGAGTACTCGAGGCTAACCGTGATGACCTTCTCCAACGACAACTTGGTTCACATCGACCAAGTGGGAAGCAGCGGCGACACAAACATGTGCAAGTTTGTGTACGACGTCAACAAGATTCCGTATCGGTCCGGAGGCACAAGGACCCATGAAGCGTTGGAGCATGCGGGCGACATCCTCCGGAACGCCAGGCCAGAAGCGAACAGGTGAGTCGCACCCACGAAAGACGCGAAAGTCGTTCTCAGATGAATCAATAACTACTTGAATATTATAATGTTTGTTTAATTTCAATTCAAACAGATTACAAAAAAGGGAACGAGAGTTAGACGGGTTTCGTCTTCACCATGTTCAGGCTCGTCAGACGTTACGGGAGGGGATAATCGTCACGGAAAGTTGACAAATTAAAAAAAAAATTCTCACTTAACGTTTTGATGAGTGGTTTTATGGGTCACTTCGGAATTGCATGCATTGACGGCAATTATTATTAAAGGCTAAATAAATTTTAGAAAAAAATTAAAAAAAAAACGCAATGCTTTTTTTAGATATTTATAGATATATTTTCGCGTTTTTTCGTCCGGCTTAAAACAATTGAGAACAAAAGGAGCGCATCAAGCCCTGCACACAATGACGATTGGAAGAGTGACGTAATTGTTTAGGTCACATTCTCATTTGTGTTGTCGGCGCACCCACAAAAGATACGCTGCCGAGATAATGACATTATTGAAACGACGACGCCACTCTTCCTGGGGTCATTGTGGTTTGGGCTTTGCGACGCTCCGTTTTAATTCAATTTCGGGGGTTTACGTGCCAAACCAAGGACGGGTATCTGGCACGCCCCAGCGGAGGTCTGAGGATTAATTTCGACCACTTGGGGATCTTCTGACCTACAACCGAAAGCTCGGTAACACGGCGCTTTCTATGCAATAAGCCTCCGTCAAATTACGGGCATCTCGACCGGGATTCGAACCCGCCTCCTAGGGGCATACCTCGGCAAACCTCACTCATGAGTGGCCTCACTCACCCTCACTCACCCTCATCTTCACAGGTAGGGTGAGGGTGAGTGAGTTTCTGAACCAGAAATATTCACGAGTGTGAGGGTGAGAGGGCCGTGAGGGCTGTGAGGGCCGTGAGGGCGATGAGTGCGTGAGGGCCGTGAGGGCGATGAGTGCGTGAGGGGCGTGAGGGGTGTGAGTGCCATGAGTGCGTGGGGGGTGTGAGGGCGGTGAGTGGCGTGAGGTTCATGAGTACGTGAGGGGTATGAAGGGCGTGAGGGCGGTGAGTGCATGAGGGGTGTGAGGGCCATGAGTGCGTGAGGGGCGTGAGGGTGGTGAGTGTGTGAGTGGCATGAGTGCGTGAAGGGTGTGAGGGCCGAGAGTGCGGTGAGTGCGTGAGGGGCATGAGGCGGTGAGTGCGTGAGGCCCCCTTCAGACGGAGCAACTTTCTCAGCAATTTTGGTGTTGCTTTCCCTTGATCGACACGAATTGCTGAGATCGGGTCCGGCTCGAAACAAGCGAGCAACTCGGATCAATTCTAAGACGTTTGAAGCGGCTGCATCCAATTAGGGACGCGAAATTTTCACGTGATACCTCGTGCCGGCGAAGATGGCAACAAAAGACTTGGTTCTGGCTTAAAATTGATCGTTTTTAGAAATCAACTGTTTCAGAAAGATTCATCAGTATTCTCAACAAGATTTAAATGCAAAAAACACGTTTATAGCGTGTAATTGTGTCTCCAAATAGTTCAAGAAAAATAAAATTTCATGATGATGATGGCAACTTGCAGCAATTGGTTGCTGCGTGTGAACGCGGGTGGCCCGTGTTGCTGGTGTTGCGACGTCAAGTTTCTGGGCGAAATTGCCCCATCTGAAGCGGGCCTGAGTGGCTTCAGGGCCATGAGTGCGTGAGGGGCGTGAGGGGTATGAGTGCGTGAGGGCCGTGAGGGCGGTGAGTGCGTGAGGGCCGTGAGGGCGGTGAGTGCGTGAGGGCCGTAAGGGCTGAGACTGCGTGAGGGTGGTGAGGGGCGTGAAGGCCATGAGTGAGTGAGGGGTGTGAGGGCGGTGAGTTGCGTGAGGGCCATGAGTGCGTGAGGGGCATGAGTGCGTGAGGGCCGTGAGGGCGGTGAGGGCCATGAGTGAGTAAAGTGCGTGAGGGCGGTGAGTGGCGTGAGGGCCATGAGTGCGTGAGGGGTATGAGTGCGTGAGGGCCGTGAGGGCGGTGAGGGCCATGAGTGAGTAAAGTGCGTGAGGGCGGTGAGTGGCGTGAGGGCCATGAGTGCGTGAGGGGTATGAGTGCGTGAGGGCCGTGAGGGCGGTGAGGGCCATGAGTGAGTAAAGTGCGTGAGGGCGGTGAGTGGCGTGAGGGCCATGAGTGCGTGAGGGCCGTGAGGGCGGTGAAGGCCATGAGTGAGTAAAGTGCGTGAGGGCGGTGAGTGGCGTGAGGGCCATGAGTGCGTGAGGGGTATGAGTGCGTGAGGGCCGTGAGGGCGGTGAGGGCCATGAGTGAGTAAAGTGCGTGAGGGCGGTGAGTGGCGTGAGGGCCATGAGTGCGTGAGGGGTATGGGAGCGTGAGGGGTATGAGTGCGTGAGGGGCGTGAGGGGTATGAGTGCGTGATGGCCATGAGTGCGTGAGGGGCGTGAGGGCCGTGAGGTTCAGTGAGGGTGACTGAAGGGCTGAAGGTGAGTGCCACTGTGAGGGCGAGGGTGAGGGGGGGCTGAAGGTGAGTGTAGTTGTGAGGGTGAGGGTGAATGAGGGGCTTAGGTCAGTGTGGCTGTGAGGGTGAGGGTAAGTGAGGGCGACCTAAAATGCCAACCTCTGCCTAGGGGATCCGTAGGCTGGCGATTTGACTCTGAGCTATCGAGGAGGCAGTCGACTTGTTTTAAACAAAATGTTTAAAACGGGTGAAAAAAATTTGCTTGACTAATTCTAAAAAAAAGGCATTACCTTTCAGCATATTCTTTAAACTGGTCTGGCCCCTTAGAGGAATTGCCGTAAATACTGCATTTCCAGCATGACCCCTAAACCGATAATTAAAATATAATTAAGCCATTTTAGTTAATTAGCCACGTTACCGTTAGGGTTATCCCATCATCTAATGTGCGCCAAGCCTTATAAATACATGTTGAAGACAGTACTCGCCTAACTCACTTATTATTAAAAAAAAAAGCTATTTTTGAATGAAAAATGAAAGCCGTTTACAACTCCTTGTGGCACCGAATTAGAGCGCAGCTCTTAAGGAGGAGGGAAGGGTACTGAGGGGCGGGTATACCCCTCCTCCCTCCTCCTCACCCAACCTGCTACTTCTCCTCCCTCCTCTTCCTCCTCCCCCTCCCCTCATTCTTGAAGCTCTTCCTCTCCTCTCCTCCTCCCCTACCTCATCTCTTCCTCCCCTTCTTCTCCCCTTCCTGCTCTCCCTCCTCCTCCTCTTCCTCCTCCTTCTCCCCTCCTTCCCCCTCCCCCTCGTCCTCCTTCCGCTCCTCCCCGCGCGGTGCATTATGGGAAATATCCCATAATGCACCGCGCGGTTACGCCGACAACGACGCCGACAACGACGCCGACGGCGACGGCGACGTCGCTCAAGGCGGAAACGGGCGCCCAAGAGCTGCGCTTTAAAATTATGCACCATGTATATTCATGGCATTATAGTCATTGTCAGTTTCACGCTTCTGGATAGTATTTGACATTAAACTTAAGAAATTACTGTAAGAGGTGTGATGCTCTTTTTTTTTTAAATCCTTCAGAATTGTGGTTTTGATATCGGACGGACAAGCCACCGCGGGATCAGAGCCTTCTGAGATTGCACGGTTACTTAGAGTGAAGGGAATCGTCATATTCGGTGTGGGAGTCGCCGATATCAACAAAGATGAACTGCTGGATGTGGCTTCAAGTCCAGCTCACACGTACATGCTTCGAAACTTTGAATACATAAAAAAAGTCAACAAGGACCTGCGGAAAGGCAAGTAGCTCAAAACACCACCAGTTTTACGCTTTCTTAATATAAAAAAAAACTAATACGTAATGGCCTTTATCCAACTTTTGAAGTCCAAATTATGCAGGATGCCTACTTGGGGGTCTGTTATAGCATGCCATATGATATTTTCCCGCTAAATTTAGCGGACCGTGGTCACATGACACAAACCCCGTGGGCGATCACGTAACCTGACTTACATCGAGGTGTCGCGTGACACCATGACGTCACGTGAGGCTTCCGGACGTTAGAGAGTTTTTGTAGATCGTTCCGATACGTGCGATAACCCCGATAACGATACCCGACAACGGTATCGTCATCGGAGTATAGGGTATCGTTATGTTTGAATCGGAAATCGTTATCAGAGTCATCGAAAAGATCATACTAAAACTCTCTAGTTGCAGGTCCCACTGTTACGTCTGGGTGTCGCTGTGACGTCAAGTTACGTGGAGACGCGACATTGTGACGCCTATCTACGTGGTCACTCGACATCCTAACGTAAAGTTGCGTACGTCACTGTGATATAGTGTTATGCAGTCATTCAACACTGCGACGTCACGTGACCACGTAACCCGTAATAGCACCAACCGCGAGTTACCGCGTATCCCACAGTGGCTCCACTAGGGACATAAACACCTCCACCACACCTTTGATCATGGCCTCCAATGACATTCTTCAATGAAGCCGCGGGCTTTGCAGAAATGCTGCAGCTTTCCGCCTCTACCTAAAATTTCTCATTGATCCTCCTGCTATCACGGTCTTGCAGGAGACGCTTGGCGTTTACAATATTTCTGGCTACGCTTCTTATATTTAACCAAGCATGCTTCCCAAACGTCAAACACATGCCCCTATCCCCCCTGTCTATACCGTCACCTACGTTTCCAAAACCCTGTCCGCGTCCAGCTCGACACCAGTCCATACAACACGCCGCACACAGAACACGTATGCGTTCTTACGCGGCTTCCTAACTACTCTAGCCCCATTTTATTACTCAATACTTATTGAAACCCATCCGCCAAACGCTCCCTTAAATGGCTCACACCCCTCCTTAAGCAGCACCCCACCTCCCCCGTCGCCTGGGGTGCTCCTTGAACACTCCTCATTACGATTGACTTTCCACATACACCACACACTCAGGCAGTATCCTTTGCTCTTCCACCCAAACCTTCGCCGTTACCCTATGTAACGACCTCACATCAGCCACACTTCAGGACAATAGTGTTCAGCGCTACACCATTCCCGACCTTACATGGACCCTTCGACTGCCCGGAGGCACCTGGGACACCTCTGCCCTCTCGTTCGGTAGCAATCACATCATCGTCACCTACAACCTTCCCCTTCCACCCGGCCCTACTAAAAACTCAAGTAAAGCCCACCTGACGGACTGGAACCTATTCCGCAGCCTTCTTGACTCCCTGGGCCCTCAAAATTACGCCGAATGGCAAAGTAACATACTTTGAACCTCCCTGAAAACGAGAAAACACCAAACCACAGCTAAGAAAACCCCGGATTGATTCACACCTTCTCCACCTTTGGGGTGAACGCCACGCCCTCCTCGAAAGGTGAAAACGAAACAGAAAGAACCACCCGCTAAACTCTATACTGGACGCTCTGACAGAAGAGGCTTTGGACTACGCACGACAGTTAAAGACCAGCAACTGGCTCCAGCTCTGCAACTCAATTAGCGACCAGCTGCACACCGCCAGGGTATGGCAGATACTCCGAGCGATGTCCGGGCAGGCGCGTGTCAACGCACACATTTCCCAGTTACAACTCTCTGCAGGCTTTTCAGACCTCGCCCTCGCTACGGAACTCCACACCAAATTCTTTAGCCTGAAATTTAACGCACCGGCACCAGACCCACCCAAAAGTGAGCCCACTGCCTTTCCCATTGATGCGGACTTCAGCATAGCCGAGCTCCGCACGTTCCTTTCTTAGTCCCGACAGCGTACAACCCCTGACCCCGATGGCATCGCTTACACTCAACTCCGCAATTTCCCTCACACAGCCATCGAAACCCTTCCCGCCTGCATAAATTAAGTATGACATACGGAGATTCTTCTCGAAAAGTAGAAAACTTCCCCGTTGTTCCTATCTCGAAACCCGGTAAGAAACCTACCTAGATACCATCCGACCCATCTCCCTCACGTCTTACGTTGGTAAACTCATGGAGAGAAGGGCCCTCGCTTACATCACATGGCTTCTCAACAAATCTGAGTCCTTTCACTGGACAATGAGTAGATTTAGGGCCAAGGTATGCACACAGGGCACGATGCTCCGCATTCTCCAGGAGGTTTATCAATACTCCAGCATCCATCAACTGCGCTGCGTCGTTGGTCTCGACTTCTAAAAAGCTTTTGATACCGTCCATAACTCAGCCATCCTCGAACAACTCCAGCGTCTTACCCCCAGCTCTTAAATCTACAACTATATCCACAACTTTCTCACTACCTGCCGCCACGCTATACAGCTACCCACCTACGGTCAGCCTATGCTGGACACCATCTCCCGGAGTCCGCCAGGGCTCTGTTTTCTCCCCCCTCCTCTTCAACCTCGCTGTGGCCTCTTCCCCTTCTTCTCAAGAGAGTGCCTTCTCTCTTCTTTGGGCTCTACGCTGGCGAAATAACCTTCTGGACTTCCATAGGCAACCCAGGCACTATTTCTTCCTCTCAAGAGGGTATAGATATCATCGTTCACGTTTCCCACCAAGTTGGGCTAACCCTTTCTCCCACAAAATCTGAATTTGTTGTAGTCCCTAACCACCCACACCGAGGCCGCGCTAAATTTGAGCGGCAACTCGTTCAAATAACCCTGCGCGACAGTCCGCTTCCTTGTCAACGAACCATCCAAGTCCTCGGCTTCTAACTCACGGAGGATGACAATGCCACCGGCTGGCTGCACAACTTGCAAGCGGCAGCTTACGCAACTCACGCGAATTATCGGCCGCATGACCCGCCGACGCCAGAGCCTTAAGGAGCATGACATACGTCGTATCACCGAGGCTATTCTCAATTCCCGAGCTATGTACACCCTACCGTGCGTACGCCTTGCCCACCACCAACAAGAACAACTCAACAGAGCTTTCCGCCCCGCCGCCCGCCTGGCTCATTGAGTACCTCGCTATACCCCCCTTCTTAAACTTCAAGAAGCTGGTCTTCACACCCTATTGGCCACACGAATCGACATGCACCTCTTAGCGCAACAATCATGTTTCCGTCTTACACATCACGGTCCACAAATGCTCGCCTCTCTCTACTACGACATCACCCAACGTCTCCCGATCTCGCCCAAAGCACCCCCGTGTGTACGGACCGGCGACCGTCAAGGTCAGAGAGGAACGAACACACACACACACGCTTGGTACGGGTGGAACCAACAAGCAACTTCGTCTACCACTTTACTCTCACTCGCATATATACAACCTAATGGTAGCGACACCTACCACAACATCCTCCTTTCTCAGAGACACCACTCGTGGATGAACAAATCAGGACACACGAACCCACTACAAGTTCAGTCTCTTTGGAGCTACTACTCGACGGCCAGATCTCGTGCGTCGAGAAGAGTGGATCCACACATTTGCTGCTGCCTGACTTGCATCAGCTCTCGGACTTGCCTTTGGCTCTGCGGGAGCTTCCTCGGCAGAAGGTTGCAGAGAGGGAGCTGTAACCAGGCTTCTTTGTTCAGAATCTTGGGGTTGCAGGCCATTGGCTCCATCGGCGGCAGGAACCGGCAGAACCGGAGCTGGCAGGACGGGAACTTGGTCCGATAGGTTGGCTCCCGAAAGGAGCCAGGTGTCACCGATTTCTCTGCAATACACCCCGTGGAGGTTCGACGACGTAAGAGCGTGGGCGTTTTGCTCGGCTAAGCACTTGTGCAAGGCACTGTGCGTCGGTCCCCCACACATCTTCGCCAGGTGAAAGTTCCCTAAGCTCGCTCAATGGGTGACGACGGTTGAAGTCGGAAGCTTGGTGTCGCTTCGCCGCGCTGTCCCGCTCCAGAAAGACCTGCGACTTCAGCCATGCTGGCTGAGGTTTCTGGGCAGCCTTGGGTACTTGAGTCCGCAGCTGTCGACCCATTAACAGCTGAGCAGGGCTGAAACCCAAGATGCCTGGAGTATCTCTATAGACGAGAAGTGACAAAAACGAATCGTCACCTTTAACCAAGAGGTGCTTCACTGTCCGCACAGCACGCTCCACTTCTCCATTTGACTGCGGAAATCCCAGACTGCTAGTGACGTGGTTAAATCCGTAGTTTTCCGCGAATCTGGCGAAGTCATGGGAGGCAAACTGTGGTCCGTTGCCACTCCGAAGTACCTCCGGGATCCCGAAACGCGCCATAACACTTTTTACTGCAGAGATCACAGCTTGACTTGACGTGCTTCGCAGTGCCATTACTTCAGGATATCGTGAGTGATAGTCTACCATCAGTAGAATATCTTGGCCGTTCAAGTGAAATAAATCGACTCCCATTTGTTGCCTACGTAGCTCTGTTGGAGATGACGTCATGAGAGGTTCAGCCCGCTGTACCCTCGTAGATGCGCAGCGCTCGCACTTCAAGACCATTTTTATTTGATCGCCGATACTGTGCTACCGCACCAAGTCTCGAGCCCGTGCCTTGCACTGGTTCACTCCTTGGTGTCCCTCGTGAATGGCCTGCAGGACCTCAGGTCGCAGCGATGCAGGAATCTCTAGGCGTTCCCCTTTGAGAAGCACACTGTCAAAAACGGTTAGTTCTCCGCGGAAGTTCCAGTACTTCATCAGGTGACATGGAACCTTGGTCTTCTGAGGCCAACCTTAGTCGCAGAACTTTGCCTGGGCTGTGCACTCGCCTTTTGTTGACTGTTGTCGATGAACTACCTCGAGGCTGACGGGCGCACCTTCTTGGATTGCGTGATCTACGCTCTGGACGTACAGCTCTGGACTGTCGCAGGTTTGCGGAGCTGCTCGGCTCAACAGCGCTCGGGACAGGGTGTCGGCCGTTGCCAGGAGCTTCCCAGGAACGTATAAGATCTGGTACTCATACCGCATCAACTTGATCCCCAGGCGCTGAACTCGTGGAGGAAGAAGGTCTACGTCCATGTTGCGAAGCAACGCAGTCAAGGGCTGGTGATCGGTTTCCACTGTAAACCGGAGTCCCCCGAAGGACTCATCAAAGCGACGCACGGCCCATGTCACTGCCAAAGTCTCCTTTTCGGTCTGGCTGTACCTCTGCTCAGTTTCAGTGAGTGACCGTGAAGCAAAGGCCACCGCCCGACGCTCGCCTGACGGTTGGTCCTGGAGCAGGTCTGCTCCGAGTCCTAAAGAGCTGGAGTAAGCAGATATATGGTCGGGTGCTCCGGATTGTAGCAAGCCATACAAATATCGGAAGAGAACATAGTCTTCGACTTGAGGAAGGCAGCCTGCTGGCTTGATCCCCAGAACCACCCACTCTTCTTGCTCAGCAGTTCTCGAATAGGTGCTGTGACGTCCGACAGATGTGGCAAAAACCTACCTACGTTGTTGACCATACCTAACAGTCTGCGGACACCTCCGATGTCGACCGGTGGTTCCATGTGCTGTACAGCCTCCACGTCCTCGGGGTCTGGCGTAATACCATTCTGGCTGACGTCCACGCCAAGGAACGTTACACTGGTTACGCCAAGCTTGCACTTGGACCTGTTCAGACTCAGACCTGGTTTCTTTAAGCGGTCGAGAACCTCTGCGAGACGCTTGTCGTGTTCCACAAGATCTCAGCCAAAAACGAGAATGTCATTAATCATATTGGCAACTCCATCTTGGCCATCCAGGATGTACCGCATCTGGCGTTGAAAATATTCTGGCGCAGAGGTAATCCCGAAAGGCAACCGACAAAAGCAGAACCGTCCGAACGGGGTAATGAACGTTTTGAGTTCTTGGGACTCAATTGACAGCTTCACATGGTGAAAACTCGACGTGGCGTTGAGCTTGGAGAAGACTCGCGCCTCGCCCAGAAGTCCAAGCACTTGATCCACTGTCGGCAGGATGTGGCGTTCACGCAGCACTACCCGGTTCAGTCGAGTCAGGTCCACGCATATGCGGTAGCTTCCCGAAGCGTTCGGCACCAGTACGATGGATGCGCACCACGGTGTCGGTGTGGTTACTCTTCGGATTACGCCTTGGGCCTCCATCTTGTCTAGTTCAGACTTCACGACATCGCGTAGCGGGATGGGGACCCCTTGGAACGTGCAGCGAGTACGGTACCGCGTTCGGCTGAAGACGAATTGTGTACTGCTCCCGAAGTTCGCCGAGACACTGAAAGAGCTGTGTCTAGAAAGTCCCGTCGAGCTCACTAGGACCGCTTTCGGTAGAATACTCTGGACGGTGATCCACAAACTTGACCACGCCCAACACCTGAATTGTCGGAAATCCCAACAAGTGAACAACTTGCGAACGCACCACGTAGAGATTCTGCATGACGCACTTGGTTTTTCATTCCAAGGCCGCGGTAAACGTTCCTTGCTAGTCCAACGGTTGACCGGCCGGTCCTGTCAACTCACCCTCTGGGGTCTCCATGCGAGCTGGTATCCCCGAAAACATGCTGGGGACGACGGTGACCTCCGCGCCGCTGTCAACCTTCAAGCTCAGCAGTACGTCGTTGACCTTCACGTCTACAAACTTCGCCCTTGCCTTGGACGGAGAACGGACGGCAGCAAGCTCCAGCTAAGCCAACTTGTTCTTGGCGCGGCAGACAGCTGCGAAGTGGCCCTTCTTGTGGCACTTGTTGCATTGCGCACGGTTAGCAGGGCACTCTGAGCGCGGATGCGGAGAACGTCCGAAAATGCCGCATGAAGATGCACTCGCTGCGTTGCCGCTTGCTTGCTTCGGCCTGGGCAGGCGGTTCTTCACAACTTTTGCGGCGCCAATGTTTAACGCTTTTGCTTCTGCTGAAGCTGTTATGGCTGTGGATGCCGAAGAGTCCCGCAGCTTTCGTTCCCTCTCCGCGTCCTCGTATTGGCGAAATTGAATGAGCGCTTCGTCCAACGTAAGCTTCGTGTTTCGGAAGTCTGTCCGACAGCTTTGTGTCTCGCAAGCCCACCACGAAACGGTCGCGAATGAGCCGCTCCTCCACTTCTCGCGACGGGTTGTTACATTTTTTACCACGTTGCTGAGCGTCGTAAGAAAGGAGTCAGCTGACTCACCCGCTTGCTGCAACCGTCTGTGGAAACGTGCGCTCTCGTAGAGCTCATTGACTGGGTGAACTAAGTACGCGTTGAACTTCTCAGAAATCAGACCGTAGTTGTCGAAGTCTGAGTTGCCGACTTGTAGCGAAGTCAGGCCGTCCCGCGCTTGCGGCCCCATGGATTATAGTAGGGTCCGAACACGCACTTTGTCGCTGGCGGCGTACAGTCCCGACGCGTAGACGTAGTCCTCGAACTGCTGATGCCACTGTTTCCATTTTCTGGGGTTGCTGAAGTCAGACTGGTGCGGTGCTCGTAGATTGAGCGCACCGACTGGCAACGCTCCCGGACCGGTGGCGGCGCCCTCCCCTTCGGCCATGGCGGTCTCCTCCGAGGCTTGCGCTGGCGCTTGAAAAGAAAAAAAGCGCTAGCGGCTCACTTCGGACACCATGTAGAGACCGGCGACCGTCAAGTTCAGAAAGGAACGAACACACAGAGGCGCCTGGTCCGGGTGGCACCAACAAGTAACCTCGTCTACTTCTTTACTCTCTCGGATATATACAACCAAATGGTAGCGACACTTACCACAACACCGTGGTCTCCTTTGCCACGCATCCACATCCCTGCTCTATCCCGCAACATGCCCCAAGTGAACCATGCTGGTCGTCGGAAGGCTTGCATCTGCGCACTTCGCTATCACTACCCCGACCCCACACATATCGCATATGCAGATGCTTCCGACCTTGATGGGACTCTGGAAGGCGCGGTGATTGTCGTTTTCCTCTCCTCGCGCACTTTTCCCACGCTTCCTTCCCACATTTTTCACACACCCTCTGTCCACCTAGACCTACACCTCCCTCCCCCCACCCCCCTTCCCCACCGCATATACACTCGATTGGGTTCCAGACCACGCCGGGATGTCGGGCAACCATTTGGCTGATCAACTCTCCCGTGCTGCGATCCCTCCGGGAGGCCCGCGCACTCCCTAGCCTAACCACTACCACCCCGGACCACAGCCCGCCAGGAACGAGCTAGTCGTCGCAGCCTCTCCAAGAGCTCCTGGATGACTCCTCTCTACCCCCATCCCCCTCCAAACTTTTCCCGCGCCAAGACGTCTGTCTTGTCCGGCAAGCCCAGACATACAGCCTCCCCACCCCTCACATCATTCACTATCTAGACCGTTCCCCCCCTCTCCCGTTGCGCTAACTGCTCGGTGTGACGTGCCTAATTCTTATAGCCGTCGTGGTTGGCGTCATGGATGCCACTGACGACCGCCACGAGTGATCGGTGATCCGTGAAGTAAGTGGGTAATCGCGGTGGAAGTTTCTAAAACCATCCAACATTCTGCGTAACAACTGGATATCGCCAAAGGTGGATTTGGTGTAATGCGAGTAATGTTTCAAAACAAGTGTTTGAAGCAGACAGGAAGATCTCTCTTTTTGTAGAATTTTTACTGGCGGGATGCCGGGGCTCCCCTCTCTTCTCTCTCCGCGCTGCACGGCCGACTGGAAAACCCGACTTCCCTCTCCTCGCGCCAAGAGGGAAAGAAGAAGGGTTTTTCGATAGCTGCGACAACCCACGAGCTTGAAATCTCTGCAAGGTGTCGCCTGTAAAGCCCTCGCTTTAAAACCCAGGGCTTAAGAGACGTAGGGTTTGACCCAAGCGTTCGCCAAAACACAGGAAATCCTTGCTCGACTCACTAATGGGTTACATAGAAAGATCGGGGACCCATCAACTCATCTAATCTTGACATCATCACCTACCCGAACCCCTGTAGTCCCTTAACCCTACCGTTCTTCCCTCAGAAAAAAATCGGCCAAGGCAGGAAATCCTTTGATAATCATAAATACACGTTTTCACTCCCTCACCCGCTGTTATATTTACTGCCGATTTAAGAAATAGAGGGCGTAGTATATTATATTTTTAGATGCGGAGCATCTCTTGCTCGGGGCTATGTCCCGCGGCGTCGGCGTTGTAGTCTGCACTCACACTACGCATGCGCAACTCTCCTCCTTCCCTCTCTGCAACAGCTGCGCGTTACTCTCTCCGCTCTCTCTCTTATCCACCTCAAAACTTATTTAATCCCCCCCCCCAAAAAAAAAAAAAAACAACGAGAAACAGAGGAACAGGAACGACAAAACTGGGAAAGAGAAAAGGGAAGGAGTAAAAAAAGGGGAAAAAACAACAAGAAAGACAAGGGGGAACAGAAAAAGAATACACTCAATCGTGATTACTTCCCCCTTCCGCTCCCTCCAACTCACGAACACCCACACCAAAAAATAAAAATATATAAAAAAAAAAGAGATAATAATTCCCAGCCCAAATATCACCAACACCCAATCGGAAAAAAAAAATAATAATACCTAGACACGGGGGGGGGGGGGGGGGGGCGGGGGGCACTAACGACATACATGATATTTCAGAGGGAGAACCGACCAGAAAATCCAGTGAGGGCGGGCCTTCACTGCGACACCAGAGCGGACATAGAGCACAGAAAGATCGGAAACAAGACAGGAAAAGAAGAGAAGAACAAGAAATAAGAATATTGTACAAACCACAAAGAATATGGATCAGCGAGAATACACTGTTAGACAAGACGGAAGAGGGAGGGAAAGGGGAAAGGGGAACACAATTAATAGCAATAGACGCCGCTATCAGACCGAGCCCGGTCCCCTGGCGGTGGTCTCGCTGGAAAGTTAAATCTTCATCTCTTTTTTTTTCTTTTTTTTTTATTACCAATTGGCTTTATACTTCAAATTTTGTTTTTTGGTCTTTACCACTTTTATTTATTTTCAATTGGATTAAGTCTGCAATGCTAACGCTGGAGCAGGCCGAGGCACATTATTTTTCAATCCTTTTCTATTGCCTCAACTCAAATCTCTCTATCTCTCTCTACCAGCTGCGCGTGCACTTCGCGTGCGTTCGATTCTAATCACACCGCGCGCGCATGCGCAACTCTCCTCCTTCCCTCTCTCCAACAGCTGCGCGTTACTCTCGCCGCTCTCTCTCTCTACCAGCTGTGCGTGCACTTCGCGTGCGTTCGATTCTAACCACACCGCGCGCGCACGCGCAACTCTCCTCCTCTAGTCTCCTCTCCTTCAAGTGTGAAAAAAAAAATAAACGGCGAGCGGCGAGCGTTCCAAGTTTCTCTGCCGCGAGCCGCGACGAAGGCTCGCGTAGGGGGTAACGCTAGGGCAGTCGGTGGCGCCATCTCTCGACGTCAGCACGCAACTGACTCTTTCCTCGGAACCAACACGATGCTCCGCATCACCCCATGGTTCCCCTCGGGAAGATGGTGTAATTTTTTTTGTTTCTTGCTTCGTGATTCGCTTTTTAGAGTTATCATCGACGAATGCCACAATCTCATTGGCTACGGGGAGATAGTAAGGTATTTAAAACTCGCAACGTCCTGTGTTTTTTCGTTTTGTTTTTAAGGCTGGGAGTGTTTATAATAACTGTTTCTTCTATATAAAGTCACGCTGCAAGTTACCTCACTTACGAAACGCTGTTTCATCACGTTTGCAGATATTGTGGAGAAACAGTGGGACGAGGCAACGTCGTCGAGTCTCTGTGAGAAACAGTGCGACGCCAACGCCATCTGCGCGTGCGGTGCTCGTGGCGGAACCTACCAGTGCGTCTGCAACCCCGGATACCAGGAGGCAGGCACCCCGGGCCAGTGCCGGCGTGAGTACAGTCGGCCTCCGGCCGTTCCGTGAGCTTGGAGGCGCAAACCAAGGGTTTGGACCTTTCCAGCGGCAGTCTCGAACGAAGCGATTTACCGCGCGCGCCCCTGGTTTTGAGAGTTTACGTCAGTGTTGCCCAACTGCGCTGGGCCGTAGGTTTTCTCGTCAGTGGCCTGTGGCAGCCTGCGTAGGCACAATCCCGGACACTGGTGGCGTCTAAATTGCCGCCTTTTATTTTTTTTTAGTTCTATGGCGAATAAAATTTTTTGAGGCTTTTAAAAAAACATTGTACTAGTTTTGAGAAGGAAAACAAACAAATAAAAGCTATTTCTTCGTGAGTCCGTGCGCTACAGAACAGATGCTACTGCAATGTTTGTTTCTTTTTACGTAGATTTTTTACGACGCCATACACTCAGCCGGGTCAATCTAGAAGGGTCTTAACTGTCGAAAATATTTAACCACACAGGATAGCCAAAATGCATGGGTATTCACCGCTCACATCATGAAATTGAACGGGTCTTTTCAATCGAACAACATATTGTACGTATTCCACGGTGCCGCGTTATCCGGACAAAGATTAGAGAAAGGTCTCAAATAACACGACATATCCAGTGTACAGCGTCGACGACAGCCACTTCACGACGATCGGACGGAATCCGGCTTTTTTGGGGGCTCGTTTTGAACACAGCTGTTTTTTTGCACAGTACCAAAGCAAATGAACAGAAGTGTCTATTCTGCCCCATACCCGACCCTATTAGCTATTTTTCTCGATGACCGGAAACATAGGTGGGGAGGCTTTTCAGAGATTATCTCAACGGAAATAATCCTCGAAGAACGTTGAAGGGCCCGCGTCGCGGGCTGCCTAACGTTCGCTCTCTTCGTTCGTTTTCTGCGAAGGCCGAGCAGGCTACGAGCCCTGGTATTCCCTGGATCTCACAGTGAGAGAGAACACAAAAAGGGTGAGCAACCTGAACAGGCAAATAAAGAAAAGCTTTCAAGAAAAGCCGTCGAACTCCGAATACACAATGCAGGTGGGGATAGGGGACCACCTTCCTGCTATCAAAATGCGGGACACGCGGGGGGGAGGGGGGGGGGGGGGGTGTTGAGGAAATTTATGAACAGGCACACTACGAACCGAGGCTTTGTTATCCCATTTAGTATCCTATGCTGTTTATACACCTGCAAATTGTATTGCAGCAATTAAGGTAAAATAATTTTCCCTCCCAGTGATACTTTTTTATGCCAAATATGTTATTAAATATGTCGAAGTTGAAAGCATAAAAATCAACTGCAGCAGAACTCAATGCATCAAATGCAGTTAAGAAACAGTAAATCTTTTTCGGGTTAGTGCTTTCTGTCAACGTCTACTTTTATCAACATGGTCCTGCACACATTTTAACATTATGTTCTTTTTCGACCGTTGTGAGTTGCAGGATTTTTGCCTTGTGTAACTGTCTTCACTAAAAAAAATCCGCAGCAACTCTTTTTGCGTTGACACAACGATATAAAAACAATTACAATAATGTATATTCAAACTTTTGGTGAGCAATTTCTTCTTACAATATTTTGCCACCAAAGGGAGAGGCACAACGGCATGCGCTTCGGTTATCACTTCTGCAAGAGTGACGGTCGCTTCCCGCAATGCTTAGATAGGCAATGGCGCGTACCATTGCCATTCACACGCATACCAGCGATCTCCGCGCTTCCCGTGCCCCGTTGTTCGGCAGCACCGTGAGTTGCAGAGCGAGTTTTACGACAGGGTGAAATGCGGCACATTTTGAAGACTTGGGAATTTCTTGCGGGACGCGGGACACGAGCCCACAATGCGGGACAGTCCCGCTAGTCGCGGGACGGGTGGTCACCCTAGGTGGGGAGTCGCGCTGACCGGGTTTCCACAGCTCAGGTGGGTGGCAGAAATTTCTGGCTGATAGGTGTCGCTCGAGTCGCAAAATGGCGGCCGCCAGAGAGCTCTTCTTGCAAAGGTCTATACGGTGCCGGGAACGTGTCTCGGACTCCTGTGTTTAGTAATCCTGTCCCGTCCGTAGTGGCACCACATGACGTCAGAGAAACCGGCGTCTCGTGTTGTCGATTTTCGCGATCCTAGGGGTTAGTGGTGATGGTCCCGGCAAAAAAGTACGAGAGAACGCGAATGTCGCTGTCGTCGCCAGTTCGAACTCCTGGCTGCAGAAAGTTTCGTGAACTGTGAAGCATTAGAGCGACGTGCAACAGAACAGGCGTGTGCCTCATATACTACCTCTGCTGCGGCACTTCCAGGATCGCAGCCGGTGCCAACATGACTGTTCAATGACGTCATCGGGCAAAAAATCGAGGGACCACTTCTTAAGACGTGGTTAAAACACCAGTAGCAGACGAGTTCCGGGCCCCATAACATTGGAAACTTGAAAGGATGTCCAACAACTACGTCATTAATGGCTAAGTTGAGGAATAGACCAATAGGGACCACAAACACAAAGTATTAAGATGCGATTCGGACATCGAGCCGCTGACACAGTCCCGGGCTGCGCTAGCGTTCCACTGGGGCTCTATTTTGATACTTCAAGCACCGACTAAACGCGCGTTCCAGCCAAATGCCAACACAGCCGTCGTGTCAAGGTTTTGCTCCCTGCCCGATTAAGGAAGATGACGTCAAGAAACCCGTCCACAGGCTTTAGGTTGTCTAAACACCAAGCTCTGGGCGAAAGAATCTGGACAGAGCGCATCGTTTAGTCCCATCTCCTGAACAATACATCGATTGACCTTAAAGTTACCCTTCGTGTAACGGGTGCGAGGCTGGCGGTACCAAAACGCGAATATCAAAATTATCATCCGGGTTCTCGCACTGCCAGCCTTGTGCCTGTTGAACGATTGGTAACATTAACACACACCCTTTCCACGTGCTACGAGCCTTTCTAAAATTGGCTGATTCAGTGGTTTCTGATGACGCTCTGCAAGTGTCTAACCTAACTGTAATCCTACGTTGATTGTCACTAAATAAAAAAAGACAATGAACGACCTTCCGTTCATTAACCGACCTATCGTGACGACTAGCGTCCTACATTATGTCTCCCGGGCCATATACCTCACCAGCGCATACCGCATTACCGTACCTTTCACAACTTTTTTTTTTTTTTAACAAATTTGTTCCGATTAAGATCAAACACACTGTATAATGCACATATCAGAATTCTCGATGTGCCCACTCATTCCAGCCTGCCCTCGAGGTACGTACCGAGGAGCTGCGGGGAACGAAGCCTGTCTACCCTGCCCCGGAAATTCGACCACAAACGACGAAGGCGCCAGAAGCGTCGGCCAGTGTTTCTGCCTGGCCGGATACGAGGGGTCGCCGGCGAATAACCAACCCTGCACGCGTGAGTCGACGCTCCACAACGTCACGTGATATTTGCAGCACGCACGTGCCCAAGGTTACGTGGCAGAGAAAGATTCCGGACATTCACGATTAGCTTTGAACACCTTAGGATTTAACGTTCTACTCCGATTCTCAAGTTCCACCGTAGCCAACTTTACGATTCAAAGTTGCCAGCCACATACACTCTCAGAAAAAAAGGACTAGTCTTACGCCCCTTGTCCCATATAATATATATATATACCTGAAGTTTTGTAGTGTATTATGTGGGACAAGTGGTAAAAGCCTATATAGTCTTACACCTCTTGTCCAATATAATACACTCCAAAATTCACAAGTGCTGATTGTTGGGCTAGTTGGTATGGTACTTGAGAAGACATGATGCGCTTTAAAACAAGGACGTAGGAAAAACTGACACCACAGAGCGCTATTTTTTTTTTTTAACATGCCGCAATCGGACATTTCCTGGGCATGCCGCTCCGAAGACGTTGTAGCGACTGTTGCCAAAGGAACTCAGTGGTGCGGTCCAAGATGCCGAAGAAGTCTCGCAGCCTTCCGTTGTTTTGCATAAGCCCACCGGGGTCGCGAAGGACTGCGCACAGCAAGGCCCTGTAAATCCGTGCTTGCCGTCGCCATTCCGAACGTAGAATCTTTAGAATCCTGACCCCATGTCCGGCTGACGGGGTGAACCCTCCAAACAGATGCTTGACACCTTCAGGCAGGAATTTGCAACGAATGCAGAAAGAAAGCGTACGAGCATTGCAGACCGCGTTGGCAATGAGTGAGACGATGAAGCAGGGATGTGGTGTCAGTTCTTCCTACGTCCTTGTTTTAAAGCGCATCATGTCTTCTCAAGTACCAAAATTTCAGTTATATATACAGTCAAACCCGTTTATAACGAGCATCAGGAAACGCTACAATCAGTTCGATATAGCAAAACGTGATGAAAAACAGCCTCAGATAAACAGGGACGAAAAACGGGTAAAGAATACGACAGGACAACGGCTGACTCGCAACTGAAGTTCTTTGAAAGAAAAGTGAACCAACGAAACTTGTGAAACAGATTACACACGTACAGATTAAAAACACACGCCCACCAGGCGACCAGATGTGCAGATACATCGCCTCAAAACTTCACACTCATGCTCGAATAAAGCATTCGAACATGAGTGTGAAGTTTTGAGGCGATGTACCTGCACATATGGTCGCCTGGTGGGCGAGTGTTTTTGATCTGTAGGTGAGTAATCTGTTTAACAAGTTTCTTTGGTTGACTTTTCTTTCAATAAACTTCAGTTGCGATTCAGCCGTTGTCTTGTCGTATTCTTTACCCGTTCTTCGTTCCTGTTTCTCTGAGGCTGTTTTTTTATCATGTTTAACTGTTACCAACTGGCCCAAATCACCACCCTACTTCGATATAGCTAGTAGTTCGATATAGCGAAAACCATTTACAACGAACTTTCACGATGCGTTCGTTGTAAGGCGAGAGCTTATCTTTCTTTTTCATTTCTTCGCTTCTGCCTTGTAACAATACGCTCGAAAGATTTTTTTTTCATGCGTGCTGATTTTTTTTTTTTAGCTTATCTCTCTTTCTGAATTGCTTCTTTTCGTGGGCAACCGCTTTGGGATGAAAAGTTATTGTTCTCTGTGCGTGCGTGCAGAGTGTTTTTGTTTTAGCTTTCTCCCCTCCTGAATCGCTTCTCTCCGCTCAATTTTGTTCGCAACTTGAGCTTTTGGAATTTTCTTTTTTTTCTACTCTTTTTGAGAAGGGCGGGGGGGGAGGGGGGAAGGGAGTTCGATATAGGCAATATGTTGTTCATTATAAAGAGTACATTTTACATGCATTTTTATTTAAAATTTCCTTGAGCTCGATGTCGACTATAATTTGCTGTACATGGGTTCGTTCTAAATGCGTTTCACTGTATAATATATGGAACAAGGGGCGTAACACCAGTCCATTTTTTTTAGTGTACTTGGTTGGCAACTTTGGAGTGTTGGAGTGTATTATATGAGACAAGGGGTGTAAGACTATATACTCTTGCACCCCTTGTCCCATATAATACACTACAAAACTTCAGTTATATGTATATATATATATATATATATTATATGGGAAAAGGGGTGTAAGACTAGTCCATTTTTTTCTGAGAGTGTACTTCGCTGTCAACTTTGGATCGTAACAATCTTTTTTCTGAGCGTGTAGCGCCAAAGGTGAATCGTCACGCGCTCGTCTACCTTGTGCGTTTGATTATCAGCGACCGACTAAACCAATCACTTAGAAAAAAAAATAAAAAGAAGCGCAGGGTCACGCCGCATTCATTGCACGTGATTGGTTGAGTCGGTGATATAGCAAACGCACGTAAGCGAGGAGTGCCATGATGCTGCAGTTTTGGTGCTGCTTGATTCGCCCCGTCGGATCGTTGCGTTGGCTCCGGCCAGAGTTCATAGATAGTTTTAGGGAACCGTAAACTCTCAAATAGGGAGTTCTAGGGAACCGTTTTTGCACATCCGATACGGACGATGGGCCTTCCAGTACGAACTGCGCATGGGAGAGTCTTCTGCGGTAGCACATGCGCATTTCGTACCGGAGATTCCATCGTACCATACCGAATGTGCCAAAACTGTTCCCTAAAACTCCCTATTCTGAAACGGGGTATGGTTACCGAAAGCGTGTGAAACGCGGGACGAGGCGTTGACATGTTCGCGCTTCTCGGTTTGTGATTGGTCGTTCGGCCTTATCATCTCATTGGCTGCGAGGTGACAATCAGACGCTCAGGAGGACTTGACACACCCGGGTTTTTTTTTGAGCTGTCAGTTATCATAAGTTTAGAAGAATCGTTTGCTGACACGATACTGAAGAGGAAAGGTGTTTGAACCAGTTCGGCGATAACGCGCTTTACAAGTAACGGCGTTACCGGTAACTCGTTACTTTTTTCGGTAGCGGTGTAACGTACTCTTTACTCATTCAAAACTTTAACGGGTAGCGCACTTACGTTACTTATTTCGAGTAACATGTAACATAGTTTAGTAATTCGTTACACATTCTTCTTAAGACTTAAAAAATTACGCTTACATTTTTGGTGTTTCTAGGCGCGAAGCTATACAACGTTTTTTTGTTCTTTGCGTTTTTCTTTGCGTTTTTTCTCCTGAGTATTTAGGTGGAACCGTAAAAAAAAAAAAGATAATGCACCTATGTTCAGTTTCTGGATGGACAAAATGTCTCTTGAAAAATGGCGTGTTTGCATATCTGTGACGGTAAAGAGCAATGGAAGAGTAACGTGCGTTACGATTTAACGGGAACTGTAACGCGTTCCTTTTATTTTGCAAGTAACGAGTAACGTATGTCGTTACCTTTTTCGGTAACGCCTACAACACTGGTTGGACATGGAGTACAACTGCTTGGATTACCAAGATACAAGAGAAAACCCGTGATACGAGAAAACCCAACAATTAATTGAAGATTCTCTACGTACTTTATTTTGTATTTAATGGATAATCTTTTGTATAGAACTATAGCACCTCATGACCACGCAAAATAATCAGGTGATGACGAGGCTGACGACACGAAACGCAGCACAAGTTGCATACTCTTGGCCTGTCACAACCATTCTCTTTTTTGTTTCACCGCAGCCATCCTCTGCGCCCAGTTATCGTCGCCGATTGGAGGCAGCACCCTTCCTAGAAAGTGCGGCAACACCTTCAATACCTCGTGCAACTTCAAGTGTGACGAAGGACACTGTCCGTACGCCTGCGACCGCTCTAAGCTCGCTGCGGGTGATGTACCTTGGAACAAGATATCAGCCAACCCCCGAGTCTGCCAGGCGGACAAGAAGTGGTCAGGGCTGGAGTTCTCCTGCGCAAGTACGTCCTAATTGCGAGTTTGGGGTTTACGATTCGCGACACATATATTTGGTTATAAGAACGACTTGAAGGATGCTAGCTGTACATTTACTTAATTCAACCTAGAACTTGTAACCCCCCCCCCCCCCCCCCCCCCCCCACGGTTGCATAACAGTCTGATACGCTGGACGTTAGCCATACTGAGTTTGCCCGCGAATAACGCGCTCACAGAACCAATGGCGTAATGGAGTTTTTTGTATAATGAAAGCATTCTGCGCATGCGCAGTCCCCGTTCACGCGGCGGCGAAAACGTGAACTACGGTTGGCGCCCAGGGTGGAAAGCTCTGCCACCTCTCCTGCCGCCTCGTGACTCGAATGATTTGCGGAAGAGGATAGGGAGCGCAACTCACCGCAGGACGCCAACCGCGCGCCTCGAGCTTTTGCCGTTTGGTGTCGCTTTAATCTGAAAATGGTTAAAGCCCCTTTATCCCAGGAAAAGTGGCGCCATTCATTGTTGTGGAAATGCTCCAGACACGTATCGCGCTCACTTCTGGGAGGAACATGGCAGTCTGAAATCTAGCTGAATACTGCGCTGTGCCGCCATGATCTTCCCAAGGGCTGCACGTTCCACGCGCCTCGTGCATCGACGCACCCTGCGCTACTTTTGTAACATGAAGGGGCTTTAAAAATGGTCAGTTGTTTGAGACATTCGGGCTGCATTTCCTTGGGAACCATTTTTTTGGTTACGTTGCCTGTTATTCGCAGAAGTGCGATGCCCTCCGGTGAATCTACCGCCTCACGGACGCGTCAACTGCACGAGCTCGCAACTCGACTTTGGGACCGAGTGCCAAGTCGCTTGTGATCCGGGATACAACATCAACGGTAGCACCAGTCTGATCTGCCAGATGAACGGCCAATGGGACAAGGAGCCGCCAACATGTGACGGTAAATTAAAAACTTTTTCTAACATAGTTGACAACTTGACAGCCCTAGAATGGTTGAAGAACTCTTGGCATTAACACGTGAACAACCAGACCCTTCGAAGATGTTTGCTAGGAGGTCTTCGATGGTGGTGCGTAATTATTGAATTTTAAAGACTTTGTGTATATTTTTCACAGGCCTGTATTATTACTGGGACAATTCAACTTCAACGCACACTTCGGCTACTCGTGTTTACTACTGCCGCAATTGAACGCCAACGTAACCTCGGTCATTCTTCTGGCACAAATCAAAAGCAACGCTACTATCGGCGACTCGTGTTTTCTTTACAGTTGTAACTTGTCCCCCGCTGAAGAGTAGAAAGAAACTGCAACTGAGGCCATCATCGTGCAAGAAGGGTTCTCCTTTCGAGTCTATTTGCCAGTAAGTTTGTCGGAAAATGTACAACCATATTATTGACTTTCTGTGACTCAATGGTGTGTTAAACAAATGTTAACGTTAACAGATACTCCTGCATTAAGGGTTTTCTCCTGGTGGACGCAAACACAAAGGTGGACGTGGACGGCACTCGCGTCTGCCTTGCCGATGGAACATGGTCTAACATGAACCAATCTATAACGTGCAAAGGTAAGGCAAACCCACATTTGACATTTCTGTTTAGACAACGTAAGGTCGGTATGCCTTTTGAGATGTGGCAGCACTTGTTTATGCTTTAGGCGAGCAATTTAGTTAGTGCGGTATGACCGTTAACCGGGAGTCCTCAACGTCGATTACGTGGTAGTGAGACAGGACAACGCGCCGGTACGAAGTTCATCAAATAAAAACGGGAAGGGATGGGAGTTGAACCCAGCATCTCCGAGTTCCGCAGCGCGAATCTACACCTCACGAACACCGAGCTGCAGTGCGCTAACACACTGGGTCACCGATACATCGGAGAAGGGCACTAGGTCGCCGTCTATTTTATCGACACCCACTCAGAAAGCATAAACAAATACACTAGTTGGTGTTCGTTACAGTGAACTCAGGAACTCAACATTAGCCGCCATAGGAATGCAGCGAACAAAGATCCGTCGACCTTCCCCTTTATGCTTGACTGAGAGTGTTGCTATATTCATTTTCTAATCAACCGGAAAGCCAGTAGCTTTTTCTAACAAGCGAGGTAGTGAACGAATACCCAGTTTTTATTTGTTAGCTACGCGCACGGCGATGCCCGCAGTATTATTATGCATACTTCACTTACTGCGTCAGTCATAATGTTGCGCGTCGCTATGTTTGAAGGTTGGTGAGTTGTGTTACAAGCTACATATGCAAGTTTTTGTTGTTTAGATGCAATGTGGCATCGAACGCACCCCTGCTGTATTGCAGTTATGATGAGTATTCTTAATTTTAACATTTTATCACAAACTCTTTTCGTTTTAGTGTCTGCGCTACTGCTTTAAGAAAGAACCTGTCATGGGACCCTCTCAAATTACGTCGAAGGTTATCGAAGTGTTCGTTCTTAAATCAATTATCACACGAACCGGTGGGTATCGATAAGAATAAGTATTTAAATGCACCTACCTTTATATTCCGTCAACTAGACCACTTCGAAATATACATAAAATAACATGCCGCACATGCGTTTTTAAATCATCCTTCTTCCTCCGTACAATTAATCAATGAAATAAACTCTGAAGGTGCTCTCTCTGAAACAGTATTTTCATGAAAGCGTGCTATGATGTTTTTTTTTTTAAAGTAGCTTATGTATTTATTTTTCATGTGTTTGTATACGAAAAAGTGAAGTAATTATTGACGATTTTTTTTTTTGTGAGCACAGTGTTTTGATGGTGCACTGTTAATGAATGTTTTCCTTGCTTATTTTGTGTGCTACGCTGGTATAGTGTACCTTGCTGGTGTAGCAGATCATTTGATGTGTATTCTTTATTTGTGTATGTTAACGTGTAGCTGGGGGGGCCCCCCCCCCCCCCCCCCTATGATAAGGTCTCATCGGCGAACTGTAGGTAAAAATAAAATAAATAAATATATAAATGAATGAATAAATGAATGAAATGTGCTTGTGATGCTGCTTTCGTCGCGTGCTAACACTAATCTATTTTTATCATTTTATTACACATCCTTTGGGCATAGTGCGCGGCATATTTGATGCTAACTTGGCATTCATGGAATTTCAGCCATTATACTCATCCAGGCTAGTTTTAACTTGTAACCTCATTATAGAACTACCAGCTCGTGTGCTGCCGACATTCCAACCTATCAATTTGGCGGCGGTCTATCAATTCTGTCAGAAAGTCACCATCCCGTTATCAAACTGATTGTATCACGCCCTGAACTATATCGCTGGCCGCGTTCGCTTGTCTGAATCAGTCCTAATAAGTTTTTAGGCTGAATTCAGTAAGCACCACACACGCAGAGAGTAAACACATTCGTGTCCTTCGCAGACATTGAGAAACCTGTGCTGAAGGACTGTCCAGCCGATAGGACAGTTGAGACGGATCCAAACTCACCCTACTGCTCGAGTGTGACGTGGCTCGAACCAAGCGCCGAGGACAACGATGACGGAGTGACTGTGCGGGTGGTGGATCCACCGGGCGTAACAAAGCCACCACACGGCTTCGCATTCGGACAAACAGTGGTCACCTACATCGCCGAGGACAGGACAGGCCTCACATCCGAACCTTGCTCTTTCACCGTCTTCGTCAGCGGTACGTTCCTTTGTCATAAAAAAAAAAAAAAAAATCGCTCCGTTCGGGCAATTTTGGCATTGGCAGTGGTAACACAGATCGTGAAGCAGCCCCGAGCCAGATGAGATTAAAGGGCGACTCATATTTAAATTGAGGGACGAGGCGGGTTGTATAGCAGCAATTGCTCAGTCTAAAACGTTAACTTTGCTGAAATGTATAATATTGTGTCACCATCAACGTCAGTCGTTCAACCGTGTCTATAGTGATCGCGAAAGTGCTGAAGTGAGATTCGATCGAACATGCAGAGAGTGTCCATAGCTGAACGCAAGCTTGATCACATGCTTGGCGCCTCCTTATTTTTGAAATAACTATCTCGACAGATAACCAGCCACCGGTCGTTGTATTTTGCCCCGATGACATCATCGAATTTAGCGAAAGGAGTCAAAAGAACATCACGTGGGAAAAGCCGATATTCAAGGTAGGTCACAAAAAAAAAAATACTTGGGCACTCGATTACTTTATCAAACATTGTTCACTTCGGTACAACTTCTGGAATCAGAAGAAACAAAAATATGTTCATGACTGTTCGATAGAAACATCACATGCAGTTAAGAACAGCTGGGCATGAATTATCACACATTGCCTCTTATTCCGCATGACCTCTTTCTTTCTCGTGAACCGACATCACGGTACGACGGCTCCGGCCTAGCAATTGAGCCTCAAGTTCTAAGCCGAGCGTCATGCCGGCACTCTTCATGAGAAAGTTTAAGGAACCGTTTTTGCGCGTATCCGATATGGTACGATGGGGCCTCCGGTAGACGAACTGTGCATGCGCTACCACACGAAGACACGCACATGTGCATCGTACCGTATCGGACGTGCAGACACGTTTAACTAAAACTCTCCACAGAACAGGAGCCCTAGCCGAACGATAACGCAGTATACTTGTGTACAATCCGTATGGACCATTTTACTGTAGACGGTTGAGCGTGTTCGTTTCTAATTAATGATAACGAAAGAGGGACATGGAAGACGAGCAGACAACACAGGCTTTCGTTTGTCTTCCATGTCCCTCTTTTGTTAAGCTAAACGGTCCTGTACCGAATCACCTGGGGAACTGGTCATAAAATATTTGACGAACGCGGTGCCGTGGTGCAGGGGGGGGGGGGGGGGGTGTTTTTTTATTTGACCGCAAGTTCGTGGGGACGTAGATTGCCAACAGCGCCTCCTTCAGGTGCTTTCAATAAAAGGGTCTATACCCAGGCCACGGTTCCGGTGAGCCAGTCTGGCCTTCGGATCCGAGGCACGCGACAAGCAACGTCAACGTGCACTCCTTCCGCAAAGAGCAGTCACGTGCTTTCCTCCAACTCTCTGACTGCATGGCTATAGGGGGCCATAGTGTTTGCGCCCTACCAAGTCATACTGGAACTGAGGGTGGTCTATGGTCACATACAGCTTAAGAAACATAGGGCGTCATGAGTTCCGAGCATTTTGTTATCGGCCAACAGCCAATGTAGAATTGCGGCATTGGCCAATTAAAAATGGCGAACTAGAAGCGTTAACATAATAAGCCCTGCGTCTTTTTTAAGTTGTCAGTGTCTAGAAGTGGTGTTGGATAAAGTCCCATAGTGACCACATTAATAACTGTAGAATGCTAATTTGAAGGTTCTTAGCAATGTGTGCTTTTGCCAATGGATGCAGAAAAAAAATTATCGTGACTCTGCAGCTATGAAGACAGCAACTTCAATATTCGGAAGCTGAAAGTCTCGCGATTTCATGGCAGCCACAAGGCTACGCGGATTCTCTGCACATGACGTGTGACATGAAAGTACGTGACAAATGTGGCGAGATCATTTACGCGTCTACGCGATCACTGTTTCGCCACAGTGAGACTTGAAAGAAGAGCCACCTTTTTTACTGAGTTTGATTATTGCTGAAACCGTAGCAACGAAAAGACGCGTCCGTCAGGCTTGAATCTTTGTGTAGCGAATGAGTAAATGAAGTGGTCATTCTTGTCGCGGGAGAAACCAAGCTCGAAAACTAAATGCTCTTGAAAGTTTCAGGCCCAGTTAGCGATTCGGCATCTTCGTTTGTGGATGCCTAAGCTTTTCCGCAGCAGTCTAAGAACGTAGATGATGCTTTTTATTTTGTTAGACTTTGGGGCGGATTAGTAGACATATTATGCGCACTGTGGTACTCCACCACGCACGTAGCTACAGCGTCGTCACCGCAAAAAAAAAAAAACACCATTAGAAATTACCTGTTTAGTCGCGCTACTAGCGCTGCTTCACAGAAATCAGTCTTCAGCGGGGAATTATATAAATAAAACATCAGTACCGAACGACAATATGTTGAAATTATGAGTATTCTTCACTGACTGCGTTCAGTGATTGGTTATTTTCAAATACATTTTAGAGGAGAAACAATATTTACCAATACGAGGGAAAGAAACATTAAAACACAACTGAGAAACACCTCGCATTCAGCAGTAGATCATGACATGTTTCCAAAAAGAAGGAATAGACGTTAGCCTTTTTTTTTTGTAATGCGAATATATTTCGCCACGTTGTTTTTATCGACCAGCACCCTGTTTACAAACAAGACCGCGTTTGACCACACCGGGTGTGGGCACAGCGCGGGGGCAGAAGCCGGATTCGCACGAGGCGAAGCATCTGCTCATGCCCAGCACCGACAGCAGCGCCACCGCAGTGATGTGGCGTCAGAAAGTTGAGTTGGTCTATATTGTAATGGCTTATGGTTACACCAGGCCCTGCATGAGAATTTCTGAAAGTTCCAGTTCCGAGACAATACAAATTTTTAACAAGACCCGCAAGGAGATACTTTTCTTTAAACTTTAGATATCTCGCGTATTGCATATACCGCGCGATGACCAAGCGGCAGTCTTTCCGCGCATATATACAATACAATATACAATGCAAACTTTATTCTCACCACAGATACATGTGCTGCATGATCGGTGATCCTGTGGTAGTAGATATTATTGCCTCATACACGGGGAAATATTTCTACTACATATTTTACAGGTTTCATTTGCAAATCATCCGCATCACGACTGCCAGGGTTACTCTGACACGTCATAGAGGAACACACATCGGTCTGCTATGTGCAGTGGCGTACCAACTTGTTTTTGAGTGGGGGGGGGGGGGGGCAAACCGGACCCCTCCCCCCCCCCCGCCCCCCGGGGCCGGGGAGCGGTGCCCTTGGTATCCCTTGGGCGTCGCCGGCCAGTATTTGCCCTGCCCAGTGGCGGCTCTTTCAGGGGGGGGGCAAAAGACATGCCTTGCCCCCCCACTCTGAGAACTGGGGGGGGCAAGCGCCCCCCTTGCCCCCCCGGTTGGTACGCCCATGGCTATGTGGGGTACATAAAGAGCGATTCCGAGATTGGCCTAATATTTTCTGAGGCTTCATGATAATAAGAGTTGCTCCCTATATTCACAAAATAGTTTTTAAGAATGTTTGTCAGATTTGAGGCACTTAAGGCCTCTACGTTATGTTTAAAGTTTTCAAAATGTTCTGACTTGTAAGACGTATTAAAAACACTATTTATGCGTTTCCATAATATATCGGCCTTTTTTAATACAGTCAGCATCAAATTGACTAGAGTAATAAATTATTATAAACTTCATTAATTTCCACGGTTACTTGGTCTTTGTGTTCTCTGAAATTGGTTAATCCCACTGCCTCACGAGTCGCAAGAAATGATTTATAAAGTTGATATTTTCTACGCGTCTTTTTAAGGACTGCTGTGGTCATCCAAGTCTTTCGCCCTTTTCAAGCAAGTTTAATAGTTTTATTTCGAAAACAAGTAAAGCAAACCTGTGTAATGTTTTCCAAAAACGTGTTATACGCCCTAGCCACGTCTCTTGAGTTGAGTACATCGGCCCAATTAGTGGCCAATAATTTCTGCCTAAATGCATCTAGTGTAATGTTTTGGAAAGTCATAGAACTGGTGTCACGCTTATGTACCTCTCGTGTTGTTTCAGCTAGCATAAATATGGGCAGATGGTCGCTAATATCTTAACTTATTTCGCCAGCCTTGACCTTTTCCTTATCATAGTTTGTAATAAAAAGAACAATTAATGTTGATGTAGACAGTGTTGTGCGCATGGGATGAGTAATTACATTAACGAAATTGTTCGCCGTTAACAATAAAAACAAGTCGGCAACGATGGGGGTGGGGTATCTTCTAATAAATTAATATTCAAATAACCACCAACAAACATAACATATTTGCTTTCGTTTGCGTGACACAACAGTCTATCCAGAAATGTCAAAAATCGTGCCATATAAAAGTTCCATTTTATACACAGTATTTCATAGTCATCCGTAACAGATGTATATTCAGGAACACTTTTGAAATCATCACTCGCGACAAGCATAGCGACACCACCCCACCGCCCAGAAACACGGTTTTTATAAAAATGATTACACTGGGGGAGAATAAAAAATCAGTTTCATCTTTGTACGAAGTTTCCGTTAACATTATAATATCAAACGAACATTTACATGACTAAAAAAATCAAGCAAACATAAAGTCACCGATGTTAGATCTAGCTGATCTAACATTCAAGTGAAAACTTTTCAAGAGTTTACTTGTTTTTTTTTTGTTTTGTTACAAACATTTTGTGGAAGAAACAGATTGTTGTTTGCCATTTCCTAACAAAAAATACAGTAAAAAAACAACTTATTTTGCATTTTTAGTTTAAGAAATCTTGAAATTACCATCGTGATCTATCGATATGATATCTGCGGTTTCAGATTTACGGCCCAAATCTTGCTGTTTCGCACCCACACGTATTTCCATCCCGCGTTGCGCTTTTTTGCAGTGGCCTTTCCAAGTAGTTTCGTTAAGGTCGGGCACAAATGCTTGTTTACAAAGACCGTAGTGTCAGTCGATAATCCGAAGTCTTTGTTCGTGAGTCGCATTTTCCTGGCTTTTGCAAGGACCTTTTCGCGTTTCTCTCTTCGTATACGAACTGCACGATTATAGTGTGCTCGTTAAGTTCTTGTGTGCGGACTCGGTGACAAATTTTGACATCTTGTTTGCCAATCGGTTCGCCAATTAGTTCTCCAAGCGTGCACAGAGTAGCATGAAAATCCTCGTTTTCCATAACTGCCATTCCTTTGATTTCTAGGTTGTAGGCGCGAGAGTGCTGTTCACATTGAACAATGCTCATCCGGTTTGCTTGCACATCTCCCTCCAGGGGGATGTGAAAGCAAACCTAGCTCGCAGCTCATCATTTTTTCCCTTTTTTTAACGCGGTATCTGCCTCGACTCCACTTGCAACTATCTTCTTCATGTTCTAACATCTATAAAGTCCATACTCGACTTCACTTCCCGTATATCTGAACGGAGGTTACGAACAAATTTCATTGCGAAAGTCCCTCTCTATCGTTTCCCTCAACAATTTCCACTCAGCCCTCATCTCATCCCCAAACTCCGCGAAAAGGCGCGTAAGGTCCTTTGCCATTGAATGGGCCACATTTTATTGTGAACAACAACACGATTGGCAGCAGCGATGGCAAGTTTGCTCAAATGTTCGGGTACTATTATATAGTAAAACACCAACCTGCAAAGTACCGCAGTTTTAGAAAGACGTCTCGACTGTTGTCGCGGCTGCCAAGTGATGAGCGATGCAAGAATTCTTTTGTTATAATGCAGACGATAGCAGCGGCTTCACACAGCGGTCAGTTGTAGGTATCGTAGACATCCAATGGGGAAGGCAGCAGCGGTGACGGAGCGTAACCAGCCAGGCACAGGCTCGTGGACAGTGGTGGCCTGCTCAGGGTGACTGCTGACCAAGCTGTCGATGATTGCAAGGGTAGCGTTATCAACCGGAACAGGCGATTGAAGCAGTCTGCAAAGTAGCGCAGTTTATGCAAGATATGACCAAATTCACAACGTTGACGACATAATTAAAGCTATACTCCTTTGAATTTTGTCTTAAGGACTGTTGTGCGCTTTGTTTGCAGAACGTGTTGTACTGCGTAAGGGAAAAAGAAAAAAGGACTAAGATGGATTAATGCTCACGTAAACGTTGTCGTACACTTCCATTGCGATCGAAATTTAATTCTTTTGTGTAATGTGCCGTCCAGGACAATGCAGGTCCCCCCAACATCACAGCGACCAGGGATCCGGGAAGCGTTTTCACTTGGGGTCCTGCCAGTGACGTGACATACCACGCAACAGACTTAGATGGCAACGTCGCCAACTGCAGCTTCAAAGTTGTCGTAAAACGTGGGTAACCTTCTCTGAAAACAGCTACGAAATACTACGCTACGTCTAGACCATTTCGATTATTGTAATGTGCACGCCGCCATCTTTGTCTCATGGAATGTAGAATGCCTTCTGAACATGCTCAGTAGATCTCTCTTATGCGGAACACCAGGCGCCGGAGATGCGTCAATAGTCCAGTCACTCAGCATTTTTTTGCAAGAATGATCGGGACTATACTTCGTTTTACTTTAAGTCCAGACGCAGACAGCACTCCAGCCGCAGACAATCAGACAGCGTCAAAAAACGCACCGTCATGGTGTTCGTCATGTTTCTGTATGTGATTTTTTCATCGCTGAACCAATCATAAGCAGAAAAAAGGCCCAGTTAGTAGCACTTTCGACGCTGCTAAATTAGTCCCATTACCTAGTAGCTCCGTCTGCGTGTAGACTTCAGCTGAAACGAAATATAAAGAATGGTGTATTCTTCGCTACAAAGCACAAGCACAGTCACGCATTGCCCATGACGGTAAACCGACTGCCATATTGCAACAACACAAAAAATATGTCAGTTCATTTCAAGCTCTTTTTTCAACAGTTCAAAGTACCCTTTTGCGTCGCACCGGCTTTAACGCCGCCGGGCCAGCTCCTTTACAGCCACACCCTGTGCCAACTTAAAAACAAAAGGCGGCTCTTTGATTCGACACCCTTTCGCCGAGAAACAGATTCCGGTACGCTTTTAATGCGAAAGCATTAACTGTCCCATGGAGCGAAACGGCGTTGTCATCTTTTGAAGCCGCGCAAAACGGCACCTCAATTCTCCTGTCCCATGGAGCGAAGCCCATGCAGTGAATTGAGGAATAAATTCCCATTGGCTGCGACGCGTCATATCAGGTGCTCACATCACGGAAGCCGCTGGGGCCGCTCAAGGTCAAAGCGAACGCGCCTCAGAAAAAAAAACAAAACAAAAAAAAAACAAAAAAAAAAACATAAAGAACAGCAACGTACATGTATTGTCACGGAAGCCATGGAGCTGAGAGGGGGGGGGGGGGGGTGCCGCACCTGCGCAGTGGGGAAGCGTAAAGTCACTGCCGGAGCGTTGTGTAAAAAAGGAAGACATGGCGCGCTGCCTGTAGGAATGGGCTGCGTGTACGAATGCTTTCGCATTGTTACACGTAAGTAGTCTTAAAATGTCTTCTCTAACTTTTGCTCTCTTCTTTATTTTGAGAATGACATTTACGTTTATTAGGGAGTTTTCGTAGACCGCTTTTCCCCCTCCGCTAAGCCCTCCGCAACGAAGAAGCCGCTACTGCGCCTGCGCGCCGATGGCCTCCACTTAGAGTGCCGGGTATCGTAGCGGGTTACGGAGAGCATTGCGGGACGACGAAAACGATCTACGAAAGCTCCCTATTGACGTTTATTGCTTTCCTAGAAATAACAAACAGGCCGAGGTGAAAACACGTTGCACCGGGACGCATCTAACACTAATGTGTCTAAGTCCGACTGCAGCCGATACGCAAAGGCGGTGAAAGCCGTGACGATCTACTTACTGTTGGGGCTGCTTCATTGACTTCGTCTGATCTGTGCGTCGGCGGCGGTCGGACAAAAAGTGGAAGAGTGTCTAGCGTCTGTGCTTCAACAGTGGTGCCGAAGTGGCGACACTTTACGTCACAGGAGACAGTGCGTAATGACGTTAGATGTCGCGATCCCGGCGGCTGGTCCTGGAAACGCCAACTATAAGAAGGCGAGCGGAAGCAAGGATCGCTGTTTGTCACAACGTCCCATCTGGTGTCCGCCATCGTTTCTCATCAACTGGGATGCGGCGAAGCGAGCTACGGTGAAACGGGCGTCTGCCATATCCACTTCCGGTGGTAGCATCGCCGGAATCGCGACGGGCGACGACATGAAACATTTGTAACGGAAACCGCAAGACCATACCTGCAGACGTGGTAAATTACACAGGACGGAGACAGGTTGCAGGCACCATAACGAAAACCCCTTTTACGTTCACGTTGCAAAAAAAGGAAAAAAGTTCTCTGCCTGGTGAATTGTTGAAAGAAGAGTTACAGTAGTGGAGAACCCTATTATTGCTGCGGGAAGATTTTACCTTTAATTACTAACTACTTTAGCAATTATAAATGAAAGCATTTACTTATACACGCTCTCCTCGGGTAAGAATGTAAAGGCTACTTAAGGGGGAATTTACGAGAAAGCGAACCATGCTTCAATATATTTCTGCGAAATTCTCAAAAAGCAAAGCGGCTCTTCATTATATATATATATATATATATATATATATATATATATATATATATATATATATATATATATATATATATATATATATATATATATATGTATATATATATATATATATATATATATATATATATTTGCTTGCATCTCAGGTTTTTTATGAGTTTTGTATTATTTTTGTGACACCTCCACGAACTCCTCGACAAACAGTTTTATTAGTACACAAGCTTGAGGTCATTCTGAAGTTTCACCTCAATCTTTGTGATGTGTGAAACATACAGGTAAACAATAATAGAAGGTTGTTATTAGAAAAGAAGTTGTTATTACAAATTATTTTAACTATTCTCCTAATAAATAAAACATATGACCTAAAATTAGAACACGAAATAAAACAATACGCCAAAACAAAGCTTGGAAAAAGTCTGACCTTCGCGAATATTTCATTGATAGAGGATGATGATAATTCGCTATGCCTCCCTCTGAAAAAAAAATAATAAACACCCCAGTACCAAATTTTCAGGTATAATTATCTTATGGCCGACATGAGATCAACAAATATTGCCTGCAATAATTTTTAATGCTAAACGGTCAGCCATTTATATGATGTTTGCATGCGCATTTCAGCGTATCCCTGCCCGTACTATCCTCCACCCAAGAACGGATTTGTGACCTGCGACTCGGAAACCGATCGCCAGTTCTGTAGCGTTTACTGCGACCAGGGATACGAGTTCGCGACCCCTCCAGCGCCTCTGTACCGATGCAAGCAGAAGAAAAACAAAGGAGAATGGAGCGCATTCTCCAGGAACAAGAAGCTTAAGTTACCCTGGCCGGACTGCGCAGGTAATGTCTGCGCTTTATTAATTTTGTTCCGTTTGAAAAAATATTGTGTGTAGTACAGTGTGACTTCAGTAGACCTCACGCTGTAAAACGAGCCGGAAAAGTCTACTCCTGCACCTAAAAAGCTCAAAATAGATTCGAATGTGCTTTGAGTTGGAGCATTTTAGCTTATCAAAATTTAAGGCATAGTGCCCTTCCTGTCAAAAAAATTAAGTCTTCAATCCTCGCTTTGAAGGTGGTTGGACAATGAAGCTCTCGTATCACCTGCAATGATTGTCCACTGCACTATAGACCCGTTTTATGGCAAACGTCACCTGGTGGTGCTGCGTCTGTGGCATGCCAGAGAACTTCCGGTTTATAAAAATAATGGACAAAGGCCACCTTAACACCGCTACTTGAAATGTAGATGAAACGTTTAACCGCCAATTCTCGAGGTGAACGCCGAAAGCGCCAGATCTGTTAAAATTTCTCGAGTATTCTTGTAAATCAACTTGCCTCCTCAAAGATGTAATATCGTACAGCTGAAGGCCCTCGTGAAATCTCCAACTATGTTGTCCGTGGAGCATTTATGGTTTCTAGCACTGGTGACATAAGCAAGCTCAACAGGCTCGCAAATACTGTGTGACCGGAAGTCGCTTGGGACGCAAGCGGCAGTTTTATGTTTGTACAGAATAAAAGTGTCTATACTAAATGATTGATGAAAGAAAAGTAAATGCACTGAACCAATACTTTTCTATATATGAAAGACTTCGTACGCTGCCGTTGCCGCGGCAGCTTATGCAACCCAAATCTTTACCGAGAAACGCGTGCGGGGAGTGCTCGTGGTTCGCATTGTAAGGGAGCTTTTGACGCCACCCCACTCTTCGTACTCTGCCGTTGCTGCGGCACCTTCTGTAACCGGAATCTTTACCGAGAAACGCATGCGAGAAGAGCTACGGTCTTACATCGTTCACGCACGCCTTATAATCTATCACGTGGTTTTGACACTTGTCTTGTGGTTTCCTCTTTGAAACAAGTGTCAAAACCACATGATAAATTATAAGGCGTGCGCGAACGGTGATAAGGCGCACGCATGGGTTCTTTGCCGACGAACACGAAAAAATCCCACCTGCAAGTCACATACAGCTTCGCTGTTAAAAGACACCAACAATCTTGGTTCGAGCAACGACGGGCGGCTTTGCATACGATCAAGTTAGGGATGCTTGTAACGGGTGGCAGCATCGCCCGATAGACGCAGCGAGCAGATGGCTCGATGAGCCGTCTGCACGCTGAGTGTATCCAAAAATAGCGCGACGCGTTACAAGCGTCGCTAATATGAACATTCGCTGCCCGTCCATGTTGACTCTGGCAAGTTTGTTGGTCCGATTTTTCACAGGAAGGGCGCTATGCCTTAGAGCAGGGTTGAAAACTGGGCTAACTGACTCATGATGAAATTAAACGCGCACAAGAAACCAGGACAAAAAAGTGGACACGTACTACAGACAAGCGCTTGGCTGTCGCTCTTAATTTGTGCTCTTTTTATTTGACCATGAACAGTTATTACCTATGCCTTACATTTTCATCAGCTCAAATGCACCACCTGAAAGCTCATTTGCTGAAAATTAGAGCTTTTTACGTCCAGACATCGATTTTCGAGGATCGTTTTATGGCATAAGATCTACTCGAGTCATCCGTTTTTTCAATACCAAATATCCCGAACGAACGCCCACCCTTTAAAAAAATCTCCCACATCACATTACTTCCCTTTTATTCATGCAAGGGTAGGTGGGCATTCATTCGGGACTTTACAAGCGACAATAAGTCATTCTCGTTCCCATTTGATCAATGGCGTTCTTCATATGCACATTTCGACTTATTTCACGTGAAGGCTCGTTCACACGTTGGCTCTTGTGCGTGACCATACGCGTTGCAACATGCTTGAAACTACTCACGATGATGGAAGGATTAATGCTGGATGCGGCTGAACCCCTTGAATCGGGCGGCGACTTGCGCCACCTAGCCGGTATTTTGAGATCAACAAATGTTGCCAACTACGACGAGAAAACCCACTGGCGCCATCTATCGCGGAGCCCTGGAACTCTCTTGTTTCAGCGCATCTTTCCTTTTTTTAAAGCGTCATTATTTCATCATGGACTCCAAATAATTCCCAAGATGTCATGAGCGAAAATTTCTCCTCGATAGTGCTTAGACTTGATCTCGCAAATACTGCAAAACTTTCGGTCTCGTTACACGAGGTTCAGAACGTGTTCCAGGACTACATCATCGATGGCGCCAGTGTGGCCGTGTGTTCGCTCGTAAGCACTCACAATCGGTGTCAACGCACTCGGCCACACTCAAATGCAAATGTGTGAACAAACTTGAAGTGCATACACGAATGTATTTGCATAGGCAGAGTATCCTGAGCGTTAGGGCACATTTAGATTTCTTTTCGTTTTTAAAGGGAGAACGTAGCGGATTCATTTTGTGGGGTTCCGCGAAGATATTGCTAGGTGCCGGTGATGAAGGCTAAGCAATGCGTGGCGAACGATGACGGCTGCAGTGCAAGAACGAGCAGCAGAAAATTTTCCATGAACGTTCTCAGCACGACCACCAGGCCTATCAATAATCATTCTTGAAATAAGCGTTGACTTAGCAGCACTTCACAGGTCGGGCTGAGGATTGGTGACAGCGCTTCCCCTTTCGCGCATGCGGGCCAAGCCTGCTATCGTAAATCACTGTATAATATTTACAATATTATACAGATATACTTTTTTTTTGCCACCACCCTGGCTTGGCCCTAATCCTACCGTCAGCGACTGTAACAATACCCCCTAAAGAACAAAGTCGTAGTGCTTAGTTTTCGGCGTCGCCGAAAGAAGGCAAACGCGGGGCAGAGATTGGTCCCGAGTATGGCGCCAGCGTTCGGTTGGGACTCGGGTTCTCACCAATTAGAAACAAGCCCTTGCCAAACGGTGACGCAGCATTTGAAACCAATCTCTTCTCTGCCCCGCGTTGGCCTTTTTTAAGGTTTTACTGAAAGCTCAGTACTCCCTCTCAGTTATGTAGAAGGTGTTGACTGCGACACCAGAGTTTTGAAAATGACAGAAACTTGGGCGATCTTAGAGAGATTAGTGACGTAAAATTGGCTGATTATTTGGGAGTTGTTTCGACATTCCATAGGCTTACAAGAACACGGGTAGCGGCCCGTCTTCTGAGCAGTTAATGAGGGTGCAATCATAGCTTTAAAGAAGAAATGGAAATTGCCTCTTAAGTTGGGCTAGACACTTTTATGCGGATGCCGCGAAACCGTTCGTGAAAGTACATTCTCGAACAATATCAAAAGACCCATTCGGCGAGGCAGTTTCAGGCAGCCGTGTTGGGTTCGTGTTAGAAAGGGCTGGTTGGAATGAGGATAAAGATGAACGCTGTGTCAACTCTTTTAAAAGACCTGCTTAGCACCGCCCGATGAACTGCCATGGCAAATGGGTTATTCATGTTGTGGAAGACTGTACCTCACGGCGGTACTTCTACAAGGAGACATGTAACGCCTGCACTTGTCGATTTCGTTTCAGTACCGAAGAAACCGAAGAAGACCGACTTCACCGTCGATTTCAAATTTGCTACAAATTCCTGTCAGGTCAGCGAGGAACAAAAGCAACGGCTCAAGAATAAGTTTTTCGAGGCGTTTAAAAAAAAGGTTGGGCACGTCGTAGGAATGTGCGATCCCAATCAAGGCTGCACCGTCGACAACGTTCACATTGACTGTCAATCAAAAAACAAGACCAAAATCCAGAAGCGTGACCTCTCTGCCAAGAAGCACGGTCGGCGTGGATCTAGCGCTCCGTCCAAAGCCTCGCATAAGAGAGCCACTGTGGACGACGACGACTTTGGCTTTGAAAGTACGTTCAAGTTATCGTTTACGGTGCCCTTACCCGAAGGTCTGAACGTCACGGAACTGATTGAAGCATGCGAGGTGGGTTTTTATATTTTTCGCTAGCACCCGAAAAAAAAAAACGTTCACTAAGTTTTTTCGTGTTATGAATCCTCTGGAATCTCTTGAAACGATTGGTGATTTATATTCACGCACTCTATGTTTATTTCCGTATTTGACGTTTTTAACTTACGTTGTTGCATTTTTGTTATGTACCTACTTCTATGATATTAAGAAGAGTTGGAAAATTTTGTTTGTGCCTGTAGCTTTCAGCTGAATTTAGTTTTCGTGACATTTCTATTTATGGTAAGCGACAGTAGTAACATCTATAGGCTTATCACAGTCTCTGACAGCCTAAGGAACGAAGGGCGTGGTCTGTCCGCCGCATGTAATTATCGCTCCTCCTCCAATGAGATTGAAGCATTAGGCAATAAGAACGCCGAAGAACCAATCACAAAGCAAGAACCGTGAATCAATATATTAAGCGCCGCGTCTTGGATTTCATAAACCGTCAGGGGCTATAATAGAATACAAGATCTTGAAGGAAGCTTAAGCTCCGCTGGAAAATACATAAACACGGGCTCATTGCCTTTCGTCGTGCTTCGGCTCCATGTGCACGCTCGAAGCTCGCGAGACGCCGTTCTTGTTCTGCCAGCTCGCGCCGGAGGCGGGACGACTGATAGAGCTTCCTGCCATTCACCCCCTGTCAGCGACCATAGTATTATATATTTTGGGAATGAGATTGAAATATTAAATGAGCTTCAAGTTGTTACGCTTTACAAAGTTAAGATTTATGATTGCGAGATTTATGCCTGCCAAAGGTCTGCTTTTCCCGCACTCTTCTTCGTGTAGATTAGGCACCTGTATACATCTTGGTGCGCACATATTAAGAAAAAGTCAGGACATACGAAATAAAATGTAATTTACGTCACACTTTTTATTATAATTGCTGTTAATAATTAGAAGGATAAGGACCTAATTTGGGATGGGTGTTTGCTTCGTAGAGGATTGCAGGTCTTAGCTACCGAATCTGATAGAAACGTATTCAAAACAAATTCGAACGAATAATATAAGCGAACAGGTACTTCAAAGTTAGTGAGTGAGTCAGTTAGAAGAACCAAACGAAAATATGACATTATAATTAAAACCCATTGATTACAGGACTGCAAAAACACGAGCCTTGTTCATCCAAGCGAAGTCGCGGCGACGGCCCTGAGGCAGGCACTAGAGTCTGCCACCAGTGAGGCTGCTAACGCCAGCGTTGTAGGAGCGCTGCCAGACGCTGTCCTAGTTGAGTCAACGCAAGCACTCAAATCAGAGTGTAGCCATGGTCAAGTATCGAACAATCTGCTCTGTGGTGAGTATAGACAAAACATCGTTAACAGATTTGTCACACAGTCTTTGTATCTCTATTGAGGGTCTGTATATTCTATAAATAAAAATGAGCTGCACCGATAAAAAAAAAAAAGAAAAAAAAGACGAATAGATTTTTACAAGGTCTGAGTCGAACAGTAATTTCATATTTTGTTATGCTCAGTTTCGCACGAGGCTTGCAATCTTGTAGGGCACTGATCCGGTTCCTTACGCCGAAAATGACTAAGTTAATAAAGCGTCGAATAGTCTAATAGAATTAGTAAATGGGCTGGTGTAAATCTATCGGTAGCTAGTTAATTACATTATCTGCCCACGGCTTCCATTCACCGTTGATTTCCCGTAAAATTGAAGTATAATGGTCAAGGCTTCAAAGTACCGGCTGGGTCACTGTTCTAGATGGTGTTCAAAAGGATTGGCTTCTTAGCCTCTTCTGATATTTTTTTAACCAGCGAATGTCTTCGTCTATTTTCACGCCATTGTCCACAGTTTTTACAGTGCTAGCGACTGGGCTAGTTGGTTGTTCGCTGCTCTGGTTAAACTGCACTGCGAGGTATTACAGGTCAATGAAAGAATTTGTAATTCTTTACAGCGCGCTTTAACCAAAGTAGTCAATCGCTTTCTTCGGAACTTTTTCATTAATATAAGGGGAGATGCAGTCACCACCTTTCCCCGAAGAACAAAGGTCAACTAATTATAATCACATAAGAAGCTCTGAACGTGACGTATCCTGAGCATATCATCATCATGAGCATCGTCTGCAGTCAACCAGATGGCGAAATTCACCGATGAGAAACCCAATGAACGAATTACGAAGTAAAGCGTGTGAATATTACAAGCCCCCATCCTGCGTTTCTTAAAACTTTAATAACTATACGAATGGATTAGACATGTTATATTCTTCAAAAAACAACGCCGATTAAAACAAATACATTGAACAGGATGCAGAGCCAATGGCTAGAGACTGATCCTTTAAGCCCGCACATGCAAGGAACACATTTCCATTTAGGAATGTGCTGAAAAATCTTAAGGTGCTGACGATGAACTCTAGGTTGTTGGAACCATCAAACCAACACCGATATCCGGATGCATGAAACTAAAAATGGGACATTTCTCGTTACAGTCAACTGTCCGGTGGGAACATACTACCACAACGAGACCACGTGTCTGCCTTGTCCCATCGGAACCTATTCAGATCTGGAAGGCGCAAGTTCCTGTCTTTCGTGCCCCGACAACAAAACAACGCTTTCGGAAAAGTCCAGCTCATTGTCAGAATGCAGAGGCAAGAACCGAACCTGATCACTCTTTAATTAATTTCCTCTCAAAAGGCATAGTAAGCTAGTCTTGTACCCTGTCGTCTACTACATGTATCACTTTGGCTTTAAATTATATAGGAATCCTGATACAACGTAAATTCAAGATATTATCATATAAATGATCGTGATATATTTGGGAACCATTGTTTGATTCTTGAACGTTTACTTGTTAGGTTTGGAAAACCGGGTACATCTTTCTGACTTTCTAAAAAATAAGAGGTTTCTCCAACCGTGCCCCACATTAGCAGAACACATAACTAAGACAAAAAGAGTTAGCAAATATTTACAAAATGTGGACATAATTTCAATCTTATAAGAATTATAATACTACAGAGCATTTTGTAGATACAGTATTTACGTGGATGATATAAACATACAATAGCTTAAATCGCTTGTAGAACCCTCTTATATATTTATGAAGTCAGCAATTTTTACACGGTCTCCCAAGTCAGACAAATAAATATTCAAACAATTACTAAATTACTTACAAGTAAAAGCACGGTAAATTGTGTGGGATGGTCAGAATGATCAAAATACTGTAATTTTCATACCGTACAAAAGGCATATGATACGAGCCACACATTAGCGTAACACATAATAACTCAAAGCCACTAATTAATTAGTAAACATTTTCAAGGAGCCGCTATAAGTTCAATCTCATGAAAACTATCATAATACTGAATATATCTGCTTCATAGCGTTAACATGAATGATAGACCTACAATAACTCATGTAAATCTTACCTAATATTTACTCCGCTACCCTCAGCACTCTGCAAGCCAGGAACCTTCTCAACCAGTGGAAAGAGCCATGCATGTCGTGTGATACAGAATCCTATCAGGACATTTCGGGACAGGCATCATGCAAGAAGTGTCCAGCTGGTCTCAGCACGGGATTTTGGGGAGCAAAGGAATCATCTTCCTGTCAAGGTAAGACTTCCTTGCAGGTCCACACTAAGAGCGTTCGTTTTCAAGTCTAAGTGGAATGATACATGTCCCCGCAGACGCCTGCTCCCCTGGAACATACTCGATATCTGGAATCAAACCATGCGCACCTTGCCCCGTTGGATTCTACCAGCCACTTAGAAACCAGACCTCTTGCATAAAATGTGAAAACGGCCTCAGCACTCACACCGTTGGCTCAACAGCAAAATCGGACTGCGTTGGTAAGGTACTTCCTGGAAACTCGAAGTTATAAATGGCGCGCATATTTCCCGGTGTATATTTGTGAGAAAAATCGTTGGATGTTTTTCGGTGTTTATTTTTTCTCAAACATAGGTGTAATTTGACGAGCTGTCTCAACCGAACACTTAAAACGGTGCTGATCGGTGTCAAAATATTTCTATGGGACAAGTTACTTCATTATCTTTCCTCTGAGGATGATAGCAGGTGTAGTGATGAAACCTGTCGTCCTCTGACATGAATCGAACAATGACATTGTGACCATTCTTGGTGACCGACTGACTCACCTCTAGGGTCCCTGTCCACCGAGGTCAGCGATTCCACCGATTGGAGATCACCAGTTTGCTTGATTGTTGATAACAAAGCACGCTCAATGAGCGTCCAGATTGGGGTTTTCAACCAAAATAATATTTGCTTGTCGCCAAAATGTTCTTCAAAATCAGTGTTTTGCAGTTTTAACCGATTTCGTATTTCATCGCTGGTGAATGCTTATCGTTTTTTTTTTAATCTTGATTAAGACCGGAAGGTACGCAGCCTAGTTATAACCAGGCCGAAGAAGTTCCGGCTTTTAACCGGAAAACACTGATAAGAATGTACCGTCGCCCAAAATGAAATATCGGTAAACCGATAAGAACCCATTTCTTGAAAATATTGCTCCAGCTAGGACAGTTTTTGTCGAAGCCCTCAGCTATGAAACTACTATTCTTAGCTTTTCATGAGTTTTTTTCGCGTATAATTACCGTTCCTAACGTCCTTCCGAAGCAGATTGCCGAATACGCCGATATCTTAAAAATAAATAAAGAACCAAAAACGTCCGCCGACTTCTCTCATTAATACACACAAGGAAATCTACGGCCAAGTTATAACTTTAATTCTTAACGTTGGTTTCCATATTTGTGAACCTCGCCTACAACGAGAAAACACACTTGCGCACTGGCGATCTGCGAGGTATGACTGGTACTGCATATAACTAGACCAAAGGTTTGGTAGCGTTCGTGGTATCAAATCATCTACGCTCTGTCTAGAAGAAATGGTGACTTATAAAATGGTGACCATTATTTCTCAAGGCCACATTAAAAGAATAATGCGCAAAAAATTGCACAAAATATGTATGCTGATTTAAAGTTTACAGGGCTGCCAGATAGATGGCGCCAATGTAACAAAGGGACGTAAAGCACCCGAGCTCAGTCAAACGCAAATAAGTGAACCAGCCTTTACAGCTAACACTTGCGCCAGTGATCACATCGTCGCAAGGGGGCGCCATACGAAGAGGATGGAAGTTTGTGTTTTCTTGCAGACGTTAAGACCTGCGAATTACTGAAACCATGTGCCGAGGGATCGACATGCGTGGACGTGGGAAGCACCTATACGTGTACGTGTCCGGAAGGGCTGGTGGGACCGAACTGCGAGAACAACATCGACGACTGTGCCGAAGATTTGTGTTTGAACGGAGGTGTATGCATCGACGGGCTGAACAACTACACCTGCTCATGCCCTCCTGGCTTCACCGGATCCAACTGCGAAGTGAATATCAACGACTGCGACTCAAGTACGTGAACGCTTCATATACCGGGTGTAAGGAATCCAGAGGCTTCGCTTTAAAGTCGACCGGATAAAATGGCGCTTGGACGTAATAATCTCACATGCTCATAAAAGGTGTATTCAGTCGTGCATTTTATTTGGTAAATTTTCAGTGCGCAACTCTCTTCTTGTAAGAAATGAAACGAGGAAGTGTGCCGGGATCAACGTCGACGTCAATGCAGATGACCAAGTTAGCCACGTTTGTTCGTTGTGGCGCCATCTCTCGATAAGCGCAGCAAACAGACGATAAGGTCGTTCGCTTTCTGCCGAGTGCGTCTCTACTCGCTGCACATAGGGAGATTGCGCCACAAGTAACATACGTCGCTTACTTGGTGTTTGTGTCGACGCTCGCCGCTGGCCTTGGCCAAATATGCTGGTTGAATGTTTCACAGGAAGGAAGCTATGCCTTAGAATTCTACAAGGCAGATTTCACCGCTAAAATACACCTCTGTTAAAAATTTGGAGATTGCCACGTAGAGGTGCCAATTTTTGCGGCCAAGTTTGGAGCCAATCACGAGATTTATGCCACCCTAGAATCGTATGTGAAGCGTCGTGAGTGAGAGTGGTTTGCTTTCCTTCTACTACAGATCCTTGTCAGAACGGAGCAACGTGCATTGACTGGCGTCAACACTTTCGCGTGTAAATGCGCGAAAGGATTCCGTGGTAAGACCTGCCATGCCAGGTACCACGACTGTGCAACGAGACCTTGTCAGAATGGAGGCTCCTGCTTTGATTCCATTGACGTGAGTCGCTGTTCTTTTTATACAATAAGTTTTCAGGTAGCAGAACTATTTTGGCCAAAATGTGGCTTGTGTCTAGATATTCAGGGCTCTGAAAAGCCTGAAGAATTCAATGTAGAGTCCCACTTGTCTTCCAGACTCTGGATATCTTGGCCCTAATTCGCTAAACAAGTGCCAAACTTAGGCTTCACATCTGGTTGTCCTGTTTTCACGTGGCAGATTTGTGATTAAATCACAAATTTGCGCCAGACTTAGGTCTCGCTTCTGGTTCTTTGGTTCAATGTGGCATCTTTGACTCAAGTCTGGCACTTTGGTGAATATGTGGCGAACCACAGAAAAGCCATAAAAACGCCCTCCACTTCCAAGCACAAAAAAGTACTCTTCCACTAACGCCTCGGGGCAAAACCGTATTAGGCCCAAGTTAGGAACGTAGGATTGCCAAGCTTGTGCCAGATTAGGCGTACCTCTGGTGTGCTACGTGGGCAGTTGGTAGAAGATATTGATTTTGCCTCGTAAATTCTAAACTAGTATTTCTTTCTTTCTATTTTGGAGCGAATATAAAACACTATAAGTACATCTGTGCGTTTGCTTTTCAGCAGGAAATAAGCAGGTCGAAAAGACCTTTTCCGCAAAACAACAACAACAACAAAAAAAACCATAAATGTCTGCAATGTGACACCGGAAAAAGAGCTTTTAGGTAACAAAGAAGGTTAACGGGGGGGGGGTAGCTCTCCCGTCTCTATTTTTTTTGTAGCTGTCTTCGCCTGTGTTAGTGGTCGGCATCACGGGAGCTATGTAGGAAGGTAAACCCAAGGGCGTTTTTGAAGCATTTCTATTTACCAGCTTTTTTATGCCGCATGAACTGCGAAAAGTTTATTACCAAGTTATCACAACAGTCCTTCTCTTGGATAGATTCATAAACTTCATAAGGAATTCCCTTATACCTAGAAAATGCTAAAAGCATACTTAAACTTCATCCACTGTCACGGAGGTTGAAACTCTTCAAGATGCATCTTGAAGAGTTTCAACCTCCGTGACAGTGGATGCTTCTTCGCATTAAATAAATACTGTCAACTGAAACCTTAAATGGTCATTCTGCGCATGGTTACTTTTCGACTGCCTCTGAGATTCCGAGTGGTTACTAAGAAAAGGTTGATGGTCTCTTTCAGGGATACAGATGTTGCTGTCGCAGAGGATTCACGGGAAAATCTTGCGAACTGATCGAAACACCCTGCTCCCCAAATCCTTGCGAACACCAAGGAACCTGCGTAGCTAAGGGAGATGAGTACGAGTGCACATGTCTAGAGGGATTCACGGGTCCGCGATGCGAGGAGAATGTGGACGACTGTCAATCCAGCCCCTGTCTGAACGGAGGAACGTGCGTCGACGGGGTGGCGTCGTTCTCGTGCAAATGCTCCGGACTTTACACGGGAGCAATTTGCGAAACAGGTGAGAGGAGCCGCTTCGGTCTTTGTAAATCTACTGAACGCGCTCAGTGGAAAGACGTGGCATTTGAAATGGCAACTTGACAAATAGGACTTAGGGGTTGAAGTAACTATTCCTCGTAATGTCTAATTGGTTCATTTCCGTCAAAGAAAAGGGGACAATGTTTAATATAAAGACACAGCAAACAATAGGATATTGTGTTTGCTCAAAGCCGTAACCTGCGGCACGGCTCAGCGCAGAATACTGGGCCCTCTGCTCTTTAACATTTTTATAAACGACTTGGTAAATGTTAGTACTCTTGCGCAGTTTGTAATATATGCCGATGACACCAGTTTTTTTGTGTCGGACGTAGGCGCAGAAAGCTTAATTATTAAGGGGAACGATATTCTCGCGCAATTCGGCAGATGGCCTGGGGTGAATTGCCTTAAAATTAATGTAAACAAAGCCAAGGCAGTCATATTTTGGTCATTGAATAAATCACATCTCCTTCACTAAATCCCTTACCTTAGGTGGTACAGTAATCGATATAGTTAAGCACCACAAAACGCTGGGCGCAATTTGCTCTGAACATCTGTCGTGCGATCGCCATATTGATAATTTGGTCAGCAGGTTGTGCAGTCATTAGCGTAATTAGAAGATGCCGCTCAATATTGCCTGTTAACATTAAACTCATGATTTATCAAGCCCCTTTCCGGCCTCACAAATTATTGTCACCTTGTGTGGGGCACAACCAAATACGGTTACTTCAAAAAAAGATACTAAGTATCATCGCTGACTTGCACTACCTATATAACACTAAACCGCTGTTCGAAAAAGTCAGGATTATTGCCATTACAAATATGCACGTGCATCGTCTTTTGTATGTCTTCCTTTTCGGAACAAATGAATTCATTGAATTTTTCTGGCGCATCTAGGATTTGAATAAAAAGGAAATCTCGATCAGGGTATGCGCTGCTCTGAGATAGGGTATGTTCCTCATTTCCGCACGAATCATGCTTTACAATCCCTTCGCCATATGTTACCTTCTCTACTGAACAAGTATCATCTAGAAAACATAGATATATACTCTCTGACTAGAGCTGAATTGTATATGTGTTCTATCTAACGCGGAGGTCTCTGTATCACATTTTACTTTTTCTCGCTTTCGCATAATATGCTGGCTGCCGAACGTTCCTGCGTTTTCACATGTTTACTCTGTTTATTGTTACTGAAGTACATGCCTAGTTGGTAAGAGAAACTATATATGCTGTATAACGAGGCTTTTCAATGTATCACACTTTTCTGCCAGATTGCTTTGCTTGTTTTGCTTTCGGGCCCAGACCCAGTCAAGTCACCATATGGTTGCTGTTTGTCTGGAGGCCCGCCAACTTAAATTTCCGGAAATAAAGATTTCATTTAATTTTACTCCAAAACAAAGTGCAGTGACAACGAGATAATGAGAAATGTATTCTTGATTTTGTGTGAGCCCTAAATCATACTGAAGAGCAATGTCCAATACCTGAGCACGTAGTTCTACGCCCCCATATTTTTTGCACAACACCGAGTCTTTACTAACCTGAAATCTACAATATTGTATATAAGTAGCGACGAACTTTCTTGATTTGGTTGAACCTATTTATGCAAAATAGCTGGAAAATTGCCGTGTAGACTTCTTCTCCGTCATAGGTCATGTCTTAGCGGGTTTGTTCGTTGTAACCTCTTGATGTAGACAAAAGATTTGTACGTAACCCTTTGCAAAAGATTAGCTCAAACATCTATGGTCGCACAAATGAAAATAAAAATACTGAAAAAGAAGCAGATAGTTGCGGGGTACAAACTTTCGCGAACTCTGTAGTATCAATTACACCTGACAATGCAAAAATGCTAACCAAGTTATCTTATGAAGCTTAATTATGACACAATATTTGAATTGCGATAAAGAATAAAAAAAAAACGTTTTGATATTGAAATGTAATTGATCAAAACTATACGCCTATATCTGCTCTACACTCTTAAAAATGTCTGTGCGTCTACTTTCATGCACAACACTCGGAGAGCCAATCAGCGCAACTTACGGAGGCAGCTCAGCGAATGACAATGCCGAAACATATGTTTAGACCAAAAAACGCACTCTGAGTTGTGACATTAAGCAATGCAAAACGTCACGCTTGCATTGCTTAATGTCACAAATCAGTCTGCGTTTTTTGGTCTAAACAGATGTTTCTGCATCGTCATTCGCTGAGCTGCCTCCGTAAGTTGCGCTGATTGGCTCTCTGAGTGTTGTGCGTGAAAGTAGACGCACAGACTTTTTTAAGAGTGTATAGTTACCGACAAGTTAAGAAATCCAGGGCGCCACTTTTTATGTTCAGGCTCCTTGCCTCCTGATTGGTTCTTCGAAGTTCTTATCAGCCCATGCCGTAATCTGATTGGCTACAAAACGATAATGAGATGCACTTGACGCGCCACGCCCTCTGGTTCTTGTGCTGTCAGTGAGCGTAGTTATTCAGTATTGCCGGCGAAAGAAGTAATTCGATGTTTCTTTTTTTTTTTCTTATTACAGTGAGGCCCTCCAACTTCAGCCTACACTTCCCCGATGCTTCCGTGTCCCATTACGCCAGAATTTCCGTAAAGCGTAACCTGAGAGCAATAACCTTGTCCTTCTACATGAAAACCTCCCAAAGCAAGGAGCGCGGGACGCCGGTGTCCTACGCTTTCGCCGACCCCGAAACCGGCGCCATCGTGGACAATGGCCTGGTCATTTCGGATCCCAACAAGCTGCTCCTCTACATTTTCCAGGAAAGCTACGACACAAATACGGTAGCCAAGTAAGACCGCGTTTTCTTAAAGCATGAAGTGCTTTTTAACCCTACCCCTCAATCTCAATTTTTTTCCGTCCGTTCCGTGCATTTTCCGCTAGATTTAGTGGGGAAACTGGTGTAACGTGACGTCAGGTGACGTCATGTGACCTATACACCCTGGGGAAATTGCTGGCGCGTTACCTATACGCTCCGTGCGGGAACAATAGGGGGCGCGTTGAAAAACGCGCGTAGCGCCGCTAGCGGAGGAGCTGGCGTTCGACAGTGAGGCGCGCTCAGCAGCCTGCGGCGCCTTTTCGCGTGCCAAGTTGTGGCGGCGGAAGCGCGGACGGACGGAACTTTTGCTTTTTGAGCCGATACGTTGAGAGCGACGTTGCATGAGTGCTGGGACATACATAAGAAGGGCATCTAGCTGTTCTCCCCTTCTTATATATTGAGTTTGAGTCGTTCTTAGGGGTAATTTCTCTAGTTGCGGACGAAAAAGGAGTGGGAGCAATTTTCCGAAAAGCAAGACGGCCGCCACCATAATTGCTCTGAGTGGGAAATTTATTTCGCTCGTCGCTGTACACGTAGGACTGCTGGAATGATGATATTTGGAGGCGAGTGAGATGTTCATTAAGTTTGTGCACGAAGTGTGCCAAGTTTCATTAAGACAACAGGTGTGAAAGTTATGTTTCTATCGAATAAAGAAATAAAGCTGTACGGGATATCCAACATTGGACCCAAAATGTTGTGTTATGCGGGCTGTGCGAAGTGCAGATTTGGACACACAGGTGCTTGGACTTGACAGTAACATGACACAGCACTTAATATACCAAGAAGAGGTGGCATAGGGAAACCAGGTGGAAATTTGGTTTGGGCGGCGTAACTCAATGGGAACCGGTTTCGACCATGAAAGGGCTGTCAAGAGAATACCACTCCTCGTGGGAGGTGGAGACTTTAGAGGTAGGAAGGGGCTAGTGGACTGTACTTCCAATTGAAACAACTTTACGAAAGGTGGTTCCAAAGCCGAGAAAACAAAGTTGTCGGCCAACACACGGTTTGGCCATCAAGGGCTTTTGCGGTCAGCTGTTGTGTAATAACCTGTTGTGCGAGGTGCTGATTTTCGGCGCGCAGGTACTTTGTCATGACCGTAACTTGACACAACACTTATTATACCAAAAAGAGGTGGCATAGCGAAACCTGGTGGAAATTCAGTTTGGGTGGCGTAACTAAATGGGAACTGGTTTTGACCGTCAAAGGCTATCAAGAGAATACTACTCATCGTGGGAGGTGCACACTTTACAGGTAGGAAGGGACCAGTGGACGGTACTTCCAGGTCGAACCACTCTGCAATAGGTGGCTCTAAAGTCGAAAAAAAATTGTTGTCTACAGAACTCGGGGTGCCAGCGTTTCCACATCCAAAAGGAGGCTGTTCACACCACATAAACTTCCATACTCAAACGTCGATTCTCCAGTGATTCGGAGTTTCATTGTAGTTTTCCTTAGATTCATATTTGTCACTATTTTTTACCGTTCGAATCTTTCTTCATGAAGTAAAGATTGCGTGCCATATTTGTCCGGAAATATCATCAACACTTACGATGGGGACGAAACTTCTTTGGAGGGCATTCCTCCAACGAAATTGGCACTGCATACCCGCGAGTGTGGGATGGCATTTCAGTTCGTCCCATAGACACTAACACATGTAGGCGTTACTGGTACGAAAACAAACGCAGAGCGCAAAGCGGCAGTGTAGAATATGTCAGCCGTGCCGACACAGTGGCAGACATGATCGGGAGACCAAATTTCTCGCGTCGTACGGCACGGGTCCATCGTTGTCGCTGTCCCACAAAACATCGGCGAGGTGAAAAACTGTAACTTTGTCCCCACGAGATACGACGCATAACTATTGAAGCACTTAATGACGCAGCACAGGCAGCAGTTGATACTGTGAACCCAGCGCAACCACACCGCTCCGACTTCAATGCGTACCAACGTACGGGCGTGGTTTCGGTTTCGTTTTCTCTGGGGTTCTCACTGCCTACCTTCGGTAGCGCCCGCGCGGCGGCGCGCCAGTCGCGTCGCACGGAGTGTATATACGTCAACTCAGTTTCCCCTCTATGCATTTAGCAGAAAACTTTACGTCATATTTGCGGCCGAAATATCAATTCAGAAGACCCGCTAAATTTAGCGGGAAACTGACGTCACGTGACCTATGCACCAATTCAGTTACCCGCTAAATTTAGCGGGAATGTTCACATCTTGTGACCTCGACACGAATCCAGTTTTTCCGCTAAATTTAGTGGAGGAGATGGACGTCACGTGACCTGACCTCCCATGACCTATACAACCATTAAGTTTCCCCGCTAAATTTAGCTAGATAAGATACGTCACGTGACACACCAATCGACTCACCAGTTCCCTCTAATGCATTTCATGCATTATAGGACTGTAAATGAAGTAAAGGTCGCTGATAATTTGTTTTTCTTAAACTGCATAGGCGTAGATCAATGCGGACAGCAAGTCGTCTGCTTCTTGCGCAGGAGTTGCGGTGACGTCAGAAAGACGCCGAGCTCTGATTGGCTCTGATTGAAGGAAAGTGGGTAGACCTCAAAGCAACCTTCCTCGGGGTCTGCCCGCTCTCCTCGATTTAGAACCAATCAAAACTCGGCGTTCTGACATCACCACAACCCCTGCAAAAGAAGCAGACGAACTTGCGCTCCGCATAGTGTCTATACCGATGTCCCCCCCCCCCTCGCCCCCCTCCCCCCCCCAAAAAAAAAAAAGAAAAACAAGAAACAATTTTATGCGAAATTGTTGGGTGGTGTTCCCATTTAATGGGTGACGAAAGGGGGATCGCTGCAGCAGACGAGGGAAAAACCAAACTAGGTCCAAGTATGCCAATCGTAGGAGCTCGACTTGTGTATATATTTCGTTTCACATTACGTCCGAACGCAACCAAACGCTACGATTCAATAGATCGATTCAAGCGGCGCCAAAAGTATTTCGTCGTGGCGCTCGTCGCCTTTGTGCGTTCTCTATCTCCGGCTAGTCCAGTCACGGATAGGGAATGCGCCGCGATCCTGCGCTTTTGTCTATGCGTGATTGGTTTAACCAGTGATAGCTCACGCATAAAGACGACGAGCACCGTGACGATGCACTTTTGCTGCTGCCTGATTGGCTCCATTCAATCGTAGCTTTGAGTGCGGTCGGAGTTGATGTGAAATGGGATATATTTAGCAAGGCTTTTTTTCCTATAGACCTTTGCATCGCTTATCACCCGGGCGGAAAAATGCCGAGTCACTGAGCTGTGGACGCATGCGCAGCGTCCAATATACCGCACAGCAGATCGACCGCGCGTGCTCAGAAGGCATTCCACAGCCCAGCAGACAAAGATGGTGGAGCGCAGAAGGCAATTTTTGCAAAGGTCTATAGACGTTCGTGAGAACCATGGTACGTGTCCTGGGCCCTAACTAGCCGGGGAATTCTAGAGAGTGACGTTTCCCGGTTCTCTCGATGATTGCCCAAGTGCCAGACATGATCGACAATCCGGGATCAGCAGTGAGGCCTGCTTGGGAACTGAGGTCCACAAACAGGCTATATAACAAGCGAACGCCAGAACAGGGAGCCTAAGTCTGAACGTACCTCCTTTGCGTATTTTAGTATCATACATATGCAGATCTGTTTAAAGGAAAACTGACAGAGTATTTATACTCGCCAAAGTGTTTATTGGCACATGAGATATGGGAGCCCAACTACCCAGAACACAATTTGAGGCTCGAAATTCGTTTGCTTTACACCCAAAAAACCGCTGATCCAGAACTGGTCAGTTTGAATTGCTCTCACTCTCTTTCTCTGTGGTCACGTGCCGTTTTCTATGGATTGGACACAACCACCAAAAATAATCAAGGTTGTGGGTCATCGAAGTTACACACTCAGTACTAGGAATTAACAACAACAAAAAAAAAAAAAGATGTGATGCCCATTTTTCGTGGCTTCCAAAATGCTGCAAATACGTTGGCTAAAAAAGAAGTTTCACAGCCACGTGATTTCCCGGATCTTTCTCCTCCATATTTCTTCTTCCCCCCCTGTCCAGTTTCGGTTTCGGTTTCGAGGAGTGGCGTTTCTTGACTTTATTAAAAAAAACATACGTGACGCTGTAGCAAAATATTGGCTGGGTTCTGACAACATAATAAATCGCCTGACAAAAAAAAAAAAAAAGATTGGGTGGTGTTTAGGGTCCCTTTAAGCGCTTTTTTTTTAACTTTCCTGCGTGTGAATTGTAATATTAAGCATAGATAAATAAATAAAGTATGATCATAAACCTAACTTCTTAGAGGAGTTGATCGTGTCTCTCATAAGCCAATTATACAACTGATTCGCTTTACATAATATATATTTGTGTGTTTACAGCGATAACAACTGGCATCACTGCGCGGTCACGTGGAATAGCAAGACGGGTCAGTGGACCTTCTATTGGGACGGACAGTCTCGGATCACAGGAGTCAGGTCCATGGGCGGACACATGTTCAAGGGTGAACTGGTGCTGGGTCAGGAGCAGGACCAGGTTGGAGGAGCGTTCAGCGGCAGTCGAGTCGTACTCAGGCCACGTGGCTGAAGTAAGTTTCTGAAAAAACGACGGCGAAAGATACATCTTTTTTCATGCTTTACTAATGAACCTTCAACCACAGAAATTTGTTAGTCCATCCGTACATCCCTCTGTTGGTCCGTTCGTGAATTTTATTGCTAAGGTTAACAGGAAAATTGACGACATGTGACCTCACGTCACGTGATGTCACATGGTATGACGTTTCACTATCAATTGACGCCGTGGCATCACTTCACGCGACCACGTCGTGTTGAGGTCAGGGTATCACGTGACAGAGCGACTTGATACCGTAACGTCACGTCACGTAACCACGCCGAGTGGACGTCAGCTCACGTGATGACAATGTTCTCGTTAAATTTAAAGGAACCCCTGAAAAGAAAAAAAGTTTTTTTTTAGACAATCTGGTTGGGACACGCGTGACAAGAAATAAAGTTTACGCGAAAAAGTTTTGTTTAGAGCAACACTGACGGCGAGAGATTCATTTGAAATTTTCCGCGCGAAGTCCATGACGTCACTGGTCATTCTGGAATGGCCATCTCGGTCGTGAAGGCGACGCCTCTCCACCTCTCCTCCACGCGCCCGAAATGCTGAGAGAGAAAACAAGTGGAAAGGAGGTGACTGCCGACCAAATCGAGTATCGCGCCGTCAATATTGCTCTCAAAATTAGTCTGTTTAAAAAAAAAAAAAAATACATATTTTGTGTTCTTTTTAGGGGTACTTTAAGGGAACATTATTAAACACTATGTGCTTTACTCCCCAAAACAACTGCTTCATGCCGTCTGAACAAATTCAAACGATCGCTCCTTCGGTGTGGACACCTTAAAATTAGTTTATTTTTCTAAGTCCCATTTTGGACAAGTAGTTTCATCAGCTTTCACATATCCTGATGCATGCAGTCAGAAAGTATGCGCCTACTGCATCGTATGCATTGCTAACTAAATTATTTTTTTTTCCGGTAGAAATTATTTCCGACATGCCGGCACCGTCAAAGTGCAGCTTTCAGAACGTTCAAACTCGTTTATTTCAGTTTCACTTTTTGGCATCAAATCTTCGTTCAAGAAAACTATCATTTGATAATAAGTTGACGCGTGAAACCAGTTCTTGAAGTTTCTTTACTTCAAAATTCTAAGCAACGTGGCTGTAAACTTACTTTCCGCACTTTCATGGACTTTTTTTAATGAAAACCAGCACTATCTTTACCCCAATGCACGCAAAAAAAGTTTTTTTTTTTTCACAGTTCTTTTTAAATAAAGATGATATAATGTCTGTAACTTCCTTCCATAGCTGCTTGACACGGGTGTTGTACTGTATGTTTCAGCAAAAAAAAAACAGGCCATTTTTATCACCTTTTCTAAAGAATAGTTTTCCATAGGTTGCGCAGTGCTCATTTGATGCACTTTTACATAACTCTTTAAAGGATAAACAAATAAACTTAAAACGATGCTTGTCATCATCTTTCCTAGCTATGAATACCCCCCCCCCCCCCCCAAATTTATCCAAATAATACTAATGGTTTGAAAGGTCACCTTTCTGAGTAATGTTCTCCCTTAAATACTGCATTCCGTGCCCTATGGGACCTTGGAGATGAAGGGCGCTGAAGTATGTTAATAATGAAGACGCAGGAATAGGGTGCTTCGAATGTGCATTTTCACTGATCTGCCTCCTTCCTATGCACTGGACCTCATTACTGATAACTGTGTCTGTATCGGTTACAGCTCAACATGTGGGACTACGAGATGTCTGCGTCGGAGATCAACAGCCTTAGAACAAGCTGTGGCAACGCCGGGAACGTTGTAGCTTGGCCTGAGCTACGAAATAGCATAGAAGGGAACATTTTGTCTTCTGGCTACCCAGACATCTGCGCGGGTGAGACCATTTCGAAAAAAATTGTAAAGAAGTTTCAGAAACGCGTGCAAAGAATCTCAGGAAAACGCATTTGGTTACTGACTTAAGTGTTAAATGCGAAGTAAAACATGGAAAATTTATCGTTTTTGCTGCTACTCCAAACCTCAAATGAACCTAAAAATTTTAAAGTTTAAAATATTTAAATGATGTCATTATCTTGACATCTTATTCCCTAATCCCGCAGCAGATGCAGAAATATTCATGCTAACTGTTGAGATGCTGTAATAGACCCCTGTCCACGGTGTTCATTTTATATTATCGCGAGAAAGCCGAAGTGCAGTTGGCTTTAGCGTGGCACTTCAAATATAAAAATAACTCTTAAAGACCCGTTCACACATTCGCAACTTCTTGGGACCGTGCGCCTTAAAAATATCTCAAAATGTCTTACGACGAAAGATCACACTAACGCCACCTATCGGGTGGCCGTGGAACACCTGACAGTCCTTTATCTTTTTTGTTTTGCGCATCTTTGTTTTCTTGTTTTTTTTTTTTTTTTTTTTTTGGGGGGGGGGGGGCTTGAAAAACTTTTGTAATTGTTAAAAACGACCATTTCACTTCGGTAGTTCGTGCATTTGATCTCGCAAATGCCGGAAACCTTTCGCTCTAGTGAAGTGAAGTTCAAGATCACCGCATAGATGGCGCCAGCCTGCCAGTGTATTCTTTCGTCAAAAGAGGTATTAGGAGGCTTTCAGTCACTTGGTCCAAAGGAGTCAAAATTAAACATACTTTCGTTTGTCACAGGGGCACCAGCGACTGTGGATGAATGCAAGACTTGCCACTGCTCCTTGAACTCTCTGGAGAACCGTAAGTGATAGGATGGTGGTGATAATTGAAACTTTCTTTAATGTTTTACAGTTAGGTCTACAGTGTCTTCCAAAAAGGAAGCTTATATTAAAAAGAAACACCAAAAAGAAGCAATAAAAATTCTGTATTTCCAAAACCCACAGGACCTTAAACGGCAGTGCAATTGTCTTAATTGAGTGTGTATTGCATCGAACAAACTCGCAATTATTCCTAAAGGGTGTATCACAACTGGGAGAGTTAACAACGTATCCAGTTGCGTTACCACCTGTAATGCTGATAAGATAACTGATATGCGGACCTATTTGATAGCTCAGGTTTATGGTGTGCCAGAAATGCAGGATTGTGTGACAACAACCCTTGTCAAAACGGTCAAGCCTGTGTAATCGGGGATGACGGAAGCTCCCAGTGCGACTGCGAGGAAGGGTTCCAAGGCAAATTCTGCGAATATGGTACGACTTAACATTTGCATCTTTTTCGAAGTTGCCGCGCTCAATGTGTATGCTTAATTGACAAAAAGAGAAACAGTGCGTAGGCATCTTCCGTGTTTTGTGAATAGATTGCTTTTTCTTGAGAATGTAACGTGCCTTGCTTGCACAACAAGACTCTGCCATACCATAGGGGTAGACATTTATTTATAATTTTTTTATATAACCCAATAATTATCATAAATCTTGTGATAATGCATGAAATTGTCTTCATCTAGAAATATATAGGAGCTATTTTTCACAACTGTTCCTAGCGTTTGTGTAATGCAATTAAGCCTCAACTATTAAAATCAGTGTCCAGGAACGGTGTGTGCGTATCTTTAAAACACTTGTTTGCTAAAAAAAATGTTACCGATTAATCTACTTCTAACACTTATTGCTGACCTTGAGAACTAAAATGTTTTGCAGATGTGGATGAATGCCTGGAGGGAAAACATAACTGTTCCCATAAATGTGTCAACTCACTAGGATCTTACGCTTGCGCTTGCCCTGCTGGCTTACACCTCAGCGACGATGGCATGACGTGTATAGGTGAGACTGTATTCGCAAAATTTGCATACGGTGAAGAACGGAGATTGTGCGCCCTTTTCTACGCATACAATAGAAAGATAGGTCAGTAACGATGCTGCAAAACGTTTCACATCTGCGAGTTCATAAAGCAGGCGCATGATTATTCTTTGAGCGACTTATGCAACTCACTGGAGTAACAATCCTATCGGATGTCATCAGGACCTTTAAGTAAATAACAGTAAGTTTTGTTTCCTGTTAGGGAAAACATTGAAACTGTATCCTATACCAAAGCTAAGCCAGCGATTGAATATTTTACGAAGTTTCTTAATGAAACACGTGTAGTATGAACAACTGTGTGACATCACAAATAACGACACCACAAAATTAGCAAAGAAAATATAAAAAATGAGCTCGAGCATAAGGACATTTGGATTAGGCTAAGAACTGTTTAAAAAAAAAAAATAATACTTATGAACCTTTGGGTGCCCGCTTTAATACAATATAAAAAAACATGTTTTTTTTTTTTTTGTAATAGCAAGCGTTTTTTGTTCACGTATGGTAATTTTTATGCGTGTCTCGGATCAAACCGGTATGAAATCTTTTCCTAGATTCGTCATATTGCACGGATGGAAGATCGGCATATCTCGTGAGTATACATCTTTGGCCTTTTCTTTTTAGATTGCACTTGTGAGAAACGGCTTAATAATCTAAATGACTAATCTTGTCGCTACAGCATGGTGAACATTGGCAAAGAAACTGCGAAACCTGCACTTGCGAAATGGGATTCATCAAGTGCTCCGCCCTTACTTGCGAAAGCAAAACATGTCCTGAAGTGAGTTACACATATATTCATCGTCCGTATTAATTCTTGTTACATATTAAAAGTCGCTTTCAAGCGAGGGTTAATTTATTCCTTTTTTTTAAGGGTCAAGTTGTCTTCCATAATCTGAAAGATTGCTGCCCATCGTGTGTTGAAGGTAAGATTAAGAAAAGTGGCACGCATACAGTAATTATTTTATATTTGGTTGTTATATACTTAGAGGGGTTTGTCTTGCTAAAAAAACAGAATGGCTTGTTCATTCCTCCTATGGTTCTACTTAGTAACTAGTATAATCGCAAGTTCCGTAATGTCTTGAACATGAAGAATTATGAACGAATTTATAAGACAACGCACAAATGCCCCAGGTTGTAGGAATGCTCATTGAACAAAATAATGGCAGGATCAACGGCTAGAGATATATTAAATTAATGTACTAAGAACCTAAACGTAAACGAATCACAAAGGAAGAACATGCGACAGATGAGTTTTGTGTAAATATTAGATAGCAAGAATAAAACTAGAATCAGACTAGTGGATAGAATAAAACTAGTTAAAAGTTGCGCTTGCCATTGTCCACTCCTTTGTGTTCGTCCACTGTGTTTGCGCATACAAGTTTATTCCGTAAGATAACGTACTGTGCAAGGTGGAAATTAATTAACACGAATTCTTGGTCGACACTTTTCGTCTCCAGTTGTATCTGTTTCATAGAAAAAAACATACAGAAACGTTCGCCCCACATGACCACTTTACACCTGATGACATGCACATCTCTAATCACCTGCTCTCGACAGTCAGGAGTTGCCTACTTGCGATTCTAGCTATTTCGTCGGATGCTCGGACGCTATGCGGAGCGAAAACTCGTCTGCTTCTTTTCGCAGGGGTTGCGGTGACGTCAGAACACCGAGCTCTGATTGGCTCTTACTGAAAGGATAAGGGGTAGACGTCAATGCTATCTGCTTTGAGATCTATCCACTATCCTTCCGATCAGAGCCAATCATAGCTTGGCATTTTGACATCACCACAACCCCTGTGCATGAAGGAGACGAACTTGGGCTCCACATAGTCGCTGACTGACACCTTACAAAACACGGCCGTGGCCTTATAAGGTCATGCTTTTTGCTTCGTGATTGGCTCTTCAGCTTTCTAATTGGCAAATGCCGCAATCTGATCGGCTGCGGAGTGAAATTTAGATTTCGCAAAATAAGGCCGCAGAAGCGTTGAATGGGACGGTATACGAACTCCAAAACATCACTTATACATTAATATCTCAAACGGATGACCGCACTTTTGGAAAAGAAGGGCGCGATCAAGCAAGGTGTTGACGTCATTGTCCTCCGGGAGAATTTGAGAATGACGGGAAGCGGCCTCGGTTCGGTTCACCAGCTCTACGAGACGTAGCAAAGAGGAGCTTATTTTTCAAAAATACGGCGATCCGTAAGAAATATCACAGTATCAGTGATGCTTTTGGGTTTTGAAGCATCCCGCTTATCCGTCCAGCCTCGTTTTGTGTGCCATCTACCTCCTCTTGTACTCAAACGGGGGTGTAATCTGGGTGTTTTTGCCAATTCACGTGTTTGGCATTTTGTTAGCTCTGTGGTTTTTACTCGGAGCAAATAATTAAACGCAATTGGATCATACTATGGTAATAAAATGTCGCGATTTTGTTAAGTACTTTGTCTTTTTTCGCTGGATTTGTCTCTTTCTTCAGACCATCATTTCTTTTATTTTTCAGCTCCACCATCATGTCAGCTGCTTCCAAACAAAACATTGTCCACGTTCGACGGGCTTTCCTTACCGGTGTACGACAGAAGGCGGTACAGCTTGTTTCAAGACTGCTACCACGGCGACTACTTCGGCTACTTGGACGAAACGGGGTACCAAAGGGCGGTTCGAGTCTACATTCACTGCTTGACGGCAACGATGTACCTTAACGGTACTGTGCTAGTCAACGACAAGACCGTAAGCCTACCCCACCAGGAAAGCACTATCCTCAAAGTGAGTAGCAGCACAGACGGTGCCGGCGTCCAGCTACAAACTCACCACGGGGTCGTTGTGAGCGTCAAGTCCGATGGAACGATTGTGACCACAATCGCCAAGAAGTTTGCGGGAAAGGTTTGTGGACTCTGCGGCAACATGAACAACGACGGCCCTGACGACTTCAAGACCAGGCACCACATCCCGGCAAAGAGTGTTGAGGTGGGATTATTTTTAGTAATGACGTTGTGAAAGACAAAAAAAAAGTGAATGTACTTGATGCGGAAGAGGTGGTGAACCGAGAGGACAGGAAAAAATATGTTCTTGAGTTGCTCATGTCAATCTTGTAATTGCGTCTATCAAAGAACGACTTCAAAATATTCCAAAGTTTTAAGTTAAAAAAACTGCACAGGTAGTTTGGACGAATATCACAACTGGGGGCGGTACCAAGCCTTCGCTGTAAAGGACATATTTCGACGTCTGCCATGTATAGTGTGACCGCGAGCATGTAATACTATTCACACGCTCTAAAAAATAGCGATCACGGTCAAGAATAAAAGGATCTCAGAGAATGACGCAGTTCAGGATACGATTATATCCTAAAATGCTATGTGGGCAGATAAAATAACCACGACGTTTCACTCGCTCATTTGTTGTTCGCGCAATGCACTTTTTTAGTTTTACGATACTCCGAGTTTCGCTATTCTTTGGGATCCTTAAATTGTTCAGAATGATCGGTTGTCCTCGTGTTCTGTCGGAGAGTGAACTCAGTGATAGTCTGTAGTGTGGACTATCTGATTCCCAAACATTCCAACACTTACTTCACACTGAGTAAAATTGTTTCACGCGGCAGGTTACTTCAGGATTATGGTATATTAATTGTTTTTTTTATACTATGTGAAGAGATTCACCCCCCCCCCCTCCCCCAGAAAAAAACAATTATGTTTTATTCTTCAGGTTTCGTCTGTGGACAGTGCATTTTTAATTCTTGATGACTACTTACCATTTTGTAGGAATATGTAAGCAGTTGGGAGGTTCCGACTGAGAGGAAGACCCGGGGCAAGCAACCGGAAAGCTGCAGAAAGAGATCACACAGAGATGTCAAGCGCGCCATGGGCATGTGCAACGCGCTCAAGTAAGCACAACTATGCTACGATAAGACAACAAACGTAAGAGAGCCAATACCGCGCCCAGGAGAGGTAGCGGATGTTGAAGTTGATAAGCCACCATTCATTTTCACTTATAACTTGGGCAGAATTGGAGTTCAGTATTTACGTAAATTTGCGGAGAGATTTGTGACGATTCTTAAATAAATATATAAAATATATTAAATCGCAAATTGAACAGAGGGAGGAACAACATGTACGGGTTGTACACGTATGTTTCTTAGTTTGTATCTAGTCTGCACTTCTCGGATTCCTTCATGATGTAATACATTTTCTAGTCTAGAGTAGGATTCGGCATACCGCAATGGGCAAATCACATGTCGAGTTTTTTTTTTTTTTTAGATATAAAGCCGCATCTTTCCGAAGTAGGCAGGTTGACAGCGGTTTCTCTATTCCTGAACTGGAATCACGGCAAACGTGTCCACCATCTCATCAAGACCTTTTGTTCCTCTACAGCTGTAATCTCACTCACATTTCAAAGATCCCCTGACAATTTATATCAGTTCCCAAGTTCATGATTGGGAGGTGGAATAAGACCTTTCGTTTTTTTCTGCAGCTGAAATCTCAACTGCATTAAAAAGATCCCCGGGGAAATTTATATCAGTTCCCAAGTTTATGATTGCGAGGCAGATTCAATTCGTCCGTACGAAACATAAAGGCCCGCAATAAATTGTACAGTGTGCATTGATATCTAAGGATCAGCGCAAAGGAGGTCGTACAGTTGTGCTGGCCCCAAATATAATGCGACACATTGTTTCAGCCACGATCGTCGTGCCTTTGGAATGTTGAGATTACGTTGCACGAAACTTCCAACGGAGAACATATAGAGATCCTAGATTTCCAACTGCACGACCGGGGTCACGTGGTTAATGGGCCGCGTTTGCAATACCAGCTGCGAGGAGGTGCCGAACGCGTTGATCGTCTGCAAATGCCTCCGCCTTTCCGGCACCTTTCCTTCTCTCCAAATCAAAACGCAGCTCAGGCGCACTTCCGGGGCGTCTGCCATTCAATTGCAAGCGCTATCCAAGTTTAAGATGGACACTCTCTTCATACATACAACATACAACATAAGTGCATACAACTCCGGGTTGTTTACTGCTTCCTTCAACTGACCCATAAAATTGTGTTCGTAGAAACAACATAAATTTAGGAGTCGGGTGGTAAACTCAAGTCATTCATTGGATAGAAGGCATAAAGCTGCAGCAATCGTAATAAGAGATTCATAGCTCCTGAAAAGAAAATTAACTGACAACACTTATGGTTTTTCCTCTGGTTTCAGGGGCCGTCACTTCCACGTGTGCTACAAGCATGTCAAGAACCTGCAGGCTTTCGTCGACGCTTGTATGGACCACATGTGCTCGTGTCACCGGAACAACCTTTGCTACTGCGATGCGTTTGCATCTTTCAAGCTGACCTGCGAGAGGCATAACGTCACCTTTGATAAGATGCCCGGAGGGGAGTGCGGTGAGTAGGAAGCAATTAGTAGTTTGTTTTATGCATTAATTTTTTATGTTTTTTCCTATAATAACAAGATTCGGTATTCTACATTATTCTGTTTGAAACGAACGAAACTGACACCTGAACGTTCCAATATTCCCAGTCAAACGCGTTTTGTTCAGAAAGAAATAGACCTCTAGAAAAGCTGCAAACGTCCTTAAATAACTTGAATGTCAAATTGCAAAACAATTACAATTACTGTATAAAACTTTTTTTTTAATCTTTTAAACATCTAGAAAGTGGAAGAAGCGAGTGGAGAGATTTAGAACAGGCCACACTGATAATTCAGACAAGGCCAGCTGAACCAGAGTAAACATACACACAAAACAAATGCCATAAATACCGCTGGACTAACAACTGACTTTTCTTTTTCCTCTTCTTCTATTATATTTCTTCTTTTCTACCTTATTCTAGTTTAGCTGGCCTTATCTGGAGTACGAACAAACTAGCTCAGCTTAAGACTATTACACATTGATAAATTACCCTTTGATATCTAATCCCGATTCCGCAAAACTTCCGAAGCTATGTGATACAAAAAGAAACCTACTTCTTTCAAGGGTGTGGTCTGCAAATTGAGGAGACGCGGTAAAACAGCTTGGCATCAAGCTAAAATTCTGCGTTTCTTTCTTTTGTTTTTTGCAGAACGCCAGTGTCCCGAGGGAATGACATTCGACGCCTGTGGCCCGGCGCGCGTAGAGAGGTGTCATCCATACTCCGTCGAAGTCATGGACACATGCATGCCCGGCTGCTACTGTCCGCCTGAGAAACTGTGGGAAAACGGAAAATGCGTTGAAAAGAAGAAGTACTGCGCCATGTACGAAAAAAATCTGAGGGCAATGACGTCATCAAAGAAAAAACTTTAGTGTCGACCTTGAGAATTGTTCGTCACATCACACGACCATGTCACTCATTCTTCATTTATCACTGTTCGAGGTTTCATAAATGGACCGGAAAACAAAAATAGTGAAGTGAAAATTAAAGCGTGATTGAACCAGACTTGTGCCTATCTTAAATAATATACTCAAGATACTGTAGTTCAAATACTTTTTGTAGTATTTTGGCATCTTGGAAATACATTTATTCTAGATTATTTGCTACTCTATCTTAATTACATTTCTCACTATGCTGTACTCAGTATCTCAAATACATTTTGCAACCTTGAAAAAAAAATTCGCTGTAACAATTTAGGGAACTAGGGATCATCAGTCTCCAGGGTAAAGCTTAACCAATTGCAAACTTAGAGCCAAGCGATTGAACACAGAACAAATAACAAGGCAGAAGCAAAAGGCTGTCACCAAATGCCAGCCGAAATTCAAATGGATAACTCCACTTACGCCAGCCTCTATGTGTCCTCTTGTACTCTTGTCCCCTTTCCTCTTTTTTTTAAGTTGTCTTTGAATGGCACGACACACTTGGAGCTAGCAAAGTGTTTGCAACGTCATCAGGATTTTACACTCAGGCCCCACATTTTCTCTGGAGCTAGAATGGTTCCATCAGCGGATGATTGTGACGCAAACTGGCTGTAGGATCAAAATAAACCATTTTAGAAAATCGCCGGCTCAGGGGGTTCCAGTATACAAATGCGTGAACACGTTTTCATGCGAGAGCAGGCACACCCTCGGCCAAAGAAGTTAGATCAGGCTCGCTTTATAGAGCTGCGGTGACCTATATTCCTCAAATCTCCCTGTGTGCCTATTGTGGCTTAAGGTTTTCTCCGTAGCGACTTCAAAAGAGTTTCTTCCATCTCCTTCCGAGTGCGCACATTGTTTCATCTTCGGAATCAACGGAACCAGTTGTCCTCCAGGTGGAGTAATTTATGAATCAGTGCAGCAGCTAAGGCGCTTCTTGAAGGTCATCACGATCACAGCATAATGTGATTTTCAGAAAAGTGATCACAAATAGAGCACCCCCTTAAGACTTTTAATATTACATCACCGGCTTGGAAATTTCGCCAAGTATCTTCGAATGTAATTCAATTACTTTTTCAAAGTGTTTACACTCTACTCAAGATAGTTCGTACTAAAATTGAGTTGAATACTACTCTAAATACATTTAAGATGGGTATCTAGTATCTTGACGATTCTTGTTGAGTGTCTGACACAACACTGGATTGAACTCACGGAGCCTCTGTCTGGTGTACGAGAATGCACTCAATCCGGCAAAAATCTTGAGTGCTTAAACGCACCCGGGACCCGAATATAAGCGTTCTCAAGCGCTCCCTAAAAAAATTAAAAAAAAAAGCGACACCTATATAGAGCGAACAGGAGCGCTTCCTGAAAGAACGCACGGGTTTTGTGCATTGGAAAAGCGCGTTCCTACTAATACGAGTAGAAACTGAGGGAGAGGAGGAGAAGAGAGCGGGTGGCGGTGACAGAGCGCCGAGCTCTGACTGGATCGATTAGAGGGTAGACACAAAGGTAGCTGCGTTTGGCGCTGCTCAATGTTCAAACGCGTTCGAACGCGAACGTCGATCGAACGCCGAACGCCGACGTTTGGTGAGGAGGGTGGCTCCTCCCCAGCATTCGATGTGCTAAAGTTGAGAGAGGGGGAGGGCGGAGCTTCCATTTAACCTGCCACCGACTATAACTTCCGATTTGTGAGGCGTTTCGAGATACCGCACGTTTTCTATTGAGCCATAATATACAATACCCGCTATTTAGTTCAGTGACAAAGCTGCAAATGTAAGAAACGAAGTCATAGTAGGGCTTTCTCACGGGGAAAAAAATAGCTCCGACGTTTTCAGGCAATTTTTCTAAGGTGTCATAAAAATGCTTACCTCTACGAACAAGGCGGGATCAGGTGTCGGGCTAGTTGGTGATGCATAAGTTGAATGTTTTTTTGTTTTTTTTTTACTCAAGGTGTTCACCGCTATCATCTTGGGAATATTACATAAATATAACTATGACTCTAGTGTTATTTATGAGCTGTGCTGAGCTTAATTCTAGAAATAAACTGTTGAATAAAATTATGTCTATGTCTTCTGAAACTCATGCCGACAGAGTTAGAATGTCGTGAAATCAAATACGGCTAAAATTTACCATTCAAAATGGCGTCAAGCTCCACGGCGTAATAGGTATGTAAATGTAAATTTTTAAAAATCCAGCAATCGAGCATTTACCAATGCTTTAAAATTGCAATACCTGTTCACATGTTGAAAGGGAGGCTGAAGCACTTTAAAACAATCTCTGGAGCGGACTCGTATATCTTTTTGTCCCGTGAATTCAGTTATCGCACTTATCTTGGGCAAAGTATACATGTAAACCGAATTTATCTTGAAAAATGCATGCAGCGATTGCAGGCGGGCATGCGGCCATCCTCTCTGCTGCCTATTAACTGTCCAGAGCGTCGTGACGTCATCGTTGGCTCCCCCGAGTCAGCTTAGTGGCGAGCAAGGGTCATCGGCGCGTCGCAACAGGCGGGTCTATGTCGAAATCTTAATTGGCTATTTCGATTCTCTATAATAAGGCCGTAACAGAACTTAAGGAGCTTTATTTTTAAGCTGTATAGCTTACCGCTTTTAGTGTTTGTTCGAATTCAAGGGCCTCTTCAGCTTCCCTTTAAAGAGTCAATTTTTGTTTTCAGTGTGTGGCGTAAAAGCAATATTCGGGGTGGTTGAAAGATGACGATGCAACGAAGTTAAAAAGAAATACAACAATAAAAGCGATAAGAGGGCGACCGGAACGCTCAGCGTTACCCTGGCCCTCTTACTCTTGCCATAGTTAATTTTTCTGCGAGTGGTTCTGGCGATTTATGAATTACACTTTACGCAGACATCTGTGTGCAAGGAAATTAGCCATTTTCTTACAGATTCTATGCGTAAGAAGTCTATCGATAACAGCCGTTATTTATAAAATAATGTGAGGGGACAAGTATCATATCCTCACGCTTAGCAAGCGTAACATCTTTTAGAGTGTGCCCACTAATCATGCCTACCAGAGCTCGGTGTTCTGAAGTGCCCGCACGCTCTCGTCTTCGCCCCTCTCTTAGTTTCCATACCCGCATAAGCTCTCGAACCAAGACTGCTTTATGTAAGACATAGGTTGCCTAAACTTTGTATGAGAATAACAAGGAAAGCGGCCGCTACAAGCGCGGGCGCGCTGACTTCAGCAGCGCTCGATCACCTTGAAAATGCTCGTGAGGACAGTAGTAACGCTGAAGGTGTAGCTTCGATTTCACTTGCGCTTACGGAAAAATGAAGCTTGGTGACTTGCCGCAATAAATGAGGGGGTTGCATTCGAATGTACGCTAACAAGATGTCGCCACGTTTATATCTGTTCAAATCACAGACGCCTGCGATCCCGGTTGTTAACATTCACCCGACAGGCAGCGGGAGGATGGGCTGTTCGTCGAACCGCAGGACTGAACTAGGGGTGTAGACAGGGCCGGATTAAGGTACGGGCTAAGGGGGCTGCAGCCCAGGGCCCCCGACTCTCTGGGGGCTCCCACGACGGAAGGTTGATTGACGCAGCTCGTAGAAAAGAAAAAAAAAACGAAACCTAAAAATATTTCGGAAAGCGATGTTGCTTTGCCGCAGCATTCGAGAAGAGGGATATAGGCAACCTGCAATGCTGTTTGGCTTGGCGCCATCTAGCGACTGAAGCTAGAAATACTGGGTATCCCTGGGAGTGGCGGCTGCATTGTTCAAACGTGAACTTTTATTCTGGTGGCACCGCTTAGCCTATACTCCGTCTCATCCTACGATGGACTAAAGGCCAAAGCCACGGGCCGCCAGGTCCAATCACGTCCCACGCTAAACTCTGACACGCTTAGCATTGGTTAGGTTTGGACGAATAATGCTCTAAATCCAAAAACGCTGCGTCATTTTTGTAGCATGACACTGCAATGAGCCAGTAAGCCGTGGCTTTCTTTGCAATGTGAAATTGTTGAGTCACTCATTGCTCGATCCGAACCATTGTCGGCCCATTCCCATCAGTGATCCGAGACGTGGGCACCGATACGCGCTTCGAAGCGAAATACCACACAATGTCTAAGTGGCTCGTGATTGGATCTGACGGTTCGTAGCTTCTGCCTTTAGTCCATCGTAGGGTGAGACGGAGTATAGTGTCTGAAGCAAGAAATACTGGGTATCCCAGGAAGCCGTGGTCGCGTAACATGCCAGTACAGCGGAAGCTACGGCCCTGGCGGGCCAATGGGAACGTGACTGCGTATCACCGGAGCGCGCCTCTACTCCGAAGAAGTATCAGGCTTTTCGCTTCGTCATGCTCCAATATGTGTGGGTTGCGCTCGTATACGTCGCGCATTTCGAAGCCTTCGGCACGCAATGTGGGGCTTATCGTTCACCCTTTGCCAAGTTACAACGAGACAGGGTATAACCGTGAGCTCTCACTCTGCTGGCGTCACCTGGCTGTTGCCGGCTGGCTATACAAAGATAATGGCGATGTCAGCGAGGCCGAACGCGCACTTCGCGTAGCATACTCCTATCCCTGTACAAAGCCGGCCCTTTGGGTGGGTGAACGGCCCTTTAGGGTGCCTGTCCGCTTTCTTTTGAAAGCGGCTTCGAGCAAACGAAGAAAACACGCGAGGGGCCCCACGATCTAGGGTTTTTCGCTCCTCTTTTTTTTTTTTTTTTTTTGTCCGGAAGGGAAATGTCATAAACACCTCCCCCTTCACCCTACTCGGGCTCGTGTCTCGTGCGCGCAAACACGTGTATTTGAGCAGCGCTTACACTTTGAAAGTGCGGCCTTCGACGCTGCTGGGGAAGGGAACAAAGCTGCATGCCGCCTCCGCGGTGGTCTTGCCGGAGTGCTCCCTCGTTGAAACCAGACGGGAATGGTAAATTTTTTTTTGTATTTTGAGGCTACTTTCTACTGATCAAAAAATAAAGGAAAGTGCAGTATTTCCCAGGTTCATTGCTTTAACCAGATATCATTATCATCATCATCGTCGCCATCATCATCATCATTAGGGCCCCTGAAGCGTCCTTAGCTCAGGGCCCCGAAATGCCTTAATCCGGCTCTGGGTGTAGAACACCTTTGAGCATCTCCCAGTGAGAGAATTTGTTCCGCAATGTAACCGAATCATCTATTGCTCATAGTGGTCGCACAGTACCGCTTTAAGCAACACAAATATAGTGGGAATGTGGGCTCCTATTCTTTGTCTCAAATCACGTGATTAGTCTTTTTTTGAGAGGCGAGAGTGCTATTAAACATGCCGTGTTGTTTTTTATTGATCTGCTTTCTACATCACGTATAAAATAAAAATATAATACGATTTAATTCTTATACTTCTTTATTCAAAATGCACTAAGTAAGGTTAGCTTTCCAAGACTTGAGTAAGCAGTTGAGCGAAATTTTTTTTTTTATTGAAGATTAAAGATTATTGAAGATAATTACTTTTCCCCCCGAAAATTTATGACAATATAGATAGCTGTTTGGAGACGCTTGATTGTAGTCGAGGCACAATCAATGATATGCGTTGCTAGGTCAGCCGATCCAGATGATTATCTGATATGTTCCTTCATGACTCGCCAATTGATGCCATTAATTCGGGATTGCATAGCGCCATGAAAACAAAAAGAAAAAAGATCGCACAATGGCTGACCACGCGAAATCTCCCCTGCAATGGCAGACTCTACAAAACCGACGCATTGTTGAGGCTCCAGTTCGTCCCGTGATGTCAAAATCTCTCTGAAGTGCCAAGAACCCTGAAAGTGGTATCCTGTTTCCGGGATTGCATGCTGTTGCGACGTCCCTCCAAAAGAACTTCCCTTTTACCTAATCTAAAGGAGTCGAAATCTAACACGTCTAGCGATGAAGGCTGCCATTGCCTTTCGCGGTCAGCCTTTACCAGAGCTCCGACGATAATCCAAGATGCGGTCGGCAGGTCTGGTTGCCGTACTGCTTCTGTCTTTGGCGTTGAGTCCCATAACCTGCCGTGAGATTGATCCCGAACTTCGGGCCTTTGTGAGCACGCTAGAGCGCTACTCCACAACGAAGAACGACATCATTTTTCTTCTTGAGTCTGGAAACATCGACGCTGACCATTTTCCCGACGCACTCGTCTTCACCGAGACGCTAGCTCGGATGTTCATCGTGTCCCCGGAGTACTCGAGGCTAACCGTCATGACGTCCTCCGACGAAAACTTGGTTCACATCGACCAAGTGAGAAACATTGATGACGCTAACATGTGCACTTTTGTACATGATGTGAACCGGATACAGCGTCGCTCGGGTAACACCAAGACCCGGGAAGCGTTGGAACATGCGAAGACCATTCTGAGAAACGCTAGACATGGGGTCAACAGGTGAGTCTATGGCTGTGTTATCCAGTGTGGTTATCCTAATTGTTTAAGGGCTTGTTCTAACTAAAACAAAAACGTTTATTATAAAGGAAAAGAAAATATTTCTTATCAAAAAACGACAGAAATGTCCCCTGCATTTAATGTGATCACAATCTACGGTCATTCGGGACAGTTTCAAGTTATGTCGAGGCTATGAGGGAATAAGAAGCAAATGGAAACTCACATTTTGCGCCCCTTTTTCTTTATAGTACTCACAGTGTCATGTCTGAATGTTTGCCAGATTACAACAAATCAACGTTTTCCAATGCATTGTTTTTCTTGTTCGGTGTCTTAAAATAAAGCAATTTCGGGAATGAACTTTAGTAAGAAGCACTTAAACATACGAAGCTCAGAATGCGGGTCACATCAGTCTGAATCGTTACGTGAGGTGTACGGTTAGAAAAAGCAAACAAATATTTACATTGCTCGGAAGAATACACTTTATTGATATAAAATAGCTCTAATTATTAAGGCAAAAATATTGTAAAAGAAGCTGATAGTTTAGAAATACTTCTTAGACACTAGTTACACGGGCATAATTAACTGCAGTTACGCCTGAGTGCACTTACCAAGCTATATTTTTATAATTTTCCGTGGCTATAGACCTTTCCAATGTTTACAAAATCACAGTCCATCGTGCGACCTTCACAGCCCAGCACGTGCGTGTTCGTCGCTTCGGAAAGCAAGCAAAGCACGCGCCATACGCACGAACGCTCAAAATGGCACCGGCCACAAGCTCGTTTTTGGAAAGGTCTATACAGTCAGAGCTATGGGCGCGCGTGTACAGCCGCATCTTGAGCGCCCATCAAAGCTAAGCACGCGCACTCTTCGCTTCTTCTAATATAGCTGTCCTTGATTATAGTTAAGCATAACCGCAATTACGGGTGACTTAAGGGCGACTGAGTAACGAGGGTATTATGGTGTTTACTATTGAATCGGGGTTTATGAGGTTTCCCAAGATTCTGAGAAGCATTGGCTATTATAGTTATAATTAATAATATTCCAACGCATTTTTTATGCAGTATAAGAATAAAACATGAACGCACATTTTAACATGGCCATTCTTGAATGGCACACAGCCCTAAGGACACGTGTTTATTTATTTAAGGCACGTGCTGGGATGTGTTTTTGTTTCGCTCTACCTGACCTATATGAGATGCAGTCAGTTGACCTATATGGATGGTAAATCAGGAGGAAACCAATTGCCATACTATTGAACGTAAATTATAGAAACTGTCGTTGCACATCAAAGCCCAGTAGTAATTAAAAGCGTAACAAAAATTGCCGACGCTTACGCTTCTCTGTAATGCGAGAGTAGAGCGCAGCTCTTGAGGTGCTTTGATTTGGCGATATACCGTGGAAGAGAATTATATATATATATATATATATATATATATATATATATATATATATAGAGAGAGAGAGAGAGAGAGAGAGATACTGTATATATATATACTGTAAACGACTTAATTTTCGCGAGGACCTCATTTTCGCAAACTTCGCGAATGACCCCCAATTCGCAAAAAATAGGTCCCGCGAACCATTCCGGTAAAATGTACACAGATTGGAATCTACATTGAGATCCCACCGCGTCACGAAAATTAGAGCCATTTTGTAGAATTCGCGTAACCAGCTTGTGTACTGCGATATTCGTCCACACATTTTGCACTTTTTTCCGGATAATGTAGTAAAGTTCGGCTATAGTGGCCACTTTCGTGGGTTTGCCGGATTGAGTAGATAAAAAGTCGGATTAAGTAGAAAATTCGGGGGCAGATATCTTGGAACACAGGCACATTACGCGAATTCTAAAAAATGGAAGAGTCTTGGCATATGACAGCCTCAAAGTTTGTGATATAAACATATATCCTAATTACAGTAATTAAAAAGTTAATTAACGGATTTTGGTTAATTAGTTTGATAATAGTGATGGTTATATTCCCATCTAATGTCCGCCGAGCCATATAAACACGCAGTGAAAACCGCATTCATAAAACATTTCCCCCCTTTATTTAAAAATTTGGTGCAGTTAAAAGAAAACACCCTGTATATGGTGTTTCACCAAAGAGTGACAAAAATTCCTCGAATTAGTGGGTTCGAGGGAAAAGGAGAATTTTCTCCTTTGACGTCACATGACGTCACAGTTTGCCCGCTAAATTTAGCGGGAAAATTGGCGTCACTTGAGCTCAACACCAATTCAGTTTTTGCGCTTAATTTAGCGGGTAAAATGATGTCACGTGACTTCACGTCGCAATTGTTTAGGTAAATTTTGCGGAAAAATTGACGTCACGTGACCTATACACGAATTCAGTTTCCCCGCTAAATTTAGCGGATAAAATGACGTCATATCACTTCGTGTCACGTGACCTATGCATAAATTAAGTTTCCCCGCTAGATTTAGCGGGCAAAATGACGTCACATCACTTCGTGTCACGTGACCTATGCATAAATTCAGTTTCCCCGCTAGATTTAGCGGCAAAATTGACGTCATGTGACATCAACACTAATTCAGTTTCCCCGCCAAATTCAGCGGGGAAAATGGTGTCTCATTACTTCACGTCACGTGACCTATACACAGATTCAGTTTCCCCGCTCAATTTAGTGGGAAAATTGACGTCAGATGACCTCAACACCAATTCAGTTTTCCCGCTATATTTAGCGAGAAATTGAATATGTGTATAGATCTTTGACGCCCTAGAGTGCAACGCGCGCGGGTACGCCGACACCGACGCCGCTATATGCGAAAACGCACGCCTAAGAGCTGCGCTCTACAATGCGTTGTATTAGTAACACCGATGCTATTTTTGATTTGAGGGTCCGTCTAGTCAATTCTGCTTATGACTGATCCTGATCTTCTGTAACACCGATATATATTGGTTTATGAAAGTTTCCTCTCTTCTATAATATTGTAGATTATTCTTGTTGTAGATACTTTCGCTCATGTACCACAAAAGATTTGGGCTTTTATCGGCAGCTTCAAGTGAGTCATGCATGGGAAAGCGATGCTTCCATAATGCACTGCCGGAAATATCATTCCCAAGCAAGCTGAATTACCCCAACAATAGGCAATTTCTTTTTTCAGAATCATAATTTTGATATCGGGTGCATTATCGAGCAGCGGATCTGAAACTTACACTGCTGCACCTTCCCTCGAAGATGACGGCGCTATTATTTTCTGTGTTGGAGTCGCCAATATCAACCAGCAGGAACTGTCGAATTTGGCTACTGCAGCTTCTCACACGTATTTCCTCAAAACCTTCGGACACATCAGAAGTGTCACCCATAGTCTTCGAAGAGGTGAGCCAGTTTTGATTATTCCGACTCTCATAAAGCACTAAACATATGTTATAATGTCTATATTTTGTATACAACAATACCGGGATCGTCGAAACTCTCTGTGCAACGATCTTGGATTGGAATGATTTTGACTTCACAAAAACCTATCCGCGCTTGTGAAACCAGGGTATTTGCAGCTTTTACGGCCTATAGGGGCCCGCTAGTTCCAATCAAGATTGCTGTAATCTGAATTATCGCCGTACAACATCAGTACGAGGTTGGGTCTGCGACGCGTGATTCTAGTTTTGTGAAATACGAGCGATATAAGAGCGTTACCTACGTCAGGAAGGTGTAAGCAAGCACCTTCATTTCGAAGCCTGTCATCCAGGAGATAGAGTGCGCGATTCTGACACAACAATACCACCATAGCTCAAAGTTGCGAATACTCGCGACTAACGCCGATAATCAAGATCATCTCATGGTTGCGGTGTAATACTTCTAATAAAAACGTTTTTTTTTTTTCTCTCTTTCGGAAAACGTAATGGCGTTATCATAGAAATCGCAGTGTTTAGATCGTGCCAGGGGTTGAACTATGGTTGCGGTATTCAAATTCCGCTCATTAACTGAAAACGAGTACTGCTTGAGCCCTCGTTTTCGGATCGCGACAATGCCTCGATGAGCATTTGGGGAAGGGCTACGGTCCAATTGCTGCAATTACAGACTTAGCCGCACGCTAACTACCAATGTCTTGAACTCGGCGCTTTACCTGTGCTTTGCCAACCCCATCGCGTGACTATAATGACACTGACGGCATATAATCTGCACCAGATGAAGTGGCTACTCCTTCTGAATGCGAGTTGAGGAGGTGAACGCTACTCGTTTTTCTCCACTTTTTCACTGCGACAGCCGTTGCGTTCCGTGAGTCACTGACAGGAATATCGTAGGCAGTGTTGCAGGCGTTACTAAATTACGTCGCACGTCACCCGAAAATTGAAACGACCCGTTTCCGACCTACGTTACTTCAAAACAAAAGGAACCCGTTACCGTTACCGATAAAAAGTAGTGCACACTACTTTTGCGTTACTTTGGAACGGAGTCGGGTCATTATCCCGTAAGGAGATTAAGAGTTGACATCAGATAGCGTCAATCCAGCCTACCTGCCATTGACGGCGACAGCGATTTTCGACAGTGGGACAAAGGGCCTGAGCGTTTATTAGAGTGGGAGTGTTTGTATAGGGAAAAAAGAGGAACAATTTTGAAGGCATGTGGAATGAGTACAATAATTCCGATGACTTGGCGCTTAGATACACAAAGACATATTCAAGTGTATTTTTTTGAAAGTCAGAAGTATGACGTTTGAAAAAGATTTAACGAGTACGTCTTCTTCCCAGCGAAGTCTGATCATCATAATATCGCCCCAGAGGCAATAAGGTTGAGTCATTACCCGATAAGATCTCCGAATGACGAATTACGAAGTAATAAGCTTGAACATAACAAAACAGGCTATGCGTTGTGTTTCATAAGCTGTTACCCACCATATTTGCCCCAATTCTCCAGACGTTCTGGATGAACACTGGGACAAGGCGACTTCTCCCAATGCCTGTGAAAGAGAGTGCGACGCCAACGCCATATGTGCGTGCGGCGCTCGAAGTGGAAGCTACCAGTGCGTCTGCAATTACGGATACACGGGGGAAGGCAGTCCCGGCCAGTGCCAGCGTAAGTGTGAAACCAAAGCTGAGTTTACATTTGAACACCGCTTGTTCACAGCTTTTGTGCTGGGTGCATTTGCTCGCTGTTCCTGAAGTCATTGGATCCAGGAAAAATAGCGCCATTGCTTTTCGGATCTGCTAGCAGGACACACATACATACGACTGATATCTTGCAAGGCGACTGGCTGACCCGTATCTGTTACCATGTCAATCGCCATTTCGGTCCTCCCAAATACTCGAACCTTGAATAACGTGATTCAGAACCAACCGCACCAAGATTGCGATAAAGCGTCACCGTACAGAAGGCGTTCCTCGCCAGTATAACCGTCTTTGACACTGTATATCCAATCAACTTTTCGATATTACTTGTTTCCACAAAGATCTTACAATGAAACTGTTCTTCGTGCGTATTTCATAAAAGGAAGAACACTTTTCAATGCCATTCAGCATCGACCCCGCATATGTAGCGATGCGAAGATGTGTGCTTGTTTTACCGGTTTGAGGATAACTACCTCCCTGTATACAAGAAATGTCCTTATAATGTCAGCTGTCACCGTGAAAGTGGATCGGATTACCAAGAATAAAGAAACTGCTCATTCCACGGACCAGAATAGCCAGCATTGGGGGACCTTAACACTATTTTCCCAGAATCCAGAGACTTAAATTAATCCTAATGTTGTTTACAGTGCATATCTTTTTACACAAATCATTAGGATGACGCTTTGAAATTTTACGCCAACTCTTCGGTTACTGCTATACGTTACATTAAAAACTGGGGTTACGTATAGCCGTTAACCTAAAGACTGGAGAAACGCTCATTCATGACGACCTTTCGATTGCCCGTTTCTGTCATTGTCTTTTACTGCAAACTGGGGCGATCAGTGGCACTGTGTTTTGCAGGCATATTTTATTTTTTACTTAAAAAAACTCTTCGCCCTCAGGCCTCGCCTGTCCTTCACAACGGAGACGCAGTTTGCAGTATAAATCTGTAACATACACTAAATTCACGAGCGTACCGAATTAATTTCCCATCGCAATGGTACGCAGCTGTGACCTGCCCCCCACTGAAACCGCCAGAGCACGGATACATTGTCGGTGAGTGCGTGACGACATACCAGGGCGAGTGCGTGTTCGAGTGCGATGAAGGATTTAAACTTACGGCGCAAGGAAGCGAAATCCGAACCTGCCAAGGGAATGGAACCTGGTCCGGGGTCACATCCCAATGTGTCGGTAAGTGACCCTACTACCGCGCCCGTTACCATGTTTATTTATGAAACGTCTAGAGGCGACATGCATCCGAATCGTGGCGTTTGCGGACGGGTGAGCATTGTGGAACTTATAAGGGTCGTTCGAGGTGGACCTGTACATTCATCCGTCCAGAGGAAATGTACATTTCGAAAAACATGAAATATGTCAGCTCTCCTGAGTACTCTTTATGCATGTACAGGCACCGCTGCGATTGTTTGGGTAGCACCCTGATTTGTTTGATGAAGAAAGAACTGGGCTGCGTGATTGTAGTCGGAAGAACATGTGTGCGGTTCTTTTGTCACCGGCTGTCGTGCTTTGCCGGACTGTTCACACTATTCGTACACTCTTGTCCGTGACATCGCTTATTGCCCATACTGTGCTTGCAATCTTCTTGAAATCGCAGAAGGTTTGACTTTCTCCTATCCCAGAAATTCGATCATACACCGCGACTCCAAAGTTACGTACACATTGCTTGCCGCCATGAAAGCTGGAACTGCTATGTATACGTCAAATACTTCACTCCGGGCCCGGCACATTAACACCCCCCGCAATTTTCATCTTGCTGAACTTGGTCATCAATTTCTTAGGCACAAACGTTCCCTGTCGACCTTGAACATCTCTTGTAACTGAGCAGTCTAAAAGTATCTGTTCCTGTGTGAAAAGTACGACTTCATGAATTTTTTGGAGCTTCAATCGACGTTGCAGTAATGATGTGGCTTCTTCGAGGTGAGCTCAAGAATCCAAGGGTCAAGGTTGCAAAGCGTGCTTAGAGATTTCTTTGAGTTTTACCTTAAGTGTTCTGGGTCCTAAGCACGGTGTAAGAATATATAAGTGAGGACACACATCACGGCGAACACTAGGATACGATAGACCATTTAAAGTCCTTTTGGCGCGCGCCCCAGTAGCTTCAGCCAACAGTTTCTCCACCGACCAGACGGCTCAACTGAAGAAAAAGAAGTGTCTAATTTCGGCACGGTCTCCACGCTCGGAGCGTCTGCCCCGACCTTGACGAATGGTATAGATTTCTCCACTTCAACTAGTTCATAACACTGTAATTGCCACCGTTGAGGCAGGAAACTTGGGTCAAGGACAAAGGAGTGTCTAAGCAACACACGCCGCGCAAGTTCCAAGTTGTACATGACATGGTGCACCCAGAGAATTACCTTTCCATCCGGTGGCAGGGCTTCTCTGTTGTGGCCAGCTCGGCGGAGGAAGGGGGGGGGGGGGGGGGTTAGTGGGCACGTGCATACAAACGCTGCGTCAAAAACATGCCCATATCATTCAAGTTGTACCCATGGGTTTAGTTCTTAGTCTCAGAACGACCTCCTCCACCCCCCCCCCCCCCCCCCCCGTCGAATTCCGTGGGGATCTGAGATCCCCGAGGCCCCCCTGGCTTTAAGCACTGAAAGCATGCATGTCTCTCGTAGAGAAGCATGGGAAACCGTAACCCTAACAGGCTGCCATTAGCCACATATCCAGGAGTCCTCTGGTCGCGCCGCTTGCAACCAGCCGGGAACACGACTCTAGCTGGCAGCTGAGACGCGCGCGGTGCCCACGCTGAAGGCCCAATCACACACTTGCGAGTCCTTAGAAGCGGGTGCCTTGAAACCTCTTAAAATCTCTTAGGACGAGAAAACACACTGGCACGCTGGCACCATCTATGTGGTGACCCTGGAACTGCATTTAACTAGAGCGAAGGTTTTGGCTTATGAGGGCTTATGAGAAATGGTTGTTTATAGCGTTGACAAAAGCTTTTAGAATTAAAGGGGCGGTGCAACGATATTCATTTCGAGCGTTTTTCACTTTGTATGAGCTTACTGGCACTAGTGGGACCCAAGTACACTCGCACGCAACGCCACTGACCAAGAAACCTCTTTGTTGCGGTGTAATTTCAAGGAGAAAAGCGAGCGTTTTCTTTATATCTCTCCTTCGCAAATTTTGATGACGTACCCTGGTGGTAGCAGCATCCTCCAGGGACGATATTTGAAGGCGGCTCATAGATTGGACCCGAGCATTGCGTGAGCACTCGATTTGGGCTCGTGATGATTGATAGCTCGAGAGGCATTCGGGTAGTGGCCCGTGTCCAATCGCTGCAACGACGACAATAACCGAGCCATAACAATGTCTGGAACTCAGTGCGTGTCCTGTGCTTTGCCAACCCCAGCGCGCGGCTATGATCAACATTGGCGGCTTATAATCCGCTCCAGATCACGCGGCCGCTTGTTCTGGCTGCGAGTTGAGGGGGTGAACGCTGCTCGTTTTTCTTTAATTTTTTTACTGGGACTTGTATTGCGTAGGGTGAAAAACGAACGCGTGTTTCATAGGTCATTAACGTCAAGGATCCGTTCTAAGCGGTATTTGCACAAAGCGCAACAATTGTTGCATCGCCCCTTTAAAAAAGAATGAGTAATGCGTGAGAGAAATAGAAAATATATATACCGCTAAGTTTCCACTGCTACCCAATAGATGGCGCCAGTGTGTACTCTCGTAGTAAAAGATTTTAAGAGGTTCCGAGGCACTCGGTCTTAATAAGTCGCAAGAGTGTGACCGGGCCTTCATATATATATACAGGGTGTTTTTTTAAGCTTAACAGATTTTTAAAAAAAAAACCATGAGAGCTAGATTAATGCGGTCTGTGCAGGTGAGTTATACGGCCAGGGGGACATAATATAGGAGGCTAATCGTAACGATCAGTCGGCTAATTAGTTAAAAATCGTTAATGAACTTTTTAAATAATGAAAGTAGACATATAGTTCCCATTAGAAACTTGCTCAGCGTCATCGAAAACCATTCAATCAGTAATTTTCAGAAAGACTTTGAGCGCGTGAGAAGCGTGGTAGTGCACTAAAGTTAGCACTCGTGGAGCACGTACAAAGCTAGCGGTTGCGATAAGGCGCCCGCGCAATTTTTCCGTCGCTTATCTAGCCCCAGCCTTGTCCCTGCATCACGAGCGGTAACTTTCGTGCACTACTACGCTTCTCACACGTTCAAAGTCTTTCTGGAAATGACTGATTTAGTGGTTTTCGATGACGCTGAGCAAGTTTCTAATTGGAACTATATGTCTATTTTCATTAATTAAAAAGTTAATTAACGAATTTTAACTAATTAGCCGACTAATCGTTACGATTAGTCCCCTATACTATGTCCCCCTGGCCTTATAACTCACCTGCGCAGACCGCATTAACCTAGCTCTCATGGTGTTTTAAAAACAATTCTCTTAAGCTTAAGAAAAAACAGCCTGTATGTATATATACATACAGGCTGTTTTTTTTAAACACCATATATATATATATATATATATATATATATATATATATATATATATATATATATATATATATATATATATATATACAGGGTGTTTCAGAGAACTCAGGCCAAATCGCTCTTGCAAAAACTACTCATCGCAACAAAAAAAGGCTTGTGTCGTTTTGGTCCTGGGCCAAGGGCCCATTAAAGAAAATTATTAAAGTCCGGGATAATTAAGTTGTTAATTATTTTTGCGTAATTAACTTTCTTAATATTGTGTTTAAGGCATAGTTTCAATTAGAAAATTTCTAAGCATCGTCGAAAAACACTAAATCAACAAATTGCAGAACGATAGAAGGCACGCGAAGCATTTTACGGCTTTCTGAATAACCGCACAAATTCGACGGGCTTTTAAGTTTCGGTTTGCTATCGGAGCGCATTTTGGAACCGGCGGCACCGCGCCCCGTGGAGAAATAGTGCAACCAGCCTCTGCTGCGTCGCGCGATGACAGCGCAGCAGAGGTTGGTTGCACTATTTCTCCACGGGGCGTGGTGCCGCCGGAGCCGAGATCTCTGAAACACCTTGTATGTATATATATATATATATATATATATATATATATATATATATATATGCAGCGGATGGTGCAGGAGGTCCCGACGGTACGATCTCCCTGGCAATCCCTCAGGTACCCATTCACAGGAGTGGGAGGCTCACCGCACCGTTCGACTGCAAAGTAGGACCCAGAGTGCATACAAGAGTGCTAAAAAAACACGAGGACAACAGAAAATCTCATACAACTGCAAACACAGCCCTGTTTTATGTATTCTGCTTGTTATTGTGTCCTTTCCTTGCCCTGTTTTATTTATGATTATGCACAAAGTCGTCTAAATACGCATGTTGCTTAGCACCACGAAGTAAGATATATATATATATATATATATATATATATATATATATATATATCTTACTTCGTGGTGCTAAGCAACATGCGTATTTAGACGAGTTTTATAATATATATATATATATATATATATATATATATATTATAAACTCGTCTAAATACGCATGTTGCTTAGCACCACGAAGTAAGATATATATATATATATATATCTTACTTCGTGGTGATATATATATATATTATAAACTCGTCTAAATACGCATGTTGCTTAGCACCACGAAGTAAGATATATATATATATATATCTTACTTCGTGGTGCTAAGCAACATGCGTGTTTAGACGACTTTGTGCATAATCATAAATAAAACAGGGCAAGGAAAGGACACAATAACAAGCAGAATACATAAAACAGGGCTGTGTTTGCAGTTGTATGAGATTTTCTGTTGTCCTCGTGTTTTTTTAGCACTCTTGTATGCACTCTGGGTCCTACTTTGCAGTCGAACGGTGCGGTGAGCCTCCCACTCCTGTGAATGGGTACCTGAGGGATTGCCAGGGAGATCGTACCGTCGGGACCTCCTGCACCATCCGCTGCGACGAGGGATATCGACTAGTAGGAGAAAGTACCACCGTCTGCACGAGCTCAAAGACGTGGACGGTAGCAGAGCCCTTATGCATTCGTGAGAAACATCCACGTAACGTGGTTTCTCTTCAAAGAACCATTCGTTTTCACGATCAGGTTAGAAGTCACATCGAGGGTTTCGAGCGAATTGCACTAAAATGCGATTGAGGCCCGTAATTCAAAGGGCAGACTGCAGCACCTAGAGCTACTAAAAGCGTTGCAGAGTATGCTAGTTAGTTTCGTTTTGTCGCTGGCTCGCAGACTGCATAACGCCGACATAGGTCGCCCAGCCCATTACAGTTGCCAGCAGTCACTTAAATCACAAACTATGTCACTATTTATTTTGTTGTTTTACAACGTTATGGGCTCATCACTCATCTCATTCAGCCTAGCGGGACTTTGGGTCTTGTTTTGATTGGCTCGTTTTTCGGCCAATCACGGCCCGCTCGGAACATAATGCCGTCGACTCGTGAGTACATTAAATCAAAGCTCAACCTAGAAGCAAAATGGCCACTGTAATGTTTGATTGATGTATTTCAGAGTATGTCGAGTGACACCGAAGCTGTGAAAAAGGCAGGTGGAGAGAGAACTAAAGAGAGACGGGAGGGAGAGATAAATAAAAGGGGAGAGAAAGGGAGAAAAAAAGGGAAAGAGAAATAGAGGGGATGAAGAGAGAGATGGATTGACAAACAAAATAAATTATGGTTGTGGAGCTTCACCTCACTCAATATGCGAGGTGACATTTGGTAGCTGTCATCACGAATGATTAGTCGAGCGTTAAGATTTTCTCAGCAAAGTACTACATCCTACCTACTAAAATTTGAATAAAGCAGCATACGCAGAAAGAAAAGGCCTTTGAGGCTGTAAAGGGAAAAGCTTGGCGTTACTGCAAAAGCCGCCATATGAACTAGCTCTAAACTACCTACAAGCGTTCCCTCGATTAAAGCAAAATGTTGTAAAAAAAGGAAGTAGCACGAGATCAAAGAGACGCGGTTTCTCAGGCTGCCAGTCGATGGCACAATCTGTGAACCACTGCCTTACTTCGTAAGAGAGTTTCCAATTTCAGAGAAGCCCAACGAAACGTGATATCAGAAATCCTGACCCAATTTCCTTGTCTGTTTCTTCGCGATAAGTTGTGCAGTGTCCTTCGCCAGCGTCCCTAACCCGCACTGCGAGATTCGTTGAACTTGGACTTAACCGGACCTACGTCTACAAGGACACGTTCTGGCCAAGGTGTCTGAGCGGCTTTCGGTTGCGTGGACCTCGCCTTATAATGTGCGGTGCGAACGGACAATGGGAGGCTCTCTTTGGACAGTCTACTCTGTTCAGTTGCGTGGGTGAGTGCACAGTTCGTAGCCTATATTATCGAGCCTTTCCCACTACAGTCAATAGTCACAACGTCTTCCGCCATGCTTTCGCTGCGTGCGCGCTTAAGATGCACGAGACGCTAAAGTATTGTTGAAGGTGGGAAACTCGCGCTTGAGACGGGAGAACTTAAGCGGCTTCCCGCCATTCTCACATTGTCGGTGACTAGAAACCTTAGGCCCATTTTGGTCCCGAGTGAGAGCGAGAGCTTTTTCGGCTGCTGATCGGATGTGGCGTCCAAGCTTTCTGCTGGGAGCACGTTATCGACCAATTCGAACTTCTGTCCTGTTTGCCATTCCGCGGACAGGAAGTACCTTAATGGGACCCCCTCATCAACTTTTAATCGGCGATAGAAAAACCGCGGCCTCCCATGTTTTTGCCCTGAGTGATCATACACTCACGGGTCGGTCTCAGCTTCTGTACGGCTGCAGAACTTGCGGTTTGTAAATGAAGCACGTGTCGCCTATCGCTTCCTAACGTGAAATAGCAGACGATCACATCAGCCTGCGTCCCATCTCACTTCACCACGGCACCTGGATTGTAGCAGACGATCTACTTTTAAAAGTGGTAGCTTTATATACATTTTCCGTGTACTCTCATCCCCAGCCGCCTAATAGTTATCCTGTATGGGCGACGAAAAATAATGAAACGTTTCAACCTGCAAATGGTAAAAAATAGAGGGGTGGCAAAACGAGAATGTGTGACGGTTACACTTATCCCCTAAATGCTTTCTATTGGCGTGGCAACGGCAAAACAACGTTTTCGCCCATACTGGAAGTGACGTCAATTCAAGATGGCGGCGCCCTTGTGAAAAAATCTATAGGCCCAACCACGCTAAAGGTCGTGTCCTTAGGGTCCCATAACGCCCCCGGCTGAAGTTCAAGGTCGTGTTATAAAGGTCAGGTAACGGCCGTGGCTGAAGCGAAGGTGGCTGAAACGTGACCTCCGGTGCGTAAGTTTGTAGGCGCCGTTCGCGTAAGCACCGGCTGCGTCAAGCTCCGTTCTCGCGCGCGCGCACGCGCGCACTCGCAAGAGAGAGAGAGAGAGAGAGAAAGAAAGAAAAATAGAAAGAGAGAGAGGAGGGGGGAGCCCAACCACGCTAAAGGTCGCGTTATCAAGGTCGCGTAACGCCCATGGCTGTAGTGAAGCGAAAGCGCCGGTAGCTGACACTGATGTTTTCTGATGTCCTAGTCGACGTCTTCCTAGAGTTCGTCCTTCAGAACGTCCTAAAGGTCAAGCTAGACGTTGTCTTTGACGTTGTCCTTGACGTCGTCCTAGACGCTTTCCTTGACGTCGTCCGACATGTATGTACGGCACACTACAACCATTTCATCACTGTACCGTCTTCTTTCCTAATTGTTTTCACTACCGAGGTTCCTGTAAAGCTACCGCATTTCATCGCGTTTGGTCGAATGAACAAAGCTCCAACATTTGTTTTCTCTGTTTCGTAGCAGACGACGTAGGGCGGTTTCTACTTTCTAGTTACCTTTTTGTCCGCGAACGACACTTCGTTAGTACAAACCGTCTTCTCGGGCCGCGTTAGCAGACAAACGCTCTGCGTGAGATATCTTAACTTGCTCCCCCGAGAGAAAAATGAGATCGCGTTCCTGCTCACGCGGTGACCGAAATCGGCCCCCGGGAAGGAAGAGCTAATGGACGACGAAGATTCCTTGTAAACAGCGTCTATAGATCGCCATTAACTCTTTTAAACAGTTGATCGGTAAGATACTGACGAACCAAACGAAAGCAAAAATTTAAACGCTTTTACCATGCGGACGTGGACGAGAACACCAGTATGATGGGCAAACTTTAGGTGAATTTTTAGTCTAAGGTAAACTGTAGGGGCAATATTTGTAGCTCAAGCCATGTGCCGAAGGTTACACGTATCCCGGCTACTTGAACGGCGTGCGAATGTCCGTTTAACGAAGCATATACTATATTGTAAACAATCAAAGGAGGCTTCTCTTGCCGGAAAATACTGAGGAACCCCTCTGTCTCATGCAGCTGAAGTGTGAGTGCCTGCAGCATCCGTGAGTGTATCTTTTGAACTGCTCTCAACTACACATCGAAGTTGATTCATAATCAAAATTGTTACGCCGTTTATCATATGCACAAAAAAATGAAAGCCGTTTACAAGTCCCTGTAACGCCGGATTAGAGCGCAGGTCTTGACGAGGAGGATGGAAGGGTACTGAGGGATAGGATGGAAGGGTACTGAGGGATAGGTGGCTCCCTGAGGTCACGTCACCTCGGGGGGTCACATGACCTCAGGGAGGGTTCACGTGACCTCGCGGGAGGGGGGGGGGTCACCTGACCTCAGGGGGTCATGTGACCTGAGGGGTTCCTCAGTATTTCCGGCAAGAGAAACCTCCTTTGATCAGGTCACGTGACCTCAAGGGGGTCACGCGACCTCAAGGGGGTCACGTGACCTGAGGGGGTGGCGGGACCGGAGGGGGGTCACGTGACCTCACGTTTACGCCAACGGCGACGGTGACGCCGCTCAAGCCGGAAACAGGCGCCTAAGAGCTGCGCTCTAAAAAGTAATTATAATTTTTAAAAAAATCATGAGTTACTTCACTCAGTGAAGGTGGATGCCCTATTGAAAATCGCTCTGATGGGACTTCAGGATTTTTTTAAAGGGTGTGAAGGGGACTTCAGGAATTTCTGAGATGTTTGAAGGGGGCACCAATATTTCCTGGTGGGTTCGCTAGCCCCGTCAGAGGCTCTCCTGAAATGTTTGAAGTGCCCTTTACAATGCCTTGAAATGTCTGAAAGCCTGTCAAGAACTTTTCTAATGGGGTCGGGAAACCTTCAGGTTTCTTGAGATGTCTGTGTGCAACGGCTTAAGTGGAAAAAACACATTTCGGAGAATGAGAACATAGCTGCTTATTGTACGCGACGGGAAAAAAATAAGTACTGTAAACGACTTCATTTCGCGGGCTCAAGTTTTCGCGAATCGGGCCGAAGCTGAGAATTTGAAATTATTCGCGGGTTCTAATTTTCGCGAATTGAGTGTGTCTTCCGTAGCGTTCACATATTGCCCGAATTGTTCGCGGGACGTATTTTTCGCGAAATGTAAGCGCTTCGCAAAATTCGCGAAAATTAGGTCCTCGCGAAAATTTAGTCGTTTACAGTATTTGGAGAATGCCGATCGTATGTGTGTACGGTCCTATTTTTATTACTGCTCTTCTATCAAATACGAGTGGGCTCCTGGACCTGTCTGTCACTGCCCGGCTGTTCGGTCGCCAAGGAGGCCACTGAGGGCGACCGCCCCATGTGGAGAATTGACGAGGCGCCGGCCGAGTAGTGCTGGCCGAGCGGCGTTTTGAGGCGAACGCAGTCCTGTCCGCTCGGGACGAAATCCGTGCAACCATTAAAAAAAAAAAACAAGCCGAGAGCAGGGCGTTTTTCAGGAATAGGGACGCGCACCGGACCGACTCGTTCCGGGAACCGGTTCCTCCACGGGCGACGGTCCCCAAAAAATTACACCATCTTCCCGAGGGGAACCATGGGGTGATGCGGAGCATCGGGGTGGTGCTGACGCTTGCTTGCGCCAACCCACTAACTGACGGGACTGTTGCTTCCATCACACTTCATCGGAAGAACGGAGTGAAGTGGAGTCAACAGCGGTGAACTGATGTAGCACGAGTAATTTTGAAAGTCTAATGAGACCGCACGGTAAGGCGGCGCAAAATGCCCTAACAGCGCTTGCAGGTTTCCTCGTCGAGACCGGGCTGGCCGGCGAGATCTAGGCTGCAACGGACGCGAGCAGTCGGGAAATGCTAGCAGACGACAGCCGCGGAGTTGCGGGGAAAGCTCACCCCACTAGAAAGGCCTGGCCTGGCGTTGCAACCCGCGCGCCGAAAACTTTCCTCCTTTCCCTCCTCCGGGGAAACACGGTTTCGCCTCAAACCCCGCCCCGGTCACGTGATGGGGAACGCGCGTAGCGCGCTACCGCTCACACTTGAAGGAGAGGAGACTAGAGGAGGAGAGTTGCGCATGCGTAGTGTGAGTGCGGACTACAACGCCGACGCCGCGGGACATAGACCCGAGCAAGAGATGCTCCGCATCTAAAAACAAGCCAAACAGCGCCTCTCTCCGCACGGCGATGGGGAGAGGGTGCAGGGCTGCCTGGTGCCTGGCCAGCGGCCGGCGGGAGAGGGTGTGTGAGGAAGCCAAGATGCCGCTATTAGCCCCGAGAGCGAACACAAGCGTCGCTGCGGTCGCCGCGCCCTGATTGGGTGAGGTGTACCGTGACGTCAGGAAGAGGACTCCGCTCCGCGATCTCGCATCGGCTCGCTTCCCAGCACCGGTTTCCTGGTTTGGCGTTGTGTGCCGCAAGCACTTCGAGGAGCTGGACCTCGTTTACCCGGTGTACAAGACGTTGAGTTAGGCCGATATAGACGTGCTTCCGTACATTTTATAAGCCTGCTTGTCCCTTTTACCTTTAAAATTGGGTTACAAATCCCGAAAGCTATCGGCGGAGGCGATTCCGCCGATGAACCTCCCCGTCCCCACACGACAGAAGGCAATTTTGCGAGAGGTCGGTGAAGCAGTGGCGCAAGTGTTTCAGACGCTGGAATTCTGTTCCTTGCATGTTCATGATTTAGGACGGTATTACATCCCGCTTTCAAGGCATTCAAAGTGGAATTTATATCATGGGCTTTTGGGTGGTCGGCAAATTAGCTCGCGACCCCGACTCTGCGCTGCTACTCTGCATGCGCTGGTTCGCAGATGTTTTAAACGCCCTGCGTCTGATGATCTTTGAAGTGCTCGTGGAACAGGGTTGTTTTACATAAATGTAGCTTCTTCGTGAATAATTATATAGTTTATACACCTATGCAGGCATATTTCTTAGAAGATGCATAATTACTGGAAGGTAGTTTGTATGGTAGCAGGAAAAACGGCCGAATTGCCCCCCGTTGCCTGTATGATATGTATTGAACTGCCCAAAATATGCACAGCAATAGTACACTAATTTGTAATCTTTATACTTTTTCCTGACATTATTTATTCCAGCCTTGGGTATTCGGAAAATACACCGTTTAGTTTGAATTGTCGTTTATTTCCAATTAAAAGAGACACTGCTGCAGGTTCCCAAAAGCTTCCTCAGCCTCCAAACTCCCTACAGCTGGACTCTCTGACAACAGAGGAAAACAGGAGTAAAAGCAATCATTCGAACGTCTGTCCAGTGGTAGATGCAGCACTAGAAGCAGAAAATGTGGAGCCTGTGAAGGGTGACAGTCTGCGTGCGAAAAACTTCTGGTATTTTAGCTTCAGGACAATTCGATTTAAGTACAATCTCAATTTTAGGACTTAAGGGACTAATAACAAGCTAGACACCTTCGCTTACGTTTGTTATACATTATTTGAGGGTTGATATAAACAAGTCCACAGATACCACCCGTGTAGTCCATTGAAATACTATCCAAATCCAGCAAAGGTCAAATGCGAGCAGTGTATATAATAAATGTTCCTTGTTTTTTTACTTTGCCCCTGCACTTGGGCTGTCTTACTTGTGATTCTCTCCCCATGGCCCAGACTGTATTTAGCATGTTGCTCGAGCAGCATGCAGCTTTTCTGCTTCGGCGATCTTGTTTAAAAACAGAGATACAAAAAAAAATAGTATACAAAACCTGCCAATTCATTCAGACCATCAGCAGCATTTATTGTGTGAGATGTAAATCTATAGTGATGCTCCTGCAATTGTGGTTATATTTCTTTATTTTCATATTCCAGCTGTGATTCATGGTTGCCTGCCCTGTCAACCATGCTTAAAATGTTGGTTGAAGTTTCGCCTGCAGCTACAGGCCATACCTCAATAAAGCCACATATAAAAATTTACACTTCCTACGAAAAACACGGCAAAAAAAAATTGAATAGAAACGAGCGCGCCGAAAGCTAACGTCGTCACAGCCTCCACAGGGCGAGCGGGGCGAGTCGGGGAAAAATTCTCTCCTCGCCGTGACGTCACCCCGGTTCGCCGTAAGGGGGCGCCACGCGAACTTCTCGGGGCTAATGGCCATTTTCTTTCCACTCGTGGGCGGTGTGCTTCTTACCGCTGTGGATATCTGGAACGGACCTGCTTCCTCCAGAAAGGTGAGCATGGCTTTGAGAGCTCGCCCCTTGATCTGTTTTGATCCGTGCAGTTTCTTCCTTGGTTACGCAGGTGAACTCCAGTTCGGCGTTGGCCGCCTTCAGCACCGCTCGAGCGCCATCGTGTTCAGCGTATTCAAGGAGATGGTGGCCGGTGTCGGCTTACTCGCTGCAAAGCCTGGCAGTCGGGGTCAGCGTCCCACCGCATGTTGTGCCTGCGCACCGGGATTATGGCAAAGTGGGTCCTGAGACGGTGGATGACGGCCGCTGTCCGGACTTGTTCCTTGCGCCTCTTCGTCCGTTCGACCTCAGAAGCATCCAGCGAGCGAAAAATACGCCGAAGACGCCGGCGCGACGTCATCATGGACGAAACCGTGACTGTGCTCAGGATTTCGCACCGGCGGCGAGTGCTGCTTGCGAGTTCGTGGTTTTCGCTAAACGTGCTTACTGAGACTGTGTATGTGTCCGTGAGGTGCACTTGCTCGGTTTTATTAGCTGAACTACTGTACATCAGGAATATACCCAGCGGCATTGTGAGTACTTTGAAAGATATTTTTCTTTGTGATGAAGAAGTCAGTTGTCCCTATTTGATATGATCTCTTTCGTCTACCGCTCCTTGCGCCGGGTTTGAACAAACGTTGCTTTTTATCGCCTTTTTGAGTTATAATATGCATGTAAAACTAGTGAGTGGGCAGCGTGGCAGCACAACTGCTACCATGCTTAAACATCGTACTCTTGCACTGCAGATTCTTGGCTGCATTATCTTCAACGGGCTATCTGTCCACGGACGCTCCAAGCTCCCTTCGAACGTCGACGTGCGCGGTCATGCTGATCATCTCGCTACACCAAATGGGAATCCTCCCCCAAGCATGACATCGACTCTTTGGCATCTGGACCTCATCCAATGGCAGCAACCTTCAACGGTGACGTCCCATACTGAACCTGAGACGCCGGCTATAAAGGAAACTCCGACAGACTGGATCTTCAGTGGGCAGCGTGGCAGCACAACTGCTACCATGCTTAAACATCGTACTCTTGCACTGCAGATTCTTGGCTGCATTATCTTCAACGGGCTATCTGTCCACGGACGCTCCAAGCTCCCTTCGAACGTCGACGTGCGCGGTCATGCTGATCATCTCGCTACACCAAATGGGAATCCTCTCCCAAGCATGACATCGACTCTTTGGCATCTGGACCTCATCCAATGGCAGCAACCTTCAACGGTGACGTCCCATACTGAACCTGAGACGCCGGCTATAAAGGAAACCCCGACAGACTGAATCTTCAGTGGGCAGCGTGGCAGCACAACTGCTACCATGCTTAAACATCGTACTCTTGCACTGCAGATTCTTGGCTGCATTATCTTCAACGGGCTATCTGTCCACGGACGCTCCAAGCTCCCTTCGAACGTCGACGTGCGCGGTCATGCTGATCATCTCGCTACACCAAATGGGAATCCTCCCCAAGCATGACATCGACTCTTTGGCATCTGGACCTCATCCAATGGCAGCAACCTTCAACGGTGACGTCCCATACTGAACCTGAGACGCCGGCTATAAAGGAAACCCCGACAGACTGGATCTTCAGTGGGCAGCGTGGCAGCACAACTGCTACCATGCTTAAACATCGTACTCTTGCACTGCAGGTTGGTCCTTGTTACAACTTCCCCTGTTTTCGTAGTAACAACCGTTTTATCGTGCTGCTACCCTGCCCACGAAGAGTCCGTCTTTGTTTATTTGAATGCTTGCATGTATTTGTGACACTGCTTCTGCGTAGCGGTGATATCGAATCAAACCCTGGCCCGACAGATCGCGAAATTATGTTACAACTGTTAGAAGGCCAAAAAGAAATCAAAACCATGCAGGCGTTACTAGAAGACAAACTTAATAAATTCAACGATCGTCTGGATACTCTCGACACAAACTTCAATGTTAAAATGAAAGAAGTTAACGACCATTTGGGTTCGGTAGATGCAAGCGTAGTGATGCTTGAAGATCAAGTAAAGTTCTTGCTGAACAAAGTTGACGACCTCGAGAACAGAGGCCGCAGAAACAATCTTATCATTCACGGAGTGAAAGATCTACCCGCAGAAACGTCAGATAATTTAACCAACCTTGTCACAAACGAAATATTCAAAACCCGCCTCGGTACGACTGTGACTGGAATTGAGCGCTGTCATAGAATAGGCAGACCTTCGGGAGGAAAAATACGGCCTGTCATTGTCAGATTTCTTGATTATCGTGAAAAAAATATGGTCTTGAACAACTGCGCGAAGTTGAAAGGCTCAAATCTGTACATTACAGAAGATTTCTCGCTTAAAGTTCGTGAGGCCAGGAGAAAACTGTGGAATAGTGCAGCTGATGAACGTGACCAAAATAAAAAAGTGAAGCTTCGTTACGATAAGATGATTATTGACGGCACGACTTACGTTTGGGACGAACAAAAGGGCGAAAGACTTGACATCAAAGCAGTTAAGAAACAATGACCAAAAGCATTGGACGTCAGTGGGTTTAAGTTGCTTAACGTAAACTGTCGTAGTGTGGTCAACAAGTCTCTTGAACTCGAACATATTATCGCTGTGAACTCGCCGGACGTTGTCTGCTTAACTGAAACTTGGCTTAACGATAACATCTTTGATTGTGAATTTGTTCCTAAAGATTTCATTGTAATGAGAAAAGACCGAGATACTAGAGGAGGTGGGGTGGCCATACTGTATAGGAAAACATTACCAATCGTGAAACTAGATGATATCTCCGGTGTCGAGGGCGTATTCTGTAAAGCGACAATAAATGGTACAACGTATCTCCTTGGAGTCGTGTACAGGCCTCCGAATTCGCCCATTTCTGTTCTTCAAAATCTAAAAGCTTATCTCGCGCAGTATATAACGAGTAAAACCAGAGTTATTTTGTGCGGAGACTTCAATTTACCTAACATAGATTGGCTTAATTATTTTCCAGGCAGTGTTGACTTTGAACATAACGAAGAATTGCTGGACCTAGCTTTTACATTTGACTTATCGCAAGAAGTAAAATCTTTCACAAGAGTGTACGGTAACTCGCAGTCTATTTTAGATCTTGTTTTTATTGGTAATTCCGTAGCAAAGTTATCTTCTTGTGAGGTGGTTGAGGGAATTTCTGACCACAAGGCTGTACTACTCTCGCTCTCAAACGAGGTTGTTAAAGATAACACTAAGGTCACCAATGTACTGGACTTCGCTCACGCTGATGATACATCAATCCTAGACATGCTTGATTTACAGTTTGATGAGTTTTTCTTACTTTCATCCGATTCCTGTTCTGATGTTAACCAATTGTGGCTTAGGTTTAAGAATATTGTGAACCATTGTATTAAAATGTATGTTCCAGTACGAACTATAAAGCGAAGCCGTAACAATCCATGGATCTCACGTGAATCCATTCATTTAAAACGTCGACTGCGACGTTTAAAAGCGAAATGTAAAACTGATATAAATCAGTCCCTAAAAGACAACGTTAAAGATCTTTCCGACAAGTTAAAAGAACAAATGAGGGCAGATAAACACAAGTTTTTTAACATCTCTCTTCCCAATTTCATAAAATCGTCGCCTAGAAAGTTTTGGAATCACATCTTACCAAGCACTACAAACACAAATGCGTTTACGATTGATGGCATTCTTGAAACAGATTCCAAAAAAATAGCTGATCATTTCAACACACAGTTTAAATCCGTGTTCACACGTGATGATGGCATCGTGGCCCCTTTTACCAAGTTTGATCACTTACCAGCCCTTGAGAATGTCCGTGTGACTGAACAGGGAATTTTTAACTTACTCTTAAACATAGACCCACGGAAGTCTAGTGGGCCAGATGGCTTGCCAAACGCGTTTCTAAAACGATATGCAGAGCTTGTTTCGAAATATCTAGTCATTATATTCAACAGGTCACTAAATGAAGGCGACGTGCCGATTGATTGGAGGATGGCCAGAGTTAAACCGCTACATAAAACCGGAAACAAAGAGTTGATTACTAATTATAGACCTATCTCCTTAACTTGTTCTGTCTGTAAACTTCTTGAACACATTATTAATAAACATATTTTTGAATTTCTTGATACACATAACGTACTGTCGAGCAGCCAACATGGCTTTAGACGAGGATTTTCCACAACAACTCAATTACTTGAGACAGTTCATGACCTTACCTCCGCCCTCAACAAGAAAAGTCAGGTAGATATCATCTTTATCGATTTCGCGAAAGCGTTCGATAAAGTATCGCATCCAAAGCTCCTAACAAAATTGAATAACTACTTAAAAAACAATCAAGTTATTGGCTGGATCCAAGCTTACCTAACAAACCGGTACCAATATGTAGAATTTAATAATGAGGGTTCTTCCCTACTTTCGGTAGACTCTGGCGTCCCCCAGGGATCGGTACTTGCGCCTTTGTTGTTCTTGCTATTTATCAACGATATTCCCGATGAGATTTCTGTCAAAATACGTCTTTATGCCGACGATTGTGTGATGTATAGCGAGGTAAAGAGTGTTGATGACCAAATCAAGCTTAATGATGATTTGAACAAGATTTTGAAATGGTGTGACACATGGCAAATGTGTATAAATTATGACAAAAGTGTTTGTATGTCCGTCACTAATAAAAAGAAGCCACTTTCATTCTCCTATCACATGAGCGAACATATACTAAGGAAAGTTACTGAATTCAAATATCTGGGTCTATGGATCAGTTCCGATCTTAGATGGGATAAACAGATCAATTTAATTTCCTCTAACGCCCTCCGTAAATTATTTTTTCTCAGACGAACACTAAAATCAGCCACTTCTGATACTCGACTCCTGGCGTACAAGACTCTTATCCGGCCGACCCTAGAATATGCAAACATTATTTGGGATCCATTTACACAGGTAGGAATTAATCGTATACAACGAATACAAAACAAAGCTGTCAGATTCATTTTTAACGCCTATTGGAAGGCGTCCGTTTCCGAGCTTAGCAAGCAGCTTGGGTTTGTCCCGGTTCAAGAACGAAACCGTGTATGCAGACTTCGTTTTTTATTTCAATTAATTAGGGGACAATATAAAATTAACATTGACGAATACATCACTTTCTCGGATGGTTACGCCACCCGAGGAAGAACCCCACTTACGATCACACCTTACCAACCGCGCATCAACGTTTTCAAATTCTCCTTTTTTCCTCGAACGATTGTAGAATGGAATGGGCTTCCTTACGAAATTATTAACCAAGACTCTGTAAGTGCATTTGTTTCCGCTTTGTGTTCTGAATGAGTCACTAGTAACTCTTTGGTACTACATCGCGTCGTTTTTATGTTACTTTCCACCCTGCTACGATCCCTGATAGGGATCAGCAGTATTTGTAAATAAATAAATAAAATAAATAAAATGTCTGAAATAAATTTTCAATAATGTTTTGAACTGCATTTTGGTGTATGGTTCACAGTCATTTGGGCGTCTAAAGGGTTGACGGGTTGAAGGGCTGTGGGGCTATTGGGTTTTTCTATGGGGTATCCCTGAAGGGTTTTTTGGAAGGGTATTTTTGAAGAGTTTTGAAGGCCTGTGCGGTCCCATAATCCTTCAAGGCTGACGGGCCATTTAGAAATATTTTCAATAGGGTGACCAGCGAAGCTATTTAGCACACGACACAGACCTGACACAGAATTTGGAACAAAGGTACGAACACATCTATTGTCTTGATCGATGGTCATCGTGATGAAAGGTACGCACACACATGTCGATGACTATTACCGCCCCGATGAGCCGAAGGAAACTGGACACGCGCGACGGGACCGCCACCCGGCGGAAGGAAAGGAGACTAGGCACGAGAGCGCTTGGAACGGCGACAAAGAGAGGGCGGTGCGCTTCCCTCCTCCTCCTCCTCCTGCCCGATAATTTTCCCGCTAAATTTAGCGGTAAAATTCCCCCCGCTTAATTTTGAGGGGAAATTTTCTGCTACTTTGGCGGGTAAATGTTTCTGCTGAATTCGGCGGGTAAAATGTTCGGCTTAGTTTTGCGGGAAAAATAGTTTTTGTTGACGCACGCGAAAGATGCACGGAACCCTACCCATAAACAGCTTTGCTGTAATATTATGCATCGAAACGAATCAGACCGTCTAGTCGATTAATTAATCGAATAAAGATTGGCGATTAATCGTGTTAAATTTTTAATCGACGCCCAGCCCAAGTGATAAGCGGTGTAATAAGCGTGATACGTTTCCCCTTAAGTACGACCAGAGCCTGCTACGATCCTTTGAAGCAAATCAAGCAGCACCAACAGTGAATCGTCACGTGCCATTTGTAAGTTTGCAACAACAAGGTAGAGGATCTTAGAGCGATAAACTGGCCGCTGAAAGTGACCCCACCCTGCCGCCGCCATGTTGCACATTTTGACAACTAGACACGTGACTTTATTTATAGTTTTACGTCTAGATTTTAACGAAGTACCGTGCACAAATAATTGCCTATTGATCTTTAATAACAGTACCGACGAGATAAGTTATGCTTCGTTCGTATTAAGTCCAAAATGTGCTTTCACGAAAAAAAAAAAAAACTCGGGCAGCTTCACAATGGCTCCGCTAGATGCCGCCAGCCGCGGTGCTGTATTCGGGTTTTTTATGGGACCTAGACACTGATCTCTGAGTATTGAAAAATAGTTTATCGCGTTTTTTTACAGCGATCGCGATACAAATGTCGGCTCAGTTTTGCGTAAAAGCCTCAGGACTAGTTACGGTCACGTGTCTAATGGTCAAAGTTGTACAACATGGAGGCAGCCAAAAGGGGGGGTTGGGGGGTGGGGGAAGGGTGACGTGTGCCTGGTGAACGTGATACCACTTTATCGCTCTAAGCCTCCCTATCTCGTTGGTTCGCAATTACCAATTAAGCTAATCACGTACAGTGAAGGCACCGTGACCCTGCGCTTTTTTCCGTGTGCGTGAAAAAAATGATTCTTCAAAAAAGGTCAATTTTGAAAACTGCCATATTTCATCCACCAACGTCCAGAAAGTATTCATAGAAAGTTGCATGAGTTTGCACTGCACAGTTTTTTTTTTTATAAGTTATTTTTGATCCACCGTTGCTAAAGAAAAGGTAGAGGTTAGAGCACTTTGAACGTGTTTTTCTCCGCTTCACTTTTATGCATAAATTTCAATTTAGGAAAACTATCGCTTGGTAACGGGATAGAAGGAAAGACTCACTCATTGCTATTCCTAACGGGAATTTAATAGAAAAGCCAACTGTGGCACGTTTTTTTTTGTTTTTTTTTACTTTGTGGATATTGTTTATAACAGATGTTAAGATTTTGTTGGCGACATAAAAAATATTGATTTTTCACTACAATTTTAGCGTAAAATAAATTACTTTTTGGAAATTTCGTTTTCAAAGTTGCACTCCCATGGCATTCTGATGCGTATCTAGTGAAGAAAAACTTTAAGTATTACAATAGTTTTCTAACGATAGTCTCCCTAAACAAAGTCAGTGTGTTCCCAATAAAAACAACTATACTTTATATGGCTATGGGCTACGGTAGCACTTAATGATGAATGGAGTATGGAGGAAGTGAGATACTGTTCGCAGGGAATCTTTGCTATAGACTTTTCCAGGGGCTCGAAACTTGTCAAACGGAAAGTTGGTGCTGAAGTTCACGGAGCGCACCGATTGGACTGTCACGACGAACGATTACTTCGCGCTTTTGTCGCCAGTGTCCAATCGGCGCTCTCCGCGAACTTTCAGCTCCAACTTTGTGTTTGACGAGTTTAGAGCCAACAGCGCTTATCCCTCGGACGAAAAATGCTGAGTCACTGAGCCGTGGACGCAGGACTAACGTCTGATATACCGCGCAACGAAGGTAAAGTGCATGCTCGGAAGCCGTTCCACAACCAAGTGAAAAAAAAAGATGGTAACCCGCAGTAGGCGACTTTGGGAAAGGTCTACATTTTGTTTCGCCCTGACTCCAGACGCAGTTGATGCTACGAGCCTGTGGAACCATTCAGACAGCGTCAAAAGCGTGCCATAATGTGTTTGTTGTGTTTTGTCTACGTAAGTGTTCAATTATGGCTGAACCAATCATAAACACAAAAAAAAACTGTGATGAGCGCTTTCGACGCTCCTTGCTTGGTCCCCATTGGCTCCTAGCATCGGCCTCGACTGGACTTAGGTTGGAACGAAGTATAATCACTGTGGCAATACCTTTCTATGCGGTCCAGACAAAAAAGCGCCCGTGATTCGGTGCCCTGGCAACATAACCCGATCCGTTGACGCTGGGCAGAGCCATGCCACTATCACATGGAGTCAGCCCAAGGCAAGAGACAACAGCGGAGTGCCACCCCGAATCCAGCAGGAGCCGGAGAACATCGTGTCCCCGTGGAGGTTCCCGATCGGCCAGACGGTGATTCGCTTCAGGGCTACCGACGCTGCTCGGCTGTGGGCCGAGTGCACGTTCACCGTGACTGTAATGTGTGAGTATGTTGTACAAGGAACGCAGATTACACATTGAAATTGCGCTTAAAAAACAAGGACCAAAGGAGAGGACACAGAAAGACAAGCATAGACAAACCAACTTGCACAAGCTTCCCTCTTAACAAGTGCTATTCCACCCGTGCGTTAAAAGTGGTTACGAAAGGAAGAAATTACGTTACGAATACCGGAGTGTCGTGGAGTCGAATGACGCAATTTTGGTGGTTAAAAAAAAAAGAAAAGAAAAGCTCGAGGAATTTTGTGCGTCTTTGTCGTCGCGGCGTTCCAGCTCCAGGCTGCAGAATGTTCCGTGGACTGTCATGCTGAAAGGCGACCTGCGGTAGAACAGTCGTCTTCCAAATCCACCATCCCTGCTGTGACACCGCTAGGTTGCGGCCGGCTAGAGCATGACACTTCTATGAGACCATCTGGTGGTACTCGAGGAAATCCTTTTCGAGACGAGGTAAACACCACAGTCGAAAACGCGTTCAAAACACCATCTCCAAAAAAACAAAAACAGAAAAGTCGGTGATTAAAGAAAAGACATACATCCAAAAGAAACAACGAAAAAGTTTATTGTTGTGTTTGCTCCCACGCTCCAGAACAATACGACAGTTTGGCATGTGATCGTAGTATGAGTCATGCGCTCACTAATGGCAGCCCTGAGCTATGTTTTGCTAGTTCACAAAAATGACAGGTGTGTTATCTGAGCGAACCGATCGAAGGGTGTTATAATTTGAATTGCGGAATCCAAGAATTTTATAACCTTTTTTTAAAAGGCTCATTCGCCTATAGATATGTCCTCGTGTGGAATGGAGATAACAAGGGTGGAACCGTGGAGCAGTGTTGTACACGTTCCTCAAAAAAAGGAACGAAAGCTCGTTCCTCGTTACTTCTGATTTTTGGAACGCGTTCCCGTTACAAGTTCCATTAGGGAAAAAGGAACTCGTTCCCGTTACAGTTTAAAAAATGGAACGTATCGTTACATATACGTTACATTTGTATTTTTTTGCTAATTACCATATTTAGTTAAATCAAGCAGAGTTTTCTTTTTTATCTATCCCATTAATAGTCAGCATACGAGTGTGTATGTCGTGATGGAAGAGCACTAGGAGAAGAAAGCACATGGAAGCAGGGTTTCATTTGTTGATATATTCATGTTAAAAATCTCAGCTATTATTCATGTCCATGTTTGTAGTGGACGATTTAGACGAGCCGAATTTACTTTTACCCAAGATTTCACGAGCGTTTTACAACAACCTCACACGTTTCAGTTTAACAAAGTCCCGTGTTAGAACTTAACAACAGTTGCTTCTCGATGTTGCTGTCCGCAAGACGAGCAAGTGAAGGATAGGGTAGGGCTTTTGGAAAGTCAGTATTGAACGCTACAAATATTTCTTTGTGAAGGTTGGCTTTGTTGTTCACTTTGAAGGTGGGGGACAAGAGAAGGAATAAAGGTTATTTTTTGTGTATCTTTTAAGTGACCAATGGTCGGGATACAAGGGTGAGTCCGATATCTGGCAATCAGTGATCTTGTTGTAATTGTAGGTCTCGTTATTGAAGTTCAGAAATGGCTGTAGTCGAAATAAGAGTTCTGGGTGTATGAGGATTTGTGGAGCCGAAGAAAGTAGCTGAGTTTGAAACAACCCTCTTTCTTTGTCTTTTCCTACGACTAAAAGTTTTGCTTTTTGTACCGCAGTTTCGGGCACTCAAAGAAGAATCAATGCCCACCAGCTCTCCTGCACCCGAAACTGTTAGCCAAGAGGGGACCACACAAAATAATTCATAAGATTAGTAGCCAAAAAGGTAACGAGATCCTGCACTTCGTAAAGATATTGTTTTTGTACTTTCAAAGTTTCCCTGTTAGAAATAAAATAAAAATTACCCCACTGGACGAAAAAAAGGAACGCCGTTACTCTTTGCGTTCCAGTAAAAATGTAACGCGTTCCCGTTCCAGTTCCAGCGATGCAAAATGGAACGGCGGCGTTCCTTCGTTCCTCCTAAAAGGAACGCGTTCCAGGAACGCCGTTCCTTGGAACGCCGTTCCGTACAACACTGCCGTGGAGGTAGTAAAAAGAGCAGGCGACACTCCGGATCAAGCCAGCCAAACGAGAAAATCCCAAGTGAAGCTTGTGATCGGTTTGCCTTGCTGCATACCCGACCCGGAGGAATAACACGGAGCCAACGGTTTCAACAACAAGAAACTACATTTAATGGGACATGGACAAGACGATTAACATTGTTACCGACGGCGCCCGAGTCCAGGCAGCGACTCCCCTGTGCGCCGCCTCTGATCCTCCTTATCAAGGCGGCGCACTCGATGTGCGCGAGGCCGGCGTGACGTCGCCGCCACGCGGGAAAAGTTCGGCAAATTTGCCTCGCAGTCGGGCAACTGGGCTGTGGAGCCGCCAGGGTGCCCACAAGCTGGAAGTAAAGGTCGCAACCGGTGGAAATGCACCCAAGGATGTCCAAGTCCATCCAATAGCGTCTTTCGGTTTTGGTCATCGTTGGGGGCGCGTTCCTCCAAACCGGAAGTTTCCCCCGACTTCACCTCTGGTGGAATCAAGTCGCCTCCAGAAGCTTCCTACCTCCATCGGTGGGACAGACAAAACCAATTTTGGGGCAATTTGTTTGAGCAGAAAAGCCTGCATATTGGAGCAATTCAGGCTAACAAAAATCAAAACAAAAAACCATGCACTTTGGAGCACTAAGGATAACGAGATCAATATTTTGAAGCACGTTAGGAGTAACTGTTACATCGTTTAAAGTAAGCGTCTTAGACAGTTTTACCACGAGTTCTTGGAAAGTATTGAATAGAACTATACTGTGAAATGTTTAAAATTGCACAGAAAAAATGTTTTATTTTAGGAACAATTGTTTCGAAGGGAAGTGGACTACTCGGGAACATTAATGATTTGGCTTCTTGTAGATCTGCTAGTTCAGTTCCTGAAGCTTTTTAACCGCATGCTCAAGGTTAGAGTTTCATTTGGCGAGGAGTGCATCTCCACTTTGTACCTTGTCCATGTCCGCCTGCTTCACACAGGAGTTTGACGTAGAACTACGTCTTTCTCCGCGCTCGGAAGGGGTGCAATGTTGGGATATGGTGACTGGAGCGCGTCTTCGACTGGTGTGTTTAGCGTCCTATGCTGCCATGTCCTGGCGGTTGGTCGTAGAAATGCTGGCGAAAAGCACGAGCGAACAAGAGTCATCACGGCGTCCCAGGCGTCCCAACTACCGGCTGCTGTAGCTTCCGTGGACTGTCACGGTGGAGAGCGACCTGCAGCAGAACAGGCGGCTGCCACGTACGTCACAGCCGCTGGGACACCGAAAGGATCGCGACCGGCGACAGCATGACACTTCTATGACGTCATCAGGCAGAACTCGAGGGACCACTTTTTGGACGCGTTAAAGATACCAGTCAAAGACGCGTTCCGGGCACCATAACTGGGAGGTCGATGTCACGAAAACTTGGTCATGGAAGTGACGTCACACAGATAACACCGGAGCGGAACCAGCTAAGTGCGCACGCGCGTTCTTTCTTGTCAGCTGGCTTGTTCCTTTGCTCGCTGAAAGGGGCCCTGCAAGGACTTTGTTTTACTGGGTTTTAATTTTCACTGAACCTGAGCGCACTGAACGTAATAACCTAATGAAACTTTTCTTTTTTCGAATTTCGCTTTATTTTAAAAGTTTTAGGCAAATTAAAATGTAAAAAACAAGCAAAAAATAAGCTCATTCATGACAATTTCGGAACCGAAGACAACCCAGGATGTGAACCAAAGCGAAGTTCGGAGGAGCCGTATATTTCGGGTGTCGAACATGCACGAGCGTTGTTTTCCAGTTAGTCTTGAACCCAGTAGCGTGTCAAGGTGGAGGCACATATTTGAAAAAGGTGCGCCCTTGTTTGGCATGCTTTTATGAGCCCGTATTGGACTAGGCTGCGTCAGCGTTTGGCGAGAACCAAGATCAAGTAACACGATTTGTGCCCAATAAAATGGTTACCGCCAATGCTGCTTAATGAAGTTTTTAAAAAAGTTTTTTTTTTTTTTTTCAGCCAATCAGTGTGACGAGCCTCCCGTCCCCGAGAACGGGTACGTGATCGGCTGCGACGGAGATCGTGCCGTCGGGACCACCTGCACCTACCGCTGCAACCTGGGACATCGACTTTTCGGGAAGAGTACCACCGTCTGCACAGCTAACAAGACATGGACAGAAACGGGCGTTGCTTGCAATCGTAAGGAACGTCCGTGGTACCCTTCTTGTCTCGCTTCGAGGAGACAAACTTTTCCGAACTCCCGAACACCGATATTTTTTATATGTGCGACCGAGGTCAGACTTGACAGCGGTTAGGTGTGTCTGACGCACATTCTAAACAAAACTTAGGCTTAAGTATGATGAACAGTTAGTATCAACTAAACCCTAGTTACAGGGAGACCCATAGCCGCAATCACAAATCTGACCTCAGTCACACCTAACTGCGATTAAGGGCACCCGTGTGGCTAGTGTATAAATGTTGGTCCGACGCACCATTCCTCGATTTTCTTGTGGGCCCCGACATTTTTGTGCTTGGTGCAGGCCGGGTGCAGTTGGCGATCGGTGTACGATTCAAAAATGCGGTTTCCTGAGCCCTAGATTTGGTGTCACAAAAACTAGGTCGATACTGCTTTGCTTTGTCGCGTACTGTTTCAACGTTTCTGGAGGACGGAAGACCGTTTTCTGCTATTATAGATAAAGCTTTAGATAATTGGAAACGATGATTCCGACTGTCAAGATGGAGGGGAGGGTACGATAGAGCGTGTGGAACGAACACAACTCCTTAGATGGAAAAGACAGTGGAAGCGGAAGTGGCAGAGAAGCGAACTGGCTAGATTCAGACTCCAAAGTTCTGTCATCCTACCGTTATGGAGGCGAAGCCCAAGGAATCCAATCTAATCCAATGTCCGAAGTGACGTTATACTATATCGGTGGCTCTGGTTGTACGGACGTTGCTATTAGATGCCGCCGACGCGTTGCCATTTTCGATCTGATAGCAGATTTCACAAGCGAACGCGCGCGCATCCGTGCGATGATGTCTGCGAGCGCGCTTCTATTGGTCTGCCGTGGCGGCCACCAATGCGTCGCCGATCGGCCAAACCCTCACTACGATGTTTCTAGTGGGATGAATTCTGAGTGAGTGAGTGAGACTATGCTTTCTTTATCAGAAAACAAAAATGAGAGGGGGGGGGGGGGGGGGGGGGTCCGCAACCCTTGACCTTTGTCAACGCTTACAGGTAGGGAAGGGAGCCAATTGCGTTGGATATGCCCGGCCGACTTGATGTAGTCGACCTGTGAGTCTAAGATGACCTTCCTGTGTTCGGGCAAACCCTCTGGAAGGATCCAGTCCCTCAGATAGTTCGGTATAGCTTGAGGTGGAAGCGATGCGATGGCTGTCTTGTGCTCGTCTTGGTCCCTCGGGTAGTCCCAAAAGTCGTGTTTAATGTTTGCGAGGACGTGGCAGTCCTCACACAGGCCGTCCTGTCCATCTCCTTGTTTCTCATTTTTCTTCTTGCTGAAGTCGCTCCTACGGGTCTGTGTCATGGCGATGCCGGTTCTAAGCACGTTGCAAGGAAGTCTGTTTAGGTGATGAAACTTCTCCGGCCAGAGCTGTGAGGTAATGTTCGAAGGCTAGCCTCGAGCCCGGTGTTGCCCGACTGCGTTGATGTATAGGGCGCTGCAACATGGGGGGGGGGGGGGGGGGGGGGGGGGGGGGGTTAGAAAACCGCCGGCTCTTCGTGGCGTGGTTGTGCACTTGTACGTGTACTTGTGGGGCACTGCTCGTTGTGTTTGTGAGAGCAACCGAATTAAAGTGTAAATTACTTGGCACCGGCGTGGTAGATGTGCTTGTCGGCAAGGGAGAGTCGCACGAAACTCGGTAACGACAGATACCACGTCGCTGCCTCCAACCCGCCTCTCAGAGCCCTTAAATCGAGGATCCTATAGTTCAAGTGGCTGATTCTATTCACGTTCTTACCTACTTAACCTTTCATTGACGTAGAATCCTAAAATTGGGTCTTTATTATCAGGTTTACCAACAGTTATGTGGTTCATCCGCATAACACCAGAAATGTCTGCAGGGAAGCCAATATCAGGTTGAACTGTTGGAATAAGGAATGTAGTTGGGCTAGTTGGTGGTACATACTGTTTGGTGAGAACAGCGCAAAAAAAGATGTAGGACCACGTCGAAGAAACACACAGACAGGGCGCTGACTTACAGTTGTAGGTCAACGCCCTGTGTGTTTCTTCGTCCTGGTCCTACGTCGTTTTTGCGCTGTTCCCAACAAACAGTATAAACTGTTGGTTCATATTCATTGTGGTGCTTTCTTTTCGAGCTTTTCAGATGCTGCTACTTTTATTGCATAAAGCTGAAGATTTAATTGTTGATCCTCTGGTCGATATCATCCCCTTGCTTCTTCATTCATTTTGGAAAATGAGTGATTCGGTGGTGTCTTAGGGTGATTCTTGTTTGTGTGTAAGAGTGAATAGGTCTGCCTGAAACATGCAATATCAAAGGCTAATTTGGGAGTTTACGTGACTAAACTGCGAGGACATCTGGCACAACCAGCAGAGGACTGAAGATTAGTTTCGACAACCATGGGGATCTTTTGACGCGCAAACGATAGCTCGGTTACACGGCGCCTTCTTCACAATAAGCCTCCGTCATATTGCCAGCACCTCAGTCGGGATCCAAACCTACCGCCTGGGGATCCGTAGGCCGGTGCTTTGCCTTGGAGCCACCGAGGCGGTAATATGCAATATCAACTGGTGTTCTACTAAATACTCAAAATTTCAGCAGAAAAGATGTTTATTTGTGAAAGTAACTAAAAACATTGAGTGCAGTGGTCGTTTGTAAACGACCATGCCGTTTACAAAAATGCAGCCATACATTGCACTGCACTGACTATAGGTTTATCACCGACGGCATACTTTACTTGCTTTCACCACAGAGTGATTTCCTACTTCTTAACATTCTCACTGTCGTTTTTAAAATTTTAGAAAAACTACGATGAGCACATTTAGGCAGATTTCTTTTTTTGAGCTTTTTTCTTCATACTTTGGTTAATATGCTTACTGTGTTGCCTCATCCACATGCTGACAAAGTAGTGCAACACATGAGCAACTGTCTCTTTTTTTGTGTTCGGCAGATAGAAATATTAGCGTGCATACATCAAGAACGCCCTCGATTGTCTCCCAGTAAACAGTCTGATGTTTTGCATTTTTTTACAAAAACCTCCTCTGTTTTCTTTAGCAGGTTAAACAGATTTTGGTGTGGATGAACTAGGCCTCCACTGTTTTTGATGTTCGTCAACGTTGCCTCAGCGGACATGTTTGGCTCAATGCTGAAGGCGGAACGGCATATTTATTTTATTTAGTACATACTGCGAACCTTTCGAGGTCAAAGCAGGGTGGGCGGTAAAGATAATTAACGCTACACAAAACAATGGTTGCACATAAAACAAGAAAACAATGGGGGAAAACTGCTTCACAGAAATACAAGATATACAAAATATACATATATTAAAATCTAGTAAATCACAAAGTCATAACAATGACCCATCAAAATATACAATGACGAAGGTAACAGTGAAACTGTTATCTTCGTCATTGTATATTTTGATCGGTCATGGGTCATCAAAGGCGCAGATCGCAGCCTTTCTCAATTGTCTGCTAAAAAAAAAAAAACTGCTAAATAATACAATATACAATCTGCGACGTTAGTTCCTTCAGATTTCTTTTCACAGAAAGCGTCCTCACACTCCCAGTCATCAACAGAAATGAGGTTGTCCAGTTTCTTCGTCACCTGGTAGACGAAGGGGGGAGATGACCTGCGCTCATCATCTGTGCTGATGAGGGTCCTGAAGTCCGACGAGTCAAGTAAAGATTTCTCTCCTTCAACCACTCTGCAGTTTTCAAACTTTGGAGGTTTCAGGACACTGTAGACAATCGACGTCTAGTACAGTTGCACAAATGTCGGCCCTGATGGATCGTCATTCTGACTGCTTGCAATTCGGATCTTTCCAAATAAACGTTCAATAGGATCCTGGTTCATCTTGCTTGTGAGGACGAATTCGAAGTTGTGCTTCTCCAGCAGGAGCTCAGAAAGTTCTCTCGTACATTTCAAGGTAACACGAGGTTTTCTTATGTGCTCGTTGTTAAGGACAAATCCTGGATGATCGCAGTTTCTTTTCCCATGCGTCAAATCATGACGCACCACGGTTCAGGATAGCAAGGTCCAAGCTATTCCTGACAATGCCCCTCATCTCTAAAACGACAATTCACCTCTTCGAACAAGTCATTCAAGAACCATGTGAACTCTCCGGTTCCCTCACTGTTCGCCAGACTGTATACAACTTCTCTTTTGTAAGACCGAATGCCAGAAGCCACGGAGCGACTAAACATTTGAGTAGCAAGCTTGACACAAATTTTCTCACAGGTGCTACGGTATGTGTGTGCATGTGCAATCTTGAGACACGCCTTTCGGTCGCGCACGCCTGGCGACGTGCGCGACCGAAAGCGTCGCTGTGGTCGGTCTTCCACGATTGGCCGAACGCTGACTATGACGTCAGGAAAGGATTTATCATCGACGGAAATAAGAGGAATGAAAGAACTTTAATTTTGACGGTGTTGGCAGTGTTCCTTTGAGAGCGCAATGATTTCAAGCTTCCACCATGCTATTTACTAACACCATCGAACTTGTTGTTTGCAAGGTAATGACGTCACAAGGGGGAACCATAGGAGGGCGCCACCAAAACATCTCGCCGCTAATAGCTGTGTGCGCGAATGCTGTGCGCGTGCTGATGGCAAGCTTCCATATTTCTTTTGCAACGTGCATTCTGCGCCATCAAGATTGCCTGTCTTAGCAGTCTATTAATGTGAGCTCGTTTTGAGCATGCGCTCTAAACAGCGCCCTCAAATATGGCCTCCAGTGCATACCCCCAGATCCGTATATTAGGAGAGTTTGGACAATAGGCGGAGCAAAGGCCGCCGCCAGCGCCGAATATTCCCCCCCCCCCGCTTAGAGCGTAAACTAAATTTGTGACACAGCGTCGACCAATCAGGAGACCTCTACTCCATCTCACAAATGTCGACAGTGAAGACAAAGGCACAGGCGCGTGAGCCTAGCTCAGCGAAACGCTATTGTTTGTACGAGACCTCGTGCATAGGAGGCACTTTCCAAAGCCACGCGCTCGTGCCCATGCCTTTGTCTGCACTGCTAGAACAGCGTCCTGAGACTGGCTGAAAGAAAGCAGTGCAAAGGGTGGGGTGCGCGAGCGTCTAGAGACGCGGAGTTCCGCTCGGCACGGCTCAAATTATACTTCGTTTCACTTTACCTGCGAGCGAAGCCAAAGCTAGAAGCGCGAGACCAGCGCTTTTTGCATTTCTCCCCAGCTCGCGCGCTCGAGCAAAGCCTGAACGCACGGAGCTTCCGTGCTCGCGCTTCCAGTTTTGCCTTCGCTCGCACATAAGGTGAAACGAAGTATAGTCGTGGCACAAATTTAGAGCACGCGACCACCGCTAGGGGCTGTTTCGCGGCCTGTGGTTGGCCCGAGATGCTCGCCTATTCAAACCAATGTATGGCCAAACTCTCTCAATAAACGGCTCTGCATACCCCTTATAGCTCTAGACATGAAGCTCGTGTGTAGCTGGCGCTTCGTTCTTCATTCAAGCCTCTTGTCACAGAGAAGAGCAGCGCTACGGTGTCGTCTACGCGCAAAATCTTCACGCGGTGGCCGCCGCTCTTGCCACTACTACTCTCTAGAACACTGTACCCTTATAAACTTCGTTTCACCTTATGTTGTACCGCACAGAAGGCTAGAAGCACGAGCTTATAGTGTTGGGAGCTGCTCTTAACGCACGAGAGCTTGTGCCGCCGAGATGTGCCTTAGAGCAAGGAGCTCGTGCTTGTAGCCTTTCCTGCGGTACATCATAAGGTGAAACAGAGTATAGTACAGTGTACTAGAACACGGGGTAGTGTTTGGACCGGCGCGACTCGACAATGGGAGCTTGTGAGGCTGTGCGTCTAGACAACAATCGTGGCGCTGCAGTCAGCAGGGCCGCAGAAAGTCGCTGCGCTTGCACGCGGTGCACGCGCACAACCACCACCCTACTCAGCCAACTGCCGCTGCGCCGGTGTCCACACCTATTGTGATCCACACCACACGCCTCAAGCGAGCCGCTTCGGTCCCAACACTACAACATATTCTAGTTAGTGATGCAAGGGTTCAGAAGAAAACCCAAATAGTTTTGAAAAAAAAAACGTTTTCTTCTGTATTTTTCCCTTGGCATAGTATTCTAAAAACAAAAAAGCCTAAAACCAAGTTTCTTAAGTATTGCCAAACCTATTAAGCATATTTCTGAAACGAACGTCAAAATTGATAGCACTGACCCCATCAGAAGAAAAAGTTGTCATCACGCACTTTTGAATTTAGCAGACTTGTACACCCGCCGGCAATATGAAGGTGAACACCTTACTTGGTTTCTTGCCTGTTTTACGGCTCCCTAAAGCTATATTAACTCTCAACGTCTCAAATGGTACGTAGCCAAGGGTCTGAACTTTGCGTTCTAGCCCTCTTCTGGAACAGAGCTTCTTCCAAAATTTGCAGGAGCGTCAAAAACAAGAGCGCTGTTCACCTTCATATCGCACGGGTGTACGTAGTTCAACTGCTCTACTAAAGTTACTGTAGTTTAACTACTTTGTGAGTAGTTTAGCTACTTTCAATTACATTTTCATTTCGGTAATTAGTAGTTTACTTTAATTACTTTTTCTGAGTAACTTCTACTGAAATTACAAATTACTTTCAAATTTTAGTGGTAGGTTTGCTTATCAACGAACATTCCTGCACAATAAGAAATAAGAACTTGGAAGATCAGCTGATATTTGCAAAGAAGGGGAATCATGTGCTGTAGGCAGGGTATGGAGGATCCGAAACCACCTAAAATGTTTACGAGCGCTTGACTGCAACAACCCTGCTACGACGCGCGGGGAGCGGACAGACACATCGCAAGGGAGGCCGAGTAAAACTGCGGGATTAGCGCCGCAGACTGGCGTTTCTTTGTGTCCCGAAGCTCAAGAAATATTGACGCATTTGAAGAAGGGGCTTGTCCCCGCTTCTCCCCGACGTAGAAACTCTCGCCCACTACGGGAGGTGTAGACACTGCATCCTCACTGAAAGCCGGCAACAAAATGCGGCGCCCGCTCTGAAGCTCATCTGGTGCCCCCGTAGTTTGTACTGTACTTGAAGAGTCGCGTGCTAAAGGGCAACGTAAACATGACCTCATCGCGTTGCCTTTTCTCCCCAAACTAAAAATATGCAGGTCTTCCAAGATTCGAAGATCGTTCGAGAAACCTTAGTAATTCCCCCACCGTTTTCACACAACAGAAATAATAAAGAAGTAGTGTTGGGAGGAAATTTAGGTACATGGTATTTAAAGTACTATTTTAAGAAGGTATAGAAAACTTGTACTTTCTTTAAAGTATATTCTCTGAGAATGTACTTGTACTTTACTAAAGTATTCTTTTCTGGTATTTTCCGAGGAAAGTAAAACTTCCGACTTCAAAGTACGTTCCCAAATTTGAAGACAAAAAATGGCGTATCGTCATGTGAAAACGCACCATCGTCTTTCGAGACGTCATCTTGTCCTTATTCTGAGTGAAGTAATGACGGCTGTAAGTCCGATACAAATACGTGTGCTGTAAGTTGATTGTGTTGAATAGCTTGTCAGCGAGAGTAAAGCAACTACTCTGCGACGACTTGAGTTTATCCAATATTTGCCGCCATTTCCGAGAAAAACTGATGCAACTCCGATTAACCCTGAAGCAACGCATACCAGTAAAAAGAACTGTATAGGGGGTGACTGGTCATTATAAAAGACTCTGTTAAAAAGCACTTTTACTTTACGTTGAAAGTACATTGTATTTACAGAACTTTACATCAAGTACCTTTCACCAGGTGTACTTTTGATTTTCTTTTGTACGTTGATCATGAGGTCATAGCACGCCTAGGGGATTTTACCCTGGATTGACATGTTTTTCGGTATGTGGATGACTATCTAATTTTCCACCCAAATTTGGTTTCTTCTAGTTGTATTGTGGACGCCTTTATTTCCTCTTCGTCAGGTCTCAAATTTACAAGAGAAGATCCCACACACGAAGGTCGGCAGTACCTAGATCTTCGTCTACATCTTCTACCTTCCGGTTTCTGCTGGGCTTTTTCCTAACAACGTTTTAAAAAACATGTACTCCCATTCTCTAGTTCGCTCTCTAAAATGGTCAAGCATGGAATTGTCCGGTCGCTCTTTTTCTCCTCCCGTGCTAACTCCTGTGTCCACCTTGATGAGTTCACCTTATCAACAAAGCAGGAACGCCCCCTCAAGGCTGGGTACCCGAAAAATCTTCCTTCGACCACCCTCATTCTTTTAATTTTAGTTTCCGCGAGCTCTCGATTTCCCAGAAGGAGGACGTCCCAGGTAGTCACCATACCTTACCTTGACAACACTTCTCACCACTTGAAGACCATCGCAGCGCGGTATGGTACTTCTGTTGTTTTCTCGTGCAAGTCACGCCTAAAACAACTATGCCAAAAGCTCAATGACACAAGTGACCCCAAAGTCGGCCCCATCTTGCATGCCAACCCATTTGTCCCCTGCGACGAGAAGGTTGTGTACCGTATTCTCTCTACCTGCGGGGATAGGTACATTGGTCAAACGGGTAGGTGCCTCAACACCCGCCTCCGGGAGCACTTCCTCGAAGTAACTCGTGCGTCTGGTGACTCATTCCATTCCATTGTGGAGCACAACCGCATTTGATCAAATGTTGAACTGGACTTCCAAGCAACGCGAGTCATTGGGAGACACAACGACAGACTGGGACGAGAAATCATTGAGTCCATTAAGATAGCCTGGGATGATTTGAACTACGCCTCACGCTCCCTTAGGTTAACCAAGGCAGAGGTAGAGTTTCTGAGAGAGGAAATGGAGCGGTGAGCTGAACTTGGTCCTGCGCTTTTTCATTTTCGGCGGTTTTTTCTACTTCTTTCTTTAGGGGAGATAAGAATCTTTTTTATTCATTTATTTTTATTTTTTTATTTATTTATTTATTATTCATTCATATTTTAATTTTAATTTGAGTATCTTGTTTCTTTTTTTTTCCCCATTTTCCAACGGCGTTATATTCCCTGTTATTGGGGGTTTTATTCCTCTTTTTTCGAGTGTTGGGTTAGAGAAGCGCTGACCCGGATGAGCCATCATAAACGTTGGCTGTTAATTGAAAGAACTGTCCTGTCTGTGTGTGTCCGTCCCCATGTGTTTTATTATATCGTGTTTCAAGTCATCTGTGCCAACCTGCTCTGTGTTCATGTTCACTCTTCTTGCCTCTTAGCATTGTGATCCGCAACCACGTGAGAGTTTCTGACATACTTGATTACAGCCTTGGACCTCTTGCAAGCTTCTTGCCGTGTAACCAATTTGAGCATGTCCGACAGCATCAAGTCTAGTCTATGAGCACAGCATCCAAGAGTAGTGATGCAAGAATAGCGCAGACTGACGATTGTCCACGTGGCCTTCGTGTTGCTTGCATTATCGGTAACAAGAGCGAAAAACTTGTCGGTTCCAGCCACTACAAAGTTCAAGATGCTCTCGCCCCGTACATTGGTCCAGCTGTCTGTGAGTACAGTGGCGCAAAGAGCGGCGGTGACTTTCTCTTTCACCTTCGTCATCACTCGGGCATACACTCGGCCTCCAAGAGTCGTCCACCTAAAGGATGCCTGGAAGGCGGCACGAATGCAGGCCTGAGGAGCTTCAGTGCTTCTCGCCAGTATCTGTTTTTCGTAACTGATACAGGCGTTCCACTGGCATATATCGCTCGAGCCAGCGCATCATCAAGCTTGCTTTGACACTTTTGCGTCATTCTGCCAACGAACGCTTCTAGAAAGTTCGCTGCTTTACATACCTGTCGGCCTCATTTTGAGAGCTTGGGCTTTCATTTTCCACAGGTGCACGCTCTGATCGTAAAACTTCCACAGATGGGCTCCTGGACCAGCATGCCATACTCTGATCTTGTCGGGTCGTCCGATGCTGCAGACCTGATGTCCGGGGGTCACTTCGGACATCCTGCGATGTGCTGCCGCACGCGGGTTGCGTTGGGAAATTTGTATTTGTCACAACAAAATCTGCACACCGTTGGTTCCTTACCACTATTTAGCACATCAAAGTTTTCCCAAAAGTTAGAGCACGGCCTCATCATGTCGCACAGCGCACATTCTTTATGGATCCTTGGCGAAAGTCCATACCCGAGAACGATGCGCGCGAAGTTTCGGAAACGGCGATGGGGAAACTAAAGCGATTAGCTGCCCTAGCTGGCCTCTCCACGGCGCACAGCACACAGGTTTGACAGATCCACGGTCCACAGCAAGTGTCCACACCCGAGTACAATGCTCACGAATTGCACTAAGTGACTGGGAAAGCTAAAGTGATAGGGCTCCTCCGGCTGCCCATCGAGAGCGCGAACGGCCCTAACGACGGGAACGAAGAACAGCGTAGGTGATATCGGTTGTTCCCAGATGAGTAGTCAAATTTCTGCTAAATTGACAAAAGTTGTCGTAAACGTTAAAAGATTTGATATAATATAACAGTCCACCGTAAAATTGGCGGAAATATTTTTTGGTTGTTGACCTCGTCGATATATTTCTAATCATTACTGAAATATAGCCGTTGAGAGAATTTTTCGAATGTTTCCAAAATTTCCGAAAAAACTTAGTCGTTTTTTTTTCCGGCCATCGAAATTTCCAGAAATTTTTCATCTCAAATTCTTGTACACCGTACTTATAGTCCTCAGTAGTCCAAATAAGAACATACACGAGATTCCCCTTTTTTTACTCCTACGTTGTCTTTCTTTTTTTCCTGAAAGCTGTCGAGTGTCCGCCCCCGCCAAACCCAGCTTACGCTGCCGGACTCGGTGAGTTTCGACTCAGCCGTACTTATGTCTACAACGACTGGATCCAGCCGCGGTGCCTGCGTGGCTTCGAGCATCGAGGCCCTCTCGTTATACTGTGTGGGGCGAACGGGCAGTGGTCGGGTCCTGACAATCAATCGGCCCTCTTCAGCTGCGTGGTTGAGTGAGTGCAAAGATTGTATCCACCATCGTCTCGAGCCTTTCACGCCAAGCTCGTGAAATGTACACTAACGAATGTCGGAAACAACGACTGCTTCACCGAAGACACTGCGCTATGCAGGGTGTTCCAGTTCTGGTATGGCTTGCAGTAAAGAGCCGCAGTATCGTTAAATAAATAGGAAAAATTACACAAGGTTGAGCATGCTGACAAAGGATGCTGACCAGGATGTGTTGTGATTGAGCTGAACACGAGATATATGACTGCGACGTACGTCACATGATATCATAAGGTCCCTAAAATGTGAGGTTACACCATGTCACAATGTCATATATCATAACGTCATGTGACGTTATAGAGTCACGTGACCTTATGGCCTCACGCGACGTCATGTTATCACGTAAGGTAACAGTATCCTGTGACTTCACGCCGTCACAGGACAACATGGTGTTATATATGGTGTCACTTGAACTGTCTTCAAACCGTGACGTCACGTGACAGTGTGGACCACGTCACACCCTGATGTCGCGTAGCTCCGTGACGTCAAATGACATCATTACGTCACTCTACTCGGACTTCACGGTTGTCCGTGACGTGATGGTGTCCCGTGACGTGATGGTGTCACGTGGCGGCATGGCATCACATGACGTCAAGGCTTCCCATGACGTCATTATACCATGTGATGTCACAATTCTTCGTGACGGTTCTTCATGGCGGTTCTTATGACGGCTTGCTCACCCAATTCGGCTGATAAAACACATCATGTGCAAACAAAGACATATTTATTTAGAAAGTGACACTTCAAATAACGAGATGATTCCTTCGAGATAACGTGAGCTATCGCGGCGGACGTCAGGCTACCGATGTGAAATGAAAGTTAGCGAATCGATTACCTTAACTTTACTGAGTAACTTTCGATGATATATTCGTTGTCGCTGGCGTACTTTAATTGGGAAATCGTCAAAATATCTACAGCTAGACAAATTCAGACAACCTAATCGTGATCCGCGTTATTCTTTCGCAATTTTTCACTTGTGCGGCGGCAGACACCGAAGCTAAGGTCCAAAACATCCCCCACCGCAAGCGACGTCAGCCTCTGCAGCGGGCGCGGGTATAGATCAACGTTACTAGATCAGCTCAGTTGCGGAACTGCCCATAGACGCTGCTTGCACGAGCAAATACCCCCTTCTCCCCTCACGGCTGGCCTCCCATTGTTCGACGCACGACCGGTGGGAGGACGGCTGCCACGATCACTAGCGTTCTATGCAACGCATTTGTTTATCCTTACTCTATGCCATATGGAATGCATAGTTTTGCAACGACAATCTAGATGGCGCTTCAAACGACGGGAGGCGAGAGCCGTATATTGGGAGAGTTTGGCTAATGGGTGGAGCAAAGGCCACCGCCAGCGCCGAATACTTTTCCCGCGGTTGGAGCGCAAACTAAATATGCGAAACAGCGTCGACGAATCAGCAGACCGCGACGCCGCAATATTGGAAACGACATTTAAAGCGTGAAAGCGTTCAATCGTGGCGTCTCGGTGACAGTTTGTTCTGGGACGGCTTGCTAGAACAGCGTCTCAGCTGAGACTGGCTGAAAGAAAACAGTGCAAAAGGTGCGGGGCGCGAGCGGCTTGAGACGCGGTTCGCTAGGCTCGGCTTGAGACAGTCCCACTCAGTTCGTGCTCTGGCTTCTGCAGTGCCTTCTTTCCCCCCCCGTCTCAGCTGAGACGCTGTTTCTAGCAAGTCGGCCCTGGTTTGGAGCGCACGTTAATTTATTCTACCGTTGAATATGGATGTGACGAAAACCCCACATGCGCCAAATTTGCAGTAACCAAGAGTTAAACCTTCTTACTCGAGCGACGCTAAAACGGCTTAAATTAGTCGAGTCGCATTTTTAGAGCTCATAATCACCGCTAGGGGCTGTTTCGTGGTCTGCGGTTGGCGTCAAGATGCTCGCCTATTCAAATCAATGTACAACCGAACTCTCCCAATACATGGCTCTGCGGGAGGCCAGAGCCGTTTATTGGGAGGGTTTGGCCATACATCGGTTTGAATAGGCGAGCATCTCGGGGCCAACCACAGGCCGCGAAACAGCCCCTAGCGGTGAACATGACGTCTAAGAAGGCTACTCCGCTAATTTAAGCCGTTTTAGCGTCGCTCGAGTAAAAAGGTATAACTCTTGCCGACGAAAACTTGACGTATGTGAGGTTTTCAACGCGCCCATATACAAGGGTAGAATAAACAAACGTGCGCTCTAAACCAGGGCCGACTTGCTATACTCGGCGACAACTTTTCTTGGCAATGCAGTGGAAGTTGAGGAGAGCCCGCGCATAGCCTTACACAGCGCGTTCAAAATGGGATAGGGGATGCTAGGGTGCCTTCATGTGCGCATTGGTTAGGGTCGAGACATCTGGCCATTTTGTCCCACACTTTTATTTTTATTTTTTGTTCAGAAGCGCGTGAAAGAGCGTGTCCCTGCACGCGTTTGTGGTGCTGACTGTGCTATGCACTGTAAAAAAACTTGCCCTCTTTTACGGAGAAATTCTCTGGCACCTATGCTGCCGGAAAGGTCATCCGTAATCCTAATAACGCAAAAATCCCTTTAAACACGTACACAATCCGCAAATAAAAGGACGTTCCGCAAAACAAATTACGGAAAGTGCTCAACTATCCGTAAGGATATTCAAGAGCTGTCCGTAAAACAACGGACTGGAATATGCATTCCGGAAAACCTATTACGGAAATCGCTCTAGTATCCGTAAAAGTGTTTAAAAGTTGTCCGTAAAAAGGCAAACAGAGTTGGCTTTCCGTAAATTATATTACGGAAAGCACTCTTGAGTATCCGTAATCCTATACGGAGCGCAAGTTTCTCTGCTTCTTGCACAGGAGTTGTAGTGATATCAGAACGCCGAGCTCTTATTGGCTGATTGAAAAAAAAAATAGTGGGTAGACTTCATGGTGTCTAGCATTGTGGTCTACCCACTATATCCTTCCAATCAAAGCCAATGAGAGCTCGTCACCGTTCTGCGGTCACCGTAATGTCTGTGCAAGAAGCAGACGACTTGCTCTCCGCATAGGGCTGTACCATTAGAAAGGTGGGCTGTAAAATGAGCTAGAAGAATCAATGCCTTCATTTAGCAAGCTCAACTTATTATCAAAGGTTTTCTTTTTGTGACACAGATTCCCATGAAAACTTTTAAGGTGCAACTCCATTCTGTGAAAAATAGAACTACATTATTTAAATTTTTGACAATGCGCACTGATGTAAACAACTGAGTCGTGTTGAGTGCTCTTGTCGAGAGGTGCCACAACCTGTTGTGGAAAGCAGGCAATACAGCTGAGCAATGCATCTGCAGCAAGTTTTCTCAATGTCACTTGTTTTTTCTTCTGTCAGTTCTGGCATTCAGATCAACGTGCAGAATTATAGAAGGTAGTGGGATTACAAAACATTATTTGCAGTCTGATCGACCACTGCAGTCATTGCATTTTTAAACAGCGATATAAAGCACCTCGACAACACCAAACGTCACTCTCAGTTATCTGCGTCGGCACTCATGCTTGAAAATAGAGAATGCTAGCTGTTTTCACATTCTACAGAGACGGAGCTGTGCCTTGACATGTCACAATACTGTACACAGCTAAAATAGACCATTGGTAAGAATATGAGCTCAATGCTTGTAGGAGCAGATTTCTCCAGTTCATTTTACAGCCAGTCCCTTAGTGATGCTGCCGTATACATAGAGTATTGTTCATTATGACGCTCATACAACCAGGTTTTCTATAAAAAAAAAGGTTACAGAATTTTGAATTGGAAAAGGATCTCTTTAAAACAATATTGAGTATTCTTTCCTATGCTGCTTGCAGCAATCATGCAATGTCACCGGAATAATTGATCAGAAAATAAGAAACGTACCTTCGAACACTTTATTTGGGTCCTTGAAAAGCCAAAGTGGAGCCCCGTGGTGTTTTGCCTTTGTTTTCAGATGCTGCATGCAACATGATGCTCTAAAGAAGAGAAGACAGAGAAAAAATAATTAAACATCTGTATCAGATCAACAACATGTGTAAATTGAGCTTTGTGCATAAGACACAGCCCCCCTCAGCCCATTTAATTATTAGCCATGCATCTTATACAAAAGTCAAATGGACATTGCCCCTAATTGTTCACCCTGTGATACGATATCTAAAACCAATGTTTGACTTGAAGGTCTTCTTCTCCTGTTCGTTAGTCAAAACCGATACACTTCAAGCTTAAATTCGTTCGAAACTGTGAAAAAAACATGCAAGGCCGGAATCACAATAGTGATTTGCTTTATAATGTGAAGCATTTCTTGAGAGCTGATGAACCAACCGGAAAACTCTGTTCAGTTTGAGTAATGCTTTATTTCTAAGGTTCATGAGATGTTGCAGAAGAGTCTATGTAAAACTGGCTAAGCTCATATCCTAGACTTTTCTAAGTTCGGGCAGCCACTCAAAATCTCCCATTAGAACGAAGGGCTAGTTGCACTCTTTCTTGAATCAGATGGTCAGCCTCGAGTACTTAGAGTGTGTGAACATTAGAAACTTCATTTTCTCTTTAGATATCCCTGAAGGTTCTCACAGAACTGAGGGGGTGAAAGAGTGCATTTGTACTAAAACTGCTATCAAAAACTGGGGACTAAGCAGTAGCTTAGTCCCCAATCTCACAATTTGGGAGCTCCATTTTATCCACATTTGAGCACACCTGTGCACACACTTTTGAGTTGAGCGAGTGGTAAAAATTTAGAGTATTTTTATATGACACGCAAGTCTGTTTGCAAGCTCCACACTTTGTGCACCTGATTACCCCCAAAATGTGATCTAGCCATTCTCTTTACTCCAAGTGCCCACCACTCAAGGAGCTCGCTTGGCCACCTCGTCAGCGCATTCTGACTGCGCATTTGTTTGTTGTCCGTTGAAAGGCGGACCCTTCTTTATAATTTTTCTCTAAGAGATTGTTCCGATGTGTGCGAAAGATGCATTTTGGTGTACCTGCATTCCATATACTCCAATTCACAAGTTGGATTTGGAGCTGACAAAGGCATAGGGTCAGATGCAGGATTTTAAAAAGCGTTCTCTCTGCGTGAGCACTCATACAAACCAAGCTGTCCTCATGTGCCTGTGCCGTTGCCTGTGCTAGAGTCAAATCGGTCACACGAACCATCCAACAGACCAACTGAGCGACCGATAAAAAGTGATCAAAAGTTCACCCACAAATGCTGTCGCATTTAAAATGAAAACAGGACAAGCCAAGACAAGCAACCCATTAAAAAAAAGAGTACCATGAAACTTTCATTACATCAGTTATTTTATATCTACTAGAAATAAATATGTGAAGCCAACCGCTTAAAATTAATTTATAGAGACCAGAATCGGGTCTGCACAGATAAAGAGCAAAAAGCCAATCTTGTGGAAGGCCTTCTTAATAACTGTGGCCTTTAATCTAGTGAAGCTGCACAAGTTAGGGAAAAATAAATGGTAGACAGATTTCTCTCCATAAATTGTGGACAAATAGACATCCGACTACGACTGTGGAGGGGAGGGGGACACAGGCAGCAGCTGCATCTTTTTTCTGCGTGCACCTCGACCAAGTCGTATTAATTTGGATTGTGGGGACCTGTACCTGCATGTCTTGGCACATAAATCCGCCGAGCACGGCGGATTTCTGTGCCAAGACATGAAGGCCACGAGACATTTTTTTAAAAAATTGGGTGGCTAACAGGACTAGCGGGCAGCGAAGCCACTGCCAACCACCGTGGGAAAACCCCTGGTTGGATGTGACCAATATTGTCCAAACAGTTTTCAGAAGGGTGCTGTCAGTCACACCAGGTTTGTTTTTCTCTCAGACATGCTAGATTTTAAAAACTGAACTACTTACTTGCCAGCAAAAAACATGTGCAGCCAACTCCACAAACTGACTTTTTCAAAGTGCTCAATCGTCAAAAACTGCTCCACGTTGTACAATTCCAAATGTAGTTCCTGAAAAAAAAAGACAAACACGAATGACAATCTATAAAAATGAGAGTTGCTTAAATTGTAGCTGGCGATAAGTATGCAAGGTAATCCTGCAGTACAATGGCCACAGGAGACTGCCAGAAATCAGCTGACCTGTGCTCTAAGAAATTACTACAAACAAGACTTAAAGGAGCTGTGCAACAATTTCAGGGGTTTGCTTAAATAATTGTGGAAGTTGATGCCTGACACTTCTGCAGTGAACTACAGAAAACAGATTTTGCCTGGATACCCTAGTTTTTATTTAAAAAAATTAAAAAGATCCAGGTTTTTGCCGCCTCTCAACTCGTACATTGTCTTCCAGGTCACGTGCGCAGTGACGTCACAGGAGTAGGTGCGGGGTTCCGGTAAATTCCTCTCTCTATTGCCATCAGTGAGCGGCGAGAACTCATCCGCTCACGACCACGTGACCGCGTCACCACATGCTTGCGACACGCGATCAACATGGCCACCGGCTGCTGGAGAGGCGAGCTCAACGAGGTCGAGCTCCAGATGGGGGACTACAGCGAGCCACTGGGGCTTGTTCCATATGCGGGGACGCTGGACCCCCGAGAGGTTCTTCGCGCGGTAAACGATGGAACAGGAGCTGTTTAGCACGGACAAGAGGGCTTTGTGAAGTCCGGTTAGGACACAGGAGAACAGAGCACCCGGTCGGCATTGCCGAGCGGCGGCGTTCGAAGTCGAGATCGACACGGCGGAAAACTAAACCAACGCGCTCGTTCGGCTCCTCGTGCTAGCCGCTGACGCTGCTCGAGCTGACGGTTTTGTTGACCTCGGGTAGATGGCGCCACTAAAACACTGTATGTATAATAAACATTTTTGTCAATGATACTACGTTTTTGAAGCATATATGTTGTTGGGACGACAATATTTATGCAAAAAATACCGTTTATCGAGCAGGTATTTGCAGAACTTGCTATCTTTTTTACAACTACCCAAGTAACGTCACGCCGCGTGTTTCCCATGACGGCCGCTCGCGGCTGCAGGTCGGGGGATATTCTAATTTTTGCCTCGCGATTACGCGGCGAAATCGCAACATTTCGATGAAAGGGGGTGTGTTTTCTGTCATTTGTGACAAGGTGAACAATATCAAAAGCAGAAGATGCTAATTCTTTCAACGTTAAAATCGTTGCACAGCTCCTTTAAGAACCATGCAGTTCCCTTTACTTAAAGGTTACCTTTTAACGTGTTAGAATATATAAGAAAACAAATTTAAAATCTTTTTAGAGCAAGACCTTGTAGGCATCGACATAAACTAAGCGAAAAAATGATGCATTTAGAGGACCCTTGCAATATTTGTCGCCTTGGGCAAGACACTTTATATAAAAAACTACCTAATTAAGCTAGTTAAGAAAAAAGTAACCTATAACAATTACTACTAATAGGTAATTCCATTATTTTGCCTTACTTTTTTATTAAAGAAATAAACAAGGAAAAGTAGGAACTGGCTATGCTCAGGTTTATTGCACAAAGTGCCTGTATCCGTGTTATTACATCTTATACTAAAGCAGCAGTTGCTTTTCCAAATGTTCGACCAAAAGTTTTACTTTACTGAAGGCAAGCAAATCCATTTCCATCGCTGAACAAGCCTTCAACTGGCAGACTCGGTGGAATGGCTTGCACACACAAGGATGTGTTCCTGTTTAAGACCTTAACGATACACAAAGCCATTGCCTCCGAGGTTACCTTTCTCCACCACTGCGCCTCACTGTACGCACAACTTTTGGAGAGAGTTGAAAAATATATTCTCCTCATTTATCTGTTGTCAGTGTTTTCTCTGCATTGCCAGCTGCGCCTTGTCATTGGCACTCGTCATCCATAATCCGAAATGCGTTATCTTTTTGGTCGTTGTCTATCCATGACAATCTAGATATCAGGTGTGCATCAGATTATGCTCCTCAATGTAACTGTAATTAGAAAGATTAGAAAATTAACTACAAAAGAACATCGCTACTTTTTTTATTCAGAAAAGAATAACGTGATACAGAAGTTACTTCCCACAAACTTAGCGTGTGACAGTTAGCGTTACCAAGAAAACAATTGTTACATTAATATGTTACTTGCAACGTGTCACTACTTAATACTATCTGCGATTCAAACGTGGCAAGTTCATCGGCTACAAAAAGCCAGCAGCAGGTGACCTAGTGGGTTTGAATTTAGCTATAGTAACTAGATTCAAATGAATTTAGTATATTAGGTTTGAATCTAGCTATAGTGTATAGTAACACCAGTTGGGGTCAAAACAATGTTACAGGTGACGGACGGTACTACAAAACTTGTCGGAAAAGTGACACCAGCTAGATCAGCGTTGCCTCCCTCTCAGAGTCATGCTCGATCTGTAATAAATCAGACTTTTTACTTACCATGAAAATACACCAGCGAAGTGAAGTTGACTCCGTAACTCGACTTGTTAAATGGTTAAATCATCAAACGTTGCTCGACGTTACGAGATGCTAACTATTTTTTCTGAAAATCAAGACACACAAGACTGACAGAATGCCAGTTTAAGCAAGTGAGAGTAGCTTAAATCACAGTTGGCACTGGACATGCAAAGTAACACTGTAGTGCAAGCAGGGCTGCAGGAGGCTGCCAGAGATCAGCCAACTTGTGCACTGAAAAATATTTACAAAACAAATATTAACCATGCAGTTCCATTTCGAAGTTAACTCATAATCTGCTAAAATATGTATTAGAACAAGGCTTGATACATGCTCAAACTGGGGCTTTAGGGGCGCCATGTTAGATGTGACTGATATTGCTACAACAGTTGTCGAAAAAGTGACATGAGCTCCACCAGCGTTGTCTCCTTCTCAGGGACATACTCAATCTGTAAGAACTCAGACTTGTGACTTACCGTAAAAAAACCAAAGCGAAATTGACTCCGTAATTCAACTTGTTCAAATGGTTAAATCATCCAACATTGCTCGACGTCTTGAGGTGCAAACTGTATTTTCTGAAAAACAAGACACAAGATTGTCAGGCAGTCAATTTAATCAAGTTAGAGCAGCTTAAATAGCAGTTGGCCCTGGACATGCTAAGTAGTCATGCAGTGCAAGCATGGCTGCAGGTGGCTGCCAGATCGGCCGACTTGTGCTTTGAAAAACCTCTATGAAACAAAAAGAAAGAACCATGAGGCTTCACTTACTTCAAAGCTTAAAAGTTACTATTTAATATTAATACATTTAAATATCAAATGACTAATTATTTTGTGCGAGAGCAAGGGGCACAAAAAGTTGCAAGGAGATAATTTGTAAAATGGCAGGATGCCGGTTGCTGTAATTAAACAGATGCAGACTCCTGATAACACGGGATATGAATACCATATCATGTCGGCCACATCTGCCTTGACACCGTAGCACTCGCACTGCGTGCATGCATCACCGGTTCACAGCAGCGTATCGCAGCAAATCATGTATTGGCTCTGGGGGCTCAAACATTTTACAGATCAACCATCTTTGGTTACAATTAGCGGATGACTTCCAGTTTTAAATGAACGAGTTGAAATAATTTTTATTTGCAAACAGTTTCCAGACTTCTGTGTGGTCTTTTGTGAGTCGTTTCACTTGCTTTTTTATGATGGTGTGTCCTGGAGCATTCTCAGATTGAAAATTCGCACAACTGCCGAAACGTCCAATTCGATCAAGTATAAACAAAATATGGCATCATTCGCTTCGATATTTGAAAGTTTTGAATATTCACAAAGCCCTTCGTTACACTTCTCAAAAGGTTGGCATCAGCCACATTAGAGTTGTCTTCCTCTTAGAGACATGCTAGACGTGTAGGAATTCAAATTTGCACTTACCATAAAAAACACCGGTTCAAGGAATTTCTCTGGAGACTTCATTTGAAGCCCTTCAGCAGCGCTAAAATCTTGCGATGGGCCGTCGTTCGCTTCACTGCTCCCATTCTCTTCAACCCCTTCTCCACGTTGATTTGGAAGATGGGTCTAGGAGGATATATTGCATCATCTAACATTAATACCATGCCCGCTTCATGCATACTCAGCCTGGTGAAGGTGAAGCCATTTTTTTTTTCTACTATCAGGTCAGACTATGGTAGTGTTGGAACATGTTAAACCTGAGAGACTGCTGAGCAAACACACATTACATACACCGACATGCTGTTTATAAACAAGCCCGCGTTTGCCCACACCACTGCGCGTGCGCAGAAACCAAATTCGCATAAAGTGAAGCGTCTGCGCATGCGCACTGCCGTCGACAGCGCCACCACAGCTGCGGGACATCAGTGCCACGTGCTATTCTATACAAGATAACCATGTTTCCCTGCCTTGAAAGTTACAGCCTAATGACAACCAGTGTTCACACGTTATCGATTCATTATAAAAATGCATCAGCGTAATTCTTTGTAAAATTAATACAGCTCAAATGTTTGTGCGAGTTGTGAAAAAGGGCATTACGGCACAATAAATGAAGGGGTAATATAGATTATGTCATTCTATGACATATCCTGTGGACTTGACGCAATTCAAGATTTTCTCACCGTTGAATAAACTCGAGAGTAGCCAAGGCTTCCTTTGGATAGGTAAATTCAACACGTAAAAAGCTCCAAACAAGACGCATACCGCCTTCAAGAATGGCATAGGCTCTTTAAACATTGGCTGATGCTCAGTGACAAGGAAGCAATTGTCGTTGAAGACGCCTCCTGAAAAAAATATGAGCTTGCATCTCAGACAATTTTAATCTGCAGGAACGGTGGCTATGCTCCTTACAAACAGTCTGACTGAGGAGCCAAGATTAATGCATACAATTTTACAGTCCGTGGAACAGTGGTATTACATGCCCTCCTGAGTGGCGCCGTGCAAGTATTGAGCGCAGCGGAGGTATATTGCTTTAATATACACATAGAATATTATGAGCATAAAAATTAATATCAATACGATGGTCTTAGACGATACCCCTGTCAGACGGGCACCTCAAATGACATTTACCCCAAATGACATTCAGTGTAAATGTCATTTAGGCAGTGTCACATGGTAACTCAAATGACATTTGACTTAAATGACATTCGAGCTCAACTGAGTTCTCCCAAAGTCATTTACGGCTCGTAAATGTGTAGTCTCGTCAACAGCGGTCAGCACAAGTTCCACGAATTGAAATGAAACATTATAAATAATATAAATACAATTGAAAACAATGCTTGTAGCAATTATTTTTAGAAAAAAATGCTTATAACGTGTATATCTCGCACACCTTTTGCGATATATTTGTTTAATATACTCGCTGTCTCAGTTGCGCGTCAGGAACGCGATCCGACGTTCCGGCAGTTCCGGATCCATCGCACTACGATCATTGTCGTCAGCAGGCTCCATCGCTACAGGGTCACGGTCTTCGCTTGAATCGATCGCAGACGTAAACGTCAACGAGGTATACGAATCCGGCGAAGAACGAAAGAGCGCGAGGAACAACGGTGAGCAAGATGCACGGAGTTCCGAAAGCAGACGAGCCAAGCGGCGGAACGGCTACGGCTACGGATTACTTGGGATTGCTGACGTCGTGTCATAGTTGCCACAAAACACCTTGTCGCCGTCAAAACGTGTACTTAGTTTTCATCACCGTGTTTGAATTTTATGTTCTGCGAATTCATTACATTTTATTTACTTAGTAAACAATAAAATAAACACTAGTTTGCCGGGTTAACAACATACCGCTTTCGTGATAGGCATCACCTAAATGACGTTTGAGTTGCCCGTCTGACACGACACGACTTAAATGTCATTTGAAAATCCTAAAGGCCTTTAGCGTAAATGACATTCAAGGTGCCCGTCTGACAGGGGTATTAGACGATGTCGTTGAGGGAATCAGCGTACGGTGACACAGGTGCATTCTGTGAAATGAGAAATTCATCGGCTGCATTACGACTGCTAACCTAGTGAACGTGCATCACGCAGTGGTGATACACCGGTGGGAATCAGTTCATCGAACGACGTTTCCTCGACAGATCGTTTCCTCGACAGATCGTTTCCTCGACAGATCGTTTCATCGACAGATCGTTTCATCGACAAATCGTTGCATCAACAGCTCAGATTAGCTTTTTTTTTTTTTTTTTTTTTTTTTGGGGGGGGGGGGGGGGGTAATAAGCTGCATGAGACTGTCGCCGCGAAGCGACTCGTACGGGTCGGTTAGGTGGGTTAACATTTTTGTAATCTGCAGACTGCCGCCGCGAAGTGGTGTGAACGCAGGCGGGGGTGTGGGTTAACGCGCCCTTCAGTGATACACGCGTGGCGAAACGTCCCTGCTGCGTGAAATTCGCGTAACGAGTGTTGATGAAACGTTCGTGACGACGAAACGTGTCAATGAAAAGTTGTCCACGAAACGTACTTCCGCGAAACGAATTTCGACGAAACGATAGGGACCCCTCGGCGAAATGAGAAGGCTACAGGCCGCGCGAACGACGATGCGAAACTCGTAAAGCGCACTCACGCACTCAGACAATGCGTTGTCACGTGCTTTACTGCAACACTCTTGCCAGCCAGCACGCGCGAATAGACTCCCAATCGCTACGAACGACGAACCGCGCGTACCAGCGAGCTCGCGACATGACTCAAGGTTCAAACGAGCACCCGACTTGAGCTTTCAACTCTGAGAAGAACGTCAAACACGAACTGAGGTAGCGGCTAGAGCACTATATAGCTCCTACGGAGCAGAGTAGCGCAATCCTTTGATCCGCGTGTTTCGCCAACAACATGGCCGACAGTAGAGCACTATATAGCTCCTTTGGAGCAGAGTAGCGCAATCTAGAACGCCGTCTCTCGGCGACTAGCGGCGAACGCCCGGAGGTTCCAACTCCGGTCAGAAATGCATGGGGAACGTGAGAAAATCGTTGTTTCTTCAATGTTGTGGAGATGTACGGAACGACAATAGTTTTTGACATAATAAAGGAACATTTTAGAATCATTTGCGCTGAGTTTTGTGCCAAGTAAGGACGTAATTTGTTTTTAAAAATTGCACGAGCGGCATCATGCAGCAGACGACGCGGCAACGTCACAGCATCCACGTGACCCGCTCTGGCCAACCCAAAGAGCCCATCTCCGCTGCGTGCAAAAATCGTCTGCTTCAAACGCCATCGCCTTGGAAATTGCCTTCTCAAAATTTGCACACGCATCCGATATTATTAAAAGTTTGATAAAATGTTTAGTGCATTACCAACTTCACGACAGACTAGTTTTGAAAAGTGTCAACTCGCCGTTTATTTTTTAATTAGCCGTGTTGCGTCGATCTCCATGTATTCTCCCATAGGGCGGGCCGCCTCCTGGGGTGCTATGTTGCGCTTTTTGGACTCCCAGGAGACTTGGAAGAGGGAAGTGACGTCAACGACTAGAGAAACGCAGATTGGATGTTGACAGAAGAAAACAAAATCAACATCCAATCTGCATTTGCTGCGTTGTTGACGTCACTTCCCTCTCCCTAGTCTCCTGGGAGTCCAAAAAGCGCAACATAGCCCCCCTGGAACCCTGAGTATCACGTGACTCGCGCCGAGCTGCTCTGTCGGCCATGTTGTCGGCAAAACACGCGGATCAAAGGATTGCGCAACTCTGCTCCGTAGGAGCTATATAGTGCTCTAGCCGACAGAGCAGCTCGGCGCGAGTCACGTGGTATTCAGGGTTCCAGGAGGCGGCCTGCCCTATGGGAGAATACATGGAGGCCGACTTAACACGGCTGATTAAAAAATAAACGCCAAGTTTACACTTTTTCAAACTAGTCTGTCGTGAAGTTGGTAAAGCACTAAACACTTTATCAAAGTCTTAATTATATCGGACGCGTGTGCAAATTTTGAGAAGGCAATTTCCAAGGCAATGGAGTTTGAAGCAGACGATTTTTGCACGCAGCGGTGATGGGCTTTTTGGGTTGGCCGTAGCGGGTCACGTGAACAATGTGACGTCGCCGCGTCGTCTGCTGCATGATGCCGCTCATGCAATTTTTATAAAAAAATTACGTCCTCATTTGGCACACAGCTCAGCGCAAATTATTCTAAAATGTTCCTTTATTATGTCAAAAACTATTGTCGTTCCGTACATCTCCACAACGTTGAAGAAACAACGATTTTCTCACGTTCCCCATGCATTTCTGACCGGAGTTGGAACCTCCGGGCGTTCGCCGCTAGTCGCCGAGAGACGGCGTTCTAGATTGCGCTACTCTGCTCCGAAGGAGCTATATAGTGCTCTAGCAGCGGCGACCGTCATTGAACCCGAAAGTTTAAAGCGACGTAAATCAGTGGTTTCGTTTCTTTCGAGGAAATAAGTGTCAAAAATTCCCAATCAATGTTAATAAAATGATCAGAACAAACAAACTCACCGTTTTGATAACAACAAGGAAAGCCCGCACACCATCCGGAAAAACAAGGTAGTTTAACGTAAACAGTCGCAACCTCAGAAACCACCAAGCACCTTTACTGCCTTTACCCCTCGACAAAACAAGCGCGGTAGCGAGCGAGCGGAGATGGGTAGATGAAGAGATAGCGGCAGTGTGGCTGTACTCGGTTGTACTAGACAAAAATCTCACCTCGTGCCTTTTCGATTAAGCGGTAACTAGCGCTACCTCGTTTCGGAACGTTTATTATAAGTTGTTTAACAGTGCAATAAATGATTGTTTAAAGTGTGAGAACCGTTGTCTAATAGTCTAAACCAAATAATACAATTTTCTGCTAGTTGCAAACAATTTTCGTTGTTGTTTAAAGAATCGTAACTTTAGATTTACGGACAAGTCAATCGTATTTCAGATTACGGATGCTTCTCCGGGCCGGTTGCACCAACGTCGCTTACCTTAACCCAAAGCGGCTCTTTCCTAAGTCGGCTTAGCGCCCTAAACCGAGCTCGGGTAAGCACGGGTTTAAATTCCGGTTGCACCAACGTTAACCCGGCTTTACAGACGCGCCCAACGCTGGATTTACCTAGGGAATGTAGGGACAAAGAGAGCGAACTAGGGAACGCTCAGAGGGACGAATACGATTGGCGGAGAGGAATCTCGTGATGTAAACAAAAAACCTGCTGTAGTAGCCGTCGTCGGCGTCTGCTTTTCGCTGTATTTCTTCGGTGAGTAACTAATTAAAGGTCTCCAAATTCAATCATTTTTTCGCTTAACTTTTAAAAACAGGAGTCAACGCCTTTAAATAAACACAAATGCTCTTTACATCTGTGATTGTGTGTTTATTATCGGTTGATAACAGAATATTTTGACAGTGACAGTAGTTTTCGTGCTCACATTTTGAGATAAAGGAGCCATCGGGGGCCCCAAATCTCACCGAACGCGAGAAGGACGCTCTACTCGCTACATCGCTGAAGACAAAACATCATCGAGAATAAGTAGGCAGGTAAGATGACTACTAAAATCAAGTCATGCCTGAGACCGATGAAGTTCAAAACAGTGACGAACTCGCCACGGCAGCTGCGAAAATGCCCGGAAATTGTCGAATAGAAGACGTCGAGTTGTCGTCGCCACGAATAGAAGTTGTCGTCGCCACGAATGAAAGATATAAAGCAAAATATTCCTAAAAAGCGCGATCACCAGAAAAGTTACGGTTATGGAACGATACAGTTTTCTGAAGCCAAGATTCTACTCGCGAGACAAGGAAAATCCACTGAAGATTGTCTCGAAACTCAGAAAACGAAAGAAATTGACTTTTCGCTGTTTTATTTTTAAAAGCGCCGCAATCTGATGCAAACGGCAGAAGTGTCGACAATCAGCTGATTGCCGAGATCATGTACTGCCACAATTCAACGCGCTGATCGGATTGAAGGATATGCGTTGCATGTAGAAATAAACAAGCTGGTAAATAACGATACGTTACAGTTACGCGAAAATCAGTAAGGCATACATACGAATAAGCTCGTTGACAGAATAACCATCGGGAAGACAGACGTGAGCCCCACAGCTCCGTACGTATCTCAGTTAGGGCTAACACGCACTGAGAGTGGAGAGCCAGTTTGAAAACAGGGGTCGATAAACACTTCACGCGACAATATTTTGCATCCTTGTCACAATCGAAGGTCCTTCTGTCGAAACTCTCACGCTGCTGTAGCCTAAAACACTTTGTACAACCAATTTCGTCCACCGCGTCGACCGCCACAAACCAACGTTATTAGATTAACTCAGTTACGGAACTGTTCATAGACGCTGCATACACGAACAGTACCCCCCCTCACTCACCACGACTCGCCCAGATTCGCTCGAAGCGCCGCCGGACGGCTGCTTTGGTAACTGAATCGGAATACGTTCGTTTCAACGTCACTAGAAACGTAAAAACCAACGAAAAAAACTCTTTTTGTAGTAGATTTTATTGGAGATTAGTACAAAATGGGGCGCGTGATGTTTTCTAAAATTTTTAGTTTTCAAGGTTTTGCAGCACAATTAATATTGTTTTTATACAACCACGCCTCAGCGGGGATTTCAAGTAGCGCGTCCCGACCTAGGCGCATTTTAACTGTGGGGGTATTTCGCGGCGCGTCCGCCGGGGAGACGAGGGTGGCACCCCTGTAACCCGATTGAAGCTAAAAATAGATGTAACGTGCAGTTCCTCGAGTGACCGCTGAGGGAGAAATGGCGGCGTTGTGATCGCCATTTGGCGCTTCAGCAGAATGCACAGTTATGAAACGAAAATATATATGGCGCTTCGAACGACTCTAGGCGGATTGAGGTCAGTGAGGGGGGGTACCCTCCTCCGCGGGAGTTCCACAACTGAGGTGATGTAGTAACGTTGCCACAAACCAGCCGCCATGTTTTAAATCCAGGATTAAGAAACAACCAAAAGCAAAGCGGTCAATGTTGAGCGCTTACGATAAGGGTAGTTTAGTGCTAGGTTTAGCGATAAGCGATTTTGGTGCAACCGAACGAAACCGAAACTGAGCTTAGGTTCCCGGCTAAGCTCCGCTTTGCGCTAAGCGGCGTTGGTGCAACCGGCCCAACGCCGCTTAAATTTTAATGAGAAGCTCTACGTTTTTTTACGGAACGCTTTTACCGTGATTTTGTTTTCGTCGATTCCTTTGTATTTTACCCGTGAGCGCGTGCTGTCGGCATCGGGTACTACAAAGGGTGGCATCACCTTAAACAGAAGGACATTGAGGCACCCTATACTCTGTTTCATATTTAGCGTGCAACGCTGGCAAAGCTACTGGCGCGAGCGCGTGGCTTCATCTATTGTTTTGTTTGCGCAAGAACGCGTGCAAATGATCAACGAGATCAAGCCCCACGCTCGCGCCAGTAGCTTTGACAGCGTTGCACGCTAAGTATGAAACAAAGTATAGGGAATGCGTGCCTGTACCCTCCGCTGCATTGCCAAGAAAAGTCGACAGCGTCGCAGCTGAGACGGAGAAAGAAAGCACTGCCAAAGCCAGCGCACGAGCCGAGCGGGACTCCGCGTCTCAAGACGCTCGCGCGCCCCACCCTTTGCTACTGTGTTTTCTTTCAGCTGAGACGCTGTTCCAGCAAGCCGACCCAGAGCAAACTGTCACCGAGAGGCGGAGATTGAACAATTCTATTTCATGCTTTTAATGTCGTTCTCAATATTGTGACGTCGCAGCCTGCTGACTGGTCGACGCTGTGTCGCACCTTTAGTTTACGGTATAACCGCGGGGGGAGTATTCGGCGTTGGCGGCGGGCTTTGTTCCGCCCATTGGCCAAACTCTCCTAATATACGGCCGATACGGCCCTGCGGGAGGCTAAGGCCTAAGGCCCCTCTATCCTGAGAAAAGTGGCGCCATTTTTTGAACAAGCCGCTGCGCACACTATTGGCCAGTCGCCACGTGACATCCTGCTTTCGGGTTTGGACTTCCGGTCGCCATTGCTTTCCCAAACTTTTGCTACGCCGCAGTCAACGTTACTAAAACACTCAGTTGGGAAACTCGCCGTCGAAACCTGGGCCGCTGGCGTCCACCGAGACCGAGCTAAATACGACAACAGCGCCACTCTTTATCATTTCTCTCTACTGTGGTCACCTTGAGCTTTTAGAAAGCCTGTTTTTGCGTAAAAACAAACGGAAAAGACTCGTTTTGTATGAAATTTATTGGAGTTTAATACAAAATGAAGGGCGCGTGATGTTTTTAAAATCTTTAGTTTGCAAGGTTTTGCGGCACAATTAATATTGCTTTTATACAACCATGCCTCAGCGGTGCTTTCAGGTAGCGCGTCCCGACCTAGGTGCATTTTAACTTCGGTTATTAAGACGCGGCGCGTCCGCCTGGGAGACAGGGGTGGCACTCCTGTAACCTCTTCTACTGTATCTGTTCTGGCCGATTATATTCAAAATAGAAGTAACGTGCGGTTCCTCGAGTGGCCGCTGCGGGAGAAATGGCGGCGTTGTGTTCGCCGTTAGCTCGGTTCGCGAGGACAGATCGGGGACACTTTTTCAGGGCAGTCTCTATGGCAGTTTCCCAACTAAGTGTTTTAGTAACGTTGGCCGCAGCTAACGGGCTGCTGCCCCTGTGGAAAAGTCGGTCGGAGAGCCTTTCAGTGTTCCCTCTGGAACGGAAAATGAACCTCGGAGGTAGGTCTTGCTTCACCGAATCGGTCGAAAATATTTTAACCCGATGGGAGCTGCAAAGTCATGCGATGTAGGTGCTCCGTATAAAGCTCACCAGAATGTAGAAAGACAGCTGTTTAGAGCGAGTTATGCACTCCATTCCAACGGAAGCGCGAGCGATGTAATAGCGATCAGAACACTGCCGACTCGGCATGCACGGACGCCCGTGCTGTGGAAGAAGCGTCGTTCAAAACGGTTTGCGCCTGCTCGTGCTTGGAGCATCGGCGTCGCTCCCATTTATGGGTGCGTGCGGAGGTGCGGGCCTGCTCCTGCTCGTGCTTGGAGCATCGGCGTCGCTCCCATTTATGGGTGCGTGCGGAGGTGCGGGCCTGCTCCTGCTCGTGCTTGGAGCATCGGCGTCGCTCCCATTTATGGGTGCGTGCGGAGGTGCGGGCCTGCTCCTGCTCGTGCTTGGAGCATCGGCGTCGCTCCCACTTGGGGTGCGTGCGAAGGTGCAGAGTACGCTCGCTCGTCAAGTGTGGCGTACGTGATCGCGTACCACGCTTTGTTTCGCACAAAGCTCGAAATGCTACAGGGATTTCACAGCTGCAACAGAGGACAGTATTTCGAAAGGGGTCTATTGGCGTGCCAAGCTTACGAACACTGACTGCCCGAGCTAGGGTGCCTTTTTGTGCGCTTTGCCTCAGGGAGGGTGATGCCATTCTTTGTAGTACCCGATGCCGGCAGTGCACGCACACGGATAAAATGCAAGGAAATGTCCGGTAATTAAATGGCGGCTTAGTAGTGCCAAAGCTAGCAGCTCGAGCTGGGAGAAGATCGAACGCGCGTTCGAAATTGAAAAGAAGACAAAAGCGTCGGCCACAAAATTGTCTGGTATCACCAGCCTAAGACAGACGCGTACACATTGGGACACTCTAGCCCGAAAAATACCGCTACAAGTGTTTCGCGAGAAAGACAACCATGCGACCCACTGGCAGGGCAAGCGATTAGCGACGCTTTGTCCTAGCTGAACGAGCAGATCGATGAAGCGTCCGCGGTCGACTGCAGTCAGCTGAAAACTCTACATGCAAAGCTCGTGCATTTCACAGCCAGTGTGAAAATATTGATGGCTCGTTATTCCCACCTGCAATCTACCCAAAGCAAAAGCGTCAATATGACAGGATTACTCACCCGAAGGAAGTCAAACGAGCAGCGTGACGCTTGCGACTCTCCGGCCACGACCGTTTCCAGCTCTCCGTGCCTCTTTGCCGTGAATTAGGGCGCCTGCACCTCTCTCCTTGACCGAACTACATCGGTCCAGTTAATGGGGACCAGTCCCCTCTTAATACTAAGGCACGAGCCTGCATTTTTCTGTGGGTCTTTCCTACTCAGAGGTACCAAGGCCAAGGAAACGATTTCCTTGGTCACTTAATACGTTGGTGTCCCTCTAGATGTTGCTATTTTATTTTTCCATTTCCCTTTTAAAATCAACTGTCCCCCTAAAAAAATCGTTGCCCTCTTTAAAATTAAAGAGACAGTGTTTTTTTATGAGAGACCGGTTTTAGAGTGTAAACACGACCGGAATTACAACGCCCTTCGCTTTTCTGCACCGCGCTACGCGTTTCTGCAGTGGTGCATGCTGGCGGCACGTAAATCGAATGAGCCCGCTGTTTATCGACACTTTCCACACATTCCAGACACGGAAAAGCCGCAGATCGAGTGCCCTCAAGACGAGGTCCGGCCCGCCGAAGCTCGACAGAGCTATGCCAGGATCGCTTGGAGGCAGCCAGAGGTCAAAGACAACAGCGGGGAGATTCCATTCATCCAGAAATGGCCCCAGTACATAACGTCTCCTTGGAGTTTCCCGATCGGGAGAACGGTGATTCGTTACAGGGCCACCGATGCTGCTTTTTTGTCGGCACAGTGCACATTCACCGTAACGGTGCTCGGTAAGTACATGCATTGCGTCACACATACGTAAACGTTATGCACTAGGAGCGTTGTACGCTCCGCAATACTGACGTAAACGTTGTACATTACGTTTCACATAGGTAAACGCAATAGATTGCGTTGAAAGGCTGGCAATCAGTTTGTTGAGCGACGTTTTCGCGAATGTCGACTTTCCATCAAAAGACACTTTAGTGAATAATCGGTCCCCGCGAAGCGGCGTTTACCGGTGAACCAAGTGGGTTCACATTTTTGTAATGAGCCGCCGCGAAGCGGCGTCAACGCCGTGGGTGGAAAGGGGAAAGGGGGAAAGTTAGCACGCGCCCCCGTTAGTCACTAAAACGTCGATTCCCTGATATGGCGCTGTCCGTTAAATAGTCACTCGCTCATGTGATATGAACCCAACGTTGTACATACGTAAACGTTGTTACATTACGTTGTACATGCATAGACTGCAACAATACTTAAAAAAAACAAGCGAGCTGGTGGTGATTCATGATAATAAAAACCCGAGACTCAGGAACACAGAAGGGGTCGAACACAACACAACGTCTCAAACACGGATGAAGGTTTATTTGTCAGACACTCGTATACGTCTCAAACAGAGCTGAAGGTTTATTTGTCAGACACTTGTATACCAGTGTCTGACAAATAAACCTTCAGCTGTGTTTGAGACGTTGTGTTGTGTTCGTCCCCTTCTGTGTTCCTGAGTCTCGGGTTTTTACTACCATGACATGCATAGACGTTGTACGCTTTGCTATATTTGCGTAAAATTTGTACATGTCGTTCTCCATACATAAACGCGATAGATTACGTTGAACATACATAAAGGCTGTATATACGTGAGCCCTGTACGCTTGCTGTTCTTATGTAAGCGTTGTACATTACGTTCTACATACGTAAGAGCAATATATTGCGTTGAACGTACCTAAACGTTGTACATTACGTTATAGATGCATAAACGTTTTACGCTATCGCCATACTTACGTAAACGTCTTTCATTACGTTCTACATACGTAAACGAAATATATTACGTTGCACATGCGTAAACGCTGTGTATTACGTTGGATATACATGAACGCATTATGTTCTACATTAGGGACTTTTCGTAGATGGTTTTCGCCGTCCCGCTACGACACCCGGAACTCTACAGTCAACACCATCGGTGCGCAGGCGCAGTAGCGGCTTCTTCGTTGCGGAGGGCTTATAGTGGAGGGCGGCAACGCGGTCTACGAATACTCCCTATTAGTAGTGAGTTTTAGTATTGCGTGTACGAGCGAACGCAAGCGCTGTGCGTTTACGTTATCGTTGCCTGCTCCACACTGCGCACGCGCGAAGTCGCCATGCGCCAATCCAAGGCCGCGGTTTGGGCTCCGCACACGCGCAGTGTGAAACACGCAACGCTAACGCAAACGCACAGGGCTTGCGTTTGCTCGTATACGCAATATTAACACTCACTAGTAAATGTTGTACATTACGTTGTGCATACGTTAGCGTTTTACGTTACGTTACTGCGTTGTTCGTACGTACAAGCATTATACATGCGTCAACGTTGTACACAACGTTATATTTACGTAAACGTTCTACATTACGTTGTACGGTAAGGCGGGGCAAAATGAGACATGGTGCAATATGCGACGTTTTGATTTTAGCGTCATCTGCATTCGAATCTCGCAATGTTAATAATTTGATAGTTGGCTGATATATGCCGCAACCTGTCCGCTTTACTTCGTCAAAAAAATTGTTACAATCAGTAAACACGTACGTTTAAAAAAAAAACGGTGTTATTAGCGATTTAGAAAAGCGTACGTAAAGAACTAGCGTTGTCGCCACTGCGCATACGCGGAGCCCAAACTGCACCTTCGATTGGCGCATGGCGACAACGTACGTGTGCAGTGTGGAGCACGAAACGCTTATGCACGGCGTTTGCGCTTGCTCCTATATACGCAATACTAAAACTCTCTACTGTTGAAGGCTCGACGAGCTTGTAGCTGAATTTCGAAAAACTACTGTACACCAACAACAGCTCTGATTTCATTTGTATGTTTCCTTAGCTAACTTTGAAAGAAATTTCATCGCTCTAAGTTTTCATTGGTATGACGATGAAATTGTTTAAATAAGAGTATATGAAAGGGATAAAACGCGACACTATCGTCATCTGCGGGCATAAACTGATTTTGCGCGGGGCACGTGTTTGTTTCCAAGCTAGAGTTTCTTTTTTTTTTTGTATATATTGCTTAAATAGGTCCAAAGTGTAAAAGGAGGAAAAAGAAACCAGGGACTCACAGTGCGAGAATGCCATGAACGCTGTACCTTACGTTGTACATACGTAAATTTTGTATGTAGAGAAAACCTGGGGCGAAGATTACGTACCTCAGGACGAAAGTTAACGCGCCATCGAACTTTGAGTGTCATGCTCGTTAGGTCTGCGTTCTTGGGCTAGTACTGTGGGTTTCCGACGACAAACAAAAGTGCGACAACAAACCGTAGGTTTACAAGTGACGTGACGCCACGTGGTCCCGTGAACCGCTGTGGCACCAACCACGTGATCGTCGTACCAGCGACACTCAAACAGGGAAACAACAAAACGGCCGCGTGACAAACGTCATGAGGTCGTTTTGTTTTTATACATTTCGTGCGTAATACGCTGTCACGCAGGGTCTAGCGGTCGGCGTTCGAACGCCAGGCCCATTGCGGGGAGCAGATGATGCTTTCGATAACCCCGATTGGAGAGAGACAGTGAACAGAGACACAGGCCGCTGGCCTTTGCGTCCACCCACTTTTCTTCCAATCAGCGGCGTTCGGACGTCGCCAGACGCTTTCATCTCCTCCTCTCTTTCTGTATGGATCCGTATAGAGCTAGAACAAACTTTTAGTGATTATACGGTTTGATTTTTTTTTTTTTGTAATCTAGACCAAGAGAAGCCTTTGATGACATCCTGTCCTCAAGACATCCACGTCAACACGACCGACCTGAAAGTAAAGGTATCCTGGGAAGAACCCCTATTTGAAGACAATTCTGGCTATGTTTACGTCAAGCAAGTAAGAGCAACTTTGCTTCTTTAATTGTTTGAGATTTTTTCATGTATATTGAACCTCTAGCCACAGTGTCAAAAAAGGGAGAATGATGAATGAATGAATTGGTTTTATTTAGACACTAGGTCTAGGGTAACAGGGCAAAAGGCAGATTAACTCTGCCTGACGTGGCCCTATCACCGTTTACAATTCTCAGCAGGCGAAAACAAAAACAATAAACATTAAAGTACAAGAAGATACAATAGCACATCAACAACAATCAACACAACATATTTTGTATTTTATACCAGGCACGTAGCCAGGATATTGTTTGGGGGGGGGGGGGGGCGTCCATGACGAAATGCTGTATGAGGGGGAGGGGGAAAGGAGGCCCCAGCAAAGTAGAAGATTTGGGGGGGGGGGGGGCCCTGGATACGTGCCTGGCTTGTACAATCGTTAGTACACTTAACACTTTGGAAATAAATGAAACAGGTAATACGACTCATACGCAATGAAAATACAATCTAAAAGTATTTACTAAACGTGACATGACAGAAGGTACCGCTTTATACTAATTTTAAAGCTGTGTTTTGATACACAATCTGAGATAATTTCTCTAACAGCGGGATGTTTATTTAAGAAATTAGGTATTAAGTATGCTAATTGGTGATGCCCATAATTTGTCCTTGACCAAGGTATTCTATAGGAGCCGTGTCGAACATTGTATCGTGTATTACTAGGAAGAAGTGCGTCAAAAAAAAAAAAACGGGTGGGGTCATTGATTATTTTGTTATAGATATACATTGAAATTTTAATTAGGAATAGCTGACTAATGGTAAGAAAACTGTATTTAAAAATATTTGTGCTGTGTGATCAGTATGCTGAAGCTTTTCTATGCAACGTATCGCTTTTGTTTTGCAAAAGAAACAACCTAATGTTTGTTTTAGTTGTTGAACCCCAAACTAATAAACAGTAATGGAGATGAGAGTACACTAAAGTATAGTACAACTGACGTTTTAACCAGCATGGAACCAGCAATCTAATTTTGTATAAAATACCAATAGATCTTGAGATGCTTGCATGCATTTTATTTATATGAGGTGTCCAGCTTAGAATTTCTTAAAAAAGAACTCCTAAAAATTTATAAACGTTGACACGCTCGATCACAAAGTCTTGGAATTTCAAAAGAATTTCACAATCGTCAGGTTTACTTCGTGGTTTAAAAATGACATATTTTGCTTTCGTAACGTTTAACTGAAGTTGATTAGAGTCAAGCCAATCCGACGACGACGACGACGACGATTGGAACGAGAAAGACCATTTTTGATGCTCCTCCTGTAAGTTTGAATTTTTCCGATTTTCGCTAATTTTCTCGTTATGGAGGCTCCTATTGCAAAGGACGCGTCAGCCAGTGCTCCCCGAAAAGATCAATGTGCATCATGTGCAGCTCGTTTCTACCCAAAGCAGCAATACCTTGTCTGTTCCGCTTTGTGCGATAGAAAATTCCACTGCAGATGCTTAAACATCGGCCTCGAGGAATACAATATCTTCATGAAATCAGGAACCAGCACCTTCAAATGCACGGGTTGTACCCGGCGTCACAGTAAGTCACCAAAAGACCAGGTTGACCAACCAGATACGCCAAACGACAACTTGACGAATGCTTCCACGGGTGAGCCAGCGGCAGCACAGGATGACCTTTACGTCCCTGCCGGTTTGCTGCGCGTGATCGACAGTATGACAAGAAAAATGAATATCCTAACCGTCGAGTTCAAATGCCTCAGAGCTGAAAACCAACACCTTCGCTCCGAAGTGCAGCAACTCCGGAAGAACGTGGTGGATCGTCTCCTAATCCCGTCTTCACCGCCTCAACTTTATGCTACTACTGCCACCCCGACATCCCGTGTGGCTTCAGCGGCAAGCAAGGCTTCGTTTGCACCACCCGCCCTTGCACACCCGAACAACTGGCCTTCTCTTCCACGTTCGAACTTCACACCTCTCGAGGAACCTGTCCTTCTTCCACCACCATCAGGTTCTCGTGGTGGGGCCGTGAGCTTGACGAATGACGGCTTCACAGAGGTCAAGCTTCGACGACGTGCCAAGCCTTCTACTGGCACTGCTAAATCAGACACTGTGCAGGCTGTTGCTAGGCCCCAGCGCCGAATGGCACTTTTTGTATCTCGACTTCGACCGGATACGTCGGTTGCCGATGTCCAGGCGCTTGTCGAGCCGTTCCTAGACGGGAAGTCAATTGTCTGTTCCAAAATGGTAACTCGATTTCCCTCGTATTCTTCCTTTCATTTGTCTTGTGACCAGGCCGTGTTTGACGCCATTAACAAATCGGAAGTTTGGCCGGAGGGCAGCATTTTTCACCAGTTCTTTGGCCAACTTGACCATGCTCGTACGTATCCCCTCGAAACGACATCAGATGTAAATGTCGGAAGTGCTTAGCATTTTTTATCAAAATGTTCGAGGACTGCGTACAAAGGCTGATGAGTTTATGTCTAATCTTATTACTGCCGACTTTGACGTTATTTGTTTATCGGAAACGTGGCTCTGCGATGGCGTTCCAAATTCGAATTACTTCACACCTAACTACAATGTCTACCACCGCGGCAGAGACTACATAAGCACGGGGCAAAAGCTAGGTGGTGGCGTATTGATTGCGCTTCACTCTTCGCTTGAGTCACATCGAAGGTTCGACCTAGAATCGTATTCTGAATGCTTATGGGTAGAAATTAAAACTGCCGATGGCTTTAATTGCCTTATTGGGAACTACGTACTATTTTTCCATCATTATGCGATCCTTCAATTTTTATCGAACATCTTGAAACGCTGGAACAACAAGTAAACTTCAATAGGTACAGAGTTCAAATGTACGGGGATTTTAACCTTCCGGAAATAGATTGGTCATTGGACGTTATAAACGGTGGCAACTTAATCACGTCAAATAAGGCAGTTGGGTATTCATTTTTGTGGGCTTAATCAGCTAAACAGTTTCGAAAACTCCGCTGGCAATGTTCTTGACTTACTGTTACCAAATATTCCCATCGAATCATTCAGTACTGTTTCGATCCCTCTAATACAAATGGATGTATATCATCCACCTCTCAATGTTCAAATACGGCTGCCAAGAAAGTTGCAAGCACTGAACAGACCCTCCGCCTACTGTTACCGCAAAGGAGATTATTTGGAATGTATAAATACCTTCATAATTATAACTGGAGCGCTGTTCTTGCAATGGATGACACTAATCTCGCAACAGAAGCGTTTACGTCAGTTGTGCAAGACGCGATTAGCATTTTTGTTCAAAACGCAATTCTCAGGTTTCTAATTACCCGGATTGGGTTTCCAACTGATTTAAAAATGTACCTTAAGAAAAAAGATCATTTCATAGAATTTTCAAAAAAACAAGCTCTAACGTCTGGTACACTCAATTTAGTATTTATCTTTCTCTCGTCAAAAAATTGTACTCGCGCGATAAACAGTTACATCTTGATGATGTCGAGCGCAGTCTGAACCGCCACCCCGAAAGTTTCTGGAAGTTTGCAAAGGAGCACACTCGTAACAATGCACATGCAATTTCACTGCGGGATTGTTCTACTGGAAACACTAAGTATTTTTCGTCCCCACCAGAGGTGGCAGACCGTTTTGCAGACTATTTTAGTCAATGCTACACAGTTGGTCAGCCAACTATTCAGCCTATTGACATGAAAGTAAACTGCCAGGATGTTTTATCGGGCTTCAGAGTAGATGCGGATGAAATTGAGGAAGGTATCAGAAACCTTAAACCGAAGTTATCTACTGGAGTAGATTGTATTCCGAGCTTTATATTCAAAGGTTGTGGTGACTTGTTCGCACCGATTTTAAAACACATTTTCAACTTGTCACTTCGCTCTGGTTCGTTCCCATCGTTATGGAAGAAAGCGGTTGTCGTGCCAATATTAAAGGGGGGCGATTCATCGGTTGTCAGTAATTATAGGCCTGTTTCTTTATTGTGCAGGTTTTCTAATGTGTTTGAGAAAGTTATTCATAAACAAATAACTCATTACTTTCATCAAAAATTAACGACTTCACAGCACGGGTTCATTACGGGACGGTCAGAACTTGAAACCAACTTGTGCTCCTTTTTACATTTCGCTGCACCAATCATTACGAACAAGGGACAGGTAGATGCTATTTATTTTGATATGTCTAAAGCATTCGATAACGTTGATCATGAGTTAGTGCTCCACAAACTATCGTTATACGGTTGTTGTTCTGAACTACTTCGCTGGTTTCTAAGCTACTTGTCATGTCGTACGAATCATGTTCGAATTTCTAGTGTCCCTTCTAAACTATTTTACTCAACTTCCGGTGTCCCCCAGGGGTCTATTCTGGGGCCTCTTCTGTTTCTGATATTTGTTAATGATATAGCCTCATAAGTGTAAAAAAAGCTAAGCTCCTACTCTTTGCGAATGATATTAAGATTTTTATGCGCGTTGCTACTCCTCTTGATTGTAGTGCTCTTCAGCACGAAGTGAATAACATACTGCAATGGTCTTTGGCGAATAATTTGCTCCTAAATCCTACCAAAACTAAGGTTCTTTCTTTGAGCAGACGACACACTGATATGCATTTTACTTACTCTTTGGGAGGAACTCCAATCGAACGCGTGACTGTGATGAAAGATCTTGGTGTATGCCTTGATAGCGCGTTGTCATTCAATGCTCATGTTTCTTTTATTGTTGGCCGTGCGATGAAAACTCTTGGTATCATATCTCGTATAACTCAAAAGTTCAGACGCCCTGCTTGTATGATTCGTTTATTCTGTGCTTTAGTTCGTTCACGGCTTGAATTTGCCTCTGTTGTTTGGAATTCTCTAACAAGTACACAGTCTTTAAGTATTGAATCAGTGCAAAAAAGAATGATACGCATTTTGTATGATAGACACTTTCAGCGTCGCTTTTATTATGATTGTGAATTTCTTCTTAAGAGCCTTTTACTTAAGTCTTTGTCAAATAGAAGATTCGAGCGTGATCTGATTTTTTTTGCACAGGGTGGTAAATGGTTGGACTGATGCTAATCAACTTCTGAATTCTGTCGATTTTCATGTTCCCTGTCGCGTTACCAGAAATTTTACTGTCTTTTATATTCAATTCATGTCTAAACTCTCACCACTGTCCCGTATGCAAATTTCATTTAATACAATCGCATCCTATACTTTGGACATCTTCACAGATATCCCAGTTTTTCGCCGGAACTTGGCAGGTCTAGTTGAAAGTTGAAACTCTATTACATTTTGTGTGAAGTGTGCGACCTATTTGTAGTCATGCTAATTTGTACATTGAAGCTGTGCGTGTGCTGTGTTTCTTCTTTTTGTCTTGTGTGCGCCAATGTGAAGACCCGCGTGGTTGTTTTGGGCACATTAAATAAACAAATTATTATTATTATTATTATTATTATTATTATTAAAACTCGTTGAGCCACGTGTTAGCAGTAACTTCTAGATCACGTAAAGATGGACCAGAAAAAGATAAGCATGTATCGTCGGCATACAAAACTATTTCAGGAGTGTTTGGTATACGTACAATATCATTAATATAAATAATAAAAAACAGAGGACCCTAAAATAGACCCCTGTGGAACCCCATGCGAAATTTGTTCTGGCTTGGACAGGTATCCATTAAAACACGTATATTGTGACCGACAAGATAAGTAACTACGTACCAAATCTAAGCAACACCTCGAATTCCATAAAACGGTAGTTTATAATACAATATATCATGTTTAATGGAATCGAACGCTTTTCTAAAGTCTAGAAATATTCCAGTGGTAAATAGTTTATTTTAAATTATAATTAATTTTCTTTGATATTAAGTAGCGCCATTTCTGTTGACTTTTTTTTTGAAAACCGTATGCTGCATTACACAAAAAATCTCTATCATTCAAAAACTTACTGAAGCGTTTTTTATCAGATGTTCTAATACTTTTGAAAACAAAGGAAGTACAGATATGGGCCTATAGTTAATTAATATTGTCAAAAGAACCTCCTTTGTGCAAAACAGCAACTCTTGCAATTTTCATGCCATATGGAAAAGTACCAGTTGCTAATGAAATATTACATATATGCTGCAGAAGAGAACACAAAAGATCAGCGACAGCTATGATTGGTATGGCCTTGATACCATCTGCTCCGGCTGCTGTATTTATATTTAAATATGTAAGGATTAGGTATATCTTTTGTTCATCAGTTGGGGACAGGAAAATAGAGTCTTTGACTGCAGATGAAATATAATTGTCTAGGCTATCTTTTGACCCACGTGGTTGCAGTGACGAACCCGCACTTATAAAATATGAATTAAATTTGTCCGCCAAAAAGGCATCACTGTGCTGAATACCATCAAACGTTAGTTTATCAAGGTATCTTACTTTTTGGATTTCCAAATAGGCTTTTGACTGTACTCCAAAGTTTCCTAGGTTCATTCGATACAGCTGCAAACTTGTTTTTATGGTATTCTTCTCTTGCTTTCTTAAGGTCTTTACTCAACTTGTTTCTTTTTTGTTTATATTCCAGTAATATTGCTTGGTCCCTTAGACGGATAAACTTGTCGTATAGTTTGTTACGTTTGTTAATTCTTTTATACAATTCTCGTGTAACCCACGGTTTCCTGGATTTTTCGAATTTTATTATCGGTCGTAGAGGAAATGCTTCATTGTAAATGTGCTTTATCCTTCTGCAAAAAAAAACTTCATAACTCAAATTTAGGTCTTTTTCATTATAGACGTCATCCCAACTCGTACCTTCAATCATGTCACGGAAAGCAGCGACGGCATTTATACCAAAATTTCGTCGTAATACAGGAGGATCACGATAACGACAATTTCGCTTCTTAATTTGTGGTAAAAAACAGTATATTGGCAAATGACCACTTAAATCGAACGTAAGAATACCCGCAATAACATCATTTGGATCATGGCTAGTAACACACAGATCGATTAGTGTTTCACTTTCCGACGTTACTCACGTGGGTGAATGAATAACGTTTGAGCAACCAAAAGATTCAACAACGTCAAGGAAACGCCAACAGGAACGACTTGATATTAGCAAATCGATATTAAAGTCACCAATTATAACAAATGGTAAATTGAGAGATGACATGTATTCTAGAATTTCATTTACGTATTTAAGAAACTCATCGATATCGCCCGACGGGGGACGATAAACTGAAGCAATCAGTGACCCAAGGCAATTTACAACAATGGACTCATAATGGTCATTAGCATGTGTAAACTCAGACAGGAATAAATAGTCAATGTTATCGTTAAAATAAAGTGAAGTACCCCCTCCTCAACGGTCTTTTCTGTAAACACCTTCAGACTTATATCCTGAAAAATTAACGACATCATCTTAATTTGAAAACCACGTTTTAGTAAATGCCAGTAGATGAAATCTGTGATCTAACGAACATAAAGCTGTTTCGGCAGTTTGATACTTTAGACCCATGTTACGGATAAAAAACAAAACAGAACGCGGGATGGCCAAAAAACATGCTTTTCGTGTAAGGCTCGTCAAATTATGAGGCGCTGGAGAAATGCAGCCTTCTGCGTTAAGTCCTTATTTCGAACTCTTTTTGTTCGCCTTCCGCCCATTGAAAAGCATGCGGGAAGGGCCTTAGAACGCACCTGGTATCGCTGCGCCGCAGCGTTCTTCCGCAACATAAAGTTCGTCTGCGTTCCTCGCCGTCACCATGGCAACGAACGCCGAATGAATGGAAGCACGCAAGGTACCGCCGCGTGAAGCCAGCAACAGCTGACGCCATTTTACGAACGCCGTCTGCTAGCCAAAGCCGAACGCGGTATGTCAGATCAACTGCCTCCACCGGTGCTCGATCACCGACGGCGATCGAGCACCGGCGGAGGCGGTTGAAACGGAGGCGGTCAAACTGCCGCTGTTTCTACGTCGAGACATTTATTTTGTAAGCTTCTTATGTTTACATGAAAAATTGACATCCTATCACATTCACGCAAAAAAGGACCCTGCACAAAAATATTAAAAGATGTGTTGTCATGATAATCAGTTACATTTGGTTCTGCCATCGTAAAAGAAAAGAAGAAAAAATATAAATATGCAAAGCATTTACCGTGCTCTGATTCAGCAGATCTTATCTAGATCAGCTTCACACTGGATACTGATTGCGCGCTCTCCTGGTGCCATCTGACCATTTTTTTGCCAGGCAAACTGGTAGTGTTTTTGTTCGGCTTTAACCCTCATCTTCCAAAGTAACTTCTTGTTTTGCGGTGTCAGATTGTCAAGCAGATACACGTTGGAATCTACGTTCTTAAGTAATCCCTTCTTTGCCATCCACTGGTCACGCGTAATACGGGACACGAAGCGAATGAGCACAGCCGGAGTTTTACCTGGTTTAGGAGATAGCCTATGAAGACCTTCAACTTCGTTTTGGGACAGTTCCGGTAGTTGTAGTTCAGTTGCTAGCTCGTTTATTTTCCTAAGTAGGTTTTCATTAGCGCTTTGTGGCAGTCCGTGTATTTCTAGGTTTTGTCGCCTACTGTATTGCTCCAGGCTGTTGACCTGTTGTTTTAATTTTTGCACCTCCTGGCTGGCGTTGTCAGCCTCCATTTTTTCTACTTTTTTCTTCAGCGTTACAATCTCAGCGGATTGGCGCTTCATCTCTTTGAGCACCTCGTCATATTGTTCAGACATATGCTGAACGGATGCCTCCAGCCTGTTGACAGTTTCTTTGACCAACATCAGTTCATCGACTTTGCACCTGATTACCGGTAGTTCTGCCAGTTTCTTATTGATGTCTGCAAGTGCTTTCTTAAAACCAGCTTCTTGCTCAGGTTTCTAACTTACGGCTCCCTCAGCCCCTCAAGATTTCGAAGTTTCGCAAGTTTGGCATTTCCATTTACTTCATCTCTTTTGGCCTTGTAGGCTGTTTTAGAAACGTTAGAACATGCACCCAGATAATAACTGTAACCGCATTTAGAGCATGTTAGGAACGCTCCATTATCAGGGAGTGACTTGCTACATACCAAGCACAAATCAGATTCAGGCATTTGAGGGCAAAAAGGAGTAGCACAGCACTTAGATAGCAATAGTAGCAACAGTAGCAACAGCGGCGGCGGCGAATGCCCAGTAATTCCTGAACACAATTAGAGCGTAATTGTACCAACCTGTGAATTTTGAAGATAGTAGTTAATACTGGGCTGCTGTCACAGCCGCCACCGCCACTGAGCAAGTAAGTGGCTTGAAGCTAGCTGAGCTTGTTCTTTTAAGGGCGCTGGATGACGTATTCCAGGCGAAGGCTTGGTCCAATCCCTTGAGCGACCTTGGTTGATGTCTTCGGAACGTTGATAGTGAGCGACGGCTCCAGCGGAATCTGTGAATTTTGAAGATAGTAGTTAATACGGGGCTGCTGTCACTGCCGCCACCGCCGCTAAGCAAGTAAGTGGCTTGAAGCTAGCTGAGCTTGTACTTTTAAGGGCGCTGGATGACGTATTCCAGGCGAAGGCTTGGTCCAATCACTTGGGCGACCTTGGTGGATGTCTTGGGAACGTTGATAGTGAGCGACGGCTCCAGCGGAATCTGTGAATTTTGAAGATAGTAGTTAATGCTGGGCAGCTGTCACTGCCGCCACCGCCGCTGAGCAAGTAAGTGATGAAAACTAAATGCGTGCAAGCCACCTTTGAAGCCTTTGAAACAGAGAACAACCAACCACACACTTTCTCGATGCACGTGGTAAGGTCTATTTATTTTTGGGCAGCCAGCATCAAAACATCAATAATTTGTTGTTTTTTTTTTGTCTGGCTTTATTTATGGTTGAGGGCTCGGGGGGCCCTTACGAGAACTTCAGCGACCCCAAGGTGTCCGCGGGCCCCCATTTAAGCACAACTGCCGGAAAGAATCGAGCATACAGTGGAGGCGTCAAATATGTTATGTTGGTCCATTCACACGATGACGGAACCGTGCCTCTTTATAGCGTGCCGTATATTCGCTTAAATCCCAATTGACTCTAATCATGCCTCGTCCGTTTTGTCTCTGTTACAGTCTCACCAGCCTGGATCCGAGTTTACGCAGGGCTCCACCAAAATCACATACAAGGCAACAGATGGAAGCCGCAACACTGAGCGCTGCGTTTTCAAAGTCGTCGTGTCGAACTAGGATGCGTCTGTTTTCTTCTATATTGAAAGTGTTCTTAAACGTGTGCTTTCTCTGTCTAATTTAATTGAGAACGGTCCATCATTCCTGATACCCTGCGAAGCTGGAGTGAACACCTCTTAGATATATGTGCGCGCCAACGCCCTTATATGCACGCCCACCCCCATACGCCTTGCGGATCCTCAAAAGAAATAGATGATAATGATGATGATGATGACGACGACGACGATGATCATGACGACAATGATGGTGTTGATGACGATTATGTAAGCTGATGGGGATGATTACGGGGATGCTGATGATAACAAGGTCGTAGAGTGCTTGGTTCTCTACGTCACCTGCCGGAGGCCAGCGCGGGCCGCGGATTGGACGCGAACGCTGCGTCATCGTACGGATTGATCGGCGCCCTCGCTGTTTGGACACGAGTCCTCGCCGAACGCTGACGCAGCATTCGCGACCAGTCTGTGCCCCGCGCCGACTTCCGGTGGGTGACGTAGTAAGTTCGAAACAACGGACGCTTTGGAGACTTTTAGTATACCGTTTCCTAGAGCTACGCTTGACTAGCGGGAGCTCGTGCCGTCACTTAGAAGCGTGGATAGAGCACGCGCGCGCTGGGCCCGCTCTCCGGAGCGTGATCGGTCTACTAAAACTCTATTATCTCGGAGGCTTCGCTGAAGAACGACCTACGAATGACCCCCACTACGATCCCCACCTCTGAGAGAACAGAATCTCAATGCTAGTAACATTGGGCGCGTTCAATAGCGGCACCGGAGTCAAGGAGTTACTGACTCCTTCCACTGGACGGCCAAAAATCACTTCCGGTGCGCATTTACTCCGGGGCTTCGGAGTCAAGCTCCGAAGCATCGAGTCCGGAGACGGTGCACGTAGAGTCAAAGGAGCTAAAGATGACGTCATTTCCTGACTGGTGACGATTTCCGGCGAGAAAATCCGAAGAGCTCTGGCTCGAGTCACTCCGTTCGGAGGCAAGAGAGGCGCTACTGAACGCGCCCATTGACATAACACCGTAAACAATGCGAACAGTAGATCGTGCGAAGAGCAAATGTAAAACACTTTAGCTTGGACTTCCTCTCTGGTGATACTCGTATGCGACAAGATCTACTAAAGCCCCTTGATAAAAGCGTTTTTTACGAGTACCGCCAACCATTGTTGTGGAAACGCGCGAGACACGTGCCACGAGAGGGAAAACCGCCGCCATTCGCTTCCAAGGAGAACAACTTTATTAAAAGCCAAAAACTACGGCCTTGTGAAAAGGAGCGCTTGCTCCGCCAGGGCCCATTGGAGGTCCGCCGAGTCCGAGCTGAGCCAAGCATTCCAGGAGGGAGGGGATGGGTACGGGAAGTAGGGAGAGTTGAGCGCAGTGTTACAGGCGTAGAGTATGTGCTCTGTGTCAGCCCTGACGTCTGGGCAAAGGCCGCTCATTTCAGTGCTGCGCCGCCATTTGCTTCGAAGGGCCGCTCGAGACGCGGGCCTCGTGCACTCACGCATTTGAGGCTACTTGCAAGATAAACGCAAACACATCGAGGGGCTTTAAAATCTGCAGGGTCTCCAACAGAATGTACAAGGTTTTCTTTTCACTGAAAAAGTGAGTACGTATCGCCGAACGCTCATTCTCCGCCCAAATGTAGCGCTAGCAATCCGAACCAGACGCCAAAGTTTTGGCACTAATAGCCATTATCTTATTTAAAAAGTTTAAGTTATATCCAGACATTTTAATGGAAACTTCAGCCCATTTTCGCTCGTTTTCGGTAACTGGCGCTATAGAGCTCTATGGCGCCAGTCGTTTTGAAGTATGGATTTTTTCGATAAGCACCTAAGCAATAAAAAATATTCCCAGCATGTTGATTTTTTTTCATTAATGTCATACCTGCGAAGGTATTTGAACAGCTCAAACGATTAATCTCTTAGTCAAAAGTAAACGCTCATGCCATAACTATTACAAAGCCGATAAAACAAGCCGCTCCACTGCGGTTCCAAGCCATATGTTTGCTTCCCCGCAAAGCACGTCGTAGAAGGACGCGAAGCAGTCGTGTCCTTCGCGGCTCAGCTGGAATCGATGCTTCACGGGCATAGAAATCGCTTTTATACCAAAATGAATGCAGTCAAACTGAGATTTGTTACACGCGCTGTGTACGGATCTACGCCGTGGTGAGCTCGAAAACTTTTAGCGCTCATCCCAGCGCGCCACTTAAGGCCCGTTCACACGATGCATTTTTCTCGCGCATCTAGTGTCGCGAAATGTAGTTTCGCGAAATGGTTCTGAACCATTTCGCGAAATGGTTCAGAACCGTATGAATGAGTCCGAAAAGGTTCGAAATGGTTCTGAACCGTCTGAACGAGTCCGAAAAGGACGCGCGCATCTAAAAAAAGTTTCGCGCACACCTCGCTTCTGGAGCGAGCTTTTGCTGAAACTTTGCCGAGTCCTGTCAATCACTCTGAGGGCGCCGCCAATGGCCGCTCAGAAACGCTCTCACGTGGCCTTTGAGGGGGGAGCGAGCTGTTTGAGAAGACCACTTCACTGCCGGTGTTGTAGCCGAGCCAAATCCGAAAAAAACCGAAACCACGAACGATGGATACTGCCGGCGCTTCCGCAAGCACGTCAAGCACCACTGAAGGAAAAGTGAGTAGCATATCGGGAAAAAATCCAGCGATGGACGAACACAATTAGCGGAAGTTGGCGAGATTAGAATAGTGCTCATAGCGTTGTTGTCGCGACGATACCGCTGGATAAGAGACCATCGAGTAATCTGAAACCAAGTTTGCTTTGTTTACAAGCGAACGTGAAACCATGTGCGCTCTCTGAAACAGTTGGCACAGTAAACTCGGGGCAGACATGGGCGCCGAGAAGTAACCAGATTGGGCACGTAGCGTTTCTATGAATACCATGTGCATTCTTTGGCAATGAATTGGCTACGTACGGGCTCGGCGCCGGCAGATGTCCTGCACGTACAGGTTGCCGCCTCAATCGGCTTTGCGCACATGCGAGATCGCTCCAAGTAGTGCAGTATGTGAGAAAAAAAAATTAAAGTGAATTGACTGCATAAAATGCGCAAAGCAGGTCCCCAGATAAATAGCGATCTGATTCAGAGCGCCACATTATGGTCAACACCGAAACTATTTTCGCGAGTCTAAACGTCATCGTTGTTGCACGTGAAGCGGTACGTGTGAACGAGCACATTTCGCGAAACTTGAGTGATTCGTAACTGTTGCGCGCCTAAAAGATGCATCGTGTGAACAGACCTTTAGAGGACAGTTTCCCCAGGAACCGTTGTATATTTAAACAACAAAATAAGGGACCTCTTTTTTATTTAATTTTTATTTCACCTACCATCTACCTTTAATTCTAAATTTCACGCTCTAAATATACGTACTTTCCTTCATTTATACTTCAAAACTGTTAAGTTCTTCCCGCAGAGCGCAATTGCTCTTGAGCCCAGTAGAGGTGGCGCTGCTGGCACTGCTCCGGAACTTCGCTGTTTCTAACGGCTTCGTTTGCTTCTTTGACACGATTAGCGGTAAAAACATCAATATAACCGAGATGTTCTGCATGCTTGGACTGGGACTGGGAGACGGATTTATAGGCTGCCTTCTCTGCCGCTGAAGCGCTATCAACTCAACAACGTTTATTAAACAACGCGCCCGATGTGCTCGAAAAACGAAACCAAAAGAAGATGAGGCGGGAGGGCGGCAATCTCCTCCCGCCTGCCTAAAGAAGGGGGAAAACGTCTTGTTCCTCCCGTCTTCTCGCGTATGTTTGGGGACGAGTCTGTTCTCCCGGGTATGGGCGGTTTCGGATGCACTTACCCCCGCTTTCCTCGATCGCCCCTTTACGGTTCGGATACCGTTGTTTTCAAATAGCCAATTATTCCACCCAGGTGTCGGCGGTTTTGCGCAAACGGCGTGGTCGCTGAGCCCATGGGTTTCACGCCGTCGCGTAGACCTTTGCATCGCTTATCACCCCGGCGAAAAATGCTGAGTCACTGTGCTGTGTACGCATGCGCTGCGCCCGATATATCGCACAACAGATCAACAGCGCATGCTCAGAAGGCGCTCCACAGCCCAGCAGACAAAGATGGCAGCGCGCAATAGGCGATTTTTGCAAAGATGTATAGCCACGGCCGCTCGATCTCCTCCCATCCCGTAACCGCGGCGCGTCGTTGGAAGCGTGCCAAAAGGCTCTTCCCCTCTTGTAAAAGAAAAAGTGGACGTAACGAGCAAACGAACGGAGCGAAACGGTCTCACGAAACCAGTTCAGTCAAGTCCAGTTCACTCTAACCAACAAACGCTGAAACAAAAGACGGCGGCATGCACCAAAACAATAAATGCTAACGTGTTTAAAAAAAAAACTGCAATGAAACTATGGTGCTTGGTACGAGTCTCAGACTGGTGTGCATACCGCGTCCTAGAAAAATATCTCTTAATTTTCGCCCGATGACATCATAGCAGTGTCATGTCGTTGCCAGCCGCGATCCTTGTGGTGTCACAGCGTCGGTGGTGGATGCGGCAAACAGCTGCTCTGCTACAGGTCGCTCTCCAGCTTGTCATACCGCGGAGAGTTCAGCAGCCACGAGTTGGGACTTCTCGACGACAGCGACAATCGCACTCGCTCGCACCTTTTGCAGTAACTTCTAGCAGCGTCCAGCAGGATCGCGACATCCCACAACATCACACGCCGTCTTCAATGACGTCACTTGTTGGCACTTCGGGATAACTTTCGATGTATGGGTGGGTAGGCTAAACGCACCGGTCCAAGAGGCAGCAGTGAAACGGGAGGAAGAAGCGATTCGAGTAGACTGATGAGTAACAATAGACAGCGTAGCAACTCAAATTGGGTTATTTCATAGTCTAGGTTCATGACCGTCTTTTAGTTTTCGAAAAGTGTGCTCACGGTCGGTGTTCAGACAGCTGACCGAGGAACACAAAACGAATCAAATGGGCCTGTTCATGCAACATCTCTTTCGGTATGCCAAGGAAGGAGATGACAAGCTCAACAAGATTGTTACCGGGGATGAATCCTGGGTTCATCACTAGCAACCCGAAACTAAGCGTGCTTGAATGCAATGGAGGCCTCCTTCACCTTCAGCAAAAAAAAATTAAGGTCATTCCCTCAGCTGGCAAGGCTATGCTTACAGTGTTGAGATTCTCACAGAGTGTTGCTGCTCATTTTCTGAAACGAGGTGAAACAATACTGAGTCATACCGTGAATTTCTGTTAAGGCTTCGGGCAGCTATTCGCAGAAAAACGTCCAGGGCTATTGACTGCAGGAATATTGCGCCATCACGACAACGCCAGGCCTCATGCAATTCGATTAACCAAGAATACAATTGATAAATTTGGGTGGCAACTTCTTGAACATCCGCCTTAATAGCCCTGACTTGGCCCCAAGCGACTATCACTTGTTTAGTATGGTAAAATCTCTCCTTGGCGGCAAAGGTTTCTCGACATATGAAGATGCAGAATGTGAGGTACGCACGTGACTGAGAAGCAGGCCAGTGCAAAAGACAAGAAGAAGCTAAAGATCGAGTTTTTTTAACAGAATAATCTGGAAATTCGGGTACATTCATCTGCGTTCCCAACAACGGCTGCACTGTAGACAACGTTCACATTGACTGCCAAACCAAAAAATAGATCTCGATGTCTCTAACTTCTATATTCCACAAACATAGTTGTTGAACCGCCGGCGGCTTTTGTCTGTCAACAGCGCCGCTCCATCAAGAATACTTATCAGGACTGGAATTAAAAAGAAAATTGCGAGTTCGAAGACGTATTTGATCGCGTTCATCAAATGTAGTAGTTGTTAGCGGGCGCAACACCGAAACATAGCTCGACAAAAATAAGCGTACAATAAAATAATGTGTCTCTAACATAGAAAAACATAAACAACTTGGAAAGTTCTTTATGAAAAAATTTCCTGAGATAATTTCCAATAGACCTGTGATCAAAATGTTTGATACGGTAAAGATTCAAGTTAACAAGCCACAAAGGTCATAGAAAAGGAACCATAATGCATTGCCGACAATACGAAAGGGGACAACTATATTAAGTAAATCAATGACTAAATAAGCAAAAAGTGGATAGATTAACAATATTTGTTTCACCTACAAATAAAATAAGTAACTGTAAACACCTGCCAAACTATCGAGAGCCATTTCACCGACGAATATTCGCAAAGTATTGTCGACCGTATTTATCAAACGGTGTAATTTTACTTTCTGTTTGTGTACGAGAGAAATAAAGGCTATACGAACAATATATCCGTACACGACCATAATTCTTGCAATTAAAAAAAATTTAGGTCGTCACATTTTGTATGCCATTCCTGCAAGTGCACTCAGCGCTGGAGACCTATCGCAAGAGCACGGAACATGCCGAAACCTTTGCGCCAACGTACCCAAACACGATTTTCTTTACAGCAACCGTGTTCTTCAAGAGTTTGTCTGGCTACAGCGTGTATGAATGCGCTTCGCCGGGGCACCGGTCTGTCAACCACGGGCGCGATATTCCAGGGATCGAAGATCATACGTTGTGCAAGACGCCAGAATCTCAATGGCGAAATCCAGACGCAGCACTTCCAAAGACGCGCATAATAGGGTATATTAGCGAACGTCTACCGTCTTTACGAGTGTACGGATTTTCGTTGAATGTGTGCTGGCAGACGGCATCAACAAAGTTTGTGCCGCGCCCCTGAGACAATTGTTTTACGCGACAATAATTAGATAAATGCACACCGGAGGTCATTCACAATGAAACAAATGAATGCAGATCATTAATATATAGATCTTTCAACAACAAAAAAGGGGGTCCTGGCCGGTTCCATTTCAATGTTCTTGCGTATGGCGCGTGGTTTGCTCGCATTCTGAAGCGACGAACGTGCTCGTGCTGGGCTGAGGAGATCGCTCGCTGGGCTGAGCAGATCGCTCGCTGGGCTGAGGAGATCGCTCGCTGGGCTGGCGAGATCGCTCGCTGGGCTGACGAGATCGCTCGCTGGGCTGAGGAGATCGCTCGCTGGGCTGACGAGATCGCTCGCTGGGCTGACGAGATCGCTCGCTGGGCTGAGGAGATCGCCCGCTGGGCTGAGGAGATCGCTCGCTGGGCTGAGGAGATCGCTCGCTAGGCTGACGAGATCGCTCGCTGGGCTGAGGAGATCGCTCGCTGGGCTGACGAGATCGCTCGCTGGGCTGACGAGATCGCTCGCTGGGCTGACGAGATCGCTCGCTGGGCTGAGGAGATCGCTCACTAGGCTGACGAGATCGCTCGCTGGGCTGATGAGATCGCTCGCTGGGCTGATGAGATCGCTCGCTGGGCTGACGAGATCGCTCGCTGGGCTGAGGACTCGTAAATGTTGAAATGGTGTATAGTCACTGAGAAAATAAGAATGCCAGAGAGGAGCTTCAGTTGTCCCGTTCCCAGCTCGATGTTGCTACTTTTGACAGTGCTTCGGAGTCTCGTGAACCATGCACCGCGCGCGTGCGCAGCGAGCGCACGACGGAAGACACGGAGCGCGTGCTTCATGCCTTCTAAAGCAGCCACAGCACGGCGGAAGGCCGGGCGCGTTCGAAGCACACGCCCTGCTCTTCTCACACTTCCACGAACAGCGGATTGAATTAAAATACGGTGTGCCGAAGTTGCAGGTCAGGTGCGATATTCATGTTTTGTTTTATATATTAGATAATAGAACACTTTATATGCGCAAGGCGCACTCTCTGAATATTTCCAGAGTACCTCATTCCATAGCGTCTACTTGACTGGATGACTCGTGCAAGGAGTCCAATGAGCAAACATGTTGGACTAAATATATCAACCTGTGTTTATGGATAATGTAAGTAATAATCACAGTAGACGTTATACCCTTCTCTCATAGCAGCTACCTAGGTGCAATTAACCTTTTTTCATATAAAGGCTGCACATATTGGAGGGCTCATGAACTGGCTCTTGGGCGGCAGTCACCTGACTAGCTCCATGGGGACAAACAAGTTCAATGTACCTAAAGGGACTCTCGTCCGTGCAACTATGTGTTGTTGTTTCTTTTGTGCTGTGCGAGTGTTGTTTTATGGCCTCGACGGGTTCGCCCTGCTATGTCCTCTACATAACTGGTCAAGTGACCTAAAAATCTAACTTGTCTCCTCGTTACTAAACATAAAATTCAATCTCCCATCTGTAGATGAGAAATTTAGCCGGTGCAGTACAACCGCTAACCTGGGGTCTTTAACGTGCATCACGCAGTAGTGATACACGACCGCACGCCGGTACGATGCTCATCCAGATTGAAACGAGCTGGGGTGGGGATTTAACCCGGGATCCTGGGATCAGCGCAGCAGAACCCAGGGACCCTGGGCTCAACCCCCACCCCTGCCAGTTTCGATTTCCCATCTCCATCTCCATCCCATCTCCATCAACCATTGCTTCTCTCGAGATTAAGGGACTTGTTGGAGACAAACTTAGTTCGGTTCCAGTCGCAGTCCGGGATGGACGTAGGGAGTTTTCTCAACTTAACGGAATTATATCTGAACTCCACAGCTGTAGAATTTGAGGGAGGTAAATATGCTCAAAAGAAAGGGGTCTGTATCGGTTCGTCGTTGGCACCGGCGTTGTCCGAGATTTATTTGGCTTCGTTGGATTCGGCCTTGGGACAAGTTGTACAGTCATTCCCAGCAGGGTCAGTGATGATCAAGAGATACGTTGATGATATATTGATATGTTCGGTTGAGAAGGGGGCACTGCCTGAGATAAAAGATATCATAGAAAAAGCAGCGCCTGAGTTGACCTTTAGCAGTGAGGAGCCTGATCAAGGAGTATTGCAGTATTTGGATCTTAGGTTGAGCACGGTGGACGGGTTGTGCTGGGAATATGGAAAGCTGGCGGCAAAACCCTTGTTGCCCTACGAAAGTTGCCATTCAAAATTGGTTAAACGAGGAGTAGTGATGTCTCTGCTAGACTGAGTTTCAAATGAGTTTCAAATGAGTTTATTTCCACCTTGTAAAAATACAGATGGAGGGGCTGTGGAAAAAAAGCTGCGCTTAGCAGCTTGACAAGCCCACAGTCCCTGTATTAATGGCAACTAAGCAGCACTACGGTGGGAAGAATGAACATGCATAAAAAAGATACTGACAACGAAAACACAAAGGTATATAGGCATACAAAACAAAAATCATATTCCCATGGTTACAGACATTGCACGCAGTTCGCTGTACTTACAGGCGAATAAATCAAAATGCATACGCTGATAAGCGTTTAATAATGACGGAAGTGTATAACACAGGCATTCTTTTCTGTAGTTTAAACGAGGTGTAGGTACTATCCAATTCTCTCCATGTCTTGTAGTATAGTTCAGTTCTCTTATCTGTAGTTGTGCCAGATTACGTATATTATTTATATTTCTATGTGTTTCCAATTTATACCGTACACTTAATCTATATTTATATAGGTTGTATGCCGGGATCACTTGGGAACGATAAAAAAAGTTTGCACATGACGCTCTGTAGGGCGCGTTGTAAATATGTCGAAGACATTTATTTTGTACCAAATAAACACGTTGCAAGTTTGAAAATGTGGTTGTCCCCCACACTAATTGACAGTAATTCAAATGTGAAAAAAAGAGTGAATTATACAGAAGTAACTTGATTCTTGTGTGAAGAAGGTACCTAACACGACCTATTATTCCAGTTATTTGAGCTATTTTACCTACTAAATAGTTTATATGACTATCCCATGACATATTTGCGGAAAACACGACCCCGAGACATTTAAAGTGCTCCACAATTTCTATTGGACGGGAATTAAGGAAAATATTTCTATGCACTGGAATTGGCTTATTTTTCGGCCTAAATATCACTGCTTTTGTTTTTAATTCATTTATTTGCATGGAATTAGATTTTGACCAGTTCTCCAATGCTTTCATTGTGTGATTACATGTATCTACCAATTCATGAATATCAGTACCGGCAAAGAAAATACTAGTGTCATCAGCATAGATAATGAATTTGGCACTGGGGTTAATTTTTACAATATCATTAAGATAAATATTAAATAGCAGTGGCCCTAATATACTACCTTGTGGTACACCACAAGTCACGGATAGAGCCTTAGAACACATGTTGTTTATCTGAACAACCTGTTTTCGGTTTGATAAATAGGATTTCAAAAGTAATAAAGCCTGTCCACAAATACCATAGTAACAAAGTTTCCCCAGCAGAATATCATGACTCACTAAATCAAAGGCCTTGGAAAAATCCACAAATACACCAGCTACAATCGCTTTGTTTTCAAATTGTGTAAGAATATATTCTTTTTGTTCGAGTAACGCCAATTCCGTTGATTTGTTTTTACGAAAACCAAATTGTTGAGAAGTTAACAAGTTGCATTTATCTATAAAGTTTGAGAGCCTTGAATGCAAGAGTTTTTCAAATATCTTTGAAAAAACAGGTAAAATAGAAACTGGCCTATAATTTCCTAAATTGTTTCGATCACCCTTTTTAAAGAGAACCGTAACTCTCGCAACTTGCATATTCACTGGAAAAACTGCATCAACAAAACATAGATTAAAAATATGAGTAAGAATAGGCGCAATAATATCAGCTACGTGCTTCACGGGTCGTATCTGAAATCCAATGCTTTAAAAAAATCTTGCCAACATAAAGTACATGAAGCTGTTATAAGACAGTTAGAACGCATTAAGGATGCAGGGTATAAGAGTAACGTTGTGGAGGGGGTCGCAAGGAAGTGTGTGGCGAGACTCACGGGAGAGGTGAGTAAAGAAATGGAGAATCCTGATAGGGTAGTGTGCATTCCTTTTTTCCATAAATTTTCGCACAACTTGTTGGCGGTTGCTAGGAGATTCAGGATTAAGGTAGTCTTCACTTCCGACTTTAAGTTGAACAGGCTTACGCCGTTCGCGGGAGGGGCGCGGGGTTGTCAGAAACGGCACAGGGAAGCCGCCGTTGTTTGCCAAGTTGGTGTGGTTTACGATATTCCAATGGCCTGCGGGTTCACCTATGTGGGGCAGACGAAAAGGTGCTTGAATGAGAGACTGCTTGAACACATGAGGGCAGTTAAGAACAGGTCCCCAAATTCTGAGATCGCTAAACATGTTCTGGAGTGCAACAATTGTCTGCCGGATTGGGGGTCTACTGTTGTTTTGAGCAAAGAAAAAGATTGTGCAAAAAGAGTTTTGAAAGAGACAATTAGAATCACGACTGTAGGCAACTGTATCAGTCAGCCGTCAATCGCATTAGACGAAGCGACCCGAAAATTTTTGCTGTTGTAAATTTTTTTTTTTTTTTTTATGTGGGGCATGTATACGTGATACGAGATGCGAGTTTGACCTTGAAGCTTGTGTGAAAATGGTGTGAGCTGGGTCCGACCTTGGGGGTTGCAAAAATGGGGCTTTGTTTGCAATGCTGTGTATGAAGTGTTTTCGGAGGTTTGGATTGTTAGCAGACTAGACGAAGCGACCCAGAAATTTTAAGATGTTATCTCCTCTTTTTTTTTTTTTTTTTTTTTTTTAATGGGTTTGAATGTGTTCGGCTTTGTTTGAAATTCTGTGTACAAACTAAGTGCGATGGCTTGAAAAAGAAAGACGAGATGTACTATTGCTAAAAGTTCCAGTGGCGTGTGCAGTTCCGGAAGACGTGTGGGAGAGATGCTATATAAACGACTGTTCAAATAAAATTTAGTAGCTGCGTTTGAGACGTTTGTGTTTGTCCCCTTTTTTCGTCCGTCGTCTCCGGTTTTCAAAAATGTGTAACATCAACCAGCTCGCCTGCCTACTTACATTATCTTCAATCATCCTACCCGATGCAGGCATTGTTCCGCGTTCGTCGTTGTATCTGTCGTCTCTTCCGCCGTCGTCGGTGTTTGTGTTTGGCTTTTTAGTGGTCTGCAAGTTAGGTCATCGGGTTGCAGCATTGGAAGCGGACTTGATCTACCTGGGGTTCTGCATAAGAAGAAGGTTCGTCGACCAAGAGAATTTCAAGTTCATGTCCTCGCAGAGGGGCCATTGGAACTGCAAGGAGAAAGTGCTCAAGGCCTACCGGAACAGTCTCACAAGGGAACTCAAGGAACTGCTGCAGCTATGTGAGTCGTTCTGGATTGTACTGCGAGGAAACTTGTTCCATACTTCAAGCGAGTACGAATTTTGGAAGGGGAGTGTTGCACGGAAAAAGGAAGAATTATGGTCGGACAGCAGAAAAGATGCTTTAAGGAAAGAGGGGGTCAGGTCTTACAAAGGAAAGTCCCAGTTGAATAAGAATGGGCAGGAGGGAGTGGGTCCAGGGCAGTCCAACGTGGTAAACCCGATGAATGTGGTTATTTCGAGGCGTTCGGCTACATTGTTAGAAAAAGGTCCCAAGTTTTGTTTGAACGTAGAGCCGTCCAGATTGGATATTGTGTCGTGCATCCACAGCATAGCTGCGAAGGTTCCGATGGACGCGAGGCAGGGTTTCGTGGACCAATCAATTAAGGCTGTTGCAAGGTTGGTTGGTGTTGAGAATAGACCTGAAAAAAGAGATTTCAAGGCAGTTCGCGAGCTTAAGAAAGAGTTAGAAGTAGGTAAACTTTTGGTGATTCAGACTGACAAAACCGGGAAGTTTGCGATTTTGCCAGAGCCCGAGTTTCGAGAGAAATCAAGAGCAGCGATTGCGGGGTTGTTCCAACCTTGCCACGTTAATCTCAGACAGCTAAAAAAGAATGTGTTGGGAATTCTCAATGAGTGTGAGATGGCGAAAGTGGCAAAAAAGATTGGAGAGGTCACAAGGGACTCGTTTTCTATCAAATTCTTTCTCAAAGACCACAAGCCTATGTTGCCCCTTAGGGTTGTTGTCAACGAGAATGGAACTTGGCAAAAGGTTATGTCGACATTTCTCCAAAAGTGTCTGTCGACAATTGAGATGACCAGTCCTATCGGTCTCAGGAAGTCGGATGAGCTTGTAAGCTGTTTGACGCCTTTCCACCAGCAGAAGTGCGAAGTCATGTCACTAGATATTAAAGACTTGTATTACTCCCTCCATCAACCATTGCTTCTCTCGAGATTAAGGGACTTGTTGGAGACAAACTTAGTTCGGTTCCAGTCGCAGTCCGGGATGGACGTAGGGAGTTTTCTCAACTTAACGGAATTATATCTGAACTCCACAGCTGTAGAATTTGAGGGAGGTAAATATGCTCAAAAGAAAGGGGTCTGTATCGGTTCGTCGTTGGCACCGGCGTTGTCCGAGATTTATTTGGCTTCGTTGGATTCGGCCTTGGGACAAGTTGTACAGTCATTCCCAGCAGGGTCAGTGATGATCAAGAGATACGTTGATGATATATTGATATGTTCGGTTGAGAAGGGGGCACTGCCTGAGATAAAAGATATCATAGAAAAAGCAGCGCCTGAGTTGACCTTTAGCAGTGAGGAGCCTGATCAAGGAGTGTTGCAGTATTTGGATCTTAGGTTGAGCACGGTGGACGGGTTGTGCTGGGAATATGGAAAGCTGGCGGCAAAACCCTTGTTGCCCTACGAAAGTTGCCATTCAAAATTGGTTAAACGAGGAGTAGTGATGTCTCTGCTAGACAATGCTTTAAAAAAATCTTGCCAACATAAAGTACATGAAGCTGTTATAAGACAGTTAGAACGCATTAAGGATGCAGGGTATAAGAGTAACGTTGTGGAGGGGGTCGCAAGGAAGTGTGTGGCGAGACTCACGGGAGAGGTGAGTAAAGAAATGGAGAATCCTGATAGGGTAGTGTGCATTCCTTTTTTCCATAAATTTTCGCACAACTTGTTGGCGGTTGCTAGGAGATTCAGGATTAAGGTAGTCTTCACTTCCGACTTTAAGTTGAACAGGCTTACGCCGTTCGCGGGAGGGGCGCGGGGTTGTCAGAAACGGCACAGGGAAGCCGCCGTTGTTTGCCAAGTTGGTGTGGTTTACGATATTCCAATGGCCTGCGGGTTCACCTATGTGGGGCAGACGAAAAGGTGCTTGAATGAGAGACTGCTTGAACACATGAGGGCAGTTAAGAACAGGTCCCCAAATTCTGAGATCGCTAAACATGTTCTGGAGTGCAACAATTGTCTGCCGGATTGGGGGTCTACTGTTGTTTTGAGCAAAGAAAAAGATTGTGCAAAAAGAGTTTTGAAAGAGACAATTAGAATCACGACTGTAGGCAACTGTATCAGTCAGCCGTCAATCGCATTAGACGAAGCGACCCGAAAATTTTTGCTGTTGTAAATCTTTTTTTTTTTTTTTATGTGGGGCATGTATACGTGATACGAGATGCGAGTTTGACCTTGAAGCTTGTGTGAAAATGGTGTGAGATGGGTCCGACCTTGGGGGTTGCAAAAATGGGGCTTTGTTTGCAATGCTGTGTATGAAGTGTTTTCGGAGGTTTGGATTGTTAGCAGACTAGACGAAGCGACCCAGAAATTTTAAGATGTTATCTCCTCTTTTTTTTTTTTTTTTTAATGGGTTTGAATGTGTTCGGCTTTGTTTGAAATTCTGTGTACAAACTAAGTGCGATGGTTTGAAAAAGAAAGACGAGATGTACTATTGCTAAAAGTTCCAGTGGCGTGTGCAGTTCCGGAAGACGTGTGGGAGAGATGCTATATAAACGACTGTTCAAATAAAATTTAGTAGCTGCGTTTGAGACGTTTGTGTTTGTCCCCTTTTTTCGTCCGTCGTCTCCGGTTTTCAAAAAGGTGAAAAACCTTACGCAGAGCGCCTGCTAGCCCGCCACCACATGTGAAAAAACAAAACCGATATATAAACGTACGGACTATTCACACTACAGAAAGGACATAAAAAGTAAAAAAAAAAAAGAAGGGGGGAAACATGTATCACATTATGACGAGGATGCCACCTGCATCCCATACATTCTGGCAAGCTCTCGTGACTCTGGCCCGTTTGGTGGCAGTGGGCTGCGAACACTATGCCCGTGTCCCACTAGAGCGAGAGACAGAAACAAACGACAGCGACAAGCCTCAAACCAGAGTCTTTCGCGATTTGAGAGGCTTTGTAGAATAAAGTAGGCTATGCTCAAACACGAGCATCGTGCACGCGAAAGTATCTTTGGCAGCCTTGCAATCGCTCGTGCTTACTTCACGAGCACCGAACGACTAAACGCCTGCCAAAGGCACCATCACGGGCATGCTGCATGGGTTTGAGGCTTGTCGCTGTCTTTTGTTTCTGTCTGTCGCTCTAGTGGGACACGGGCATGAGCGTAATTGTCAGTTGTCAGTCAATGTTTCAACTACCTCGTTGCATCATCAATGGAAAGGTCAAATGAAAATCACGTTATCCAGAATGCACCGCATCATTTGTCACTTGCGCAGTGGACTGCGTAAATTACTGGTCGATCTTCTGTTCTTGAGGCAGAAAATATTGAAGAAAACCACACTCGCGAAAGCTCACAAACGCACAGTTACCGTGTCGCCTACTCCACACCTCACCGTAACCGCTGGTTGTACTAAACTGAACGATGGTAACCGCGCGACTGCGCGGCGTCCATTTGCGATCCATGGCCCCGTCGCGTTCGTGCACGCGCAAAAACATTTCCCGAATTTTTGCCGAATTTTCGCCAAACTTTCCTTCTAAATTCCGGCATGTGCGGAACTTTGCCGAATCTGAAGTTCGGCAGATTCGGTCCGTCACTAACTTTTACGGCGCAGGTGATAGACCCCCTGCCAACGACGCTCACGGAGGATTGGCTGCTCGGCAACGAGCGGGAACTTAAATTTCGGATTCGGACAGCATGTGTATATAACCCGCCCCCCCCCCCCCCCCCCTCCCCCCGCCTGCGTTCACGCCATTTCGCGGCGGCAGTGTGCGGCAGCTAATTACAGAACTATTAACCCACTTAGCCCCTCCCCCCCTTCTACCCCCGTACACGCCGCTTTGCAGCCGGCAACCCATGCCCCGCTGTCCCCCATGCACATCCGTATATAGAGTCCCATACGATTTAGTTCAGCGATGTTTCGTCTACAACATTTGTTGTTGTTTTTTCAGTGTTAACCGTAAAAAAGAAATGTCGCAAATATCGCCAAATGCCTCGACAAAACAAAATGTTTGAGGAAAAAAAACAAACAAGAAGCCCACACCGTGGATAGAACTCGGGTCTGCTACGTATGAGGCAGACATCTTTCAACTAAGTTACGCTACCGCTTCGGAAACTCTGCATTGTAACCACTGCCTATGTTCACGGCGGCAGCGCCTATCTCCACGAACCAGCCAATCCGGCGTGAGCGCCATATAGGGTTTGTATCGCCTGCGCTTTAAAAATATGCCCCAGCCGGTCGGGGTGTGGTGCCCTTGGTATTCCTTGGGCGCCGCCGGCCAGTGTTTGCCCTGCACAGTGGCGGCTGTTTCAGGGGGGGCAAAACACATGCCTTGACCCCCCCCCCCCCCACTCTGAGAACTGGGGGGGGGGGGGGGGCAAGCGCCCCCTTGCGCCCCCGGTTGGTACGCCCATGGTGCCCACGAAAACCAAACAGTGAGTAGTAAGCTCGCGAGTTAATCTGTTCTGGCCGATTCAGCACATTGCTAATCAAGCTGTCGATATGCTTCTTTAAATTCACGTATTAAGGGCTGTCCAAACAGGACACTACAAAACGCACGACTCCGACAAATCGTGAAAATTGAAGCGGACGCTTCAATTTTTACGATTTGTCGGAGTCGTGAAACTTTTTGCAGGAGTCGTAAAAATTTTCACGATCACGATCTTCTCTCCTCGCCTTCTCCACTTTTCTCTGACGTCGGTGCTCGTCAGATTTGACGTCACACGCCACCTGCGTCTGGCTGACTTCGCCAACGCCCTCGCGTACCGCCGTCGCCTCGGCTCGAAGGCCAAGGAGGTCCGGCTTCGGGTGGATTTGGGACATTCCTGGGTCGAAGGGTGCGTTTCGCCCGCCTCGGATCTGCTTTCTTTGTCGAGATTCACTTTCGTCGTTATGGCGTCCGATGCGGTTCCGTATTCTGAGCGCATAGCTGCCCTGGCGAATCTTTGCATCTTACGGTGCATCCGAAATGCCGAAGAGATAGACCCTGATGCACTAACTACTTTTGCCGCTGCGAGTGCGCTCTACTTGAAGAGCCTAAAGAGAAAAAAAAAAGCGGAGAGCCATCCGCTTGCTTCTACGGTCGAGGAAGCAGGTTGGCGAGTACTCTACCCTCGTGCGGCAAATGTTCCTAGACTCCAGAGGCCAGGACTTCTTCGACACCTTCCGGATGACCAAAGCCAGGTAAGTAAAACTTATTTTGTTTTTTATAATTTCTAATTTTGCCTAAAACCCGCTCATTGAAAGTGCGAGTGTAATAGAAGCTAAAAGAGCGAGCTCCGCGCTTTCAGCATGCCTGCCGAGCACGCGCCCTCGTTCTTGAAATCACTTTCATCAGGGCAACATGCTCGTGCTTGTGCTTCGGAAGAGTACCGCCGGGTGTAACTAAACTATGCATCGCAGAGAGATCAAACTCCGTGATAACGCGATTCTACCGGTTGGAATAGAACGCGGAAGTTTGAGAACATGACGTTACCTGCAACAAAAGATAATTGAGACGAACAAATTTTTCTGTACGTCCATCGTCAAAACAAGAACTGACGTATTGTCGACGCTTTTGGGATTTATATAAGTGAAAAACGCTTGTCAGTTAGAAAAGAGTTTTTTTCCCCCATTTATTTTGACAAGTTTTTTTTATACTAAAATAGAGCTACAGGCGCCGACAATATCAGTTTTTGTTTTGACGACATTAAATTTAGGTAGACATAGGCTCATAAAAAAATCCCGTTTGTCACAATTTTCTTTTTATCCAGGTAACGTCATGTCTTCAAACTTTCACGTTCTATCCCAACCACAAGCATCACCTATCACGGAGTTTGATCTCTCTGCGATGCTTAGGTTATTAACCCGGCAGAAGAAAAAAAAAAAAAAACAGTTCTCTTTTCTCGGGAGCTCCCGGTATTGCAGTGCGGTTATTTTAGGCCGTAGACAATAAAAGAACTACCTCTTGTGGTGTCTGTGGGCATGGTACTTTTTTTGATGTATTGACATTACGATTTTGCAAGTAAATATCTTTTGTCATTCTTTAAAATATGCCACATTTGTTCTGCCATGGTGTACAGTGTTATTCCAAAGAAATCAATGTTCTATTTCCAGCGTTTATTTTTCTGAAATTCTACGTAGTCTTAATAAAAACATTCTGTATGTGTGCATGTATATGTGCATGAAGTTTTTGGTCATTTTAAAGTGAGCTTTATGTAAAGTTGTAGCAAATTTTTATTTCTAGGTTTCAGCGTCTCCTTGATCTTGTCGGTCCGCTTCTGACCAAGGAGACCACCAACGTTGGCAACACCATTTCTGCATCAGAAAGACTGATTGTCTTTCTAAGGTGAGCCAGTTGCTTATTTATAATTGTCGCCAACATCTTGAGACGGCAGTGTATAGCATCGAAGTAACTAGTATCACCGGCATCTACACCTCAAGGAGTGGAGTCGAGTTCCTTTGTTGCAGCGTAGAGTAGCGCCTATTTTTCAGGCCACTGCCCCCCCACAAACATCTAAATGGTGTGCAGCGACCCCTGAAGCCATACCGCCAGGAGCAGACTTACCAATAGGCAGAGTAGGCAGCTGCCCAGGGGCAGCAGAATTTTGTGGTCGGCCAAATTGTAACCGCTCCCAAAATTGTTTTTAATATTAGGCTTCGACTTTAGCTATTTTTAGGATTCTAGCTTCAAATCTAGCTACTTTGAAAAAAGTACAAACTTGACTATTTCCCCCCACTGCTGCTCCCCATGGCCACTGATCATGGGGAGCGGGGGGTGGGGCCAGCAGAATGCTAATACCCGTGTCAGACGGCGTTTTAAAGATCCTTTTCACTAAGCTCCTTTATAAAATCGGCGAACCAGCGCACGCCGTAGAGCACGTGCGCTCTCGACATCGCGAGCTGATTGGCCGATTTTTTTAAAGGAGCTTAGTGAAAAGGATCTTTAGAACGCCGTCTGACAGGGGTATAAGTCCGCTTCTGACGAACCCCCCGTCAGCAGACCAATTATACTTAATATTGAGTGCAGTTCAGTCTCGTGATACTTCATTAATAGCCCAAGAAAGGCCAATTTGTACTAAAGCATGCTTTCTCTCCGCAAAGAAAAAAAAATGTATAGTCAGTATGGCATACGACCTCTCCTACAAGTCAAGGCGCATTTTCATAAACGGCTAGCGAGAGTTCTGCTTCCACCTGGAGACGTGACTGTTTCTTCGTCTTGATTGTTGGCAAGGCTACAACACCAATTTATGCAGGTACATTGAGCAGAAAAAGATAAACAGCTCTGTTCGACGACTAGCCATGGTGTCACAGCACCTGCAAATAAAAGGGAGAGTCACATAATTAGAAACTCTATGCACTCCATTTTGTTGTTGCGGGATGTCCTGAATTGAGGTTGGCAAACGAAACTGAAACCGTGGCCAATGGGTTACCAAGCTGCTTTGCGCTGCACTTTGCCGCTTGGATCTCTTTGATTTTGTAATAGCTCTACTATCAAGTACCAGAAAGTTGACAATTATCCAAATTCAATTTGGTTGTATTTCCAAGATGGCAAACCTCGAAATGGAAGAATAATCTCCTTACTTAAATGCATCAAAATACACAGATGGGCATTTTTTTATACCGTGGGAGCATATTTAAAATACATGTGATATGGCTTCCAATGTTCTAGAAAAATTAAATCTTTCCACCATAAGAATCTAAATTTGGTGTACCTTATAGCTCAAAACTGTAACAGTGCCCAGCATCCAGATTGCCTTTTTTTTGTTCACCAGAATAGACCCTTTTCAAATCCCTATCAAGCAATGTGAGTGTTCGCCATTTCTTGAGCGCAAAGCCCATGATTGGATCCGAGTCCTCGCCAATCGCTGACGCAGCACTTCTTTTCGATGCAAGCCAAGTTCACGCCAAAAGCACGAAGTATGTGATCAAGGAATGGTGGACTCAAATAATTGCTGCAAAAGCTACAAGATGGTGTACACTTTTGAAGACGGTGTATTGTAGCACCTTTCACCTCAACATACATTTTCGTTAAACGTTGTTCATTACGCGTCCCGAGCTTAGAAAGGATAGCACAGTAGCCTCTCCTACAGGTGCTAAGATGCGATCAGCCTAAGAACATGTATTCTTATCTATACATCTTCCCTGAAGGTACACAAATTTTGCTAAAGCTTTTGGGATAGCCATTCACTGTGAAGTTTTTGAAACATGATTGTTATAACTGGCCATGCAGATCAGTACTCAGTATTTTTGCACTGCCTTTTCATGCTTTAGGTTTCCTGGCCCATGGCTTGTCCCAAAGGTCGGTGGCAATGAGCTACTGCCACAGTACTTAATATGCAAGCCAAAATGTGCGGGAAACAAGTGCGGCGCTGCGGAAAGTACTAGAGCCTCTGTACATGCCTGTCCCAACTCAAGAGATGTGGGAAACAATTGCGCAAGGTTTTAGTGCGCACTGGAACTTCCCATACTGTGTGGGTGCAATCGACGGGAAACACATTGCAGGGGAGGGGCGTGGATCAGCGACTTTCAACTACAAAAAAACACACAGTATCATCCTATTGGCGGTGGTTGACGCAAGCTACAAATTCGTGATGGTCGACATTGGTGAATATGGCAGCTGGAACGACAGTGGCGTGTTCAGAGAGTGCCCATTCGGCCAGAAAAATGATGTCGGGGACTCTCCAGCTCCCTTGTCGAAAAGCACTCCCTGGTCATGCTGGCAGAATGCTCTTTGTTCTTTTGTTTAAAATAAAAAATTAAAAATAAAAAAAATGAATAAAAATATTTTTTTATTTTTTTATTTTAGTTTTCATTTAACAATTTATTTTTGTAAGTTCTGGTGTTTTAACTTTTACTCCGTCCTTTTTTAAAAAAATTGTTTCCCGCGTAATTAGCGTTCTTGTGCCTAGTCTTCATTATTCCCGTAAACTAATACAACTTTTTTTCGGCACTTCACCCTTTTTCCTTTCGTGACTTCTTTCGCCATTAAATTAGAATTTTATTTTTATCATCCTACGGCTGCTGTGTCTGCGCACATTACTTTTGCCTTTATATCAACGGAAGCATTTGTCAACATTCGCCACTCCTTATATATATATATATATATATATAAGACGTTGGTATATTTTTTCTACATCAAATTATCAATAGACGTAATTAATAATGAAAAACAATATCAAAAGCACCATAGAAAAGACTTTGAAATGTGCTGCCCACTCGCAAGTTTTAAGTTTAGGTCACTGGGGCTAAAAGACACCTTTACTCTTGTCTTGAACACGCAGATTCTTCAACATTGGCAAACTATTTCAACAATTTTGGGGTGGTTATTTATAAGGTCAGATAACTGATAATCAAGTTTAATCAAATTATCATCAAAATGATGAGTTATATAGAGCGTCCCTCTGAACACCCGTCTTGAAAAAGAGACTGCTATTGCTTGTTTTATCATAGATCAAAATGCAGTCAAAGACTAAGGTACACAAGCACAAACACGCATACTAAAAGCGCAAGGCCTTGGTCCATGGTTTGCGCTTGATTGTTTTGACCGGGGACAAAAAACGCACTATAAGACGTTGAGCTCCGTGACATGGTGTTTTTTGGCTCTTTTTGACTGGCCTCATTGACCTGTTATGCCAGCTGCGCTCCGACTTAAAGCGAAAATGAATTTAAACGTTTATGTCGTGCAAAACCTCTTTCATTCACAAAATGCTGACAAGGCACGTCTTATATATGTTCTTTATCGTTTGATAACATTCTTCATTGATTGAATGACTATGTTTTTAGTGCTTTAATAGTTAAAACGATAGCTACTGATTTGTTAGCCTCTAACCAAATCGCTTTGCCAACCCTGCAGCTTGGAACAAAGCCAGGATCAAAAAACAAATTTTGCCCAGCAAGGCACTCTCGATCGGGTCGATGAGCTGGCTGGGCTCTGCTTCTGTGCGAACTGGGCACTGCTAGCACCACTGGCACGTTTGCTTGCATTTGTGTCAGCGGGAGCACGCGTTGAGCGCTGAACGTGCACGGGCGAGCAGCAGAAAGGAAGAAATTAAGAGCAGAGAAGGAACATCACTGCCACGAGCCTGCTTTCTGGCCACACTAGAGTTCCTGTATAGACCTTTCCAATGTTTACAAAATCACAGTCCAGCGTGCGATCTTCACAGTCCAGCACGTGCGTGGTCGTCGCTTCGGAAAGCGAGCAAAGCACGCGCCATACGCACGAACGCTCAAAATGGCACCGGCCACGAGCTTGTTTTTGGAAAGGTCTATAGACCTTTCCAAAAAAGGACACTTGGCAGGTTCCATTTTCAGTGTTCGTGCGTATGGCGCGTGATTTGCTCGCTTTCCGAAGCGACGAACGTGCGCGTTCTGGACTGTGATTTAACACGTGTGGACTGTGATTTTTGTAAACAGTGGAAACGTCTATAGGCTCCCTACGGGAGCCAGAGTTGCGCGTTTGATTCCACATGCTGCGTGCCGCGCTCGCCGCTATTCGCCGAGATCCGATCACGTGAGGAGCCGTATCACGTGTCGTGCAGCAAAGTAGACGTTGCACGCGCCCCGGCGTACGTTCCCAGGCTTTTGAGCCCTCCGCGCGCCTCGAACGCGCGGCGCTGCTATTCGCCGAATTCAGTCACGTGAGGAGCTGGATCCACATGCCATGCGTGAACGCGCAACTCTGGCTCCCGTAGGGAGCTTATACAGGAACTCTAGGCCACACGGATGAGTGCCGCTATCTAGTGGTTGAACTTATCGCTTGTTCAAGGTGGCCGCCGTGGGACCGCCGCCTGCGGTAACGCTATGTTAAAACTGCCTATTAACATAATGTGCGTATGTAGGTGTTTTATTAATTGCTCTATCAAAAATAAATATTTTAATATATCCACAATTTTTGTATCGTGTTCTTTTGCAACGTCGCAGCCCCTCTCGCAAAAACTGCCCGTTCTAAGCTCTCGTCACAAACCGCTGGCTAACACGGAAGCGCCTAAAATGCTTCGAGCATTTCTTTATTTGCTTTGTAATTAGCTGAAAGCAAGTACGCGTATTATGTCTTTTGAAAGTGCTTGGAATAAATAGTCATTTTCCTTTTAAGGGCCTTAAAACGCGAACCCATTCCCGATCTGTATTGCTCGACATACCGTTGCGCGACCAGATTTCTCCTGCTTAGGGCACAAAGAATAGACTTTTCGTAGACCGCACGCTAAAGCTCTGGGAGCGTTTGACATCACGTTGAACACAGATTGAGCTGGCGGCCATGCGCAAGCCCAGAAATCCGCAGCGTATGCTATATGCGAAAAGTCCCTAATGAAATTTGACATCGCGGTCCTTCGTGCAACGCTGTTGGAAGGCGGAACAAAAGAATTCCTATTATAACGCGCTCACTCTTTTTCGTTAAAACGGCTTCACGCATCAAGGCCGACATTCCCTGCCACCATTTCCGCGCCGCCGTCGCCGCTGCCGTCCCCTCTCCTCTGGTTCTCCGTTCGTCCGCGAGAGGGCGAGCGGCGGGCTGGAGTTGCGAATATCAGAGAACCCAGCCTGACATTCTCGCATACATGCGTTTGCTGGGCCACGCTATTGAGCCAGCTGAGCCAGTGGCGGTCCCAGACATTGGTTTTTTGGGGGGGGCGATTCTGAGCTTTCTTTCCTCAGTGGTAGGAAGAAAGAGTCGATTCTGGAACGCTTGCCCCTTTGGCCAGACGAATCAGCCGCCTGAAAATATACATTGTACAGTTCTTAAACGCATATTGTTACTTAGAATTATCTAAACTTGCAGATGAATGAACCGTACTGATCAAATGAAATAAGAAAGTTCAGAATAGCAAATAAATAAATGCAGTCGCTTGCCAAACATGTCGTCCTTATTTTTTAAAACAAAGAAAATATTAATTAGCATTATTATTCAGAGCCGGTCCAGATGCAATAGACGCCGTCCACCCGTTCTGTGCTCTTTCTTGAACTACCTTGGTTTGGAACCGAGCGGATGTCCGTGGCGCTACAGGGGCCACTTCGGCCAGGCAAGGGACTGGAATGCGGCAGGACGTTGGTGTTGTAAATGCTCGTCGCCAAAAATGTAGAAGAAAATGCGGTCACCCGAGAAAATAAAAAAGAGCAGTGCCTGCGTGGGCCTGCGGAAAAGACGAGGTCCTTACATGCCGAAGTGGTTGGTGACCGGCAGGGCCGGGGGCGCGGGAGCCCCAGAAGAAGGCAGGGACACGTCCGATGCGGTCGGTGGCTGAAGCGTAACTCTTTATTCAACGGTCAACAACGTGGGGTTGAAGCGCCAGGTGGACGCAACCCTGAAAACACGGGCGCAAAGGTGTAACAGTGGCTCCATCTAGGTACTGTGTACAGAACTAGCGAAAAATTTAAATACTATAGTATTTGGCAGCTAACGGCCAAGGGTCTATTTACACCATATTTATTTTGGCGAAATTAGATTTCAGAGAGCACACACGCTCCAGTGAGTCTGCTCTTTTTAAAGGGGTCTCCTTCCCTACGTCCCTATGTGAAGATATCGTCCGAGCTCACAGATCCTCCAATCAAGACCGACTGTGCTCTCTTTTTGCTTGGCTGTAAAATAAAAAAAAAATTAAAAAAGCGATCGATTTGGGGGGGGGAGGCGGTCGCCCCCTTCGCCCCCCCCCCCCCCCCTCCCTTAGGACCGCCACTGAGCTGAGCACAGCTGGCAGCGGCGCGAGCAAGGCCACGAGGGGAACGTGATGTTGCTCGAGCCATCCCACCGTGAACCACTATTTAGGCCACCCCACGGGGGCGTGTCGTCATCTATTGGTTGAACTAACGCCTTGTTCAAGGTGGCTGCCATGGGATCGCAGACCGCGCTTCGAGGAAACGGGCCCAGGCATCTTGCGGGACTCGTTGTCAGACTCAGCAAGAGCGCGACGGCCAGGGCCACCGACCGCATCTTGGAGACACTGGAAGCGTTCTGGCTCAACGTTCGGTGATACGTGGGGTAAGCTTCTTTAACTTGAGAAGTTCCTCGTTGAAGTGGTTCGAGATTAGGCGGCGCGGGAGGTCGGCGGACATGTTACACTTTCGGGTGCAGTCGGTGCTAGACCGTTCCTCTTCTATACGCACTGGCGATTCGTCGTGTTCATAATCTGTTGACGTAGCTCAGTTCTTCATTCGACGAGGGCGTTGGATAGCGTTACTAACGTATGCGTCATGTTAAGACGTGAAAACGGCCTTAAAATTTTCAACTCGTTTTATTTTTGTTTTATTATTTTTGTGAGACATCCGCTGTATGCATGACTCGAATTCCCCGTGGTTCTTGTTTATTTTAGACTTTTTCGCTTCACTTGAATGGCAGACAAATAACGTCTTCCTTAGAAAACTCTGTGACGAACATAATAATATCCCACAAATTTAGCAAAAAAAAAAATTATATCTACGCTGGAAAATTTGCGAGGTTATGACATGAATTGCTCAGTCTATTTTTATATCTATCAACGTACAAAAGGCAATTTTTATCTTCACATTCGATTATTATAACCTTCAACTTGATCCGGTAAATTGACTGGATATCTGCTTATTGATGGAGTCGAGAATTTATGAGCAAAACGTCCCCAGCTGCTTTTCTACGGGATTTGAGCTTCCATTTCCAATTATTTTCGAGCAATTGCGAGCTTTTTCTTTCCCCACGACAAAGGTACCATAATTTTAAGTCTTAAACTTAGATTATTGTTTTTTAAAGGATCATTATCTGTGTCAATGAGCGGCCCATGCTTCGTAAAAGCTTCATGGGAACGGCGGGGCGTCCCTTTCGAACTCTCAGCCTCCAGCACGCGCTCGATGCCCCTCTGCCGTGCTTTGACTGGGCACGCACGTTGGAGGTTCACGAGTCTCTGAAGCATCATCGAAGGCAGGGTGTGCGCTTTGGAGTCAGGACCACCGAAACTCCTCCCAGCCGTTCCCAACTTGTCAGTGACCGCAGTGTGAAAAATCACTGTCCAGCCTCGAGCAAGATCTGTCCTCTTAAGCAGCGTTCACACTTGCGTGCTAAAGCTGGTAGAGCTTCAGTGAAAATACGCAGACGTCAGAGTGGCCCACTTTAATGTTAAGCTTCCGGACAACTGGCGGTCAAAGTGACCTAAGGTCGCCCTGCGAGAAAGAGGGCCATAATTGGAGCATAAGAAACCCAGGACGTAGTGAGCCTCGAGCATCTTATTACTGCTCGACAGCCAATCAGAATGCGGCATCAGGCCGATGAGAACGCGGAAAAAGAACCAGTCAAAAAGCAAGAAACGTTTACGTAATAAGTTTGTTTATATTCCTGAAGGAAGAGCTCGGCAAGGCTTCTGATTGAATGACACCGTAGAACCTCGCCTCAAAATACAAGGAAAAAGAGAAAAAATAAACTTCATGCCCGTTGTTTCGCAAACGGAATGTCGCCAACGAGGCGGTGCCGTGTTCTATCAGCAAGAGTTCCTCGAAGCGTCGTTTAGAAAACCAGACCCAAATTCGAGTAGTCTGGGCTCGGAGACGGAACTGAAACCAAGCAAACACAAGCCGAAACTCGGCTTGTGTTTACTCGGATTTCAGACTCGTTCGCTTGATAATGGGTATCGGATGGCAACGCCCGCGCCGAGGCGCTCTGCCTAAAGATACAACGCCGCGCTCTCAGTGCGGGCCGGAAGCGCCGTCACATTACAGCTATCCTGAAGAAACCTTTGCTTCGGTAGCGACTAATTAGCAGTGCGCCGGCTTAATAACGTGTGCTAGAAAACGCCGGCTTATCTTCAGAATATTCGGGGGGCAAACGGTATAGTTTGTTATAGACGTTTGTTCAAATCTTAATGTTAGTTTGGCGTTTGGTGACTGCGTCGCGGGAACGTCAAGATGGATTCGATGTGCGGCTTGAGGAAAGTGGTCCAGATCGTCGCTTTCCTTCAACTACTTTTTGCAGGTATGAACACTTCGTCTTCAGTTATTATGCTTTCCGATATCTAACCAGCGGGGTGAAGCTCTCGGCTACTTCCGTCCTGCCGCGTATATTTATGACGTACGTCCGGCCCGGCTAACGGCTTCCGGCTGCCGCGCTCCCAGCGGGTGTGGGCGGACGTTATTTTGTTTTAAATAAATATGATTCATATAATTTATAACGTTAAATAACGATAAAGTTGTTTTCAAGGTATGACTGGCTTTGAAGCTTGTTATCGTAACTTTCTCTTTCACTCCTTCAACATGTTTGGGAGCGCTTTCTCTCTCTCCGAACTCGTTTCTCGCGCCTCGAGATGCGCTGGCCGCTGGCGCCGGGAAGTCGGTGGACCGTTAGAACGCGCGAGAGACGCGAGCCCGCGAGCTGTTCGCTTCTGGGAGTACGTCGCGGCGCGAGATTCGTGCCGCGTTCCTGCGCGCGCGGCTTTCTTTTCTTTTTTTTTTTTTTGTGGAAACTCGTTGTTTTTGTAATGTGGTCAAGCGAGGATTTTTGTCATCACCACACCACCTGCTGTGCCGAGCAGGGAAACAATTACTGCCGAAAGCCGGGACACCAATGGTTTCGAGTTCCAATGGACGTGCGGTACGCTCTTTTGGTGTTCTCCTCTTGCTTAAGTTTTTGATTAAATGTTTGCAACAAAACCTAACTGTCGCAGTGGTGGTTAGTATTAAGTGTTTGATTTCGGCAATAGCTGCGATGGTTTCAAATCACAAAACCAAGTCCTATCATTGTTTAGGATTCCTCTTCACTCGCCGCGAGAAATATGTCATTGTCAAATAACTGGAGACTTCTATGTAATATCAAGATCGAGCACATATGCTCACTTCAAAATATGGTAAACTTTTTGCTGTGAGCTGTTTATTTGGCATTTTTGCCAGTGATTCACGCGTCTGTTCGCGAGGAATGAAAATTAGCCTAAATATTTATCGATTAACTGAGGATGGAGCGATCCGCATTGTTTTCCCGTTTCGTTTAGCAGTGACACACTCCTAAATTTAAGTGATAATATTAAAAACTAATGCAGGTTCTCGATGAAGACTCAATACCAAAGAGCTGAGCTTCTGTTTTTCTTGACCTCATTGCTTAGTTTTCTTTAGCTGCAAGACACCGTCGTCGGTCTTTACTTACGCTTATACTTATATAATCAAATTCGAAATGATGGTCAATTTAGCGTGGAGGCATTTAACTCAAGGAGAAGAAAAATAGAGGAGACGCGAGTATTTAGTGTCGCAGTGTTGAACTCGAAGTACCGTTTTTTGAAAGGAGGCGCAGAGTATGCTCGCTGTTTCATATGACCATGTCAGGCACGTAATGGCCAATTAAGCAATTAAACGTTGTTTTTTTTTTCTAAGCTCCACTGCCTGTGGCTGGACGGCGCAATGCTTGTGAGTATACGCCACGAAGCTCGAAAAGGATCACGAACCTAGAGATGTTATGTAAATTTAGCGAAGTGTTTTTGCGAGGACGCATATCATCACCTTCGTCGCACGTAACCTTAACATTTTTATCCTGTTTTGTTGTTCATTTCTTTGATTCTTGTGTGCAAAATAGTGAGAAATTTCTTCTGTATTTTCTACTGTCTGTTGAATAAAAATGAACGCAAAAGGGCAAGCATTGCATATTTTTTGTGTATGTGTCACTTTCGTTGCTTTGCTATAGGTTTCTGCTGCTTTGCTGCTGGTCTCGCTTTTCAGTGCTGGCTTGTGTGCGTTTCAACGCATATTAACCAGCATTGAAATGCGAAAACCAGCCGCAAAGCAGCAGAAGCCTAGCAAAGCAACACGCAAACCTGGCAAAAAAAAAAAAAAGCTACAATATTTTTTTTTATTTTCTTTTTTTTTAAATCTAGGTGGCGCAAGCTACCGGCCATCCACCCGAACACAATGGCGCTGCCGTGCAGTTTCGGTTTTGGTTTCGCTGTGCCGCCATGTTGATTTTAGTCCCGCCTCCAGATACCAGGGGATTCAAATGGCGCTGCGGACTCCCAGGGTTTTCCAATTCGCGTTCCATGGGCGGTATAGGAAGTTCCACTCCACTGATCTAACTCCTTTTTTTTAGTTCTAATAGTACTTATATAGTTGCGTGCACTACTTGCTCTAAAATATTGCCGTGGAATTGTTTTTCAAAACATATGTTCTATTTAAGATATATTTAACATTTTCCTACCATGAACGCCTTTCATTTTCGCTTCTAAAGCAACATTTTTCGTCGAAACTATCAACTATAAACAGCGATGCATAGTAGCATCACTGCATTGCGTGTTGTGACTAAAAACGGATATTGTAACAACACTCATAACCTAGAAACGCTCATGGAACATCACTTATTTTATGTACCTTTACGCGATAAATTAATTGACTTAATCTTAACTAACACCTATTCAAAGTCTTATGAAGTGCTTGTTTGGCGAATTTGATGAGTGTTATTTTTTTAATATTTAATTTGTCGAACGTAACACTTGTAGGATTTCCCTTGCTGCTACCCGTCTCGGAGAATGATACAGCACACCGGTTCAAGAACCCGTAAACATTTAATGACAGCTATCGCCTGCGCCGCGATCCCAACAGCCCCCGCCCATACGCTGCGACGGCCCTTTATCAGCGGCGGAGCGCCGCTCGCGTGGCCAGTTGCATAGAGTTATTACAATAAACGCTAGAGGTTCAGGTGGCGCTAGTGTGCTGTTGCATTTTGAAGCAGACAGTAAGCAGTCAGAAAATGACTTCCGGTAATGCATTTCTATGGGAAAAGGCGAGTGCATTTTCTCTCTGCGCTCGATTATAAGAGCAAATATCACGAATAATTAGTTTGTACTAGGCACATTGGAACATTTCTCGGTCACGCAGACGAAATAATTGGTCAGTTACAGCATTTTTGTTTGAAATTCGTGGCATGAAAAACGGTGCTAAAACCGCTTCGTACAGAGCGCGACACTGTTAGCGCGAACAAGCGATCGCCAGTTTTCTGTGTTTTTCTCTTAGAACCTAAAGGTTGTTATCAAAGATATCATTGTTATGGAAAGAGCTCACCTAGGGCTCTAATATAAGGGGTAAAATTGTGTGCCCACTAATACGCGATCCTAATAAAATGCGAAAAGGCGCCGATGTCGTGTTCGCGCTAACAGTGTCGCGATGTGTACGTGTATTTATTTGCACTGTCGGACACCGTTGGCGCGAACACGGCGTCGACGCTTTCCAGCATGGGGGATATACGTGCCAAACATACGAAGGACGTGGAAACCCGAAAGAGACGGCAAGAACTACGCAGTAACACCGGATAAGTAACTCCTTGTGCATGCAGACGATAAAAATAATTTGAAAGCCACGTAATATAGTCAGATTTTCAATAAAAAAGTACTACTTTATGCTTTCTGCTCATGAATATGTGCGAAGATGCTTGTTCTGTTTTCAAATCATCACCCGCACGCTCCAAATCTTTGCAAATAGGCGGCGGAACCAGAGAGCAGGTGCCCGATAAGAACTGCCCGACATGGGAAATAATAAAAAGAAGCACCTTTCGTAGCTCACGTGCTTTATTTTTTGCGTTCGAATGTTTCTTTAAGCGATCGTAAAGATGCACGACGGAGTCATTTTCATCCAATGACAGGACGGGCATATTAGCAATATATAAGCACCACCGAAATGCTAGCAAACCTTGAACACACTCTACATTCCTTTCGATCGTTAGTTTACTTAGAATCGTCGCTCGTTTTTAAATACCTTCCTTGCAACAGAGGTTTGGGCCTGAAATGGAGCGACGTTTAACATCGTTCAGTGGTAAAGAAAAATGCTATAACTAAAGCACTTACACTTTCACAATACCAATAAAGGTACATACTATCCGGCACAACCGAAATGACAAAAGTTATTCATGTTATTTTCCGGCGAAGAGACAAAATTCACGCGCGTTTTCCCATCGTAATACACAGGGAGGCTGGAAATGTAGACTGCATGCTGTGTGCTTCAATTTGCAACCGGAAGTCCCGTAGACACTAGCGCCAGCTGAGCCTCTAGCGTTTATTGTAATAACTCTATGGCCAGTTGCCCTTGGCCCCCTCGTGGTGAAGAAGTTCACTCACGAGTCATGACTGTCGGAGGGGCAACCTGGGCCAAACGCTTGGAATCCCCAGGTTGCCCACACACTGATATTGTTTTTGTGACTCAATTAACTTGTGCAGGACAATGCCACGAATGAAAAACTGGGTCAAGTGAATCGGGACTATCCATGAGCGATTCCTATTTTTATTTTATTAAAACTTGCATAAGCTATACAATATTTATAAATCATGCACTCTAGACATATGCAGCTTGAAAGCAGTCTACCCTTTCCATTCATAATCTGCGGTGCTCATTGACCTGCAACTCAAACTTACGCGCTGTCTAGGTTCGTGCTGTTCTCTGATAAAATTCCCATCGGGTTTGGTTGCGTCGCTACTAAATACATTCCAGTATATCTGTTTTCTCAAAATCTGTCTTCTCTCGGAATAAAAAAAAAAAAAAAAATTGAGAGGATAGTGCAGCTCGCGAGCCTTATGCATTTCCAATGGCAACTTTTGGTCTTTTTTCTCAGCAACCACCGAACGGCATGGACTTTGGAATGTTTTTATTAGAAAAAAAAAAAAAAAAAACTGGGTAGTATTGTGGCGCTACATTTCCCGATCTTAAAGTTTTAAAGGGGTAGGGAAACGAAATTACTAGCGCTCCTTTTAGAGCTTGAATGTGTTGCATGTTGCACCCTAACCTCAAAAACACGTCTTCCGTTGAAAGGCACAAGAAAACTAATTTTAAAGCTAATGAAACGATCTTTCAATGTGCACCTGGTGGATGCATGCGGAGCCTATTTGGGAGGTAATCTAGCAACGTCGGGGAACTTGCTACGTAGTCGTGACGTAGCAGATTCCTTCGGAGCAGCGCCGCTCTTTTGCATTTCAACATTTTCCTTCTTAGCTTTCCTCCTCAACTCACAAATCACGCATTGAACCAAACAGTCCAAGAAGACGGAAAGGGTGGACTCCACTCTTTCTCGGACCCTCGTTTGTGCACCCGGATACAGCCATTCTCCCCCTAGAAGATTAGCCAGTCGCTCAAAACTCGGACAAAAGTTGCTTTCCCCACCTCGTTCAGCCTTAAGCTGACAGTGCTGTGGAAGCTACGTGCTCCTTGGGCCAGCCACACGCTCGTCACCCCACGGGTACTTCGAACGACTCGGTTGTAACGCGTTGACGCTATTGGCACCACCACAACGCTGACAACGCCACCAAGGGCAAAGCTCATAACCCCGCCAGCCTTGCTACGTCACGAATGCGGGTAATCTTTTCTTTCTGTTTTTGTTTGCGCCGGATATCCCATGACGCATCGCGCTCTCCGTTCGCGTCTCTTCGAGCGCTTGCTCGAGTGCACCGTTTGGAAAGAAAAATATAGCCAGTCGTTCAAAATACAAACGTGCGATTATCATTTACGGTTATTATCCGTCATGCTTGACTCATTTCCGAACGAGATTTGAATATTTCAATTTTTGTTTCCGTACCACTTTAAGTCTTCAACGGGAACTTAAGGTTGCTTGAAAAAAACACTTTTTTTCGTTCCGTTCTTCACGAACATTTCAAAAATAAACCAGGGCCTAAATGCAAATTCAGACTCCATAATATTGAATACTAGGACTTTTTAAATATACCTTCAACAACATCTTTTTTCCAGAGATTCTCCTTGTGAGGCATTTTCACCAAGTTTATAGCCATCAAAATGTCACAAATCCAGCTGTCAGCTTGCGCCATCTATGATTGTGTCGGCAATACTTCCTCTCGAAATTGCGCAATGTGTTATTGCGCCCCGGACTACTTGAGTCTACAAGGTCGTCGGGTTTGCGGTCATAATTTTGAGGGGGTGTGCCTCTCCGAAAACTGGGGTGTCTTCTTTCTTCTTTCTTATTAGTGGGGCGGGGTATCGCGATAGTGAGTACTAAGTTGTCCTTCGCCCGAGCGCGTGCTTTGGAGGATGTTCCGTACTTTGTTGGTGTTTTGGCTTCGCAAATGCGAGTGAAAGGTTTCTTTTCGCTTTTTTTTTTTTCCTTTTTTGTTCGGCAGCGAAGATATCTTTCGGGTGGGTGTAAGTCGCTAGTTGTCGATCGCCTGTATGCGTCGTTGGGAGGATGTTCCGTTCTTTGTTGGCGTTTTGGGTCACGAAAAGGGGGTGAACGATTTCACGCTTCAAGCGGTTCTTGGGTGAGGCCTAAGTTAGCAGCTGCAGGCAGAAAAAAGCTACCGAATCGCGTCAAAGGATCGATACTCTCTTACCACTTCTTTCTGTTAGATGTAGGAGAGGTGATTTGATCTGGCGATTCCAAATATTCTGCAGATATGCACGTAAAAAGATTATTTATTTTAAATGCGAAAGAAATATACGTGATTCTGTCGATTTTGTTCTAATTTCGACACTCCCTTTGCATATCAACTTGTGAAGACTGATTTCTGCCGTAATAAAACGAACATTACAAAAATGTATTCAATGTTGCTAAAAATAGAATTTTTTTTTTTTTTTCTTTTTGTAGTATGCGTCACACCTTGCTGTTCGGATGTTGTGAAAGTCTCGCGCTGAAGATTCTTTGTTCGACCCGAACCAACACACTCTTGATTCAGTTTTCTTTTTTTTTATGAAATAGAGACGATCGTATGTTTTAGACCAGAACCCACTCACCTTTTATTATTGTGCTCGTCGATTGCACTGTCTTGGCTGCGATGAGCCCTTGTTCGGCTGTTACTGCTGGGTGGTGGAGAAAATCTCACCGGAGAACGGGCGGTGGAGAAAAGCTCACCGGACAGAAGCTCACCGGAACACGGCGCTGCTTGTGTCGCGCCGCTGTTCAACTTGACGTTGGAGTATATACACCCCGTTCGCAGACAGCGTCGGCGAGCGTGAACGAGCGCGTGCGCTCGTTGACGTTACGACGGAGTATAAACAGCCCTTAAAGGGCCCATGAAACGAATTTTGGGTTGGGATAAATCATTTTAGATTGGGATTTTACTAATAGCACATAGTTCAGTGGGCCAAAAGAAAAAAGGTAGAAAGTCAAAAGCCTGACTTTCAGTGCGAAAATTTGAAAACACAGCGGACTATTTCGTACCTCCTCCCCTTCGTAAGCTCTCTGCCTTTTCACTGTGATACATCCGAGGTCCCAAAAGCGCGTCATCGGGTCCAAATGCACGTCACACGAAACCGGACCTTACTTATTCCCTTCACCCCTAAGGTGACATTGTGGTGGAAGCTACGCGTTTGCCGGACCAATCAGCCGCCTCCCTTTCATCACCTGACCTCATTCTCTGCGCGTGGGTATGCGCGAAGGAGCGTGATCTCGTGGCAAGTGTGGCTGGCCCAACGAGCACGTAGCTTCCACAGCACTGTCAGCTTCGGGATGAACGGGTTGGGGAAAGCAACTTTTGTCTGAATTTTGAGCCACGGGCTAACCTTCTAGGGGGACAATAGCTTTGTCCGGGTACACAAACCAGATTCCGAGCAAGAGGGGCCTCCCCTGTTTTCGTCTTCTTGAACTGTTTGGTGGAGTGCGCGATTTATGAGTTGGGGAAAGCTAAACAGGAAAAAGTTGGAAAAGTGTTTCATGACCCCTTTTAACTCTCCGGAGGGTCCGGGCAGGTCGGGTGGTCATTCCTCCCGTCATTTGTTCCCGCAAGTTGAAGTTGTTGGAATCTTTTGGGCAGGTTACCTCACTTTTGCCTTTTCGGCGTTAGCCCTTAGTGGCGCGTTTTGCCTGCGGGAGTGTTCTTACCTTCGGGTGTGTTTTTGGCTTCGGCCGCGCTTTTGCCTGCGGTAACGTGCTGTAACCTGCAAACTTTTTTTTTTTTTTTTTTTTTGAGAGTGCGGTGTTGCGTCGGTGCGCCGAGAAACAAGACGTCGACGATCCTCGGGACCCGTCTTCAGGTAAGCTTCAGTGAGCTCTTGCACTTTCCACCTGAACTTTGGTTATATAGCCGTTGAGACTGTTGTTTACCGGAACGTTTCGTTTTAACTTTTCATCTGGACTTGTCCCCGGAATCTAGAGACTTTGGTTTTCTTGCTTCGTTTTTGTGCTCCGGTAAACTGGGGTTCCCGACTGCTTTTTTTGTGGACGATTGTTGCGAGCAGGAGAATGTTGGTTTGTTCAGGCTGTATCTTGATTTTTTGAGGTTTGGTTTCTTCGCGGCCTCAGTGCCCGAAGTTTCGTGGGTGGCCCGTTTTAGTTGTTCGCTGTTTAGCGTGTCAATTTGTGATTGTTGCCGTGCGCGGTTTTTTATCGCTTCTTATTGAATGTCTTGTTTTCATTTTAACCCCTGCGTTCCGTCGCCTCTCTGTTGACTTTAAAGGGATGGTGAACCGAAATTTGGATTTCAGAAAAACCATGCAGGAGATGTAGGCGGGACGCTACAATCCCAACAACACCACTCGTAAGGCAATATCTCGAATGGACGGCCGTATTTTGAGAAAAAGAGGTCGAGATTGAACAAGGCCGACGACGCGCGTGACGTCAAGGTACCTAGTTTCCTCCTCTCTTCGCTTCGTTCCCTCAAGGCGGCGAGGCGGAGAAGACGCGAGGCCGTTCCCTCTCCTTCTCGGAGAAACATGACGTCAACAAACCTGTCAAATGCGCCTCCTTTTCTTGAAAAATACGGTCATCCGTTTGAGATATCGCTGTATGAGTGATGTTTTGGTGTTTGTAGCATCCCGTTGCACGCTTTTGCCGCGTGTTTTGTGGAATCCATATTTCGGTTCAGCATCCATTTAACATCGGGCGTGGACCTATCGCTTCTCACAGGTCGAACCTAGTTTTCCTTTATCCTTAGGTAATTTCTCGTTTAATCTCGGAGTGTTTCTTTTATCGGGTTTATTTAATTTCGACCCCCTCTCCGTGACAAAAGCTGAGTCTCGCAGGATACAGAATTTTGAAAACCATGTTGTGGGGTGAAAAGAAAGAATTATAAACTAAGAAATTAACTAAATGAGAATAAATACTGTGATTTAGAAGTTTACACGGTGTACGGGGGGAACCGTGGCCGAGTGGGCTAGCGCACATCAGCTCGGAGTACGTGGAGCATCAGCTCGTGCTGCAGAACCCAGAGATCCTGGGCTCAATCCCCACCCCTGCCCTTTTCGATCTGGGCGAGCATCGTACCGGCGTGCGGTCGTGTACCACTACTGCGTGATGCACGTTAAAGACCCCAGGCTAGTGGTTGTACTGCACTGGCTAAATTTCTCATCTACAGCGAGTGACTCGTCGCAACATTAAAAATGGCTAACCAACTACACGCTGTGTAAATATCCCCACAACCCCAATTATATGTACAGGGTGTACTGGTTAAGGAAATGGATCTAATTAAGAGGACTATGTTTTTCACCTGATTTGGGAAGTGGAACCACCATTGCTGTCTTCCAATCATTTGGTAAGACACCACGGTTTAGGGATTGTTCAAAAATATTGGAAAGAAGGATTGACATGTAACGTTTAGTGTTCTTCATGAATTTAAAAGTAATATGGTCAACACCACATAAGGAAGAAATTTTAACATTATCAATACGCTTTGCAATCTTGTCATAATAAAAAATATTCGAGTCCGTTGGAAAGAATGCATAATCAGGATACGTAGGATAGACAGAGAAAACATTATTAGTAAACGCTTTAACAAATAGGTCGTTCAAAACAAATGCACATTAATCTTTCAGAGTAGAGATCCCACCAGACCCAATGAGAGAGACAACAGCTTTTCGGGCCCCTTCACAACAATCCAAAATGGATTCGTACAATTTGATAACATTGAGAGAAGGGTAACGTTAGAAAAGGATAGCTCTCCTTTTTTTATCGCTGTCTTATAAGCATTTGCGGCTGATTTATAAAGCTCCCAACGCTCCGTGAAGCCAGATGACTTTGCAACACAAAAAAAAAATACGTTTCTTCTTGTTAGACAGCCGTTTAAGTGTTACAATGAGCCGGGGAGACAAGCGGTTAGATATATAATTCCTACACGACATAAACGATGTAATTAGAGCGTTTACTTTGTGTTCAAACATGTTCCAGTTAGTTTCAACCGAACGTTCAGAAAACGCAGGTAAAAATTGATCAAGAAAGCGAGCTAACTCGCAATTTATTGCGTCAAACTTTGCCTTGCTTTTGTTTAGAAATTGTTTTGTAGATATATTTGAAATACACGGTTAAGTTTTCAAGTTGAAGTGCGAAGTGGCATGGTCACTAATACCAGGTAAATAAGTTATGGAAGGAACAAGGCTGAAGTCTGGGTTAAGAATGAGGTCTAACACATTGGCTGTTTTCTCAGTAATCCAAATAGATCCAGTGATACATTGTGAAAAAGAAAATTTACTCCAAAGAATGCGCAAGTCAAAGTATTCAGAAAAATTACAAGGGGCAATAGGAAATTCTCCGAACCAATTAATAAGAGAAAGATTAAAATCACCTAGTAAAAACATAGCCGCAGGAGGAAACTTTGTGCGAATGGTGTTTAAAGCATCATTGTCATCGTCAGTTGTGGAAAAGAGAGAAACGACATCCATGAGAGGATCAAAAAAAATAAATGATATATTATTTACAAGACGGAAGATAGAAACGTGTCAGAAGGGAAACAATAGGAAAAGAATTACCAATAAAAAAAGCAAAACACTGAGGGCAGTTTAAGTGACGTCAACATACTCATAGCCCGTTCCCGCTACCGTCCTTGCCTTAAAGGGATACTGAATCGAAACTTAAAATATACAGGAAACACCTAGAGATAAGTCAAATGGGATCAGATAAACCTGTAATTGATAATCGCATAGTCATATTTCAAGCGGATGGCTGTATTTTTCGTTCTAAATGCCTGGATTTCGGCGAGCGCTTCAAAATCAGCCGTCGAAGAGCGCGATGCATCTCGGGAGATCCGGCGCGGTCTTGACGTCATCATGCCTCGGAAAGCCAAGCGTACCGTAGTTATGAGTCTTGCCACTTGGTGGCGTCAGCGTGTTACAATCTCGCATAGTGGAAGTACCCGAGGGCTGTAGCATATTGCGGTCGGAGCCGGCGGAGCGGCGGAGCGGCTTCGAGTGAATGGTCGCCGACCAACGCGACGAGAGCGGTGGGTAGATGACATTAATAAGGACGAAGATTCCGCCACGCCGCTACATCACCAGGGCCCAGGCCATGATGGCCGAGAAGCGATTCTGCCTAGAGTCGTATTTGTACGACCCGTCTGTCTTGTCTTCGTCGTCCGCAACAGGTAACAGAGCTTATTCACAAAACGATCTTACAGCAAAACCTAAGAAAAGTTCCGTATTCACGAAGCGCAATTATTGGAAGTTTTTCGCACGCTACGATGAGATCGTACGACCACGCCTACGACAGCTACAAAGCTTTACGCACTTTTTATGATCAAATTTACATCGCCGGCAACATCACTCGCTTACGTCGTCGCGACGAGCAACGCGCATTGCTATGTGCTCCCTGTGCGCGTCCCAACGAGAGAAAAGAAGAAGAAAAAAAGTAATTAAAACTGAACGCCGCGGCGGAGGCAAACGCTAGAACCACGGATACCTGAAAAAGCTACAACGACAAGGACCCACCGACCAAGCGACCACCAAAGAGGCTAGGCTTAGCAAAAATACTTCGACGATCCGGGGCAAGACCATCTGCACACTATCGGCTGGCTTGATGAATGGAATACGCCCACGCGACCTTTGTGGACCCTCCTGGTATGAATAGTTTGAACCCTAACCTCTAATTTGGGGTAAGAAGGCCAGTCTTTCCCCTCGTCGTACCTAGCTTGTTTTCAGATGCAGCGGTGACGAACGATCTCGTCGAGAAGGGACACTTTCCTCGATTCAATCTCCTTCTTTAGCTCAAATAAACGCCATATGGATTGCCTTCGCAACTTGGGTACGTACACTTTTTTTAGATGCCCATTTTATTTCGACATCATACGCCAACACATGTCGAGTTAGAGCAGTTTTTGGGAGCGACTCAATGCCGGTCCAATCTTTCTCTGCATGCCGAGCGTCTCGTCAGCATCGAGTTGCGATTGTCTAGAGTCCCAGCGGTTCATAAAATCGGTTGTAAAAGACCGTTCCCGAAGCGGTTACCAAGAACGCAATGCCAGTGCGGTTCTGCTCCCAGTGCGAACAGGTATTTGCGTGGATCTTGCTGACTCTTTTACTTCAAACGTGTCTTCCTGGACGTTGGCTCTCTCCCGCATCCCCGAAAAGCGCCGCAGGGATTTGTTTACATGCGCGCCGCTTTGCGGAGCCGTACGGGCCGTCTCCTTTTAGCAACGATGGTAGTTTTGTTGACTTCTTAGCGATCGAGTTCGTTATCAGTTGCGGCCGACGAAGGCGGCTATCTCGTGATCAGGAAAGGTGGGCATTTCGTAGCGTGAATATTACATCGCACGTACACAACTCCGAACCACCCCAAAGAAGCGTTGCCGGAAAGACCACCCGATACTAAAACGAACGGTTGCCAACTCTGCCGTTGCTTTCTCCACCAAAGCGCCTCGGTACTACGTTCAGGCCTAAGTAATGCCTATGAGTGGCCGTACTTCCCGTTGTGGCGCTGCTCTTACGGGCATGTTGTCGTCACGACATTCCATCGAAGCTTCACAGACATCCACGAGGTGGTTTGTGGTTATCGTTTTATTCAGTTTAAAATTCGTTTTCTCGCGTTATCTTACGAAGTGTTGGTATTGGTGAGGTCCTATTTTAACTTTCTTCATGTTCAAGCAAAGAGATGGGCTCTAGAATTTGGTTTCCGTACCCCTTTAAGTTCAAGTCTTTCCCCTCGGTGCCTTGCGGAGCGTCGCCGCTTGATGTGATGATGCAGAAGCCGGTGTCTCGTAGTCCTCCTAGAGTTGTTCGTAGCAGGCGTCGTCGACAGTAGCGGCTGCTTCTCCCTCAGAGCTCTGGTCGTCACCGTGCGTCGCGGCCAACGTTGTCGCGGCCTAACCCTGGCTTTCACCGCCGCTTCTCTTCTCGCGCTCGCCGTTATCTGGAACGCGCTCGTTCCCTTCCTCTTCTTTTCTTCCACCCGTAATAATCATCACCAGAACGTGACAATCATGTAAGTCTCAACGAAATTTGCCGAGGCATTGGGAGGACGGTAGCAGGCGCACAGAATAACATTTTTAAACGCACATTGTAAACGTACGCAAACAAGTTCCAGCGATGTGGATATATTCATATAATATTGTATGATTCTTTTTACTGTTTAAAGTCAGCGCTTTTTCTATACATCCCATCTTCTTCTTCGCTTTTTTCGTCGCTGTTCACTCTTCATAGCTCTTGTATTAGGGATAGGGAGACTTAGGGGATCGTTCCGGTGCACCCTTCAGAACAAAAAAAAAAAGGTCTATATATTCCTTCATAAAGGCAGGAATAATTTTGACCCCTGTGTTCCTTTAGAAACGGAGCAACGTTCGTGCCTGCAAACGGGGGAGCAAAGTTCCTCCCTCGTCTGCGTGGAAATATGGTTGCTCCGGATCAAGTGAATCGAGCTCAGTAAGTTTATCGAGGACGCGAGGACGATACGGATATCGTCGGTCTTTCCGCAGAAAGCTGCCGAGTTTCAACCGAAAAGAGCTAGCATATTTTTCGAAGAGGCAAATACCTCGCACCACTGGCGGCCCCCCAGGGCTGCTAAGCAGCTATCGCAAGAAAGACAGTCCTATGCTTCACACATATCCAAAGAAGTCTCTGCTTTCAGAAAGAGAGCTGTGGCGAATTATGGCATATCACGACCTTTTAATGAACTGTATTTATTGCCGAAGCCAGCTTTCTGTGGAGGTAAAAAAATGCGTTTCGAACGCAGTCACTCAGTCTTCTCCTATTCGACACCGCGGTGCTAAACGGAGACAGCCGAAACCCGGCCACTGCGCCCAGCACGTCACGTCTCATTTTTGCAATTCCCTGCAATACGTTTCCCTCGTTAGCACCGCAAGTCAGAGAGGAGCGGTAAACCATCCGCGAAACCAAACGTCGTTCCCGAAAGGGCTCGTTCAAAGCAACCTTCTTGGCTCATTGCACGGTTAAAAACAAAACAAAAATACCCCGAGGAGCGAAAGAAGGCTAAATCGCTAGCCACAAGATGGCAGGACCAGGTAGAGTAATTGAAAATGTCTAAGCTAGATGGCGCTAGGTACTGGCCAATTCGTCGACCTCAAAAATGTGTTGCTGTACAATTCCGATTTAGACATCTTTATTATACGAACATAAACACTTCGCGTGCCACTATATACAATTCAATACACAAATAGCGAGAACATGCACATAACACATACAAACATCAGCATGAACGCACACTACACCCCTCACCGACTCCGCACACTGCGCCTCCGCCTTTTATACTCGTCGGTTTGAAGGGGTGAATTTGTACGATGATCATCTAAGCAACAAATAATGTAACCACTATGTCAATTTTTTCTCAGTAATTCCATTAATAGGAAGATATTTTGAACGGCACAAGGGTAAAACGTGAATGTTCACGCTGTAAGTTTTTGCGACAGCCAATAAAACAACACGTTGCACTCCGGTGCCTAGTAGTCATGTTCATTTCCCCGCAAAGCACGTCGTATAGGTGGCCCGAGAGACGCCAGTTTTTCTATCATAATATTTGTTTTTGTTTTGCGATGTTCGTGAGTGGCGGCAGTGATCGTCGTGAATTAACTTCTGTAAAGGGGATATTCAATCGGCAGCTGGAAGAGAGTGTTTTAAACGGTTAGCTACGCCGTGGTGTGTTCGAAAACAAAACAATGGTGGAAATAACTGGCGTTATTAAGTAAATTTGTCGTACCCGGTTATACATCGTCGGCGGAAGAAAGAAAATATGTTATGCCGAGTAGGTCTGGCGAATCCACAGAGCGACATTGATGACGTGGAGCACTGTGTGTTCATAATTCGTCACTTTCTGACCAACGGTGAGTCCATCATTTTTACGGTTACTCTCATACGTTAAAAGCTCATGAATTTGTCATCGACTAGAAGACTATAAAATGCACATTCAAAATAAAAGTGCGTTTTGAGCTCGATCTAGCCATCTTGGATTCAATTTAATAAAAATAAATAGCAGGATCGCGGTTTAGCTCCAAGAAAGGGACTGAGCAGCCTAAGGTGGTTAAAAACATGTGTCTTTTGGCAGTGACTTGTAGATCCCGGATCGCTTAACTCCTAAAATATTAAAAAAAAATCTAGAACAGTGGCAGGCAGGTTTTGTGAGCTCGGATACAAGCCGACTGTCCAATAAAAACTATCCGGCTATAGCACAATTATTTACCTAGCACCAAATATGTCGTTCTGTCTGATTTTCTTTAATGCTAATATTCAAACTCTAAAAACACGGGCGTGCTTGGTTTACGTCATATTTCAAGCATATTCAACCCTTCCCCGACAGCCTAATTGATCTCGGGAAAGGGACATTGCAGACGACAGGGAATTGCAGACGACAGTTTCATTGGTAACTATACGATCGGAGCTACCTTTCAGCGTTCCGACATGACTATGCGCAGATCGATCGATTGCACCATAATTGCCGAAGCGGGCTCACTAACTCTTTAAAAGCAGAATGTCAACCTGCGACCGTACACATATGACTGTGTTCGAAAGAATGGATCCGAGTTACTCCCGCGGATCATGTCACCTGACAAGACAGAGGAGCAACGCTGGACGCAGATAGGTTTTAGAGCGCCAAGGAATATATAGTTTTGATCCTGAGTAAGATCGAGTAAATTTTGGAACACGGCCATAATCTCGTCTCGCTGCCACAACACTGGTACGCGAACACACATAGAGACATCGACGACGATATTCCGGACTTCGTTCACAACGCACAACACAGCCGAGCGATGTTGGTGACTCACAGAAATACAAAACACCGTTATTGTCTGATTGCACTTGGTAACAGGAAACAGATACAAACGTAGCGCAGGAGACTCGCAGGCACCCGGCAGGAAAACCTGTCTGACTGGGACGCAAAGTTCCAGAGACGGCCATTTTATCCTTGTGTATACGTAGGACCGCTGCCACTGCTTTGGAATTTTGCGGGTTTTAACAGCATCGTTTGCTGGTTTGGAAAACTTAGCTGTAAATGCGTCAACAAAACCGAGGTACTCTGCGTTTTTTTTTTTTTTTAACTGGGAGACTGAATTACAGGCAGCCTTCGTTGCCGCTGACGCTCAGTCAGCTCAATGTCTTTTAGATATAAAAAAAAACGAAAAAAAAAACGATGAAAATAATCCCTGGAGAAAGGGAACAAGAGGGACAAAGGACAAACACAAATCTCCAAACACAGCTAAGTGACTGGTGCGCGACCGAAAACCGCCTGGTCCGGGTATCGAACCCGGGACCTCTCCATTAAAGGCGGAGCGCTCTACCAACTGAGCTAACCAGGGGTTAGCTCAGTTGGTAGAGCGTTTGCTCTACTGACGTCTAACCAGGGGTTAGACGTCAGTAGAGCAAACGGGTTTTATCAGCTGCCACCAGTCTAACACCAACAGGGGTGAAGCTTGCAATTTAAGGTTATGATTATAACGCAATTAAATGTAAAGGTGCAAGCGAGCTGGACAAGAATGATGAAAATAATCCTTGGATTAGGGGAACAAGAGGGACAAAGGACAAACACAAATCTCCAAACACAGCTAAGTGACTGGTGCGCGACCGGTTCCGGTTCCCTTTCTCCAGGTATTATTTTCATCATTCTTGTCCAGCTCGCTTGCACCTTTGCATTTAATTGCATTATAATCATAACCTTAAATTGCAAGCATCACCCCTGTTGGTGTTAGACTGGTGGCAGCTGATAAAACCCGTTTGCTCTACTGACGTCTAACCCCTGTTTAGCTCAGTTGGTAGAGCGCTCCACCTGTAATGGAGAGGTCCCGGGTTCGATACCCGGACCAGGCGGATTTTTTCGGTCGCGCACCAGTCACTTAGCTGTGTTTGGAGAGTTGTGTTTGTCCTTTGTCCCTCTTGTTCCCCCTCTCCAGGGATTATTTTCATCATTCTTGTCCAGCTCGCTTGCACCTTTGCATTTAATTGCATTATAATAAAAAAAAACAAAAAAAAAAAACGTGTACAGTGTACCCGAAAAACGAGACCGAAAGAAGGTGAGGCATGTGGAAAGAATTTTCCTCCCGTCTGCCTGGAGAAGAAGAAAAACATCTCGTTCCTCCCTTCTTCTCGTGTCCGCACGGGGACACGTCGGTTGATTAAAAAAAAACGCACCGTTGCTACTTTTTCTTTTCTTAGAGCATAACCTTGCAATTAATACCAGATATTCCACCGACACCTTTGGTCATGCGTTGTATCGTTATCGGATCGAGGTATCAGACTGATCTACTAGAACTCTTTAATGCACCAATGCTGACTGCTGGGCGAGTCCGTGCTGAATCTTTAAAAATCTTGTCGGCCCTTGTGCATGGCACGCACTGACGTCGCATCAGCGGCCATTGGGGGGGCCTTGCTGCTAAACGACTGCCTTCTGCAGCGTAGATTTTTCACAATCGAACTTGTTTTTTTCGGCAAGAACAAGTATAAATGAGCACCAGCAGGATGCGATGACATCGCGTGTAAGCCGTGTATAGGCACGGACAAGACGAAAGAGGAAAATAACTCAACGCGTAATTTGAGCTGCTTATTCTCAGAAATGCGCGACATTTCAGTTAGAATTAGAAAGCGTGGACAAGCCTTAGAGGGGTACTCAAGTGCTTTTTTGAAGAAGCTTGTTTTGGGTGGCATACTGTTTGTTGGGATTTAGTCAATACAAACGACCAGCTCTAAATGGCAAGACGTCCAAGGGAACTCACAGCAATCAAAATACACGGGCACTCTTATTTCTTGGAGAAGGGTGAGGTTCCACCTCCATAAAAGTTGACAAAAACAATAGATCATTGTTTCGTGGAGGTTCGGAGTGTTTCTATTATTGCTCTTCTTAAGTGCGCTGTGCATTATATATACAACCGTAAAATATTTGGGGTGTGTGAGACGTAATTACAGCAATTATTCCTCAAAAACGCCGTTTGATGCGCCCCCTTGATGCCTGCTCTAAGGCGTAGAAAGAGGGGAGCGTCGCCTTCTTTGATTAGATTTTTAACAGGGAACTCGTACGCCGATGAGAGTAATTTCGGAGTTTCCTTTCTTTTGGATTCTTAGAGCGTGTAAATGTAGCTATCACCATATCACGATATCTCAACATATCTCATTATCCAATTGAGTGACGAAAGTAATCCCTGGGAACCAGGGAGACAAAAGACAAACACAACTCTCCAAACACAGCTAGATGACAGGTGCGAGACCGAAAAAATCCGCCTTGTCCTGCTCCCCTTTAGGGTCAAAACATCTTTTCAGCCTGCCCATCTGCCAAGCTCCCATTGCACAAAGTGTCCAATCTAAGGATTACATTTATTTATTTTTTCGCTGCAAAAATAAACTTCGCATCGCCGAGCGCTCATTCTTCACCGAAATGTAACCCTGTAGCGGTCCTGGATACTCTGCTACATAGAAACCATTTTCGGGGACCAATTAGGTAAATACCTTCATTTTGTGCCGTTATTATGAACAGTTCACATTATGAACACTTTTGGGGAAGAATGGAGGTGTCCATATTTATGAATATCTCTATCAAATTCCTTAGTGTTGAAATAAATGACTGCATGCTCTGAAGCCACGTAGCAGGTTCCTCCCCCTTACACGAATGCGTAGTGATGGCATGACAGAAGCTTCTGGTTGCAGAACACACCGCAGGCAAATGATATCTAATGTGGACAATCGTGAATATTTGACATTACAAGCAACCACCAAATAGGCCTACATGTTATCATGGCTGGGAATGTTGAGAGGGCAAAGCTGACATTTGCAACAACACTTGAAATAATAAGGTATGTGGAGAAGGAGACAAGAAGTCTTGTGTCGTTCGAGCCCACAAGATCTTTCAAAGCACTTTGGGTAAAAATGTAAACGTTTTCCGCTTAACTTCGTGGCACTTTTCGCTTCAGGATTAGCATTTTCTCCTCTTTAACTGTCGTTTTGAACGTAGCTTTTCGATGTAAGGTTCTGTCACTTTGTCCCCATGTCAGGCAAAGATGACGTTTTTGAGGCAAGAAGCGAAGAGGGACAGCGCTCGTCTATTTATTTGTGTTGCGGAAGGAAACTTCTTTTGAACTCTTCTAGAGCTGCTTGCATATTTTATCTGACGGACGGGTATAAGGCGGCGGTAGAAATTCGTGAAGTATATCACTCAACGACATGTATTATGGAACAACAGAACCTGTCGCACCCTTCTTACTTGAGACCCTAAGAAACCTGAGTCGTTTACTTTCCCGCAGAGCACTTTGAATCAGCCAATCGCTGCACTCTACGGAGGGAGCTCGACCAATCACGGAGCTGAAAATATGTTTAGGCCTAAAAAAAAAAGTCTGCGATGTGACACTTTGCGCATGATGAAACGTCATTGTCACACTTTTCCTTTGAGGTCTAAACACCTTTTGAGCCTCGCCATCCGCCAAGCCCCATTGTACAGGATAACCCCTCAAAAGATTACAAAAATGTTTTTTTCTTTTTTTTCTTTTTTTTTTCGTCGGAAAAATAAATTACGCATCGCCGAACGCCACCCAACTGTAGCCCTATAGCAGTCCCAACCAAACGACAAAAGTTTCACAAATGACCGTTACCTTATTCAAGAGTAATAAGTATTTCAGAATTTTTTTTTAGTGGGAAAATGGCTGCCGGTGGATCTCTTCGAATGCATATCGAGATGAAGGGAGGCAGTTACCGAAAACAGGCGAAAACGAGCCTCTATTTTCCCATTGAAAATTTTCTGATAATCTCTTATAGCAGGGGTCTCAAACACGCGGCCCGCGGGCCGCATGCGGCCCGCGATTCGCTGAGACGCGGCCCGCAGGCAACCGGCTACGGGTCTCGGTTCCGATGTCTCGAGCACTAGAAATGATATGCGCCATCGTGATCTCGTCTCGCCCATTCATTTTCACTCAAAAAGGCGCTCTGCACTTTTAACGTATTCATTCACATAGTTTTTACCCATCTGCGTTCATTTGCCCTTTGTTTCGCTTTATCTTTTGCTTCCCAGCTATTTGTAACCTCCAACAATTTCGCTACTAGGCTGCAAGCGCGAGCGCTTTGTTAAAGGATGCATCTCGGCTGCGCGAACTCTCGATCAGCAGGAGCAATTAACTACCGAAGATAAAGCTACAAGCTCAAAATTCTCGCCTTGAAAAAAAAAAAGACAAGAAAAAAAAAACATTATAAAAGGCAAGTATGGGTGTTGTAATAGAAATCGTTGGGAAAGCAATAATTGTCAAATAGCTGATCGTTTTTAGAGACATGTTGAGCTTGGTTAATTCCTGAATGAATTGAGCAACGGGAACGACAGTGCATTTGCTTCCTTGTTCTATTAAAAATGCAAGCACGTTGGCGGGATGGGCTCATTTTAATTCTTGTGATCACATCAGGTCAGGGCCTGAACAAAACCAATCTAAAGATGATGTCTAAAGAAAATTGAGTTTACAAAAAACATAAAACACGAGGTCTCTATTTTTTTTTTTTTTCAGGGGACTTAGGACAAGAAGCTGCTGTATAGCAGCTTGACGAAGGTCCCACCCCCACGTTCTCTTTTAAATATTTTAACCCTCCCCCTCCCCCCATCTAACGTTGTCCCCCGGGCTTCCCAGTGTCGGCTATTTGGCCCCCCACCTCAAATGAGTTTGAGACCCCTGACTTATAGCGTTTGACTTGGTAACGGTTAGTTCTGAAACTTTGGCGTCTGGTATGCAACGCTCGGGCTACAGTTGGGCGAAGATTGAGCGTGCGGCTGTACATATTTTTTTCATTCTTAAAAAAAAAAAAAAACATTTTTTTTCGTATTTTGTTGGGAAAGTTGACGCTTCATACATCTCAGTGTTGACAATTTGCATATACACTTGCCTTATAGTTGCCGCCACTTGACTCTTCAATACCAGTTTTAAGATTCAGCCAGTGTACTTGTACCCAGCCCAGCCAGTGTACTTGTACACCGACAATGAGCATCCTCCTCTCCCTTAAAAACCTCTAGGTGTATCAGTGCACCCCCACTCTAGCCACTCGCCCCGATCAGCTTGTGCTTCGATTCCCTCTTGGGGGTCACTTTTTGGGTTGGGCAGTTTTTAGGAAGTATGAAGCTATCCTGTACACTCGGTATTGACAGTAGAGTATACGCTATGCTTGTTTTAGGCCAATCGGGTCTCCGGGTAGGATCACGTGACTACAGTCTCCAAGCTAGAGATAAGGCAGAGCACGGCACCTGCCTGAAGGCCAAGGCCACGGGTGGCATCCACTGCACTATTAACATTTGGTCGAACTTTTAAGAGGATATAAGTGACAAAACCTCTCGTGTTCGTTGTTGGGTTGCCCCTGAAGATAAGCCTTTGCGAGGGCGCCCCCCTTTTGGCCTTGAAGGAGCTGCTATTTTCTTTTTTTTTTTCTCTCCCTAAGCTGAAAGCATAAGAAAAGGTGCGCGGTTGCCGGACCAATGAACCGGAGGCTTTTTCATCCCTCGACTCTGCTGTCTGGGCGCGGGTGATGGCAGGAGCGTGATCATGTGGTAAAAGTTTCACGGATGACGTAGTAGCTTTTCCCGACCTCGGAATGTCTGCTTCTCGGCCTAGCTTCTTGTGTGCTGTGCTGCGACCCGCGGGGCGGCCGCAGATTTCGTCCGCGACAACGTATTCGAGTGTACCAAGATTTCCAGTGTTTAAAAAGTCCTACGTATATATCGGAAACAAGCGATTTCTTCAAAAAAGCCCAAGGAATTCATGTGATGCGTTTAGTGTTCGGTTCGGCAAATTACTGCTTCTACCACATTGTGTTGAATCTTCACGTACCCCTTTCCTTTCGTTTTTGTGTTTGTGTTCTGCTGCAGTGCCGGTGTCGACATATATTTCGGATTACATATTTCGAGTCCGGTATTTTCATCGTAAGTGCTCTGCAACCTACTCCTTTGCAAAAATTGACCGTTCCGTTCCGGATTACCTCTAGAATTAGGCAGTGTCTATTTTCTGGCAGCCGGGAGAATACTTTCCCCGAAATTCTATCGGAAGTCGCCTGCCATAGCTGACTACAATCATGTGACAACTGCAGGTAGAATACTGACTTTCTTAATCTCCTGGCGTTCTGTGAAAACACGTTTTCGTTGATACACGTTCTGTAGACACGTTTCATCAACACTAACGTTTCATCGTCACTCGTTACGCGCAATGCACGCTGTAGGGACATTTTGTCGCGCGTCTATCTCTGAGGCGCGTGCTCACCGACTCAGCCCACCCGTTCACGCCGCTTCGTGGCGACAGTCTGCGGCGGCTCATTACGAAAATGTTAACCAACCTGTCCCCCCTGTACACGTCACTTCGCGGGTACAGCTGTCGATAAAACGTCGTTCGATAAATGAATGGCGACTGCTGGTGGAATTTCATGGAAATAATTATGCCGGCTGCTTGGAGAATAGACACTGCCTAAGACTCACTTGCGTTTCTTGTTTGCTTACTAATCTTCTCAGTTGTGTAACAGCTTCTTCGTACCTCTTCACATATCAATGATTGCTTGCGTGTTTGTACTTGTTTACGGAATAAGCTGTCTAATAAACTTCTATGATATTTGAAAACAATCCCGTGTGTCCGTTTACCTGCCTTTTTGCTATCACCAGGGCGCATACATTTTTTAAGGGTTTCCTTGATGTTTTAAATAGGTTTATGAAGTTAGTTATGAAGCGGGAAAATAAAGTGGTGTGACCACGCACCTTTGAATTGGGTGAATCTGTGTTCTCTTTGAATTCATTGGGTGTAAAAAGAGGTGTAACAGTACACTATTGAACGGGGTGCTTCTGTGTACCCTTTGAGAGCAGTAGGTGTAGAAAGGGGAGTAATGGTACACTATTGAGCGGGGTGCATCAGTGTTCCCTTTGAGTGAGGCGGGTTTATGAAGCGGTGCAATGGCACACCTTCGAACGGGGTGCATCTGTGTTCTCTTTCATTTCATTGGGTGTAGAAAGAGGTGTAGCCGTACACCACTGAATGGGGTGCACCTGTGTTCCCTTCGTGTGAGATTTCTGTAGAAAAAGGTGTACATGTGCACCACACCAACGAGTGTACACGTACTTCCATATTTGGGGTGTGCAAGTGTTTCCCCAAAGGGTGTAGTATATGTGACAATCACGTACCCCCCCTATGGGTGTAAGTCGCTTGTCATGTTCAGACTGCTTGCTTCGCGATTCGTTCCTCGGTGGTGTTATCAGCTGCTGCTGTAGTCTCATTGGCGGCGGGGAGTTGTCGAGATGATTGGAGTTCGCCAGACCCCGCGCTTCTTAAATTGTCGGTGACTTTAACATTGATCGAAACTGCACTTGAAATTTGATTATTTTATTAGCCTCTGTGACGTTTGCGTTTCCATAGATACCAGGGCAAGACAACAACCTTGGAACCCTTGTGCTGTAAACAACGGAGGTTGTTCGGACAACTGCTTATGGGATGGTCACACAGTCACGTGCTCCTGTCCCGCGGGATACCGTTTGGATCGGAAATACAGATGCGTTGGTAAGCTACCCTTACAAAATATTTATCCACTTTCCACGGAATTTCCATAGAAAATCGTGTATTGAGGCTATAAATATTCTAAAAAAATTGTATCCAGTTTTTCTATCGCTTTTTTACATTTGTTTTCTTGATCGAAATTGCATGAAAATTGTGTAGAAAACAAATGAAATTTCTAAGAACGTTTTTATCGGCTTTCTATAAACACCAGGGCAGTTTTTCCGGAAAAAAATTACTAAATCCTGAGGATTAATTTTAGGTTTGACGCAATGCATCCATGGGGCACTCGCCACTTGCATTTTGAACATCGCAGACATCACAATTACACACGCCACGGAGCATTCGCAACACTAGTAAAGGGATGTTCAAACGAAAAACGGAGAGCGGGACGCGTGCACATTTAGAGAAGGGTTTTTCCGACGTGTTCCGCTTCGTCACGTTCTCTTGACAGGGGTCACCCGGAACTTAGAAGGGGCCTTGGCAGACGCGTACGTAACGCGATACTAGTAACGCGTTACTTCTACCTTGTTACTTTTTTCGGTAGTGAGTAAAGTATTAGTTACTTTTAAAGCCGAGTAACTGGTAACATTTAGTAGTCTTAGTATTAGGAGTCATTTAGTATTTAGCTACTTTTGAGAAGTAATATGTAGAACAGCGTTTAAAGAGCCTCGTTTGAATTCTAGCCCAAGTATTCGTCTGTTGCGACAAAGGCATGCAGAGGAGCAATCCGAAAAACAATTGAACCGTATGACAGTATAGCAACGTTTATCGCTGAACAAGTCAGTGAAACTCTTCAGCTGGGAATTACCTTCACCCACACACTAAACATTATGACGCCCTTAAGGGTGTAAATGGCTTGTCCTATAACTAAAACCCTTGTTGGTGTAGCAAAACGCTCTAAGAAAAGGGCGTTATTCCTAACACCCCTAAAGAACGGCGTAATTCAGAACACCCTTAAATTAGGGTGTGAGTCCACTGTACACCATTTTATTAGGGTGTTTGACTGCGCAGTACGCCCTCTAAATTGGGCGTACCTCCACCAGAAAGGGAAGCAAAAGAGTGCATGAAGAAATGACTGCAAATGAGTCTGAGCATGTTTGGTTCACTTTGTATTTTTCGATCAAGGTTCTACCAGGTTCTACTAAATTCTCTATAGACGATTGCAAGCAGGTCATCTGGCCGCAGCCATGTCTCTGCTTATGAGGGCAAGTGCGTGCAATTACAAGCTTGCCAAAGGAAGCTACGTTTACGCGCACGTCATCAAACTTAGCGAAGGCAAGACTGAAATAAATATTTCCCTTTTATCATCGGAATTTCACCACGACCAAGACACTTCTGAACCAGTGCGGTCCGTGTGTGTAAAGTCACGAACATTCCAACCGGATATTGTTTTATAACCTCTTTATATTGTGCAACCGAAGGCCCTAGTTAAATCTCCAACTTTGCTTTTCTTGCGGCATTTAGGGTTCATAGCACTGGTGACATAAGCAAACCTGACAGGCTTGCAAAGACGGAAGAACTGGGGATTGCTTGGGACGTAAGGTGCAGTTCAAGCTTGTAAACAGTAAAATGATATATTGAGACGGAAGAAGAACTACTATCAGAAGCATGCTTTCAGAGTACTTACGAATAAAACAGCGATCTCATGTAATCCGTGATAGATGCATAATCCGATTCGGGCAGCACAGACCAATCCACAAACACAATGTCGAGGATGAAGGCGGTCGCTCACATTCAACGGAAGTCTGGCGGTTGCCGATGAGCAGCTCTCTGTCGTGATAGATGCGTAATCCGATTCAGGCAGCACAAAACAACACAAACACAATGTCGAGGATGAAGGCGGTCGCTCACATTCAACGGAAGTCTCGCGGTCGCCGATGAGCAGCTCTGTGTCATGATAGATGCGTAATCCGATTCGGGCAGCACAAAACAACGCAAACACAATGTCGAGGTTGAAGGCGGTCGATCACATTCAACGGAAGTCTCGCGGCCGCCGATGAGCAGCTCTTTGTCGAAACACGTCCAACAAACACAGCACAATAATTCCATTGACTCCGACGAAATAAACGACCATTATCGAAAAGTTGGCATGGATGCATTCCGGCCGTTCACGACAAAATATCACGGCTGCGACTGCAAGGCACGAAAAAGAGGAAAACACTGACGGACGCCCCGCCCCTTTTTGGAAACCAGATTTGCGTGGACCGTACAACTCACCATAACGTGGCATACGGCAAAGACTACGGCCCCAGTAGCCCATCAGCGCGTTAGAGCAAGTCACGTGATAAATTTTCATCCAAGCGTTTTTGTCATACGGAGAGCGGTCACGTGCTTCGGGTCACCCTTCTGATTTGCTAGAAGCGACCTTCGCACTCGCTCACAGCCACACGAAGACACAAAAGAAGGTGTGGAGGCTTATCAGAAGACGAGGTCAAAGGGGGTTGAACAAAGCAGCTAATCTCCCTCCGCTGCTTTGTATTGCCATCTGCACTGCCCAGGGAAGGTCGCGAAATTTAACTCGTCAGGACTTGCTCTGCGTAGTACAACCTTGAGCGTATCAAACTGCCACTCATGTAGAAGCGCATACTCTGGTGCGGACCTCGAGATCACAAAATGAATACAAAAAAAAAAACAAATTTGAACGCCGTCGAAGATCGGATCAAAGCTAAGACGTTGAGAAAATTAAACAATAAGATACCCAGTTTCACGTGTACCAAAAAAAACCGAAAGAAAAAAAAGCGTCGGGACGCTTGATATTTGGTGTCACCATGTAGAGATAAGAGTCGCGTACCGTAGTGGGGTGTCATGAATCCGGCACTTTCAATTGTCTTGCGACATTGTTTCTTCAGAACTACATACAAAAACATAATCTCAGTGAAGGTGCTATAAGTAGTGCGAAACCCATTTAGGTGTGTTTGTAATACCCGGAATGAGGGCGCCACAGTTTGTTCAAGTCTTCAGCGCAGGAGGTCTTCCTCAGGTCAAAAGTAAGCAGATTCTGTTTTGCTTAATCTTGTTTTTTTTTTTAAGTCAGATTTTAGGCAGTCAAGAAATAGAAATACCTTGTCGGCATAGGCGATGCACGCAGAACACTCTTGACTCTTAACCATAAACGGCGCCCCGTACGGTATGTCAGGATGGCGTCGGCGCGACCTATCCCATTTTTTACAGATATTGGCTAGACCAAAATGGTATCGGCGCAATCTTTCTGTTGTAATATCATAACCGCGCAATACTGTGTACTGCCTGGGTTGTATATTTACACGTCTTTGTTCATTTTTTTGGCGAGCGGAGATAATTTTTTTTTTTTTTAAATCAAAGGTGAAGTGATACAACTGATGCACGCGCGACACGTAATTTCCGGCTCGTGTCGGACGGAGAGTTCAATCAGAGTTGGAAAAACTATTCTCTAGCACTTCCTAATCATACGTGACTTCGTGTGGCGATTAATATACTCGAATGTTTTTACAGCCGTACATCAGCAACAGTTTCACCAAAGCAGTAAACGTGAACGGCTATGAAATCATGGGTATATTAGACAGCATCACCATAACACCCCTCTCACACCGTGTGAATGAAGGGCGTAAAACTCACCCATACACCCTTTTTACACAATTTCAGACACCATCGCTACAAGTGGGGCGTAAAAAGGGCGTGTAAGGGGTGTAAAACATCAGCACACCCTTTTTACACCCACCAATATTCAGAAATAGTGTAAAAAGGGTGTGAAAAGGGTGTTTTGACTAACTTACATCCTTCTTACACCCTTTTTACACGATTATGTGTGTTACATTGTTTAGTGTGCAGAGAACACAACAAGGTTCGTTGACTGAACCTTCTAGATTCGCGCAGAGACCGAAAGTAAACCCGGAGGTTGCCGACGCGGGAAGGAACAGAACCCATCGTCAACTTCAAACTTTGAGAAGCGGAGAAAACAAAAATAGTAAGGGAAATCCCAGATTCACCAGCACTTTCTAAAACATAGCACTGCCGTTCATTTGAGCGCGTCTGTAGAAGGACTCTTAAGCGTCGCCGTGGATGTATTCTCAATGAAGCCGGGAAACATAACTGATGAAAACTTCGAGAGGCAGCTAGTGCTTACCCAAGCAGCACAGAGTTGGCCAGTCTTCGGCCAATGGGTGGCAATGGTCCTTGGCCAAGTGGCCAGACAGTGGCCAGAGACTGGCCGGTGACGGGTCTTTATCTGGCCATTGGCCAATGGCCACTGGCCATCAGCCATCGGCCATCGGCCAAGCATTGGCCAATGAATGGCCACTCTCTGGCCACTGGCCAAGCGACCATCGCCAGACATTGGCCATTGCTTGGCCGAAATCCGTGCTGCTTGGGTAAGTGCAACGACTACCGAGAAGACAAAAATAAACCATAAAACAAAAGCAATTGTGTTTTTTGATCTTCAAAGTAACGAGAAAAGTAACTCGCTACTTTTCAGGTAAAGTAACGCGTTCCTTTTGAGAATCATTAACGAGTAACATATTTAGTTACTTTTATGGGCTAACGCGTACATGTCTGGGCCTTGGGATGCTTGCGAAACCAAACCACTGGGCGCAACCAATCACAGGAACAAGACAAGAGGAAAGGAGATAAAGGCGAAAGCGCAAGTGTAGAGAGACATTCTCATTGGTCGATAAGGAGTGACATCTTTCTGACGAGTGACTCGACGTCACGCGCGCAATCTCTCCCCGAGGTCTCCGTGTGTCTCCGACAAAAATCATATCCAAACCGAAAAAGGGGAGTAGCGTGCCCGCTTCCCACTAAAAGTGCACGCTTCCCGCTTTTCATGTTTGGTTTGGAGACCCCTTAATTCAGTAGTGCTGACTGCTCCACGGCAACATATACCCTACACTTGGAAGGCAATCATTTGAGCGAGGACCACCCTAGAAGATTAAAAGATTACAAGTATGTTGCTTTTTCCTCACCAATTGCAAGACGCGACAATTATTTGACAAAGTCGAAGAAAGCAGCCTTTACAAGGAGGTTCCAACTGTCTGTGATTTCGCTTCTCATCACTGCCTTTTCATATTTTCATATTCTATAGAGTCTAGTCTATAGAAACTCCATAAAAATATGGTGACAGAAAGTTTATTGAGACCTGTGGATAGAGATACAATAGAATTTCTATTGTTTGTACGTTATAGACATCGGATGAAAGAATGTATATAGAAAATGTATTGAAAATTGTCGATACGACACGAGTGGATAGGAAGTTGAATGAGTCATTAAAATGCATAGACTGCCTGAGATTGTTTCTCTGTACCAAAGTATGTCTCGTTAGACGGCAATAGTGGTTTGGCGCGTCATGCTGTACAGTACGTACGCGGTCATATTGAATAACGCAACCAGTACGTGTTATTTGTTTCCTGTACCGATTATTACCAGCTGCCTTCTTCAACGCTTTATACCGGACGATTCATCGAAGACTTTCAAAAAATCCTACTTCACAAGGTGGCTGAAAACAAAACAAATAAAAAAACTCTATTCAAGAATAAACTGCCAGCCAAGGTGGGCACGAGAGATTTAAAGAAAAAACGAATTAGCTAAATAATTAATTAAAATTTACTTAAAATGCGGATGATCAGAATATCACCCTCTTTGCTGTTGTGTTTTATTGCGTCACGAGTGGAAACTTTGTCACACAGCCACGCTTCCCAGGCACTTTAATATTGCTCAAATAGACAGATTTAGGGGTTTGCGATGACGCTCAACAAGTTTCTGCCGGTAACCATACCTTAAAGTTTATTTATTATTCTTTATTTATTTAGAAAATACTTCAGATGGTTTTCACCATCCAAGTAGGAGTTGATTACAAAGTTTCGAACAGTTGATTCAAAGCTGCCAACGCTCGGAGCATACACGCGGTCGGAGGGCAGCAAATTCCATTCGTCTATAGTCCGCACAAACACAAAAAAAAAAGTATTTAAAGGTGTTATTTTTAGGAGTATACGGTCTTGCATTTTTCGAGTGGTTCGGTCTTGCTGAGCGCTGAGGTGGTGTCAAGTGTACGGGTCTTTGTCTAAGCCCGATTGATTATTGAATAAGTTATAAAAGAAACTGAGCCTTGCAGCCTTCCGTTCAGCCTCAAGTAATGTGGAGGGCACATTTACGTGTCATGTAGGATACTAAGAAACTGAGCCTTGCAGCCTTCCGTTCAGCCTCAAGTAATGTGGAGGGCACATTTACGTGTCATGTAGGATACTAAGAAACTGAGCCTTCTAGATTCGCGCAGAGACCGAAAGTAAACCCGGAGGTTGCCGACGCGGGAAGGAACAGAACCCATCGTCAACTTCAAACTTTGAGAAGCGGAGAAAACAAAAATAGTAAGGGAAATCCCAGATTCACCAGCACTTTCTAAAACATAGCACTGCCGTTCATTTGAGCGCGTCTGTAGAAGGACTCTTAAGCGTCGCCGTGGATGTATTCTCAATGAAGCCGGGAAACATAACTGATGAAAACTTCGAGAGGCAGCTAGTGCTTACCCAAGCAGCACAGAGATGGCCAGTCTTCGGCCAATGGGTGGCAATGGTCCTTGGCCAAGTGGCCAGACAGTGGCCAGAGACTGGCCGGTGACTGGCCTTTATCTGGCCATTGGCCAATGGCCACTGGCCACTGGCCAAGCGACCATCGCCAGACATTGGCCATGCTTGGCCAAAATCCGTGCTGCTTGGGGTAAGTGCAACGACTACCGAGAAGACAAAATAACCATAAAACAAACGCAATTGTGTTTTTGATCTTCAAAGTAACGAGAAAAAGTAACTCGCTACTTTTTCAGTAAGTAACGCGTTCCTTTTGAGAATCATTAACGAGTAACATATTTAGTTACTTTTATGGGCTAACGCGTACATGTCTGGGCCTTGGGATGCTTGCGGAACCAAACCACTGGGCGCAACCAATCACAGGAACGAGACAAGAGGAAAGGAGATAAAGGCGAAAGCGCAAGTGGAGAGAGACATTCTCACTGGTCGATAAGGAGTGACATCTTTCTGACGAGTGACTCGACGTCACGCGCGCAATCTCTCCCCGAGGTCTCCGTGTGTCTCCGACAAAAATCATATCCAAACCGAAAAAGGGGAGTGGCGTGCCCACTTCCCACTAAAAGTGCACGCTTCCCGCTTTTCATGTTTGGTTTGGAGACCCCTTAATTCACTAGTGCTGACTGCTCCACGGCAACATACACCCTACACTTGGAAGGCAATCATTTGAGCGAGGACCACCCCAGAAGATTAAAAGATTACAAGTATTTTGCTTTTTCCTCACCAATTGCAAGACGCGACAATTATTTGACAAAGTCGAAGAAAGCAGCCTTTACGAGGAGGTTCCAACTGTCTGTGATTTCGCCTTCTCATCACTGCCTTTTCATATTTTCATATTCTATAGAGTCTAGTCTATAGAAACTCCATAAAATATGGTGACAGAAAGTTTATTGAGACATGTGGATAGAGATACAATAGAATTTCTATTGTTTGTACGTTATAGACATCGGATGAAAGAATGTATATAGAAAATGTATTGAAATTGTCGATTATGACACGAGTGGATAGGAAGTTGAATGAGTCATTAAAATGCATAGACTGCCTGAGATTGTTTCTCTGTACCAAAGTATGTCTCGTTAGACGGCAATAGTGGTTTGGCGCGTCATGCTGTACGCAGTACGTAACGCGGTCATATTGAATAACGCAACCAGTACGTGTTATTTGTTTCCTGTACCGATTATTACCAGCTGCCTTCTTCAACGCTTTATACCGGACGATTCATCGAAGACTTTCAAAAAATCCTACTTCACAAGGTGGCTGAAAACAAAACAAATAAAAAAACTCAATTCAAGAATAAACTGCCAGCCACGGTGGGCACGAGAGATTTAAAGAAAAAACGAATTAGCTAAATAATTAATTAAAATTTACTTAAAATGCGGATGATCAGAATATCACCCTCTTTGCTGTTGTGTTTTATTGCGTCACGAGTGGAAACTTTGTCACACAGCCACGCTTCCCAGGCACTTTAATATTGCTCAAATAGACAGATTTAGGGGTTTGCGATGACGCTCAACAAGTTTCTGCCGGTAACCATACCTTAAAGTTTATTTATTATTCTTTATTTATTTAGAAAATACTTCAGATGGTTTTCACCATCCAAGTAGGAGTTGATTACAAAGTTTCGAACAGTTGATTCAAAGCTGCCAACGCTCGGAGCATACACGCGGTCGGAGGGCAGCAAATTCCATTCGTCTATCGTCCGCACAAACATAAAAAAAAAGTATTTAAAGGTGTTATTTTTAGGAGTATACGGTCTTGCATTTTTCGAGTGGTTCGGTCTTGCTGAGCGCTGAGGTGGTGTCAAGTGTACGGGTCTTTGTCTAAGCCCGATTGATTATTGAATAAGTTATAAAAGAAACTGAGCCTTGCAGCCTTCCGTTCAGCCTCAAGTAATGTGGAGGGCACATTTACGTGTCATGTAGGATACTAAGAAACTGAGCTTGCAGCCTTCCGTTCAGCCTCAGTAATGTGGAGGGCACATTACGTGTCATGTAGGATACTAAGAAACTGAGCCTTGCAGCCTTCCGTTCAGCCTCAAGTAATGTGGAGGGCACATTTACGTGTCATGTAGGATACTAAGAAACTGAGCCTTGCAGCCTTCCGTTCAGCCTCAAGTAATGTGGAGGCACATTTACGTGTCATGTAGGATACTAAGAAACTGAGCCTTGCAGCCTTCCGTTCAGCCTCAAGTAATGTGGAGGGCACATTTACGTGTCATGTAGGATACTAAGAAACTGAGCCTTGCAGCCTTCCGTTCAGCCTCAAGTAATGTGGAGGGCACATTTACGTGTCATGTAGGATACTAAGAAACTGAGCCTTGCAGCCTTCCGTTCAGCCTCAAGTAATGTGGAGGGCACATTTACGTGTCATGTAGGATACTAAAAAACCCAACCTTAAATGTAAATAAAAGAATTGCGGTGGCTTAGCTCCTCTATTCCAGGATATACGTAGCGTGAGCTTATCCGCACAAAATGAGAGGCGCTATCAAGCGGCTCCGGTGTAGCGTCAGACTTGGCTACTGCGCAACGGAGGCGCACAGCTGGGCACGTGGCGGCGCCAGTGCGTCTGCCGCGGCTATGACGTCAGTCCGCTGGAATGCGCAGACCGGCGAGGCGGGCGCGGCGGCGGCGGAGAGCGCGGCAGCGGCTTCGCGTGGCTCTCATAATGAGCCGTCCTCATTATGCGAGCCGTGCTCATTATGCGGAGTTCCGCCGTCGCCGCGCGCGCTCCGCATAATGAGCACGGCTCTCATAAGGAGCACGGCTCATTATGAGGGCCACGCGAAACTGATCAACCTCGGCCAGTGTAGCTAACGCTACAAAAAAAAAAAAAAAAAAAAAAAAAAAAAAAAAAAAAAGATTCGTTCACTTAGTTGTTGAATTCTCTAGACTTTTTCCATATCTTCTATGAGGTACGGGTTCCACACGATTGACACGTATTCTATAGAACTGAGCGAATTAAACTTTTATATGCTGAAAGTTTCACCGATATGTGGTAAACGCTATGAACCCGTTTACTTTCATATAGGCACCAAATGTTTTTTTTTTTTTTTTTTTTTTTTTTTTTTTTTTTTTTTTTTTTTTTTTTTTTTTTTTTTTTTTTTTTTTTTTTTTTTTTTTTTTTTTTTTTTTTTTTTTTTTTTTTTTTTTTTTTTTTTTTTTTTTTTTTTTTTTTTTTTTTTTTTTTTTTTTTTTTTTTTTTTTTTTTTTTTTTTTTTTTTTTTTTTTTTTTTTTTTTTTTTTTTTTTTTTTTTTTTTTTTTTTTTTTTTTTTTTTTTTTTTTTTTTTTTTTTTTTTTTTTTTTTTTTTTTTTTTTTTTTTTTTTTTTTTTTTTTTTTTTTTTTTTTTTTTTTTTTTTTTTTTTTTTTTTTTTTTTTTTTTTTTTTTTTTTTTTTTTTTTTTTTTTTTTTTTTTTTTTTTTTTTTTTTTTTTTTTTTTTTTTTTTTTTTTTTTTTTTTTTTTTTTTTTTTTTTTTTTTTTTTTTTTTTTTTTTTTTTTTTTTTTTTTTTTTTTTTTTTTTTTTTTTTTTTTTTTTTTTTTTTTTTTTTTTTTTTTTTTTTTTTTTTTTTTTTTTTTTTTTTTTTTTTTTTTTTTTTTTTTTTTTTTTTTTTTTTTTTTTTTTTTTTTTTTTTTTTTTTTTTTTTTTTTTTTTTTTTTTTTTTTTTTTTTTTTTTTTTTTTTTTTTTTTTTTTTTTTTTTTTTTTTTTTTTTTTTTTTTTTTTTTTTTTTTTTTTTTTTTTTTTTTTTTTTTTTTTTTTTTTTTTTTTTTTTTTTTTTTTTTTTTTTTTTTTTTTTTTTTTTTTTTTTTTTTTTTTTTTTTTTTTTTTTTTTTTTTTTTTTTTTTTTTTTTTTTTTTTTTTTTTTTTTTTTTTTTTTTTTTTTTTTTTTTTTTTTTTTTTTTTTTTTTTTTTTTTTTTTTTTTTTTTTTTTTTTTTTTTTTTTTTTTTTTTTTTTTTTTTTTTTTTTTTTTTTTTTTTTTTTTTTTTTTTTTTTTTTTTTTTTTTTTTTTTTTTTTTTTTTTTTTTTTTTTTTTTTTTTTTTTTTTTTTTTTTTTTTTTTTTTTTTTTTTTTTTTTTTTTTTTTTTTTTTTTTTTTTTTTTTTTTTTTTTTTTTTTTTTTTTTTTTTTTTTTTTTTTTTTTTTTTTTTTTTTTTTTTTTTTTTTTTTTTTTTTTTTTTTTTTTTTTTTTTTTTTTTTTTTTTTTTTTTTTTTTTTTTTTTTTTTTTTTTTTTTTTTTTTTTTTTTTTTTTTTTTTTTTTTTTTTTTTTTTTTTTTTTTTTTTTTTTTTTTTTTTTTTTTTTTTTTTTTTTTTTTTTTTTTTTTTTTTTTTTTTTTTTTTTTTTTTTTTTTTTTTTTTTTTTTTTTTTTTTAGCCTTCCGTTCAGCCTCAAGTAATGTGGAGGGCACATTTACGTGTCATGTAGGATACTAAGAAACTGAGCCTTGCAGCCTTCCGTTCAGCCTCAAGTAATGTGGAGGGCACATTTACGTGTCATGTAGGATACTAAGAAACTGAGCCTTGCAGCCTTCCGTTCAGCCTCAAGTAATGTGGAGGGCACTGAGCCTTGCCATCCGTCCGTTCAGCCTCAGTAATGTGGAGGGCACATTTACGTGTCATGATGACTCTAGAAACTGAGCCTTGCAGCCTTCCGTTGCAGCCTCAAGTAATGGGTAGGGCACAATTACGTGTCATGTAGGTACTAAGAAACTGAGCCTTGCAGCCTTCCGTTCAGCCTCAAGTAATGTGGAGGGCCACATTTACGATGTCATGTAGGATACTAGAAACTAAGCCTTGCAGGCCTTTCCGTTCAGCCTCAGTAATGTGGAGGGCACCAGTTACCGTGTCATGTAGGATACTAAGAAACTAGGCCATTGCAGCCTTCCGTTCAGCCTCAAGTAAGGTGGGGGCACAATGTACGTGTCATGTAGGATACTAAGAACCTGCAGCCTTGCAGCCTTCCGTTCAGCCTCAAGTAATGTGAGGGACACATTACGGTGTCCATGTAGGGATACTAAAAACCCAACCTTAAATGTAAATAAAAGAATTGCGGTGCTTAGCTCCTCTATCCAGGGATATACGTAGCGGGAGCTTATCCGCACAAAATGAGAGGCGCTATCAAGCGGCTCCGGTGCAGCGTCAGACTGGCTACTGCGCAACGGAGGCGCACAGCTGGGGCAGTGGCGGCGCCAGTGCGTCTGCCGCGGCTATGACGTCAGTCCTCTGGAATGCGCAGACCGGCGAGGCGGGCGCGGCGGCGGCGGAGAGCGCGGAAGCGGCTTCGCGTGGCTCTCATAATGAGCCGTCCTCATTATGCGAGCCGTGCTCATTATGCGGAGCGCCCGGCGCCGTGCGCTGTGCTCATTATGCGGAGTTCCGCCGTCGCCGCGCGCGCTCCGCATAATGAGCACGGCTCTCATAAGGAGCACGGCTCATTATGAGGGCCACGCGAAACTGCTCAACCTCGGCCAGTGTAGCTAACGCTACAAAAAAAAAAAAAAAAGATTCGTTCACTTAGTTGTTGAATTCTCTAGACTTTTTTCTATATCTTCTATGAGGTACGGGTCCCACACGATTGACACGTATTCTATAGAACTGAGCGAATTAAACTTTTATATGCTGAAAGTTTCACCGATATGTGGTAAACGCTATGAACCCGTTTACTTTCATATAGGCACCAAATGTTTTTTTTTTTCAGTAGGGAATGGGTATTTAGGTACCGCTTTTCGCTGCTTCAGTCATCAGATGACGCCGGCTTCGCTCCACTGGACAGTTAATGCTTTCGCATTTAAAACCGTAAGTTATGTGACTGGCGATGGCATGTTCAAGCGATTTACTGCAAGTACTGATTAACGATATCGGTATATAATTTTCAGAAAGCAGTTGGCTCCGGTCTCTGTGCACTTGCACAACTTTCCCACAAAGTCAATCAGAAGGCAGGCATCCCTGATCCATAGAAAGCTTTAAACAAAACATGTAAATAATGCGAAATCAAATCCGCGTAACGCTTCAAAAATGCGTTGGGGATAGATAGCTTCAGTGCCACATGACTATTTTGTTATCAAGCTCTAAAAGCAGAAGGTGTATGCCGCTAATATCCAAGTCAATGTATTCCATTATCAATGAACTTGCCTTTGAACTTGAGCATTCGACATAGGTCCGTCTGCTTGGGGCAAGATGAATTAAAAGAGGGGGCGTCCAACTAGGCCCTACTAAGGGACCTGTTGTTTCGAGGCCTACTCGGTCTCTTCATCAAAGATTTCTGAGGCGATAACCGTTGAAAAACCGTTTATTTTGGTGCATTTTTTTGCGTTGATTTTATGGCAATGCCATTTGACATAGGCGCATCGTAAAGCGCCTTTTCCTTTGGTTTTGGTTTTGCTCTTTTTTATTTGCGGCGTGATTTTTTTTATCGAAATTTTGTTCTCACAATGGCGTATCTTTCTATCCCACCCGAGATATCGACGAGTGCTCGGAAATAAAGGACGACTGCCAATGGTACATGTCTCAATACACAAGGAGGGTACCTCTGTCGATGTCCAGTTGGCTTCAAGCTAGACCAGGACAACAAGTCATGCGTCGGTGAGAACAGAAGTCATTGACAAATAGAATCGTAGGTTTTCTGAAAGACCTCCGAGAAGGAACCAAAGGCTTAGCTGAGAGCAGGCAGGTAGCCAGGATTTTGATTCGAAGGGTGGGGGGGGGGGGGGGGGGGCGGGGCGCCCATGACAAAATGCTGTATGAGGGAGGGGGGGGGGGAGAGGA